>CM057343.1:81703859-82938069 GCA_030015575.1 Agapanthus africanus
AAAGAGAAAAGAAGTTTTCTTCAGAAGAGAAAAGAAACCCTAGGTGAGAAAGGGGAAAGAGATCTAAGCTCCATAAAACAAAAGAGAATTTAATTCTCAAATTAAGAGTTTAACTATTTTGAATAAGAACTTAGTTCTTCCTTTGGTTGAAGATCTACAGAAGTAGATCTCCCCACAAGTTGAGAATTTAATTCTTATCGGGGAGATTCTGCCATGCAGATCCAAAACTTAGAGGGAGAATTGAGTTTAAGGAATTTAATTCCCCCAAAATTCATAGGAATTTAATTCCTCCAAATGAAACTAGGGTTTAACTCTACATAAGAATTTAATTCTTCCAAATTCATAGGAATTTAATTCCTCCAAATGAAACTAGGGTTTAACCCTACATAAGAATTTAATTCTTCCATATACATAGGAATTTAATTCCTCTAAAAACAGAATGAGGGTTTAACCCTACAAAGAATTTAATTCTTAAAACAAAAAACTTGAAGCTTTCCATGCACGTAAGGATTAAGTATCCAACATGATCACATGGTAACACTTGACCCTTCATCCCAACGAACAAAAAGGAATGAATAAGGCATGCTCACGTGCCCCCACGTGACCCTTTTATGGACTCCTCAAAATAAGAAGGGATTAGCACAGAGGCAATGCCTCACGTGCTCCCACGTGACCCTTAAAACTAAAGGGAATAAAGCCAAAGGCAGTGCTGATCTAGGGCGCCTCACATGTCCCCACGTGACCCCTGACAAACACCCTTTTCAAAAGAGTAAAATAGGGGAAGACAGAGGAATAGATACCCAACGCGGAGGCATCATCACGTGTCCACACGTGATGATTTCAAAGAACTAAAAGTGTTTAACACTTCTGTGAATATTCTGAGAACAAATAAAGGAAGTCTGGCCCTTTTCTCATGCGCCTCACGTGACCCCACGTGACCACCTCACTTTTAGTGTTTAACACTATTTTAAGTGCTTCATTCCTAGTGTTTAACACTATTTTCAGTGTATCACGTGGGAACACGTGATCGCCAAATATCCTCTAGTGTTTAACACTATTTTAAAACCAAGCTTAGCCCAAATTGGCTAAGTTTTCCAGAGGCAAATCTCCCGTTCAACTGAACCTTAAAATCCAGAGCTATAATGAATGGTTAATGCTCAACCAAAAACAAAATGTTGTCAGAGCCCCCAAACCCCTGTTTAGCATTGCTAAATAATGAGGGGGCTGAGCCCATACAAATGTTCAACAGTCCAAACAAAGGTCCAACATTTCGAACCTAATTGGACTTAGCCCAAGTTGGCAATAAGTCCTCAATTCAGATTTAACTGAGCCAATGTGCTCATAATCTAATTAATTGATCTTAGTTCCTAATTGAACTACAGATTTCCCAATCAACTTTGGTTCAAGGGTACATCTCTTCACTCCTCTGATATTTGTCGTTGTAATCCTTCAACGTCTTCAGAGAGGTGACGGATCCCGATAACCAATCATTCCATAGACTGTGGGGTCCTTAAACCTACAGACTATGATGTTCTTAATTTCGGACTGTGGGGTCCTTAAACCCATGGACTATGATGTCCTTAACCTCGGACTGTGGGGTCCCTTTAAACCCACGGACTATGAGGTCCTTAACCTTGGACCACCATGTCCTTAAACTGGCAATTGACCGCAAAGTCCCTAAACTAGAACAATAGAGCCCAAATGCTTTTTTGTTGGATCTAAATGATCCCGTTAAGTAGATCTTAGTCTAAAATTAGATTAACGTATCCTTAACAAATGGTTAAGTTGATCTTAGTTTAAAATTAGACTAACGTCTCCTTAAGAAACTGTTAAGTTGATCTTAGTCTAAAATTAGACTAACGTATCCTTAACAAACGTTTAAGTTGATCTTAGTCTCAAATGAGACTAACGTATTCTTAAACCCAACCCCCAAACCTAAATCTAAGAAAATACGGATTCGGACTAATCCACGCCCTACGGACGACAACATAAATTAGTCTCCGTATACAATCCACGGGCAACCAAAAATAAAACAAACATACACGACACGAAGTGACCATCTGGAAAAGGAGAAAGTGGTTACCGCAATTCGGTAGCGTAATTAACTGTAGGGGCTTGCGCCTGCAGGGAAGAGCGTCCCCACAATCAAAAAACTCCTCAACGAGGGGGAATCTGACGAAGTCTGCTACATTGGCCGCATCCGTCTAAACCTTCGATATATGGTGTCATAAATCAACTTGGCATCTTCGGAGAGGTGGACGGATAGCACCAATTAGCATCTGGCCCCAAATTCAGGCAAGACGGACCTACGCGGATCTGTCTCTATATTCGGAGGAGAGCAGATTCTGGCACGCCCGGTGCGACCTTTTCCTCTTTCCACTCCACACTTCGTGTGTCGTGTTTTTCCGCGATCAAATAATCGCGGTATATGTGTTTGTGGTTGCCCTTAGGGGAGTGGATACTGAAGCCGGCGTTTCGTCTCTATGAAGAATGGCGTTTGCTCTCACGCACTGCAACTCAGGCTCTGTCACATCTGGCGGAGTCAGGTATGGGTCACTTGCAGCCTCAAATCTTTGCAATCCGGCTCTTCAAGAAATCAACGGGTTTCTCTTTAGGTCGATACCTCCCACCTCCCACCTTCGGTGCCTCAACGTCGAAAGAGGAAGCCCAGAAGAAGTCTGTCTTCTACAGGCTGGCTCCCCAAGCAGCAGCTTTGCCGACGGAATCAGTTCTCAAACAACTAGCACATGCCAAGGACCAAGGTCGATGCAGGGGGCAGAATATTCAAGCTTTCAAAGGAAATAGGGGGTAGGCTCAGCAAGATCCCGAGGCTAATCAAATCCCGGTCGTAAGAAATGGTCGACGTCGATATCAACGTCATACAAAATGAGCTGGGGGCAGTCCTCCGTATGGTCCTGTTTCAACCCCAGTGGTGAATGTTGTTGTTCCAACTGGGAACAGCTTCAAATTGTTGTGAAGGGTTAGACAAAGTTCGCCTACCGCAATATTGAAGAAGTCTCCACAGCCCATGGAGATCCCACAAGAGCAGAAACCAGTTCGCTCCCTAAGACAACTTTCTTCATCTATATATAAGGTGTGGAAGCAGGTGAAGGGGGCTCACCCCAAGACGGATCCTGATACAGCGGTTCTTCCCAAAACCAAAGCGGCTTTTTACAACAAGAGGCCCAATAAAGCTCAAGTGCCTGAAGAAAACTCCAAAGGTCAAAACTCCAAACACTCCAAGCCTGAGGGAATGGTAGTTCACATAGTTTATGTGGTGAATTCCAAAGAAGAAGTTCGAGCTTCTACTAGTCACCGACCTCAAACTCGGTCCGTGACAAAAGTTCAACTGCAACGTGAAAATCTGCAGGAGATGCTTGCTCAGGCGGCACCACTCGCTAATCCATCATCTAAGGCAAATCCCGAAGACGCACCTGGAGAAAGAATAGAGAAGGGGTCGGATATTGATTTCCTAAAGTGCGCTCTAAAAAAGGGAGATGCAGAAGTGGCAGAAATGTCCACTAAGATGAACCAAATGGCCCTTCTGATTCAGAATATGGCTGGAATGATGGTTCAATTGGAACCACTGGCAGATGAACTGCCGGTAGTTACTCTTAAAGACAAGGGTGACATTTTAAATCCTCTACGAGTCTCATCAACAGCCGAAGAGGAAATGTTCTCAAAAGCAAAGCTGAACGAATATGCCGCTCAGCAAATCAAGACTCATTACTCCAGTGAAGCTGCAAATAGATCAATCAAGACCGGTCAACCATATCCGACATGGTACGATCAAATACAGTACCCGCCAGAGTACACACTTCCAACGTGCCACATGTACAAAGGAACTGAGAATTCTCGCCGACACATGGCGCGATTTGAGCCCATGTGCAGCAATACTGATATACTTCTCCTCTGACAGTTCATCGGCTATCTGGCGGGCATTGCGTTCGAATGGTATGCGGAACTCCCGAATGACTCCATGAATACCTTCGACGAAATGGAGATGCCCTCCTGTCAGAGATTTGCTAGTGTGAATAAACGCACTACCGTGACGGCACTGGTCAACGAAAGGGTTAGACCGAATGAGACTTTGGTTCAATGTGTTACCCGATGGCGAAATCTCTGGTCAAATACAAGCAACGCATCGATGAAGTTGCGGCCATGGGAATGTTCATAGCCATCCTTGACCCAAATTCAAAGGCGTTCTCGTATATGGCCCTTTTCAAGCCGACAGCCTTCCAAGAGCTCATGGATAAAATGACTTGATTGGATTAGCTGAGTCAAGACCCTTCATCATCTGATGAAGATGAATGAAAAGCGGAGGTAAGGTGGTATTTGTTGCCGACGCTCAACAAAAAAAAATGAGCGACTTTGAAACAACCTGTCACCAAAATAGCGACGGCGTGGGTATTCGCTCTCCCCCGAGGTATACACAGGGGGCATATTTCTCACTGGAGGAAGAATCTTTACGTAAGATGGTCCTTTCTTCTCAAAGAATAGAAAGAATATCAAGGGGATTACAAACGAGTCCTGCAGTCAAGTGGAATATCCCACTTGAAAACAAAAAAAAAGGTATGTCCATAAGAAAAATGGGCACGGATGGAAACCCGAAAGGGCGCCGTGAGTAAAAACAGCAGGACTACTGGCGATGTTTGTGAAAACCCGAAAGGGCGCAGACTCGGAAAACAAAAACGGTACGTCCACAAGCGAGATGGGCACAGATGAAAACCCGAAAGGGCTCCGTGAGTAAAAACAGCAGGACTACCAGCGAGTTTGTGAAAACCCGAAAGGGCGCAATCTCGTTAAAAGACACTTGCAAGGTCCTCTCGACCCTGTAAGGAGAAAATACCTGCGTGAGATCTTTACGACTCACAAGGGAGCAACACACTTAGGAATCCCCACGATTCCTAAGGAGAAAACGCACTTACGAGATCCTCACGACTCGTAAGGAGAATTCCCCTTTGAGACCCTCACGGCTCATAGGATTCAAAAGCCTTAAGCTACAGGGATCTGAATCTGTTCTTAAGCCGTCATACACCCCGATTTTTCCCTACAAGCGTCTTGATATCGACCTTTGTATACAATCCACGGGCGCGAATAAACATTTCCTTAACAAGAGTCCCACCAGAGACCGGGGATATGCTCATATGGCAAAAGACACTTGTAAGTCCTCTCGACTTATAAGGAGAAAATACTCTTGTAAGATCCTTACGACTTATAAGAGACCATACACTTAAGACTCCTCACGATTCTTAAGGAGAAAACGCACCTATGAGATCCTCACGACTTGTAGGGAGAAATACTTTTATGAGACCCTTACGGCTCATGAAGTCAAAAGCCTTAGTCAACAGGATCCTAACCCTGTTTACTAAGCCACATTTGTTCGACATCGACAAAGGTAATTGATGATTCGCTCCTCTCCTGGAGATATCCCAGTTGTAGCGATGCTGATGCCTAAATCGGTATCAAATCCCAAACTCACAGCGAAAACTCAGCGAGCCACAAATGCATATGAAATAGCCGAAATGATGGGGCAACTTGCAACGAAATCAGCAAGTAAAAATGTATGCATACAAAAACAGCAGAAATGATTGGGCAACTCGCAATAAAAAGCAGCGAGTAAATAAAACAAATAACCGAAATGATTGGGCACCGCGAAAAATAGCCGAAATGATTGGGCAATCGCGACTTTCATGATATAAAAGCTGAAATGATAGAGCATCGCGGAAGGAAAAAATATATACAAAATGAAACTTTTTGCCCTACAGGTAAAATCACATCGATCCCTGTATACAATCCAGGGGCACAAATAAAAAGGGAACCACACCTTCCCCCCAGGCTCCATCCGAAAGAGAGCCAAGTCTCGACGGTTCACAGACAACCTAGAGACCACCTCAACATTCATCTCGTTACAGCAGACGCAACGTCAGCAAAGCGGAGTGATGGCAAAACCCCAGCTCCACCTCAACATTCGTCTTGTTACAGCAGACGCAACGTCAGCAAAGTGAAGTGATGGCAAAACCCCAGCTCCACCTCAGCATTCGTCTCGTTACACCAGACGCAATGTTAACAACGGCGTTCCTTTGCAGCCCAGCAGGATGCAGATGCAACGCTAACGAAAGACCTCACGATCGAAACAAAGCAGAGTGACGGCAAAAATCCCAACTCCACCTCAGCATTCGTCTCGTTACACCAGATGCAATGTTAACAACGACGTTCCTTCGCAGTCCAGTAGGATGCAGATGCAACGTCAACGAAAAACCTCACGGTCGAAACAAAGCGGAGTGATGGCAAAACCCCAGCTCCACCTCAATTCGTCTCAATCCGAGGAAATCAGTGTCCTTGGCAAAAATCTCGATTCAGGGAAATCAGCGTCCTTGACAAGAGCACCTCGATTCGCATCGACCCGCAGAGAAATCAGCGTTTTTGCAGGAATACCTCGATTCGTTTCAACTCCGAGGAAATCAGTGTCCTTGGCAAAAACCTCGATTCAGGAAAATCAGCGTCCTTGACGAGAGCATCTCGATTCGCATCGACCCGCATAGAAATCAGTGTCTTTGCAGGAATACCTCGATCCGTTTCAACTCCATGGAAATCAGTGTCCTTGGCAAAAACCTCGATTCAGGGAAATCGGCATCCTTGACGAGAGCATCTCGATTCGCATCGACCCGCAGAGGAATCAGCATCTTTGCAGGAATACCTCGATTCGTTTCAACTCCGAGGAAATCAGTGTCCTTGGCAAAAACCTCGATTCAGGGAAATCAGCGTCCTTGACGAGAGCATCTAGATTCGCATCGACCCGCACAGAAATCAGCGTCTTTGCAGGAATACCTCGATCCGTTTCAACTCCGAGGAAATCAGTGTCTTTGGCAAAAACCTCGATTCAGGGAAATCAACATCCTTGACGAGAGCATCTCGATTCGCTTCGACTCGTAGAGAAATCAGCGTCTTTGCAGGAATACCTCGATTCGTTTCAACTCCGAGAAAATCAGTGTCCTTGGCAAAAACCTCGATTCAGGGAAATCAGCGTCCTTGATGAGAGCATCTCGATTCGCATCGACCCGCAGAGAAATCAGCGTCTTTACAGGAATACCTCGATTCATTTCAACTCCGAGGAAATCAGCGTCCTTGGCAAAAACCTCGATTTAGGGAAATCAACATCCTTGACGAAAGCATCTCGATTCGCATCGACCCGCAGAGAAATCAGCGTCTTTGTAGGAATACTTCGATTCATTTCAACTCCGAGCAAATCAGTGTCCTTGGCAAAAACCTCGATTCAGGGAAATCAGCATCCTTGACGAGAGCATCTCGATTCGCATCGACCCGCAGAGAAATTAGCGTCTTTGCAGGAATACCTCGATTCGTTTCAACTCCGAGGAAATCAGTGTCTTTGGCAATACCTCGATTCAGGGAAATCAGTGTCCTTGACGAGAGCATCTCGATTCGCGTCGACCCGCAGGGAAATCAACGACTTTGCAGGAATCTCTCGATTCGTCTCAACTCCGAGGAAATCAGTGTCCTTGGCAAAAACCTCGATTCAGGGAAATCAGCATCCTTGATGAGAGCACCTCGATTCACATCGACCCGCAGAGAAATCAGCATCTTTGCAGGAATACCTCGATTCGTTTCAACTCCGAGGAAATCAACGTCCTTGGCAAAAACCTCGATTCAGAGAAATCAACGTCCTTGACGAGAGCATCTCGATTCACATCGACCCGCAGAGAAATCAGCGTCTTTGCAGGAATACCTCGATCCGTTTCAACTCCGAGGAAATCATTGTCCTTGGCAAAAACCTCAATTCAGGGAAATCAACATCCTTGACGAGAGCATCTCGATTCGCATCGACCCGCAGAGAAATCAGCGTCTTTGCAGGAATACCTTGATTCGTTTCAACTCCGAGGAAATCAGTGTCCTTGGAAAAACCTCAATTCAGGGAAATCAGCGTCCTTGACGAGAGCATCTCGATTCGAATCGACCCGCAGAGAAATCAACGTCTTTGCAGGAATACCTCGATTCGTTTCAACTCCGAGGAAATCAGTGTCCTTGGCAGAAACCTCGATTCAGGGAAATCAGCATCTTGACGAGAGCATCTCGATTCGCATCGACCCGCAGAGAAATCAGCGTCTTTGCAGGAATACCTCGATTCGTTTCAACTCCGAGGAAATCAGTGTCCTTGGCAAAAACCTCAATTCAGGGAAATCGGCATCCTTGACGAGAGCATCTCGATTCGCATCGACCCGCAGAGAAATCAGCGTCTTTGCAGAAATACCTCGATTCGTTTCAACTCCGAGGAAATCAGTGTCCTTGGCAATACCTCGATTCAGGGAAATCAGTGTCCTTGACGAGAGCATCTCGATTCGCATCGACCCGCAGGGAAATCAACGACTTTGCAGGAATCTCTCGAGCGGCAAAGTTCCCAGTTCCATGACTCGGCGGTGCACACACAAACCAAAATCAACCCTCGACCTCATTGTTGAAGCAATGTTTTAACTCGGGAGTAGGTCAACTCATCAATCACTTACGAGTCCTCTCGACTTGTAAGGAAGAAAATTCTCTTGTGAGATCCTTACGACTCTCAAGAGAAAACACACTTAGGAATCCTCACGATTTCTAATGAGAAAATACACCTACGAGATCCTCTCGACTCGTAGGGAGAAAAAAATCTTTATGAGACCCTCACGGCTCATAAAGTTGAAAAGTCTTAGGCAGCAGATCTGAACCTCTTTCCTAAGCCATCGCTTCTTATCTCGATTCAGGGAAATCAGCGTCCTCGGCGAGAACCTCTCGATTCGTTTCGACCCGCAAGGAAATCAGTGTCTTTGCGAGAATCTCTCGATTTGTCTCAACTTGCGGGGAAATTAGTGTCCCTACGCATAAAGAAAATTCTCTTGTGAGATCCTTACGATTCTCAGGAGAAAACGCACTTAGGAGTCCTCACGACTCCTAAGGAGAAAAGACACCTACGAGATCCTCACGACTCGTAGGGAGAAAAGCCTCTGTGAGACCCTCACGACTCATAAAATTAGAAAGTCTTAGGCAACAGATCCTAACCCTGTTTCCCAATCCATCGCTACCTTATAAAGAGTTCAAGATGAACTGTTATCTACCATCTATGGGCCACACTTTCCAAAGCTACATGCCACTGAAATGGAGAAGTTACTCATGAGCATATAAACTACTTCACGCCAGAGTAAAACATAAAGAAATAGAAGGGTGCGGCTTATGGAGCTGAGGGTTTGGAACTATATCCCTTAAGAGTCGAGATTTGAGTCAATGATAAATGACGACGCTTATGTCCGCTCGTTATCTTCTCAGATCAAGATCCTGAAAATTATATACCAACCCAAAACTGGTCATACGTTATGAATTACTCTGCACTACTTCACCCATGTATATACTTATATGGGAAAAGTAGTGGGGGGCATTTGTTCCCGCAAAAAAATTTCTGCGCAAAAGAGCCCAAGGTATCAAATGGCAGCGATACGTTTAAGAAAATATGAACCAGTATTTTCCGGGCTGTATTTTGACAAACTCCTGAATGTGAAACAGCTAAATTCTGATAGTATTGAAAGCGTCAATAAAAAGCCTTCGATTTGATATATTATAGGCTTCATAATTCATCGGGGATCAAAAGTTATGAGCAAATATGCTATGCACGTGTAATCTAAGAAAGAAAATGCGAACCGGTATTTTCCGGGCTGCATTTTGACAAACTTCCGAATGAGAAATAGCTAAATTCTGATGGTATCGAAAGTGTCTCGAAAAATCCTTCGATTTGATATATTATGGGCCTCATAAATCATCTGGGATAAAAAATTATGAGGCATCACGTTCCCACATATGACCGGGCATCACGTGCCCACACGTGACCATTTACAGGCAAAGCCTGTAGGCACTGAATAAAATAAATAATTGGAAATAATTAATCAGTGGGGTCACGTGCTAACACGTGATAGGCTCTTAAACCCTCTGAAATAATAGAATTAAATTCTAATTAAATAATTAATCAGTGGGGTCACGTGCCAACACGTGATGGGTTCCTGGGCCCTCTAAACCAATAAAATTAAATTCTAATTAATTGGTCAATTTGTGGGGTCACGTGGTAACACGTGATAGGCTCTTAAACCTTCTGAACTAATAGAATTAAATTCTAATTAAGGGAAATCAAAAACCCTAGTTGGAAAAAAATTTCCCTAGATCTTTCCAAACAAAAAGATTGTGTTCTGTAAAGTGGGGCACCGTTGGATTAAAAATCCAATGGTGATTAAAAATCACCAATTTATAGAAAGATTCTATACAAGGAAAGATTTTCCTGAAATTTGCTAGGAATAACAGATAAAAGATCTTTTGGATTAAAAATCTAATAGTGAATAAAATTCACTGAGTGATCTAAAAGATCATGTTGGTTACAAAATCAATCAAAATCTTTCAATGAAAGATTGACTAAACAAACTGATTCTTTTCTTTCTATTATAAATAGGAGCCAAGAAGAGAAGAGAAAGGGGGAGATACAAGAACAGAGAGAAAAAAGAGAAGAGAATTTAATTCTCCAGAGAGAAAAGAAGTTTTCTTCAGAAGAGAAAAGAAACCCTAGGTGAGAAAGGGGAAAGAGATCTAAGCTCCATAAAACAAAAGAGAATTTAATTCTCAAATTAAGAGTTTAACTATTTTGAATAAGAACTTAGTTCTTCCTTTGGTTGAAGATCTGCAGAAGCAGATCTCCCCACAAGTTGAGAATTTAATTCTCATCGGGAAGATTCTGCCATGCAGATCCAAAACTTAGAGGGAGAATTGAGTTTAAGGAATTTAATTCCCCCAAAATTCATAGGAATTTAATTCCTCCAAATGAAACTAGGGTTTAACTCTACATAAGAATTTAATTCTTTCAAATTCATAGGAATTTAATTCCTCCAAATGAAACTAGGGTTTAACCCTACATAAGAATTTAATTCTTCCATATACATAGGAATTTAATTCCTCTAAAAACAGAATGAGGGTTTAACCTTACAAAGAATTTAATTCTTAAAACAAAAGACTTGAAGCTCTCCATGCACGTAAGGATTAAGTGTCCAACATGATCACGTGGTAACACGCGACCCTTCATCCCAATGAATAAAAAGGAATGAATAAGGCATGTTCACGTGCTCCCACGTGACCCTTTTATGGATTCCTCAAAATAAGAAGGGATTAGCACAGAGGAAATGCCTCACGTGTTAGTTATGTATATGCCCTATAGGCCATTGTACATGTGATGTATATTATAATGGATGCTTGGATATATATAGAGAGGACTTTCTTGCTCGATATGATAGTATGCTATCTGGTTTCACTTTATCTTAACGTGTTAACAAATACTGTTTTGTGATCATATGTTGATGAAGCCCTTGAGATATGTACTTGACTACTAGGACTATGATGAGATCATACTAGTGGGGCCAGGGCAGTCAACGAATACATCCTATAACTGTTCCTAGTCGAGGGTGTATTGAGACAGGGCATCGATACTCCAGAGTAGACTAGCGTACACGCATCTTGACCCATATGATGGGCGATGGATGATCCCATATCCATTGGTGTTGGACATCAAAGATGGTGTAAGGGTGCTCAGTGGAGACTGGGTACACTGAACGGACTCGCCGAGAACTCCTGGATGGTATTATACCTATCGTCAGATAGCAGTTCCCCGGTGACACTGGTACAGGTTAATCTGTAGACCCGAGATCGTTATAGAGTCTTGTGTGATTCCCACTGTGCTTTGATTTCCACCTTACCACGTCCAAGAGGGCATGCAAAACGGTGGCTTTTGGGTACAGTCCCGAATCACATGGAGGCAATGAGCGATAGGAGGGGTTTCGTCTCTCCCGGTTTAGGGAGTTGATGTTGTGCTGTGTTCGATTGGCTATAACTGGAAGTACCTGGCCAGGGCTGATATGGAGATTTACTGGTAAGTGTTATCAGTAGTTTCTCGACCCGTTATGAGCCTTACATCGACACGACTTATCGGTTACTGGGGTCTGACGTTTACCACCCCTAGACTAGATATGCAACATATCAGACGAAGAGATCGGACTGTACGGGAGTGTTACTGATTGGATTTGCAGGAGAATGTACATGCTTGCTTGTTGATCTTCTGATTGCTCAATACACGGGTGGCTGTTATGTTTAGTTGACCGCTTGCAGCTTGTGGGTATTTGATATGATCATCACCTGCTGCCGGCATATTGACGATTATTTAGAGTCCTACATAGAGGTTTCCTGGCTCAGGAAAAATGGAGTAGGAGCACATATGTGATATGCGTGAGACCGAGAATAATACGATATGAGATAACGTATTCTATTCTAGCGATATGAGATATCGGCCGGGTATATTTGATATGGCCGGTTCATCGGATCATGTGTTGATTCGATGAATTGGTAAATGTTATATTAGTCGGTTATATGCAATATAGCCGGATTGTCGGATCAAGAGTTGATTCGATAATTTAATGTATAATTATATATGTGATATATTACATTACGTTAACTAATATAAGCTCTCTTTATTGATTCATTTTTTCACCGGATAATACATTGATATATATGCGATATATGTTAATTGTATTATTTTCTTTTGTTACAAAAATATATTGTATATGTGATATATAATATTGTAACAAGTTAGGGTTACAAATGCAACATGGTTGTTAAGTTTAAACAAAGTTAGGTTTTGGATTTGGGTTAGATTTTGGGTTAGCTTTTTCATGAAGCTTCATGAAGCTTTCCTTTTTGTTTTCTAGCTTGATATTTTGTGAAGATATTTTTTTAACCCAACCCAAACCCTTAATTCTAGTTTATTCTCTACATGAGTTAAGGCCTTCATTTATTAACTCATGGTTGTCATTTGTAACCATAACAATAATTCATTATTCATCACAAAAGCTTTCTTCTTCTTCTTCCTCCTTGAAAATGCTTTCTAGCTTTTTGACTTGTGATGATTTAAAGTGAGAAAATAAAAACAAAAGAGAGCAAAATTCCTACTTCATCATCCTCATCTATTCTAGCCACGTAGATTAGAGTGTTCACTTCACTAATACTTGATTAGAGAAGTGAAAGCTTGATCTTGAGATTCTTCAAGGTAGATCATCTTCGAAAAGGAAGACTTCAAGCAAGAATGGATCATTCGACTTGTGGAGCCTCTCTTGAGTCCGGGAGATCATGGATCGTGGCAAAGGGACTACTACTCGAAGCTTATGAAGTGAAGGAACGGACTACAAAGGTTGTAATCCCTCTCTCTTAGATGTAAAATTGTTTACATGCATAGTTAACCCTAATTCTCTAGTTATGATCTTGGTTAGGGTTTGTTTAGCACCCCAAAATTTTTAAAGAAGCATGTTTGATGCTTGCCAAAACCTTGCTAAGGTGATAAGCTAACCCTACTGTTCCCCTCCGAACGGCGGCCTGGACTTCGCGTCCGTGCCTGAGGTTCGGGGCAGATGCTATTTGGTTTTATCCGTCTACCTCTCCGAAGATGCCAAGTTGATTTATGGCACCGTGTATCGGAGGTTTAGACGGATGCGGCCGATGTAGCAGACTTCGTCAGATTCCCCCTCAGGATGAGGGGTTTTTGATTGTGGGGACGCTCTTCCCTGCAGGCGCAAGCCCCTGCAGTTAATTACGCTACCGCATCGCGGTAACAACTTTCTCCTTCTCCAGAATTTCACTTCGTGTCGTGTGTGTTTGTTTTGTTTGTGGTTGCCCGTGGATTGTATACGGAGACTGAGTAATGCCGTCGCCCGTAGGATGTGGATTAGTCCAAATCCGTATTTACTAAGATTTGGGTTTGGTGTTTTTAGTTTAAGGATGCATTAGTCGCGTTGCGACTAAGATCAACTTAAACGTTCGTTAAGGATACGTTAGTCCAGTTTGAGACTAAGATCAACTTAACGGGATCGGGGACGTTTCGGTCCGATATTAGTTTAAGGACGTTTCGGTCCAATATTAGTTTAAGGACGTCTCGGTCCACGAGTTTAAGGACCCCGCAGTCCATATCGATGTGTGGTCGTTGGGACCCGTCACCTCTTTGACGTCGTTGAGGGATTACAACGATGGATGTCAAAGGAGTTCGGAGATGTACCCTCGAACCGGATGTAAATTGATTTAGGAGAGCCATTTTGCTCAGTCAATTTAATTTAAGGACTTATGGCCACGATTGGGCTAAGTCCATTTAAAAATGTCCAATATTTTATTTGCATTTGTTTTTATTTTTATTTGGGCTTTGCCCAGAAAAGATGCAGGGCATCAATTTGTTTTGGGCTCTGCCCTTTATAAATGATGCAGAGCATCCATTTATTTGGGCTCTGCCCATTTATTACCTTGCAATTTATTTTGGCCTGTCAGGTCATTTTGATTTGGGCCTGGCCCTTTAATTAATGCATTGCATTTATCAAGCGCTTTGCGCCAATCAAAAAGCACAACAGTGCAAATTTATAAGTGCAAAGCACTATTAATTTGAGAATCTTTTAGATTCAAGAACCAATGGTTCATAAAAGAAGTGCAAACCACTATTTGATTTCTTGATCTAATTTAGATCAAAGAATAACAAGTTTTTCTTTTTATTTCAAGAACCAAAGGTTCATAAAAGTGCAAAGCACTATTTTTTTTATTTCTGTTTTTTTTTGTTTTAGAGAACCAGTGGTTCATAAAAAGTGCAAAGCACTATTAATTTAAGAACCCAATGGTTCATAAAACAAGTGCAAGGCACTATTTGATTTAGATTTAAGAAAAAACAAGTTTTTTCTTGTTTTTCTTATCTCAGAGAACCAAAGGTTCATGAAAGTGCAAAGCACTATTAATTTAAGAACCTTTTAGGTTCAAGAACCGATGGTTCATAAAACAAGTGCAAGGCACTATTTTTATTTTTATTTTATTTATTTATTTATTTATTTATCGTTGAAGATCTATGATCTTGTTCATAAGAGAATTTTCTCTTCTTTAAAAGGTTTTAACCTTTTTTTTTATTCTTCAAGAGTTCTCTTCTCTTTTTTTTAGCAAGATCTTGATGCCTTTGAATTGAGGTCTAGGGTCATTTTTATAGTGCCCATAAATTAGTTAAATTTGTTACATAAATCTTTTTCTGAGTGATTTGGGTAATTTTTCCCACCGTTGGATTTTTGATCCAAAGGCCCCTGCTTTACAGAAGAAAATCTTCCTGTTTTAACAAAAAAACAGAAAAGATTTCCTTAAATCTTCATTTTGTTTTTTGCGCAACTCCCCAGCGCGTGACACGTGTCGCGCAGCGAAGCGCTTGCGCAACAGCGCTTGCGCAACTGCGCAGACACGTGTCGCGCTGTTGCGCAACTGCGCAGACACATGTCGCGCAGTGAAGCACTTGCGCAACAGCGCTTGCGCAACTGCGCAGACACGTGTCGCGCAGCCGTGCGCTTGCGCAGTTGTGCTTGCGCAACTGCGCAGACACGTGTCGCGCAGCCGTGCGCTTGCGCAGATGTGCTTGCGCAGACACGTGTCGCGCAGCGGTGCGCTTGCGCAGTTGTGCTTGCGCAACTGCACAGACACGTGTCGTGCTGCGGTGCGCTTGCACAGTTGAGTGTTGCTTATGTTTTTTTAAAGAGCCTTGCTCTGATTGGACGTACTGCCTTAGGCGTTGCGCTGACGTATCAACTTCTGACACGTGGCACGTTGCGCGCAGCGCAAAGAATCTGAAGCGTTGCTTCATTCATTAAAGTTTTAATTTTTCAAAGTAAAGCTTTATTTCTGATTGGGGGAAGATGAAGCGTTGCTTCATCTCCCGCCTTGGAATTTGAACAGAGCTTTGCTCTGATTGGGGTAAACAAATGCCCCCCCACCGCTGCGCTTACGTGGCCTCCAAACGCAAGCGCAACGGTGGCAGAATCCGAACCGTCGCGGCACCTTTTGGCAGTTGAAGAGGCAATTGATGCCTATAAATAGGACCTTTGGTACTTTAGATGATTTTCATCTTCACAATTTTATTTTCAAAACTCAGAGCCCTGCTCTTTATTTTCAAGAACTGCAAGAGTTGAACTCTTTAAAACTTTTTAGGTGAAAATTTAAATTAAGATTAAATTAAATTAGATTAATTTTCATCAACAGAGCCTTGCTCTCCATAGATCCCTGATCTAAAGAAAACCCATTTAGGGTTTCATTTAGCAGAGCTTTGCTCTAAAGGGGTCCAAAGAGAACTCAGGAGAATCCTGTTAGGGTTCCATTAATAGAGCTTCGCTCTATAAAAGATTCTTCTTATATCTTCTTAATTAATGGAGCTTTGCTCCTCCCAAATTATATGGCACTTGATAATATTACTATTATTATATCATTTTTTCCCAGAGCGGAGCTCTCAATGTTCTCAAGGAATTTTCCTCAAATTCTCCTCATAACTGATTTTGACTGGTGTCGCTCCTGTCTGCAGAGCATTGCTCTCGAGGAGTTTAACTTTTAACTTTCTGTATTTTCTTGTTTGTTAATCTCCCTGTATTGTTTTCTTCAGGTATTATGGCGGTGCGTGTATACAGCTCGCACGAGTTCATTACTTACGACGATATCCATGCTCAGGGTCGTCAACAAAACCAGGAGTTTACGGACGCTGAATGTGCAGAAGTCATGGGTCGTCTGAACGCAAGCGGTGGTTGGCTGTTGCCTCGCCGTTCGGCCCTTTTGAAAGTCGTGTTGGGAGCCATATGGAGAGCACTTCCGGATCTTCATGAGGCCTTACCGCTTAACGCACTGGATGATGCCGAAGACAAGGTGCATTCAGTGTACCTGACAGGGCTGATTTCGAAGAAACGGCGAAACAACCTCGTTGACATCCTACATCAAATCTTTCAGCAGACGACGATCGTTGCTGCTTATCGACGGCCGGAGGGGCTTGCCGATGATATCGACACCGAGGAGCACGAGAGGCTGCGCATAAGAATAATTAGAAAGGCCAGAAGAACTTTGGACGACCTTACTTTTGAATTCCTCAATCCCTGCCCCGGATCTGAAGTCATTCCATTGTAATAATGTTTTCCTTTTACTGCTTTTCATAATTGTACTTTTCATAATTGTAAGAATTTTGCCAATATGAATGGAAACTTTTTATCTCAGCTTCTCTTATTTCTCGTCCTGAGTTTTCTGTCCATGCATAAATGAATGCGTCACGCATGCCAGATCAAATGTAGACCGGATATTCTTTCTGTTGCTTTTCCTCTTTCTCAGCATGTCGTCACAATTAGCAGGTAATAGAGTAAGCTTCTTGATTTCTCCACGAGATAGCGAAGGCTTAGGCCGCAGGTTCAGATCTGCTGCCTAAGACTTTTCAACTCTATGAGCCGTGAGGGTCTCATAGAGACTTTTCTCCCTACGGATCGAGAGGATCTCGTAGGAGGGTTTTTCTCCTTAGGAATCGTGAGGATTCCTAAGTGTGGTTTTCTCTTGTAAGTCGTAAGGATCCTACAAGAGAATTTTTCCCTCTTACGAGTCGAGAGGACTTGTAAGCGGTTGCTTCCCTCCTTGTCGAAGTTCGACGTTGGAGAGTGAGACCCGTGGATGGTATGCAAGAGACCGTTTTGGGCCAACTCGCAGGGTCCCAATGCTTAGGAAACAGGCTTCTTTTATGCCCACTGCCTAAGGCTTTATCTCACGAGTCGAGCCGCCTCGACAATTTTTCACAAGTCGAGACGAATCGAACGTTTCTCGCAAGAACATCTTAACGTCGCCTTTAACCTCTGCTCTTTACGACAGAAGCCCGTTAAGGTTGGTGGTACTTAGGGTTTTGGCCATCGTACCGTCGCATAAGCTGATATAGTCCTCGATAGGCAATCGTGCTGTTCGAGTAGCCCTGCGACTGCCGTGTCTCTGATCCCTTTGGGGGCTGGACAAGACGTCTTCAAGCAATCCTCCTTGGCAGTTTGACCGTCGGAAGAGCAAGCACTATGAATTTGCCATGCCGCTTTTTACTTGAGGTTGGGCTCATTTTGGAGAGCCCCGATGAGTCATAACCACTCCGCGCTGGTGTGGGGATGATCTCCGATAGTCTTTCGGGCTTTATGTGAGTTGCCGTCAAGACCCTGAAGCTAGGAGTTTGGCCTTTGCTTCGTTTGCTGGCATTGCGTCTGCTGTATCGAGATGAATGTTGCGGTGGGAACTAGGGATTTTGCCGTGGCTCCGTTTGTTTGATGACGTTGCGTCTGCTGTGTCGAGACGAACGTTGGGGTGACATCTCGTCTACTGTATCGAGACGGACGTCGAGGTTGTCTCTAGGTTGCTGGTGAACCGTCGAGGTTTGGAACTAGGGATTTTGCCGTGGCTCCATTCGTTTAATGACGTTGCGCCTGCTGTGTCGAGACGAACGTTGGGGTGACATCTCGTCTACTGTATCGAGACGGACGTCGAGGTTGTCTCTAGGTTGCTGGTGAACCGTCGAGGTTTGGAACTAGGGATTTTGCCGTGGCTCCATTCGTTTAATGGCGTTGCGTCTGCTGTATCGAGACGAACGTTGGGGTGACATCTCGTCTGCTGTGTCGAGACGGACGTCGAGGTGGTGACCATTCTGTGCTGATGCGAGATGATCTCCGATTGTCTTTCCGGTTTTATGTGAGTTACCGTAAAGACGTTGAAGCTAGGAATGTGGCCTTCGCTTCATTTGCTTTGTCATGTCTGAATCCCTGCTGGAGGAAGAACGCTGAGGTTGACATTTCTTCTACTGTATCGAGACGAACGTCATGGAGGTGACCACTTCATGTGAGATGGTCTCCGATTGTCTTTCCGGTTTTATGTGAGTTACCGTCAAGACGTCGAAGTTAGGAATGTGGCCTTCGCTTCGTTTGCTTTGGTGTGTCCAAATCCTGTTGGAGGAAGAACGCTGGGGTTGACATTTTGTCTGCTGTATCGAGACGAACGTCAAGGTGGTGACCACTCTGTGCTGATGCGAGATGATCTCCGATTGTCTTTCCGGTTTTATGTGAGTTACCGTAAATACGTTGAAGCTAGGAATGTGGCCTTCGCTTCATTTGCTTTGTCATGTCTGAATCCCTGCTGGAGGAAGAACGCTGAGGTTGACATTTCGTCTACTGTATCGATACGAACGTCAAGGAGGTGACCACTTCATGTGAGATGGTCTCCGATTGTCTTTCCGGTTTTATGTGAGTTACCGTCAAGACGTCGAAGTTAGGAATGTGGCCTTCGCTTCGTTTGCTTTGGTGTGTCCAAATCCTGTTGGAGGAAGAACGCTGGGGTTGACATTTTGTCTGCTGTATCGAGACGAACGTCAAGGTGGTGACCACTCTGTGCTGATGCGAGATGATCTCCGATTGTCTTTCAGGCTTTATATGACTTGCCGTCAAGACCCTGAAGCTAGGAATTTGGCCTTTGCTTCATTTGCTTTGGCGCGTCCGAATCCTGCTGGGGGAAGAACGCTGGGGTGACATTTCATCTGCTGCGTCGAGATGAACGTCAAGGTGGAGCTGGGATTTTGCAGCCGCTCTGCTTTGTTTTGACCGTGAGGTCTTTTGTCGGCGTTATATCCGAATGCTGATGAACCACGAAGGAACGCCATTGTTGACATTGCGTCTGCTGTATCGAGACGAATGCTGAGGTGGAGCTGGGATTTTGCCGTTACTCCGCTTTGTTTCGACCGTGAGGTCTTTTGTTGACGTTGCATCTGCCTCCAGCTGGACTGCGGAGGAACGCTGTTGTTGACATTGCGTCTGTTGTAACGAGACGAATGCTAAGGTGAAGTTGGGATTTTGCCGTTACTCCGCTTTGTTTCGACCGTGAGGTCTTTTGTTGATGTTGCTTCTGCATCCCGTTGGACTGCGAAGGAACGCCATTGTTGACATCTTGTCTACTGTATCGAGACGGATGTTGAGGTGGAGTTGGGATTTTGCCGCCATTCCACTTTACTGATCATGGGGTCTTTGGTTGACGTTGCATCTACATCCTGCTGGACTGCGAAGGAACGCCGTTGTTGGTCTCCAGGCTGTAGATGTAGCCATTGAGACCCTGAAGCTCGGGATCTTCGTTTGCTTTGTCTGTTGACATTATGTCTGGGATATTGCGACAGATGTCGAGGTTGTCTTTGGGTTGTCTATGAACCGTCGAGATTTGGCTTCGCTTTCTGGCGGAGCTTGTTGGGAAGGTATGGTTCTCTCTTTGTTTGTGCCCCTGGATTGTATACAGGGATCGATGTGATCTCACCTGTAGGGCAAAAGTTTCATTCATTTTCATATTATTATTTTATTTCCGCGATGCTCTATCATTTCAGCTTTTTTTCGCGGTGCCCATTCATTTCGGCTGTTTTCTTTATTTTTACTCGCTGCTTTTTATTGCGAGTTGCCCAATCATTTCGGCTATTTTGCATGCATACATTTTTACTTGCTGATTTTTTATTGCAAGTTGCCCTATCATTTCGGCTATTTCGTATGCATGAGCGGCCTACTGGCTTTCGCCGTAAACCTGAAATTGGACACCGATTTCGGCATCAGCACCGCTGCAACTGGGATATTACCAGGAGCGAATCATCATTTGCCTCTGTCGTTGTCGAACAAAGGAGGCTTAGCGACCAGGGTTAGGGTCCTGTCGACTAAGGCTTTTGACTTCATGAGCCGTAAGGGTCTCACGAAGTTATTTCTCCCTACAAGTCGTGAGGATCTTATAGGTGTATTTTCTTCTTAGGAATCGTGAGGATTCCTAAGTGTTTGTTTCCTCTGTAAGTCGTAAGGATCCTACAGGGGGGTTTTCTCCTTGTAAATCGAGAGGACTTACAAGGGTTATGCGAACATATCCCCAGTCACGGATGGACCTCGGTTAGGGACACGTTTATTCGCGCCCGTGGATTGTATACAAGGGTCAATGCTGAGTCACTTGTAGGGCAATGTCGAAAGTTGTGGGGGTTGCTTAAGCACAGGTTTAGATCTCTGTAACTTAAGACTTTCAAATCTTACGAGCCGTGAGGGTCCCATAAGAGAGTTCTCCTTACGAGTCGTGAGGATCTCGCAAGTGTATTTTCTCCTTAGGAATCGTGGGGATTCCTAAGTGTGTTGCTCCCTTGTGAGTCGTAAGGATCTCACGCGGGTGGTTTCTCCTTGTAAGGTCGAGAGGACCCTATAAGTGTCTTTTAACGAGGTTGCGCCCTTTCGGGTTTTCACAAACACTCGACGGTAGTCCTGCTGTTTTTACTCACGGAGCCCTTTCAGGTTTTCATCCGTGCCCTTTTTTGCTTATGGACATACCGTTTATTTTATTTTATTTTTATATGTTTTTTTTTTATATCTCGTCAGCCTAAGGATGCTGCGGTATTAGTTTAAAGACGTTTCGGTCTGCTATTAGTTTAAGGACATTTCGGTCCATTGTTAGTTTAAGGACATTCCGGTCCGTTGTTAGTTTAAGGACGTTTCGGTCCGTTATCCAGTTTTAGGACGTAGTGGTCCGTTAGGCTTTCTCTATGAATGAGCATGATGCCCCGGCGTGTCCATATTTTTCGGAGCATGCGGTTGTGGCGGGTTCACCTTCCAAATTTCGGACAACGCGAACTTGCCCAGTTGGTATTGGTCTTCAACCCAGTTTTTGAAGACGTAGCAGTCCTCGATCAGGTGACCTACTGTTTGGTGGTAAGGGCAATAATTAGGATTATTAACATCGGCTGGCCGCAACGGACGTTTTGGACTCAGCAGATTGATGAGTCTGTCGCACACTGCCAGCTCGAACAGTCCCCTTGTTTTATCTTGCGGAAACGAGTAAGGACGTTTCAACTTTTCCTGGAGGGGTTGCCGTTTGTTGCTTTGGAGAGCAACCGGCCTAGGGTCACCTGATTGTTGTTGAGTGCTGGCGACAAGGGCCGTTTTTCTTTTTCCTTTATCCTTTTTGTTCGATCCTTTGTTTACGGGGCCGAGATTTTTTTCGAGTATCATACGATTGCACGGCTGAACGTTCTCGCAGCTTCTCAATTCCTTTATTTTTGAAATAGATTCCTCGAGGGAAGAGTTGGGGGTAGCTTCTTCGTCAGAGTCGCTTCCAAAGGTGATAATTTGTGATCCCTTGAAGTCGGCTATATGACAGTCGGCGGCGGCTCTTTTGCGCTCATCTATCGCATTTTTCCGATGTCCACAAGCTTCACACTTTGTTCTGTCGAAGTGTCGCTTTTGAGCGACATACCCTTGCCACCAACAGTTAAAGGATTCGCAGTCTTCGGTAGGATGTATGATCTTCTGATGATATAAACAGAAGTTAGGGTGCATCTCTACCTCAGAGACAGAATTTTCTTCAGAGGGCGGTAGCTTCATTCCTACTGATAGAGCTTTGGCGAACCGTTTCCTCGTCTTGAATTTGTTTTTACCCGCAGTGTGTGGCTTTTGATTTGACGGGAATACCTTGGTTCTTTCCAGTATGGCCATTTCATGCTCTTGTTTGGCTTTTGCTTTCAGACGAATTTCATTTAGGAAGGCATCGATCAACTTGTCTGACGGCCGCGGAATTTCTGTTTCAGGGTCCGCCATTGATTTCTCAGCGCAAGGATCCTCCTCATCATCCGTCAGTGAATGAGAAATCACATGAAAAGTCGCTACGTAGTCTTCGGATTCATCTGATAAGTTTTCTCCATCGTTTTCATCCTCGACGAAAGAACAAGTTGCCCCCGGCGTGTCCGTCTTCTTTAGAGAGTGCGGCTGTGGGGGGTTTACCTTCCAGCTTTCAGACAGCGTGAACTTGCCTTGCAGGTATTGATCCTCAATCCATCCCTTAAAGACGAAACAATCCTCAATCGGATGACTTACCGTTTGGTGGTAAGGGCAATAATTGGGATTATTAAGATCGCCTGGCTGCGACAGACGCTTTGGACTCGGCAGATTAATAAGTCTGTTGCGCACTGCCAGCTCAAACAGTCTTCTCGTTTTATTCTGCGGAAACGAGTAAGGACGTCCCAGCCTCTCTTCGAGGGATGGGCGTGGACGCACGTTGTTTTGGCGAGCGACCGGATTTGAGTTGCTCGACTGTTGCTGAGCGTTGGCGACGATGATCGCTTTTCCTTTCTCATTTCGGGGATCGGGTCTTGGAGGAGACGGTCTATGGCCCATCTGGTCCATTTGGGCTAATTTGTCGATCAAGGCCTGGAAGGTGGTCGGCCTGAAGAACATCATGAATTGCGAGATGGTCGCCTGCGGATCGAGAGTGCCCACAAACATGCTTACCGCAGGTGCCTCTTCTATGCGTTGTTCGCATTTCGACCATAGGTTTCGCCATCGTGTTGCGTGTTGGACCCACGTTTCGCCGGGCCTTATCCTGGCATTTATTAGTGCTGTAATCGGGGTGCGTTCACTAGCACTTGCGAATCTTTGTGTAAACAGCAGTTCCATCTCTGCAAATGTTTTGACAGAGTCGTTAGGTAGCTCCGAATACCATTCAAAGGCTGTTTCTGCTAAGCTGCCGACGAATTGACGTAGCAACAATTTATCATCGCCTCCAGTATTGCCGCACAAGGCCCTGAATTGAGCGACATGCTGATGCGGATTCCCTGTCCCTTTATATACGTGGAATTTAGGGATCGTATATCCTGGCGGGTAATTGATTTGGTCATACCAGCTCGGATACGGTCGTCCGGTTCTAACAATTTGCCCAGCCGCTTCATTCGCCTGATGAACCCGGATCTGCTGAGCTATATATTCGTCTAGGTCAACTTTGGAGATTGCCTCCTCCATGGCTGTTGATAGAGCCGGCGGAGGATTTGACGTTTCTCCCCTGTCGTCTTCAAGGACGATCGGAGGATCTTCAGCAGGAGGGTCCGGCTGTAACATCACCCCTACCATATCTTGGAAGAGGAGCGCCATCTGTTTTATGTTAGCCGCTTGCTCTGCAGCTTCTTTGTCCCTCTTTTCGAGGACTCTGCGTAAAAAGTCAGCGTCGGTTTCTTGTTCTTGACGCTCATCCGAAGACATTTCAGAGCTTTCTTTTGGCTCAGTGAGTGCAGCCATTGTAGTTATCATTTCCTGAAGCTTTTGTTGTTGCTCCTGGGCTTTCGTCACGGATCGGGTGAGCGGTCGGTGGCCCGTAGAAGTGCGGCTTTCCTCCTTTCCAGAAGCCATATAAACAGTGTGCACCACCATGCCCCCAGACTTGGGGCGTTTGTGTTCGGTGTCTTTGCGATTTGCCAAAGACACAGGGGCTTTTTGCGGCCTCCTTTTTTGAGTGATTGGAGTTAAGGGAGCCGTTGTAGTGGGCACCCAAGTAGCTTTTGCTTTTTGTGGTTTCACAGAGTAATCCTTCCCCTGCCGAACCTTCATCTTTTTCTGTCGTCGGAGGCAGTCTTGATCGATCACCGACTCTTGGACCTGTCGCCAGACTTTGTAAATTTTAGAGGACAGCCGTTGAGGGGGCTGCTCTAGCTTCTTCTCTGGAGTATTCTCCACAGGTGAAGGAGTTCGTTTCAACATCGCAGTAGGAGAATTTCTGCGCACCTTGTTGAGCAGTTCAAAGCTGTTCTTGGTTGGAACAGCAGCATCGATCCTCACCATCGGAGCTGACGGAGTTATCCCAGAGGGGGAGTTGCCCCCAGCCTTCCTTACTCGACGCCAGTGGCGACGTTGAGCGTGTCGTGCTGATGGAGTTGTTTCAGCTATAGGGGTGACCTTCTCATGCCCCCTGTGTTGGTCAGAATATACTGGTACCAGCTTTTTAAAGATCGACGTCCGTTGAATGGGGACGGCCAACTTGTCAGAAGCGGACTTCTGAACATGGGAAGCAACCTTGGTGATTTTGCCAGGAACGTGAGTTGGAATGGCTATCCGCTTCGGGATAACGCCTTCTGGTATGACAGGCTTCTTCATGAGCCTGTTAGAGCTCTGGCCTAGTCCGTTAAAAACTGAAGCAGTGGAGTTGGATGACCCGTTGAGAGGGGTCGCGGCAGTGGTAAGTCGATCAAAGACCGACTTCTTTGGAGCTTCTTGCAATGTCATTGGGACGTTAAAGCTCATTGGTGGGAGCATGGTCCCAAAAAACAGTCCAGTAGTGGCTTGAGCCACCTGCTCCACCGGCATTTTGAAAAGGGAGGCCGCTTAGGGCCCATAAGTCACTCCTCCAGCAATGACGGAGCGAGAGTTATCGCTGCGGGCGGTGCAGTTCGAAGCCATCGATTTTCTGTTTTCTGCATAAAGAAAGACACCAAATCTTAGTACCTTGAATCCACAGGCAATCACAGCAAACCGCGATTTGTTTGCGAACACGACACACGAAGTATGGAGTGGAAAGAGGAAGAGGTCCCACCGGGCGTGCCAGAATCTGTTCCCCTCCGAACGGCGGCCTGGACTTCGCGTCCGTGCCTAAGGTTCGGGGCAGATGCTATTTGGTTTTATCCGTCTACCTCTCCGAAGATGCCAAGTTGATTTATGGCACCATGTATCGGAGGTCTAGACAGATGCGGCCGATGTAGCAGACTTCGTCAGATTCCCCCTCAGGGTGAGGGGTTTTTGATTGTGGGGACGCTCTTCCCTGCAGGCGCAAGCCCCTGCAGTTAATTACGCTACCGCATCGCGGTAACAACTTTCTCCTTCTCCAGAATTTCACTTCGTGTCATGTGTGTTTGTTTTGTTTGTGGTTGCCCGTGGATTGTATACGGAGACTGAGTAATGCCGTCGCCCGTAGGACGTGGATTAGTCCAAATCCGTATTTACTAAGATTTGGGTTTGGTGTTTTTAGTTTAAGGATGCATTAGTCGCGTTGCGACTAAGATCAACTTAAACGTTCGTTAAGGATACGTTAGTCCAGTTTGAGACTAAGATCAACTTAACGGGATCGGGGACGTTTCGGTCCGATATTAGTTTAAGGACGTTTCGGTCCAATATTAGTTTAAGGACGTCTCGGTCCACAATTTTAAGGACCCCGCAGTCCATATCGATGTGTGGTCGTTGGGACCCGTCACCTCTTTGACGTCGTTGAGGGATTACAACGATGGATGTCAAAGGAGTTCGGAGATGTACCCTCGAACCGGATGTAAATTGATTTAGGAGAGCCATTTTGCTCAGTCAATTTAATTTAAGGACTTATGGCCACGATTGGGCTAAGTCCATTTAAAAATGTCCAATATTTTATTTGCATTTGTTTTTATTTTTATTTGGGCTTTGCCCAGAAAAGATGCAGGGCATCAATTTGTTTTGGGCTCTGCCCTTTATAAATGATGCAGAGCATCCATTTATTTGGGCTCTGCCCATTTATTACCTTGCAATTTATTTTGGCCTGTCAGGTCATTTTGATTTGGGCCTGGCCCTTTAATTAATGCATTGCATTTATCAAGCGCTTTGCGCCAATCAAAAAGCACAACAGTGCAAATTTATAAGTGCAAAGCACTATTAATTTGAGAATCTTTTAGATTCAAGAACCAATGGTTCATAAAAGAAGTGCAAACCACTATTTGATTTCTTGATCTAATTTAGATCAAAGAATAACAAGTTTTTCTTTTTATTTCAAGAACCAAAGGTTCATAAAAGTGCAAAGCACTATTTTTTTTATTTCTGTTTTTTCTTGTTTTAGAGAACCAGCGGTTCATAAAAAGTGCAAAGCACTATTAATTTAAGAACCCAATGGTTCATAAAACAAGTGCAAGGCACTATTTGATTTAGATTTAAGAAAAAACAAGTTTTTTCTTGTTTTTCTTATCTCAGAGAACCAAAGGTTCATGAAAGTGCAAAGCACTATTAATTTAAGAACTTTTTAGGTTCAAGAACCGATGGTTCATAAAACAAGTGCAAGGCACTATTTTTATTTTTATTTTATTTATTTATTTATTTATTTATCGTTGAAGATCTATGATCTTGTTCATAAGATAATTTTCTCTTCTTTAAAAGGTTTTTACCTTTTTTTTTATTCTTCAAGAGTTCTCTTCTCTTTTTTTTTAGCAAGATCTTGATGCCTTTGAATTGAGGTCTAGGGTCATTTTTATAGTGCCCATAAATTAGTTAAATTTGTTACATAAATCTTTTTCTGAGTGATTTGGGTAATTTTTCCCACCGTTGGATTTTTGATCCAAAGGCCCCTGCTTTACAGAAGAAAATCTTCCTGTTTTAACAAAAAAACAGAAAAGATTTCCTTAAATCTTCATTTTGTTTTTTGCGCAACTCCCCAGCGCGTGACACGTGTCGCGCAGCGAAGCGCTTGCGCAACAGCGCTTTGCGCAACTGCGCAGACACGTGTCGCGCAGTGAAGCGCTTGCGCAACAGCGCTTGCGCAACTGCGCAGACACGTGTCGCGCAGCCGTGCGCTTGCGCAGATGTGCTTGCGCAACTGCGCAGACACGTGTCGCGCTGCCGTGCGCTTACGCAGTTGTGCTTGCGCAACTGCGCAGACACGTTTCGCGCAGCTGTGGTTGCGCAGACACGTGTCGCGCAGCGGTGCGCTAGCGCAGTTGTGCTTGCGCAACTGCGCAGACACGTGTCGTGCTGCGGTGCGCTTGCGCAGTTGAGTGTTGCTTATGTTTTTTTAAAGAGCCTTGCTCTGATTGGACGTACTGCCTTGGGCGTTGCGCTGACGTATCAACTTCTGACACGTGGCGCGTTGCGCGCAGCGCAAAGAATCTGAAGCGTTGCTTCATTCATTAAAGTTTTAATTTTTCAAAGCAAAGCTTTATTTCTGATTGGGGGAAGATGAAGCGTTGCTTCATCTCCCGCCTTGGAATTTGAACAGAGCTTTGCTCTGATTGGGTTAAACACCTACATTACGTGCTCCCATGTGACCCTTAAAACTAAAGGGAATAAAGCCAAAGGCAGTGCTGATCTAGGGCGCCTCACGTGTCCCCACATGACCCCTGACAAATACCCTTTTCAAAAGAGTAAAATAGGGGAAGACAGAGGAATGGATGCCCAATGCAGAGGCATTGTCACGTTTCCACATGTGATGATTTCAAAGAACTAAAAGTGTTTAACACTTCTGTGAATATTCTGAGAACAAATAAAGGAAGTCTGGCCCTATTCTCAGGCGCCTCACGTGACCCCACGTGACCACCTCACTTTTAGTGTTTAACACTATTTTAAGTGCTTCATCCCTAGTGTTTAACACTATTTTTAGCGTATCACGTGGGAACACGTGATCGCCAAATATCCTCTAGTGTTTAACACTATTTTAAAACCAAGCTTAGCCCAAATTGGCTAAGTTTTCCAGAGGCAAATCTCCCCTTCAACTGAACCTTAAAATCCAGAGCTATAATGAATGGTTAATGCTCAACCAAAAACAAAATGTTGTCAGAGCCCCCAAACCCTTGTTTAGCATTGCTAAATAATGAGGGGGCTGAGCCCAGAAAAATGTTCAACAGTCCAAACAAAGGTCCAACATTTCGAACCTAATTGGACTTAGCCCAAGTTGGCCATAAGTCCTCAATTCAGATTTAACTGAGCCAATATGCTCATAATCTAATTAATTGATCTTAGTTCCTAATTGAACTACAAATTTCTCAATCAACTTTGGTTCAAGGGTACATCTCTTCACTCCTCTGATATTTGTCGTTGTAATCCTTCAACGTCTTCAGAGAGGTGACGGGTCCCGATAACCAATCATTCCATGGACTGTGGGGTCCTTAAACCCACGGACTATGATGTCCTTAACCTCGGACTGTGGGGTCCTTAAACCCATGGACTATGATGTCCTTAACCTCGGACTGTGGGGTCCCTTTAAACCCACGGACTATGAGGTCCTTAACCTTGGACCACCATGTCCTTAAACTGGCAATTGACCGCAAAGTCCCTAAACTAGAACAATAGAGCCCAAATGCTCTTTAGTTGGATCTAAATGATCTCGTTAAGTAGATCTTAGTCTAAAATTAGACTAACGTATCCTTAACAAATGGTTAAGTTGACCTTAGTTTAAAATTAGACTAACGTGTCCTTAACAAACTGTTAAGTTGATCTTAGTTTAAAATTAGACTAACGTATCTTTAACAAACGTTTAAGTTAATCTTAGTCTCAAATGAGACTAACGTATCCTTAAACCCAACCCCAAACCCAAATCTAAGAAATTACGGATTTGGACTAATCCACTCCCTACGGGCGACAACATAAATTATTCTCCGTATACAATCCACCGACAACCAAAAATAAAACAAACATACACGACACGAAGTGACCATCTGGAGAAGGAGAAAGTGGTTACCACGATTCGGTAGCGTAATTAACTGCAGGGGCTTGCGCCTGTAGGGAAGAGCATCCCCACAATCAAAAACCCCCTCAATGAGGGGGAATCTGAAGTTTGCTACATCGGCCGCATCCATATAACCTTCGATACATGGTGCCATTAATCAACTTGGCATCTTCGGAGAGGTGGACGGATAGCACCAATTAGCATCTGCCCCTAAATTCAGGCAAGACGGACCTACGCGGTTCCGTCTCTGTATTCGGAGGAGAACATCCTCATAGACTCAATCCAAATCTAGCCCCCAGACCAGCTATCACTCTTCCGCAGCAGCCAGCTTTTTAAGTTCCTGCACCTTGCTTAGCCCTACCCGCTCCACCTCTTTGTGGACCTCCTGCACATCCTCCTCGTCAGTTCCATTAGGCACGGAGGAACATGCCTCAAGGGCATAGGAACAGACAGAGGAATGTGCCTCCAGCAAAGAGGAATGTACCCCGGCGTCAGGCTTTCATAATGACTGTGAAAGAAGCTGAAGCCACTGGCCAAGTCATCACTGGTAACTCCCAATCTTTCAAAATATTTTTAATCCTTATACATCAATATTTCTTTTTATATACCTAAACATACTCCACACAACTTAGGTACAATCTTAGTGGCCTCCCTACCTGCTTTATCACTCTTCGATACTGGAGCATCACATTACTTTATGTCGCAACGGTTCGTCCGAACTCATGCGATTCCAATTAAACCGCTCGTATCCAGCTGGAATGTCAGTTCAGGAATGACGTTTTAAAAGCAACTCTGGGATACGATCTGTGTCCAGTGGTCTTCTGCAGCAGAGAATTTTATGCGGACTTCAAGGTGCTAGACATACCGAACTTCGACGTAGTCTTGGGAAAGGACTGGCTAGGAACTTTCTTCGCTACCATCGACTGTCGTCAAAGGAGGGTAGTGTTTGAGATACCAGATCATCCAGTCTTTTATTTCAAGAGTGGAGACCGTACCCTGGAACCTAGCACCTACAAGGCTAAACCAAAGAAGGCAGTGATTGCAACAATATAAGCGGAAGAAGACAAGCCAGAGGTAGTTCGAGAGTTTGAGGATGTATTCCCTGAAGACATCTCAGGTCTGCCTCCCGATCGAGCTCTTGAATTCAGCATTGACTTAGTACCTGGTGCACAACCAGTGATCAAAGAACCATATCGGTTAAGTCCAGAAGGATTGAAGGAGATCCGTACTCAGTTGGACGAACTTCTGATGAAAGGATGGATTCGTCCTAGTACTTCAAGTTGGGAATCTCCAGTTTTGCTCGTGAAGAAGAAAGAAGGTTCATACAGAATGTGTATAGACTACCGAGCTATGAACGAAGTGATGATAAAGATCAAGTATCCACTACCGCGCATCGACGATCTGATCGATCAGCTAAGTGGGTCTTGCGTTTTCTTAAATCTAGACCTTCGTTCGGGTTAACATCAGGTGAAGGTCAAAGAGTCTGATATTCCGAAGACGACATTCCGGACTCGCTATGGTCATTGTGAGTTTCTCGTGATGTCATTTGGAGTGACCAATGCACCTGCTATATTTATGAATCTGATGAACCAGGTTTTCCGAGAGTACCTAGACATGTTTGTTGTTATTTTCATCGAAGACATCCTGGTGTATTCAAAGAATCAGAAAGAACACGCTGAGCATTTTTGGATTGTCCTGGAGACATTGCGACAGCATCAACTTTATGCCAAGTACAACAAGTGCGAATTTTGGATAGATCAAGTCGGATTTCTCAGACACATTGTTTTGGGTGAAGGAATCTCAGTAGATCCAGTTAAGGTGTCAGCTGTCAGCGAATGGCCGACACCAAAGACGGTGAAGGATATTCGAAGTTTTTTGGGTTTAGCAGGATACTACCGAAGATTCATTGAAGGTTTCTCGAAGATTGCAGCATCTCTGACCAAGCTCACACGTAAAGATGAAGAATTCGTGTGGTCAGAAGCATGTGAACAAGATTTTGTAGAACTCAAGTCAAGATTGACACCATCTCCTATTTTCGTAATATCGGAACAATCTGGAGGATTTGTTGTGCATTGCAATGCATCTGGTAAGGGATTGGGATGCGTTTTACACCAGTATGGAAAAGTTAGTTTTTGCATCAAGATAGCTGAAGATTCATAAGTGCAACTATCCAACACATGACTTGGAGTTGGCGGCAGTTGTCTTTGCACTTAAGATTTGGCGCCATTATCTTCTAGGAGAACGAGTGTATATATACACGGACCACAAAAGTCTGAAGTATGTGTTTACTTAGAAGGAATTGAATATGCGGCGGAGAAGATGGCTAGAACTTATGGCGGACTTCGACATCAACCTACAATATCATCCAGAGAAGGTGAATGTAGTTCTTGATGCACTTAGTTGCCAGCCACTATTAATGAATCTCACCGCACAGTGGAAGCTCCAGCAGGAATTGTACGGGATTGATATAGAAGTGGTTATTCCAGGTAACGCTTCGTATTTGATGAACTTATAAGTTCAGTCTACTATTGTCAATCAGATCAAAGCATCTCAAGCAAGTGATGCCAAGTTGCAAAAGATTCGAGAACAAGTAGAAAGTGGACTTCGAACCGATTTCATCATCCATGAAGACGGATCTTTGAGATATGGAAGTAGGTTGTGTGTACCACAAGATTTTGTTCGGGAAGAGTTGATGAAAAAATCTCACAGCTCTCTATACTCAGTAAACCCTGGTGGTACAAAGATGTACAAAGATCTACGGCAACACTATTGGTGGCATGGAATGAAGCGTGAAGTAGCCAGAAGCGTAGCCAAGTGCTTGGTGTGTCAGCAAGTGAAGGCTGAACATCACAGAACTACTGGTTTACTTCAACTGTTACCTATCCCAGAATGGAAATGGCAACACATCACCATGGACTTTGCGACTGCACTTCCTCGCAGCACGAAAGGTAATGATGCGGTATGGGTTATTATGAATCGACTCACCAAGTCGGCTCACTTCATCCCATTTCGATTTAGCCAATCTACCAAGACGTTAGCAAAGAAGTACATGGAGGTAAGCATGAATCTAATGTAAGATTTAACCTCAAGATGTACTATTTTTTATACCCATGAACTCATGCAGGAGATCGTGAGATTACATGGAGTACCTGTTTGCATCGTCTCAGATCGTGACACCTGATTCTGATCGCAGTTTTGGCAGAGTCTGCAAGCTAGCCTGGGAACGAGTCTGAATTTCAGCACAGCTTACCATCCACAAACAGATGGACGGTCTGAGTGAACAATTCAGATTCTAGAAGACATGCTATGAGCTTGTATGTTAGACTTCAGAGGATCGTGGGAAGATCACCTACATCTTGTAGAGTTTTCATACAACAACAGCTACCAGGCGAGTATTGGAATGACACCATTTGCAGCTCTCTATGGAAGGAAGTGTCGATCACCATTAAGTTGGGACGACATCGGAGATCGGGAACTCTTTGGACCAGAGATGATCATGGCAACTGTGGACGTAGTTCGCACGATCAGGTAAAAAACACGCATAGCCCAAGACAGGCAGAAGCACTGGGCTGATGCAAAGCGCCGACACCTGGAGTTCCAATCTGGAGATCATGTCTTCTTAAAGATCTCTCCAAACTGTGGAGTAATTCGCTTTGGCAAGAGGGGTAAGCTCAGTTCGAGATACATAGGATCGTTCGACATTCTCGAATGAGTCGGAGAAGTGGCATACCGTTTAGCACTTCCACTTTCATTGGAAGGAGTGCACAACGTGTTCAACATATCCCAGTTTCAAAGATATGTGAGCGACCCCAGCCACATCCTTGATCACTCCGAGCTCACTGTACAAACAGATCTATCTTGTGAGCAACAACCCGTTGAAATCCTGGACCGAAAGGTAAAGTCACTGAGAAACAAGGAAGTAAACTTGGTCCGAGTGATGTGGAGAAAAGATTCACCAGGAGAATCAACGTAGGAAAGAGAAGACGACATGCGTGCAAGATACCCTTTCTTATTTGTAAACTAGTCCTTGTGTAAATGTAAATTTCGAGGACAAAATTTTTATAAGGAGGGTAGAATGTAACGACTCTGATTTTATTGTACGAAAATTTTTAAGTTAATGTACAGAATGGAGTTTTCAAGCCTGAGTACACTTTAAAAGTTGTTTTTTTAAGAACAACAAGAAAGCACTTGTAACTCATTGGTAAAGCCTTGCACTGCTGTGACATAACCCCTGTGTTCGAATCGAATCAGCCACATATTATTTTTCTGAATTTTTCTTTTAAACTTTTTGGAAGCCCAAAAGTTTACACGTGCATTGCACATAAGAAATGAAAAGACAAAAAATCAAACATGTGCAAATTATAGTTAGCAGCGAGTAGGACATGTGGCAAGCATCCGACGGTCCCCATAAACTTTTTGGCCGGCGAGATTGCCATTTGGGCCGGCGACGAAGGGTGTCCGTAGGGGAAAATCCCCCGTGTTTTGCACACAAAAACCTTTGGCCTACCCCATTACCCTGTTCTGTTTGTTTTCTCTGCAATTTAACAGAGAATTCAATTTCACCTTTAATCCAATTTTAAATGCATTTTAATTCATTCTTTCAATTCAAAAACCCTAATTGTACACTATAAATACAACCCCATACCCCAGCCCTTCCTAATTCTGAAAATTCTAGTCAAAAATATCAAAATTTTCTAAGTACAAGTGGAGTTAGCCCAAGAACGACTTCCGGCGAGAATCTATGTAAGTTCCGGCGACCCCACGATGCCACGAAAGCTTCCACATCTTCTTTGATCTTCCCTCTTTCCTTCTAGCGAGTAAGTCCCATTTCTTATTCTACTCTTCCATCTTAAAAAGTTTTTTTTCATAAAACATGTCGGAAGTAGAGTTAACACCGACATATTCTTTAAAACATTATAAAATCCACTTTTTCTTATATGTTCTTCATGAATATTCTTACACCATAATTGTTAATCATGAAACTAATAATTAGAGACAATTTTCACCTTAAAACATCATGTTATATAATTTTAACCTAGCTTTTACGTTTAAATACCATGAATTTTATATACGTCATCTTTAAAATATTTTGCTTAGTGTACCTTTAGAAAACCTCATGGGGTAATGACCTACCCCTCATACACACACATATTGATATAGCACGATTCTCTTTGCAACATAATTTTGTGGCGAATATAATATTTTATCAAAATACCATGAACTATAAAAACCCGTTTTCTTTGAATTGTATTATCAAAAATTCTTTGCGATTATTCCTCTACAACCCATTTGGGGAACCCGGTATTGGATGGTGCGGATTATCGCATATTCTCGAGCTAGTAGAGCGAGATGCAGACCTCCTCATGGAGCATTCGGTCTCGAAAGATTTTTAATATGATTTTTAAGAAAAACGAGATTTTCTATTTAATAATAAAAACTAAATTTTTAATAATTATATAAATATTATCAAACCACATATTTTCAAGTTATAATAAAGTTCCATTTTTTTCTAAAAGTAAAAAGAATGACAAGTTTCACCAAAATACCATCAAGTATTAATACAAGACAAGTCTTACACTAAAATACCTTGAACTATTCAAGCTATGTATATTTTCACTAATATACCTCACTCTTTAAAATTCACATTCATGGAAACCCTAAATAATATAAATAATTACTTGAGATTTATTTTGAAATTATATAAAAATATTTTTCATAAAACCCCCTCGAGTTATATAAAATTACATTAAGGACTTTAGTAAATATAGGTTTAAGCGGGATCAATTCTCTTGAGCCTCAGGGAGCCGGAGAAAGTGAGTGCTTGCCTATTTAAGGCAGAAAACTAAAACGGAGTTATCAGTGGTAATTGTCTTGGAAAAAGACACAAATCCTGCCATCCACGTGCAGCAGTTACCGATAACATCTAAACCTAATTCAGGATCCAATCTGTTTAAAGTGTCTAACTCAAGTCTGAGTCTAAATCAATCTGAATCCGATTCAAACATGAATCCAGTACAACATGAATCCAATATATCCAACATGTATGGTTGAACCTGAATACCAGAACAAGATTAATATGCAAACATGACTTGACTTGACCGAATCATGGCTATAACTTGACTTGATTACATGCCTACTTGATACATTCTGAAACCGTTTACATGAACAACTTGTATCCATGGTCTCGGAAAGTCTGTTAACTATATTTATAAAATATATATATTACGGGGTTTTAACGGGGTAGATTGGTACAGAATGTATTATAAGTCGCACGGTGAAGGACACTAAAAGACACCTACCGTATATCCGTGCCGTTGTCCCGTGGGTATTGACGGGTTCTTGTACTTTCCGTTTTCCATAATCCACGGGATAGTTGGACTCCTCTTGTAAACACTGATACATTCTGTTCCAAGCTACAAACAACTACGTTAGTATAACAAACATATACTTGAACCAATTACCAGTTCTATTTTCTTTACTTGTCTATTTCACTCTTTCTTTGGGACTTACCGAGCGCTAGTTCGCTGACGACATTCCTGTTTCTTTCTCTCTTTGGAATGTTCGTCAGAAGGACTCGACTCTTAGGAGATCGAGCCCAGCCAGAAGGACTTGGATCAGTTCACAGAGGAGCCAGACTTCTAGTTTTACTTGTACTTATTTCCATTTCATATGCCATTGTTTAGGCATTGCTTTCATCGTTGTACATTTCCTTTTCAAATCAGTTGTAATGTAAAGAAAGAATGTTAATAAAAGTTGCTGTCTATTATTACATCTCTTGTTATTCTTGTGTATTCATTTATATTGCTTATTTACGCTTAACGTGTTTACTTCTGAATAAATACGTTACGGCCCGTCAGGTCTCCTTCCCCGTACACTGGGAAGCGGGGCGTGACAGGAAGTCCGACCCAAAGGACCACTTGGACGTGTTTACGGCGGGCATGAGCTTCCAAGATAACTCGGATGCGGCTCAGTGCTGAGCCTTCCCTATCACCCTCATCCGGGTCGGGCGAGATGGGTTATGCGGCCTGACTCCGTGTTCAATCTCAACCTTCGACAAGCTGGCTACTCAGTTCCTCGGTCATTTTGTCGGCAACCGATGACAGAAGAGGATGGTCGACTACCTGTTCACCATCAAGAGCGAGGACAAAGAATCTTTCAAGGGTTACGTCACCCAGTTCTACAATGCTCTCCTGGAAGTACCTGAGCACTGGGACGAGATGGTCATCATCGCCTTCAGATCCGGTCTTAGGCAAAAGGAGTGGCTCCGCTCTTTTGTACTGGCGCAACCTAAGAACATGGCAGAGGTAAAAGTCTGGACCAAGCGAGATATATAAATTGAGTCTGAGGTGAACACTAACCTTCCTTGCGGAGACCGGGAAAACCGAAAGAAACAAGACTGAGAGGAGAAGAAAAGGACCGATCGTCCTAAACCTTATTCTCCGAGGTTTCACGAGTACACTCCTCTGAATGTCTCTCAGGCCGAACTGCTAGAGAAGGAAAAGAGCGAGAGATTATTCAAACTACCGCCGATGATCCAAAGGCCGGGCAAGCAAATCTGCGGCCCATACTGTGCTTTTCATCGGTCATAGGGACACCCGATCGAGAATTGCAAACAGCTTCGCGATTATATCGAGGAGCTGATCCGTTCTGGTCACCTAGAAAAGTACCTACGAAGACAAACGCAAGGTAGATCGGGAGTGCCAAGCAGACCGGGAGGAAGCAGACCAACCTCCCACTGGAGAGTTGACGGTTGGACAGATCATGGTCGTTTCCGTTGGCTCAACTCTGAGCGACAGGGACACCCTCTGCATCTGACCGGTCATGACCTTAAGTGATCCTCCCTCCAAGAAGTGCAAGACGGCTGCTCCCATCACCTTTATTTATGAAGACCTTCATGGCATATCCGTCCCGCACAATGACCCCCTGATTGCACGCTTTCGGCGTGTCGAGTTTTAAGTTCTAAAGTTAACCGCGATCAGGACGGTGTCGCTTTGCAGCTAGCCGCGATGAGCACGGGTCGATCCATAGGGAGACGGAGCGTTTTATGTTCTTGTTCTTACGAGTTAATGCGCGTAGGCAGAATTGTTCGTATCTATCCTATGTGTTATGTGCAAAGTATAAAGTTGTTAGGAAAACATACAATAGTGTAAGCTAAGGAAATCTGCACTAAAACCTTTGAGCCGAACTTAACGATTGAAGCTAGAGCAATCGGCAACAACGTGGATTAGGGTGCTTAAGCACGGTATTCGTGAGATCTGGCTTATTGACCCTTGTCCGTCCGTTCTTGTCTTTTGCTTTCGCCTCCGGCCAAACCGAACGCAACCGGTCGTGGTTAGGAATCACCGTTAGCTTGGTAGGGTAGGGTGCCTAACGGAGCACTTGCGTAACGTTTGGACGGAGTTCAATGGAAAATACGGGAAAAGAAAATAAGAAACGGAACGTTAACTTACAATTTCGTATTCTTGCCTAACAATACATATTTACAACCATCATATTAACAACACCATATTAACAAACCATCACAAAAAGAAAAAACAAAGAAAAGAACAAAGAAAAGAAAAGAAAACATTACAAGTAAGTAAGTGCATGGAATTTAAAGTGCAAGTAAGTAAAGTAAGTATTAAAAGAGCAAGAAAGAAAGATCTAGGAACTAAAGAGCAAAATATAAGACATGGGTTCAATAACCTAATCTTAAACTTGCAAGCTCAATTAAGAGGTTGCAAGATCAAGAAGATGCAAAGAACTCATGGTGAATGAATGCACAAAAAAAGAACTTTATTAATCTTCAAGAATGATACAACCCTTGAAATCAATAATTAACCCTTAAACTTGCAAGCTCAAGAAAGAGGTTGCAAGATCAAGAGAAGGTTAAGAACTCAAGGGGACTAATCTATATACAAGAACAAAATGAAAACAAAAGAGGCTTGGTGAAAAGAATGAAACAATGTAAGCACAATCCAAGACCCCTCTCCCTTTCTCACCGGTTATGTATTTATAGGCTCAAAAGAAAATTTTACAAACAATTAAAATAAGCTTACATGGACCCATAGAAGTCTGGGAGCTGTTGGAGGTGAAGGGGCCGGCCACAAGGATGTCGTGCTCGGCCCAAATTCGAGATCTCTGGCTCGGATTTGGTGTGTGGTCATGTGTTGTCCCCCACATCACTCTGGTGCAGTTTGTTTTCTCAGTGAAGGCTCTGGATGCACTCAAGGCTTGGAGGGAACATGGATCTTTAAGTCAACACATAATCTTTTGCATTGAATGCACATCACTTCATGCCCACTTGTGTCTTGCATTGGGCAGCCCCCCACTAGGTCAAAGCCATCAAAGAGCTAGTGCACAACCTGTCATGTGTTGGACCAAAATGTGTGTACACTAGTTTATTTACAAAAACTCTTTGATTCTTGATCGGTTTCCAGTTCTGGTTGCAGTGTCAGCTCACAAATGTAATATCCGTGATTCTGGATGTATTTCTAGTATTTTTTCACGGATACCTGTAATATGAATTACTGAGCAAACACCGGTTAATAGTACCGATATATACAAAAAATAGATAACGAATGAGCGGTATTAAAATGCAGTTTTCAGTGATGAACAAATACCCCCAAACTTAATTTTTGCTCGTCCCGAGCAAAACAAAATCCTAGCCTCACTTTCACAGGGAACGTGATTGCACTGAGCGCGTGCAACAAGCCGTTAAACCTCTAGGTGTCCCTAGTAGGAGGAGCGTTGTCTCTTGAGGGTGTTCAGCGGATACTACCAACAAAATCCCGTCAAGCTAGTTTCATAAATTAACGTTGATTCTACTCCTACAGTTTAGTATCTAGGTTAGAAATTCTATTATCCTAACTTAGAAATATTCAACCCTTATGTTTCACGCCTCAATTTATTCCACCCCAGATCCTCTACGTTCCAAAAAAGTTTAGAAAGATGTTGGTATCTCCTGAGTTTTCCTTCTAAAAGTGCGGTCTTAAATCAGGGATTTTTATCAACTTTATAGAAAACATAAGTCTTATTCTTTATTTCTATCTTTTATCCAAATATCGATTGTATACCCCTACGTGTGTGTAAATTATTCACCCCTACACTTAAGAATTCAATTCAAGCTATAGTACCCTTGCCCTAATACATAATACTACTTCTTTTCGTTAAATGATGGACGGTGATGCTCACACACCTTTCATGCGACTATTAATGCTTCTTGAGGCACTAACGGCCGATTACTGTTTGTGCGAGCTTAAAGCGTAAATAGCAGTTTTCAGGTCTTGACTTTATTTATTTATTTTTCTTTTCTTTATTTTTCTTTATATTTCAAGACCGGATATATTTTTCACTGATGCTCTTTTGGTGTTTAGCTTTAAATACCGTTTTTTTCTTTCATACTAGGTTTTCAGGCAAGAGTATTTCTAGGTATCCTCTACTATCCCAAGTTTCAAGGTGCGTGTATGTGCAGTTTGTAGGGTATATACTTTCTAAATTTGGACTCAAGAAAAGAAACTATTTTTCAGACTTATCCTTCAGTAAAGCTTCAATACTTTTCCTTCATTTCGACTTAACTCAAGAACTGAACTCAAGATTACCTATTTCTATAAAAAAAACTGTAAGGACGTATAATTACCAAAGTTAAACAGAAGGAGGGTTATTTTTAGGGTTTTCAATTCCTAAGCCTAGGATTTAGTTATTTCTGACGTATCAACTAAACTTTCGGAATAAAAATCTAAGTTACCCTATTAGCTAGCTTGACGACAAAGTTTTTATATTTTTTTGGATTTTTTTTTTATTTTTATAGGGTTTAAAATAAGAATGCAAATGCAGAATATACAAATGAATGCGAAGGTAGAAAGCTTACCGAGCACACCCCCAAACTTAACTTGACAGTGCCCTCACTGTCAGGCTACACCAAGAAGGTCAAAATTGTCGGCGCTCCCCAAAAACAAATATATACAAAACAAAAATATATACACAAAAAGGTTCCCCCCCAAACTTAAGTGAAACAGTGTTTCCACTGTTTAGCGTTGAAGTTCAGGATTAGGGGGGAAAGAACAGTATCAATCTATACAAGGCCTTACACAGGCCGAAAGTAAGCACCAACCATTCAAAAATTCTATCTCTATAGTGTGCTGGTTGGTGAAAGAATACGGTGAGGAAATAAATGGAGAATACGCAAAACCGTATGGGGATAGAAGTGGTATACGGTCCCGGTATATGAGAAGAAGAATGGCGGAAGGGAGAAAGAAGTGGAATACGAACTTGAGGGTGGAAATGGAGTGAATAAATTAGTACAATTTGTGATGACCGATGTGTAAAAAGCGATTGTACTAATATATCAACCCGACGAGCAATGGGGTCAAATCCTTCAAGATTCGTGAGAAAACATGGGTACGCCGAACTTGGTAAACCAGACATAGGAAATGAAATTGATACGGTGTCTTGCAAGGTCGGAATGATGGAAAGGATGGAGAGAAGTGGTTGAGGAAGGTTATCGGTTAAAGGTTCCGTAGGGTGTACACAGTCAATGAAAAGGATATGATGAATTGGAAAATCCGACTCATCAAGCAAAACTGGTTCATCCTCAAGAATATCCTCAAAATTTTCTTCAAAGTTATGCTCATCCATGCATTTATCATCAAAATCCAGACGCATATGGAGTTCGGGAAAAACAGTTAAAGACTCAGGATGATGAATTGGAGAGAAAAACTCATCCAAAATTGCAGGTTCATCATCCAAAATATTCCTAGCGTCAATATTCTCAATCAAGTGAAAATCAAATTTCTCAGACACTTCATCAAAAGCATGGATTTCAATCGATTATGGTTCTAAGATGGAGGTGTAGAGGTCAAAAGGATTGGGTGTGGTTTCACTTGACAGGGTCCCTTCACAATCTGGTAAATCAAACACTACAAAGTCGCACGACTCATTAATCCTTCTATATTCAATCGGTGAATCGTTTGGAACATTAGATAGACATTCAAAACCGGAGTTGTGGGATTCAATTTGGAATGAGTAGGTTTGATTTGGAATGAGTAGGTTTGATTTGGAAGGGTGTACTACTCACTCTCTCCACTCAAATTCTCAACATGTCCAACTGCCTCATCATACATTGGAAAATTTGGAGCTAGCTGGAAACTAGCTACCGGGTCACTAGGTTGTATGAGGGCGGCGATTGACGCATTAAAATCCATCATATGTTGGTACGACGCTACCCGAAAGTCTTCCAATGACTGTTCCAGACTAGACATGTTTTATGAAGGGGTTTCAGTAAAAGATTCAAAGTTGTTTTGATACTGGAAACTCCTAAATGGCCGTGTAGAACCAATGTCTAGGGAAAGTGCAACAGTTGGGTAGGATGGATATGAATTGAATGGTTGGACAGGAGTAGGATCAACATTTGGATAAGAAGGTGAATGGAATTGTTGATCCCAATAACTGGAACTGTTGAAAGGAGTGAAAGATCGGCTATGAGATTGTTCAATATGTTCAGCAATAGACATGGGTTTCGGAGTTACAACCGGACTCTCAAAAGGTGTATCAACGTAAGAAGGGGTGAATGTTTGAAACGGTTGATACGAAGTGGATTGCGGAGTCCAATTGTTTATCCTAGACGCATCTATCCGATCTCTCAATGAAATTTTGGGCAAGGATGGATCGTTCGAGGTTCGGCCAAAGCAAGAACCGTAAGAAGAAATGTCTGGTTGTGGGTACCAAAGTTCGGCAAGAGTTTTTCGAGGTGGGGTACCCATAATATGAAGAGAGGAAGAAGAATAAGAGAAAAGGAGGGGAAAAAGAATTTGGTTTTTTTAGTTAGTTATTAACAAAAGAATGAAATGTACACACAAAAAGAATCTGGACAAAAACAATCACGACACAAAAATACCACGCAACTAATCAGTCTAGTGTTCACCTAGGTCAACTAGACCTGCTCAAGAACTTGATTGTTGTTCATATCATAATTTTGCATTATTATATTCCCCATTCTTATTCATTTTACAAATAAACAGGTGCTTTTGACCCATGTCTGCTACATAGTTGCAGGTTACAGGTTTTTCGAACAAAAACAGTGAAAAAGATGAAAAGACGATACAAAAGTGAGACTACGACCAACAAATGAAAGAATCTTGATCAAGCCTACAGTTGGAGAATAAACGAAGATCAATGGACAATTCCACAAAGAACAAAGGCAGCGCAAGGTTCAACACTTCGACACGAAGCAAGCGGTAAAGTCCACGACATTATTCACTGTGGAAATCTGGAAGAAAACTAGAAGACAATCTGAGAAACCAAGTGAAGAAACAAGAAGAAAAATGCAGCTAGAAGAAACCCAGAAGAAATCAGCAACCAAGCCCCCTATATGGCCGCGGAACCGCGGTCAAACCTGGCTCTTGGCCGCGGTTCCGCGGCCGTGCGAAGCGCATGTCGGCGCAAATTTTTATGGAGTGGCGGTGCGTTGACTAGTTTTCTTAGGGTAAAATTGTAAATACAGATGTGACTCAATTATAACCCTAGGGTTTCTATACTCTATAAATAGAAATCCTAAACCTCTTTTTGAGATATGCCTCATTTTATTTCATCTATTCAGAATTTAATTCCTGTGTAAATGTTTGGAGAGAGCCATCAAATAAAGTAAGTAATTTTATTTCATTGCCCTAGTTAATTTTTATTCTGCCTTAGTTTAAATTTTATTATCTGCCCTAGTTAGATAGTTAGAAATGTTTATCAATTCCCTAATGAGTGAGTAGTCTCCTCACTTGTTAGGGTTAGATTTGGGGAAGGCTTGAGAGATGAAGATCTCTCACCCCTTTCTTGCCTATCACACGTTTTTATAGGACTCCATGCATACATGCACACACAGCTCCCTACGGCACCCTATCCTACGAGGTAGCGGTGATACCGTAGTATAAACGACCGGTTGCGCATGTTTTCCATGGAGGTTAGGGTAAGAATTAAGAAAGGAAGGACAAGAACCTAGAGGAAGAAACATCGTTTCTTCCCGATGGTACCAATCCACTTTATTAATTATTACCATAACACCTCATAGATCTTAATTAGGGCATAGAAAGCGGTGAGAAATATTGACTTTCCAAACTTAACCTAAAGCTAACCCCAGCAAGATTTTAATCCTAGTCTAGATCACCTTAGTTTTTAGATTTAATCAATCCGACAACAATCAGAATTAACTCGTTAGAACAAATCGAGAATACACAAAATCCCTGTGGACCGACCCGTACTCACCGGCTAGCTACCAAGCGACGCCGTTCTTGATTGCGGTAAAAAAATATTCTTTGAACAAATCAAATGGCGCCGTTGCCGGGGATGGCGTAGTATTTTCTTTTTGCAATTTCGGGTTAATATAAAATCATAAAACTCATAAAATATTTGAAAAATAAAAAAATATAAAAAAATCTATCGTCTTGTTATTTTGTGAAGGGTATTTTCGTTTGAATTTTGCAGGATCGACGAACAAGTTCGGATCTGGAAAAATCCAGAGATCAAAATAGAAAACCATAGATCTGAACAGCAGAGAACAGTCAAACCAGAGGGGCATAAAATTTTTGGGAACCGAGCCACAGAGATAACCGGGGAACCGCGGCGGGAAGCGTGTGTTGGCGGCGGAACCGCGGTAGGAGCGTGACGTCAGCGAGTGAAAAATCACTGTAAGCTCCCTTTTCTTCTTCCTATGAACCCCCTGATATCTCCTCTGTAAAATTTTCCTGCAGAATTCTTTGCACCAAAAATTTCTCCCCTTCTCAATAATTGATCTTGTGCAGGATTCTTTGCGCCGCCCTAAAAAAAAATTGTTTGCAAGTGATTGTGTTTACTGCTTTACATATTTTAAATTAACTTTAAGGGTCTTTTACACCAATCCAGATTGGGTGGGGATTTCATTACCCTTCCCAGGACCCCAAAAATCACATAAGGCATACTGCATTGACTATCAAGTTAATTAAAAAAAAAGATTAGACTCAGCCCTAAGGACTTCGCGCTCAATAGGACAAAAGAATAGTTGTAGGCATCGACCGTTGATCCTAACCTGACTTTGTGGTGCCTACGCTAGACAGGTAGTGAAAGGTAACTTTAAAAGGCCCGTCTCATGGTGATTCATGAGCAGATCCGTCCTTTCTCTACTTGTGCTTACCTGGCCGCAATTGGCGGTGAAGAGGCGGTTTGAGGTCCTACTTCTTGCCTTTTGGAACAGTTAGGAGCTGTCTAGTTGACCTAGGTGATCCTAGATCTAGGTCTGATTGTGCATTTGTGGTTGATTGAACGGTGTCTAAGCCTTTTATCGAAAATCTTTTTTTCAAAAAGCTCCACAAAAAAAAACACAAAAAGTTTTACAAAAACTTGCAACTTGTCGCTAAGAAATCCGTGCACACCACTTACACCCACTTTCTTCTCATTGACGTTTTCTTACCCCCACATTATGTTTTTCACTTTTTGATTACACTACCTCTTTAGTGTATGTCCGGTTGGACTAGGGACACTAGTGCCCGATTAGTCCGTGTCTCGTTGGTACTGACCGATGAAGCTTTCGACTCCGAAGTCGAAATTCCTTCCACTTCCTTACCTTCACCTTTACATTCTTCCTCCGAAGGGATATCGGGATATAATCCTAACAACACCTTACCCACGGGACTGATTCCACCTCCGTTAGGTGCGAATAACCCGCAACATTCGCCTGTTGAAGCGCCCCAACGAATCGCGCTCCAGGATCTTTTCTACCCTGTCCGCACCGCCTTACCAACTTGTCTTTCACTCCTACCGGAAAATAGGGACAATTTTGAGATCAAACCCCACTTCATCAACATGTTGCCAAAATTTCACGGACTGGAATCCGAAGATGCCTATATCTTCATAAACAAATTCCAAAACGTTTGCGCAATGATGAAAACAACCCAATTATCAGATGATGCTATAAGGCTAAGGGTCATTCCTTTCACCTTATGTGACTTAGCCGAGAAGTGGTTATACAGCACAACATCACATTCAATTAAAAATTGGGAAGAGTTTGTCAAAGCTTTTCTTAAAAAGTTTTATCCACATCACAAGACCGCGAGAATTCGCAATGAGATTATCCAATTTTCCCAGCTTCCTTCCGAACCCTTTTGGAAGTGTTTTGAAAGATTCAAAGACCTACTTGTTCAATACCCTCACCATGCTATCGAAAATTGGCAACTTTGCCAAACTTTATACGAGGGATTGAACCCAGCAACGAAGCAGTTGTTGGGAACCATTTGTCAAGGTCACTTTCTAACCAAATCTAGTGAGGAAGCTTGGCAGTTTCTCGAGAATCTTGCTGAACAACACTTCAGTGGGAAAGCACTAAGATCACCTCATCTTTTTCTGTTGGTCAGTCTAGGGAAGGCATACATCAATTAGATATGTCGATTGCAATGAAGGCCGAAATGGCCGCACTTACAAAAAAGCTAGAAGCAATTGAGACCAAAATCTCATCGCCTTCTCCTACCCCTGCTTTACCCCCACGAACTGTTTGTGCTTGTTGTTTGGATCCATCACACCTTACCGAAGAGTGTCCTTACAATCCACCAGTTCAAGGACAAGATCAAGTCAATGCTGCCTTTCAGCAAAGACAAAGAAATGATCCATACTCTTCGACTTATAATTCTGGTTGGAGGAGTCACCCCAATTTTGCTTGGAATCAAAATCAACAATTCCAAAGAAATAACAACTTTCAAAGGCCTCCTCCTCCACAACAAAAAGCACCCCAACAAACTCAATACCAGCAACCTTTCCAACCACAACCTTACCCAAATCAAATGAACAATTTTGTGTTTAACAATTTTTGCCCTCAAAACAATTTTGTTCAACCAAATGATGATAAGGTTACCTCGCTAGAAAGAAGTCTAGATGCGTTTCTAAAACAATCTACACAATCCGCAAGAAGGTTGGAGACTTCCATTCAGTTTTTGGTGCACAACAATGCTTCACATGATCAAAGTATCAAATCTATTGAGGCCCAAATTGCACAACTAACTGCTGCGTTGAGAGAGCGAGAAAAGGAAAAGCTTCCATCTCAACCATTGCCAAATCTCGGTCACACACACAACACACATGTTGCATATGAACAAAAAAATCATAATGTAAATGCTGTGACCACGTTGAGATCTGGAAGAGTGTTGCATAATAACGTGGGTAATAGTGATGACATCCCTGCCGGTGGTTCTTCTTCTTCTTCATCTTCATCTTCGTTAGAGCTTATTCTTCATTCTTCACAGGGCTCTACTTCTTCTACTTCGAACGGATCCATTTCTCACTTCACGAACACATCCACACTGGGATCCGTTCCAACTCCGCAATCTAATCAACAAAAATTAGACTCAACAGATTTTCAAAATGTTCCATTTCCAAATAGGTTGAGATCGAATAAACCAACTCCACAAATGGAGAAGATTGTGGAGTTATTTAAACAGGTTAGCATAAATATACCTCTCTTGGATGCAATCCAACAAGTCCCTTCTTACGCGAAAATTTTAAAGGGCTTATGCATCTCGAAGAGAAAATCTCAAATACCCAAGAAAGTGCTAGTAGCTAGTGCCTTGAGCAATACTATTAGCCAACTTCAACCCTTACCCCAAAAACGAAAGGACCCTGGCTGTCCTACAATTTCAATAACAATTAGGGATAAGAACATCAATCGAGCACTTTTAGATCTTGGGTCTAGTGTTAACCTGCTTCCCTACTCTGTGTACGAGCAATTAGGTGTTGGAGAGTTGAAACCCACTCGTTGTACTCTCTAAATTGCTGATCGATCAATCACCCATCCTAGGGGTGAGTTAGAGGATGTGTTGATCAAAGTAGGGGACTTCATATTCCCCGTTGATTTTATTGTTATGGACACACAACCTGTTTCTAACCCACGAAACCAAATTCCGGTGATCCTCGGTCGACCATTTTTGGCCACTTACAATGCCGTAATAAATTGTCGCAATGGCTCTATGACACTATCCTTCGGGAAGATGTCTAGTGAGTTCAATATTTACAGGATAGGAAGTCTGCCATCCGTGCCTAAAGCTAGTACACGAGAAGTTTGCTCGATTCACGAAATCACGCAGGAGGACTGCGAGCTTGAAAAATTTCTGTTTGATGACAACAGTTTTGACGCCACTAGTGCGTCCCTCCTAGAATCTAACACAGTTTGCACAACCGATATTGATTACGAATGTTTCACTTTTTCGGATGATTTTGACGACTCACTGCCCGAGTATGAGTCCTTTGAATTTTTGGATGAGTTAGTTGAACCATCCGATTCGGTTGCTTACAGTGATTTCGAACCATTGTTGGAATCCTTTGAGTTCGAGGTAGATTCCCCACTTTTACCTTTGATTGTTTCGCCTCCGAAACTCGAACTCAAGCCCTTGCTGTCTCACCTTAAATACGCTTACCTAGGTGAGAATGAGACCTTTCCCGTTATCATATCGGCCTCTCTATCCCTCGAGCAAGAGAAAGCTCTTTAAATGGTCTTGCAAAATAATCGGAAAGCTTTCGGTTGGACTATGGCGGACATCGAGGAGATTAGTTCCCTCATAATTGAATATCATATGCATATGATGGATAATGCCAAGTCAATAAAGGATCCACTGAAACATCTCGGGGATTGTGTGGATAATCAACCTTCTCTTTTAGAAGTTGAACCACCCCTTTTTCTTGTAATAAGCTACGAGAATGCCAATATTCCTCTGATTTCTGATCATTCACATTCTCGTTTTGATTCATCATCACCTCCTATCTCTTCACTTCCACGTACATACAGACACTTTCCATACCACCACTTATCTCTTCCCCAATTCTCCTTGGTTCAGTACAACATGTTTTTCCACCGACCGATACTCTATACAGATAAATTTTTCAACTGGTTGGTGTTGACTTTTGGTCTTTGCAAAGTTTGGCATTGACTTGTAACATCGTTCAACTTAAGTTTGGGGGGGACCTTTTTGTAAATATATTTTGTTTTTCTTTTAACAATAAAAAAAACTATAAAAAAATAAACAGGGAAGTGCCGACAATTTTGACCCTCTTGGTGTAGCCTGACAGTGGGGACACTGTCAAGTTTAAGTTTGGGGGTATGCTCGGTAAGCCTTCTTCCTTCGCATTCATGTGTATATTTTTGCATTTGCATACTTATTTTAAAAACCCATAAAAAATTGAAATTTTTTAAAAATTATAAAAATTAAAAGGTTCAATTTTGACCATAATTGACTTAAGTTTGACATAAAGGTTAACTAGCTAGGAACAACTAGATCTTAGATTTCTCAAATTAAAAACCCTAAAAATAACCTTTCTTAAAATTTAACGGTAGAAAGTATATGTCTTTGTAGTTTATTTAGAAATAGGCAAATTTCGAGTTCACTTCTTGGGCTAAGTTAAAACAAGGGAAAAGTATTGATATTTTTATTAAAATATAAGTTTGAAGAATAATTCCTAGCTTATGTCTAAATTCTAAAAATATATACCCTACAAATTGCACAAACACAAACCTTGAAACTTGGAATAGTAGAAGAGACCTTGAAATGCTCTTGTCTAAAGTCCTTAGTATGAGGAAAAATAAATAAAAATACAAGTGTGAATATAGAGATAAAAAAATGAACACTGGTTTTGAAATTACTTAAGGCTGCAAAAATAGAAAAATATATAGTGAGGGTGCCTTATCACCTAGTGCCTTAGACCAACTGGTTTGGGAGTCACTGCTAAAGCCTTAGGTGTTACAAGACTAGGAATTTCGCCTTAATGTGCAAACACATTTTGTAATCGGTCGTTGGTACCTCAAGAAGTATTAACGGTCGCATGAAGAATGTGTGAGCAATTTCATCTAAAGATTCACCAGTTGAAAAGTACTTTGGACGATGGACAAGAGTATGATAGCTTGATTTGAATTTCCAAGTGCAGGGGTGATATATACACACATGTAGGGGTATGTGATTGAGGTTTAGATAAGAGATAAGAATGAAGATAAGGCTTATATCTTTAGTAGAGATGATAGAAATTCCTAAGTTGAGATAGAACCCTAGAAGGAAAACTTGAAAGTTGCCAAAAGCTAAGTAAATTTACAAAACATATTCAATCTTAAGTTAAATGATAAGGAAGAGTGAAAAATACGGGTGGATAATTTATGAGTCGAAGATAATAGAATTCCTTGTCGGAAAACTTAATTGGAGAATAAAAGTCGATGAGCCGAATTGATAGGATTTTGTGGGTAGTATCCGCTGAAAACCCTCAGGAGACACCACTCCTCCTACTAGGGACACCTAGAGGTTTAACGGCTTGTTGCACAAAGCTCAGTGCAATCGCGTTTCCCTGCGAAAGTGAGGGTAGGTCTTTTTTAGAGAATAAAAACTAGGTTTGCTCGAGGACGGGCAAAAGATAAGTTTGGGGGTATTTGTTCATATCATAATTTTTCATTATTATATTCCCCATTCTTATTCATTTTACAAGTAAACAGGTGCTTTTGATCCATGTCTGCTACATAGTTGCAGGTTACAGGTTTTCCGAACAAAAACAGTGAAAAAGATGAAAAGACGATACAAAAGTGAGACTACGACCAACAAATGAAAGAATCTTGATCAAGCCTACAGTTGGAGAATAAACGAAGATCAATGGACAATTCCACAAAGAACAAAGGCAGCGCAAGGTTCAACACTTCGACACGAAGCAAGCGGTAAAGTCCACGACATTATTCACTGTGGAAATCTGGAAGAAAACTAGAAGACAATCTGAGAAACCAAGTGAAGAAAAAAGAATAAAAATGCAGCTAGAAGAAACCCAGAAGAAATCAGCAACCAAGCCCCCTATATGGCCGCAGAACCGCGGTCAAACCTGGCTCTTGGCCGCGGTTCCGCGGCCGTGCGAAGCGCATGTCGGCGCAAATTTTTATGGAGTGGCGGTGCGTTGACTAGTTTTCTTAGGGTAAAATTGTAAATGCAAATGTGACTCAATTGTAACCCTAGGGTTTCTATACTCTATAAATAGAAATCCTAAACCTCTTTTTATTTCATTTATTCAGAATTTAATTCCTGTGTAAATGTTTGGAGAGAGCCATAAAATAAAGTAAGTAATTTTATTTCATTGCCCTAGTTAATTTTTATTCTGCCTTAGTTTAAATTTTATTATCTGCCCTAGTTAGATAGTTAGAAATGTTTATCAATTCCCTAATGAGTGAGTAGTCTCTTCACTTGTTAGGGTTAGATTTGGGGAAGGCTTGAGAGATGAAGATCTCTCACCCCTTTCTTGCCCATCACATGTTGTTATAGGACTCCATGCATACATGTACACACCGCTCCCTACGGCACCCTATCCTACGAGGTAGCGGTGATACCGTAGTATAAACGACCGGTTGCGCATGTTTTCCATGGAGGTTAGGGTAAGAATTAAGAAAGGAAGGACAGAAACCTAGAGGAAGAAACATCGTTTCTTCCCGATGGTATTAATCCACTTTATTAATTATTACCATAACACCTCATAGATCTTAATTAGGGCATAGAAAGCGGTGAGAAATATTGACTTTCCAAACTTAACCTAAACTTAGCCTTAGCAAGATTTTAATCCTAGTCTAGATCACCTTAGTTTTTAGATTTAATCAATCCGACAACAATCGGAATTAACTCGTTAGAACAAATCGAGAATACAAAAAATCCCTGTGGACCGACCCGTACTCACCGGCTAGCTACCAAACGACGCCGTTCTTGATTGCGTAAAAAAATATTCTTTGAACAAATCAATTGTCAAAGTAAAACTGTGTCGAGAAACGGGCTCAAGATATATTGATCACGAGGCCAGATAAGTGCAGAGATAAGGGGAGGTTTTCCGATACTTTCACGAAGGTCCTTAATTAAATAACCCTTTCTCTTTTGGCGGTTTCGTCGTAAACACTTTCCTAGACACCCCGTAAATAATATACCGTTAGGCGATGTTCTAAACACAGTTAACTTCTCATAGTGAGCGCAAAGTCCTTAAGGCTTAAAGTCTAGTTTCTTTTAAACTTTGTGTGGGTAAACGTTATGTTCAAGTTCATGATTTGTGGGCTACGGAAAAGGTAATGAAATCCTTTACCATATATTGTGGGGTTCGCTTGCCCTTAATTCCGTATTAATGGATGCAATGCGCAATTTAATAAAAATTATTCAAAAAATTAGACAATCGTTTTTACGTTAAGCACTGCACTGCAACAAATACGGGTTAGTCAAGTTTTAGCGTTTGCTAGCGAACTTGCAAAGAATCCTGCAAAGATATTATAGTGGATGCGTCGGATTTGAGAAGAAGGTGTTAGTAAAGTACGTACCGATAAGTTTTTAGGTTAGGAAACCCCCGGTGAATTTCAATCCGAATAGCTTGGAAATTTCGCTTGCGCGGGTCAAACTACCTGGATCTTTGGCACTGTAATTCGCAATTACCTTAGCCTTGAATGTACACTTTGCTTCCCACGCTCGCCGTTTACAAATCCGTAAAAATCTATAAATGTCGGAAAAATGGATATTAGTGCGGAAAAGCGATACGAATCCCCAAATACCTGCATATTGAAAATTATAAAAAACAAACAATAAAAATTGGACAAAAACAGAAAACTTGAGCACAGAGGAAAGTTTGGAGGCAGAAGGAAGCAACTTGGCCGGCGAGCTCGGATGAATGAGGGATGTCGTCGGCCCCCCTGTGGCAGATGGGCTCCAAACTTGTTCTGTGTTCCCACTGTTCTATAGGTATCTCACTGGTATTGTTTGTTTCTTCAGTTGAGATACAGAGTGCAAGCAGGTAAGAATTCCAGAGAACAAAAAATTTAGTTTAGTTAGCTTTTGTTTGGGTTTTGGTTTTTTGAAATTTTTATGTTGTTTTGAAAATAGGGTTAGTTGTATAAGTGAAATGTACAGAGATTAACCCGAAATAACAAAAACTAAAATGTTACCGTCTTCTCGGCAATTGATCGCATGCTTTCGGCGTGTCGAGTTTTAAGTTCTAAAGTTTAACCGTGATCAGGACGGTGTCGCTTTGCAGCTAGCCGCGATGAGCATGGGTCGATCCACAGGGAGACAGAGTGTTTTATGTTCTTGTTCTTACGAGTTAATGCGCGTAGGCGGAATTGTTCGTATCTAATTTATGTGTTATGTGCAAAGTATAAAGTTGTTAGGAAAACATACAATAGTGTAAGCTAAGGAAATCCACACTAAAACCTTTGAGCCGAACTTAACGATTGAAGCTACAGCAATCGACAACAACGTGGATTAGGATGCTTAAGCACGGTATTTGTGAAATCGGGCTTATTGACCCTTGTCCGTCCGTTCTTGTCTCTTGCTTTCGCCTCCGGCCAAACCGAACGCAACCGGTCGTGGTTAGGAATCACCGTTACCTTGGTAGGGTAGGGTGCCTGACGGAGCGCTTGCGTAACGTTTGGACGGAGTTCAATAGAAAATATGGGAAAAGAAAATAAGAAACGGAACGTTAACTTATAATATCGTATTCTTGCCTAACAATACATATTTACAACCATCATATTAATAACACCATATTAACAAACCATCACAAAAAGAAAAAGCAAAGAAAAGAACAAAGAAAAGAACAAAGAAAAGAAAAGAAAACATTACAAGTAAGTAAGTGCATGGAATTTAAAGTGCAAGTAAGTAAAGCAAGTATTAAAAGAGCAAGACAGAAAGATCTAGGAACCAAAGAGCAAAATATAAGACATGGGTTAAATAACCTAATCTTAAACTTGCAAACTCAATTAAGAGGTTGCAAGATCAAGAAGAGGCAAAGAACTCATGGTGAATGAATGCACAAAAAGAGAACTTTATTAATCTTCAAGAATGATACAACCCTTGAAATCAATAACCAACCCTTAAACTTGCAAACTCAAGAAAGAGGTTGCAAGATCAAGAGAAGGTTAAGAACTCAAGGGGACAAAGCTATATACAAGAACAAAATGAAAACAAAAGAGGCTTGGTGAAAAGAATGAAACAATGTAAGCACAATCCAAGACCCCTCTCCCTTTCTCACCGGTTCTGTATTTATAGGCTCAAAAGAAAATTTTACAAACAATTAAAATGAGCTTACATGGTGGCAAGGGGGTCCCACAGAAGTCTGGGAGCTGTTGGAGGTGAAGGGGCCGGCCACAAGGGTGTCGTGCTCGGCCCAAATCCGAGATCTCTGGCTCGGATTTGGTGTGTGGTCATGTGTTGTCCCCCACATCACTCTGGTGCAGTTTGTTTTCTCAGTAAAGGCTCTGAATGCACTCAGGGCTTGGAGGGAGCATGGATCTTTAAGTCAACACACAATCTTTTGCATTGAATGCATATCATTTCATGCCCACTTGTGTCTTGCATTGGGCGGCCCCCCCACTAGGTCAAAGCCATCAAAGAGCTAGTGCACAACTTGTTATGTGTTGGACCAAAATGTGTGTACACTAGTTTATTTATAAAAGCTCTTTGATTCTTGATCGGTTTCCAGTTTTGGTTGCAGTGTCAGCTCACAAATGTAATATCCGTGATTCTGGATGTATTTCTAGTATTTTGTCACGGATACCTGTAATCTGTATTACTGAAAAAACACCGGTTAACAGTACCGATATATACAAAAAATAGATAACGAATGAGCGGTATTAAAATGCAGTTTTCAGTGATGAACACCCCCTATTGATCATGGCTCGGGTAAATCGGTACGTAGTCAGGAGAATCCTCGTCGACTCAGGGAGCTCGACGGATATCCTATTCTACGACTGCTTTCATCGTATGGGATTGGACTCATCCGATCTCTAACCAACCTCGCACTTTTTCTCTAGTTTTACTAACCACTTCATTCAAGCCGAGAGAATGATCACTCTCTCTTTCAACATTGGGGAGGCCGGAAGAACCCGAACAATATTGGTGAGTTTCCTCGTCTCCTGGGTTCCTTCATCTTATAACATCCTCTTGGGTCACCCCACCTTAAATACCCTCCAAGCTCATATCTCGACCTACCACCTCACGCTCAAGTTTGCTCCAGTTGATGCGGGATAGGCCGGGCTTACGGAGATTAGCAAATCGCTAGGGTGTGTCTCGCCATGATGGTGCCCGAGGATAAGGAAGTTGATCTGTCCAAGAGACCATATGATCCTCGAGAATTGCTGGATATACGTGATGATAAGAAGGAGATCCGGGGTTCCCCAATCGAGGCCTTGTCTAAGGTCCCCCTCAAAGAGGGAGACAACGGCCGAATTGTCCAGATCGGTTCCTTCTTGACCGGGGAAACTCGGGACAATCTTATCCAGTTCCTCCGAAACAACTCCGATGTGTTTGCTTGGACTCCTGCGGACATGCCAAGGATTGACCATAAGGTAATCTCCCACAAGCTCGGAGTTGACTCAAAAGCCCGCCCGGTCCGAAAAAAGAAGAAGTTTCGCACCAATCAAACATAAGGCGATTGAGGAGGAAGTGGATCGACTACTACCGGCAGACTTTATCAGAAATCTGGACTACCCATCTTGGATAGCCAACGTAGTCATGGTCAAGAAAGCAAATGGGAAGTGGTGCATGTGCGTAGACTTTACCGATCTAAACAAGGCCTTCCCGAAAGATAACTACCCGCTCCCTCGGATAGATCAACTGGTGGACAGCTCGGCCGGTCACGAGCTGCTGAGCTTCATGGATGCCTTCTCCGGTTATAATCAAAATCCGGATGAACCCGGTAGACGAAGAGCTTATCGCCTTCACTACCGACCGAGGGGTCTACTTATACAAGGTAATGCCCTTCGGCCTCAAAAACGCCGGGGCAATGTATCAACGGCTGGTCAACAAGCTATTCAAGCCACAGATCGGGAGGAATATAGAAGTCTATGTCGATGACATGCTCGTGAAATCTGCCCAGTCAGCCGAACATACTACGAACCTTGGCGAGACCTTTAAGGTCCTGTGGAAGTACAAAATGAAGCTGATGCTGGGTTCGCTTAGCACCCCCACTATGTTTCGGCATGCATCAGGTATGCAATTTCACAAAATCTAGGGTGCCGAGCGAGCCCGACTAAGGATCTAACTAGAGAATTAGGTTTTATATACATGTAAACAAACTTTACACTAAGTGAAATAGGAATACAACCTTTGTAGACCGGTCCTTCACTTCTAAAGCTCCGTATCGTAGTTCCTTAGCTCCAAGTAGTGGTCCTCGAACTCTTCTTAGGCTCCACTAGGTGAAAGGAACGCGCTTGCTTAAGGATCTTCAAGGCCGAAGATGATCTATGTCGAATAATCTCTAACTCAAGATATCTCTTCACTAATTGATGGATTAGTGAAGCAAACAACCTATACTAAATGGCTAGTTTGGTATAGATTGATGAAATAGGAATTTTGCTCACTTTAGAAATAATTCTTTTTTTCTTTTTTACCTCACTAGAAATCAAGAGAAGAAAAATGAGATGAAGAAGCAGCTCAAGTTATCAAGTGATGAACCATGGGTGAGAAAATATCTCTTATAATCTCTTGTAGAGACTTAACCATGGCTAAAGATAATAGTTGGGCTAATAAATATCTAGAGTAAAACAAAATTAGTGGACTTAATTCAAGACTTCTACATGCTTCCACAAGCATCTTACCCATGCTAATTTCCACCTAATTTTGATTTTTCCCATAATAATTAATCACCCGGATTATTTTTAGTTAGGTATGAGTCTCATACACCCAAGTCCAATGTATCATCTAGCATGACACAAAATATAAATACATTAATATATATCACACATATATTTATATGTATTTAGAGAAGAGAAATTCTTAAGTGAGATACTATTAGTTAATATATATTAATATATCAAATATATAATTATATATTAAATTATCAAATCAATACTTGATTTAATAATCCGGCTATATCACATACAACCGACTAATATCATTTATATGTATATCAAATATACATATAAAAAATTATTGAATCAACACTTGATTCAATAATCCGGTTATATCACATATAACCTATATCGCGAGATTAGAATACTATATCATATACACGTATCAATCTCGGTCCCGCACATATCACATCTGTGCCCTACTTCGTTTCGCTTGATCCAGGAAACCTCTGTGTAGGACTCTAAAGACTTGTCAATATGCCAACAGTAAGTAATGATCATATCAGTCACCCACAAGCCGTCAGCGGTACTAGCTGGACGTAACGGCTACCCAGGTATTGAGCGATTAGAAGATCAACAAGCAAGCTTGTCTATACTCCCGTGAATCCAGTAAGTAACACTACCGTACAATCCGGTCTCTTCGTCTGATATGTCTCATATCGAGTCTTGGAGTGGTATAAGTCAGACCCCAATAACTTGATAAGTCATGCCGATATGAGGCTTATAACGGGTCGAAAAACTACTGATAACACTTATCAGTAAATCTCAACATCAGGCCTGGCCAGGGACTTCCTGTTATAGCCAATCGAGCATAGCGCAACATCAACCTCCAATACCGGGAGAGACGAAACCCCTCTTATCGCTCATTGCTTCCATGTAACTTGGGACTGTACCCAAAATCCACCTGTTTGCATGCTCTCTTGAGCGTGGTAGAGAGGAAATCAAAGCACAGTGGGAATCACACAAGACTTTATGACGATCTCGGGTCTAAAGACTAACCTGTACCAGTGTCACCAGAGAACTGCTATCTGACGTTAGGTATAATACCATCTAGGAGTTCTCGGCGAGTCCTGTTCAGTGTACCCATTCTCCAATGAGCACCTATGTACAATCTTTGATATCAAACACCAATGGATGTGGGATCATCCATCGCCCCATACAGGGTCAAGAAACGTACACACTAGTCTACTCTGGAATATCGATGCCCTGTCTCGATACTCCCACGACTAGGAACAATTAAATAATGAACCTGTGGACTACCCTGGCCCTACTAGTATGATCTGCATCATAATCCTGGTAGTCAAGTACACATCCTAAGGGCTTTATCAACATGTAACGGAGAGACAATGTACATGTGTTCATATCAGAAAACTGCATTTTAATACCGCTCATCCATTATCTATTTTGTAATATATCGGTGCTATTAATCAGTGTCTGCTCAGTAATTACAGATTACAGGTGTTCGTGATTAAATACAGGAAACAAACTCAATATCACGGATATAGCGTTTTGGAGCCGACACCGCAAACAGAACATGAAACCGACCGATATCCAAAGAGTTCTTTTGGAAATAAACATGTGTACACAATTTTGGTCTAACACAATACAAGTGTACACACAACTCTTTGGCATAGACCATGACATGGTGGGGTTGCCCATGGAACACAAGAAATGATGGATTGTGCAACTAGTGGGCACATGTAGTGTGATGGGCAATAAATGCATAAAGCTTTGATATGATACTTTGCATCAAGTTTCTCTCCAATTCTCTGCATACAAACCAGGTTTAAACAGATAAATCAAGCAGCATAAGAGTGATGTTGGAGTAGACACAAGATCACCACAGAAATACGAGCCCATGTGCTCGGATGTGACCCGGCGAGACCCCAATGAAATCCGGCGACGCCGGCCCCTATAGCTCCAAACTGCCTCATTTTTCTTCTGGTCATTTCTTTAGGTCCCATCATATTATTTATATTGTTTATTTATTCTGATGTTAGGCCTATAAATACCAAAATAGAGTTGAGCAAAGGGATCATATGTAATATATTCCCAATTTTCCTTTTTAGTTTGTTTTTAGTTTAGGCTTGAGAGTGAGTGGGTTATCACTTGGTTTCTTCTTCTTATTCCCTCTTGAAGATTTCTCTTTTGAGCTTCATTATGGAGGTTGAACAAGCTACTAATACCTTGTTCCTCTTCTTCAAGTGTTAATAAATTTGCTGTTTCTTTTTATTACTTGCTTCTTTTTTACTTGCTTTTATTTTCATTATTATGCTCAACTAATCCTAACTAATCCTATTTGGTTATGGTAATGGTGAGGAAATGAGATGAAGGCCTTGCCTTCTTCTCCTCTTGTGATTGTTTAATGTGCTTAATTTTGATTATAAACTTAGTATTGTAACTTGGATGGGTTGATATGGTATGTTGATTCCATGGTTACTTTGTAACCTCATCACATACCATATTCTCCCCACAAACCCCATCTTGCAAGCCTAATGTTAGAATTAATTTGGTGTTAAGTTTGCTAAGCTTGGATATGGTATTTTGTGATTAAAAGACTTGACAAATCTCTTGGTTTCATATACCATATACCATCACAAACCCTTAGCAAAGTTAACACTAAAAATATTTGCTCTCACTCACTAATTATGTTTTTGATGGTGTGGTAAGCTTTCTATCCCTTGTGCTTAGTGTTGTTACCCCAAGCTCGGACATACAACGGTAAGTGAACAAAACGGACCAGTTTCGTGTTTGCAGAGAATATCGGAATTTGACAACTTGTGCCTTGCAACTGCTTTGACAAGTCATGCTTCATGCCGGGATCAACGTGAGAACGGACAACTCATGATCAAAGGAGCGTTGAGGGAATCGTCGCGATTCGACCTTCCGAGCCAAAGCCACGACCATTCTTTCTTAACTTGTATTCCTTGTTTCTTTGTTATCGTATTCTTTTTATATTTTTTGTGACAAAACCAACCATTCGTTATTTGTTGAACCTTAAATCACAAGACCTAATACACAATTCGCTGCAGATCGACCCGTACTTACCGGCTTGCTACAACGCGCCGTGCACTTGCGGTTTATAAATTTTAAAATGAGAACGATCTCACGTGCGCATTCCGTTTCCTTAAAATAATATCCGTTTCCAAAACATACGCGTTTGTGTGCGCGGGTGAGTTCCCAACAAATTTTTGGCGCCGTTGCCGGGGAGTTGGTAGTTATTAGGAATTGTTATTTCTGGTTCGTACCAACTCACTAACTTTTAACTCATTTTTTTTAACACTAACAAAACGAAATTTTTTCATAATTGTTCTCTGTTCTTCAGACCTGCTAGCACTCTATGATCCAACTAAAAAATCAAGTTAAACCATTAGAATATTGATATAGTCTGGAGCAGCCACACAAAAATTACAGCACAAACAAGCTTCATTTGGCCGGCGACATCAAGGGGAAATCCGAGCTCGCCGGCCCAGTGAGGATGTTTTTGATTTTTTCTTTCTGTGTGATCTCCAGTGTGTTGTCAGTGCTCTAGTGGTATTGCTTAATTTTTATAATTTTGAGCGTGCAGGAATTGGGACATATATATCGCTTTTTGACACGAAATATCGTATTTTCCGACATTTCAGGTTTTTAAGGAATTACGACCAGCGATCGTGCGGAGCGAGGCTCAAATTCAATTTCAAGACGTTAGGGAAGTATAGTGCCAAAGATCCGGGTAGTTTGACCCGCGCAAGCGAACAATGAAAGACTCGGATCACTTTCAAAGGGGTTTTCTTAAACCAAATCACATCAGTACGTATTTCCTAACACATTCCTCTTGAATCCGACACATTTCACTATTCTATGTTCTGCAGGATTCTTTGCACAAGCTTGCACCAATTGCACAGAGAACTAACCGTATTTTTTGCTGTGCTTAAATTTAAAACGAAAAAGAATTGCTTAAATTGCTTGATGTCTTGAATTCTTTTATTGATTGTGCATTTGTATCTTAATACGGATTTAAGGGCAAAAAGACCAAAACAACATATGGTAAAGGATTTTATCACCTTTTTCCGTAGCCCACAAATCACAAAACTGCATTCTTGCATACCCACAGTAATTTAAAATCAACTAGACTTTAACTTTAAGGACATCACGCTCATTAAGAGAAGTTGATTGCGTTTAGAACACCACTTAACGGTATATCGTTCACGGGGTGTCTAGGCAAGTGTTCAAGAGAAAGTGTTATCTAATTAAGGAACTTTGCGAAAACGTTGGAAAACCTCCCTTTCTCTCTTGCACCTACCTGGTTTCGTGATCCGTATATCTTGAGCCCGTTTCTCGACACTGTTTTACTTCGACAATCAGGTTCTTGAGCAGGTCTAGTTGACTAGCATACCATAGACTGCTAAGGGTGTGATATTCTTTATTTTTGTGATATTTGTGAATTCTTGTTAATATGGGTGATACACGATTTAATTCAATTTTTTACAATTCTTATTCCTATGTTTATACTCAGTCCCAATTCATTTGTTCAAGTTGCCACAATTTTTCCCATATTCATGAAAATTGTCCTTTTTTAGGGGGTGACCAACCGTCCCAAATTTTTGATAACGGTCACCCCACCTAACACTTTTGAACCTAGTCCCAATTCAACCATAGACCAAATGATTGAAAATTTAGAGAAAGAGGTCGACAGATTGACTGCTTTAATATCACCACCATCACAGCCCCTCCAACCTAAAACAATTGAACCATCATTAGGGAATGATAGTGAGATGGATACTAGATTGACCAGTTTAGAGAAGGGTATTGAAGTAATGACTGCGGTCGAGAATCAATCAGCTTCTACGCTAGCCATGTTCATACAGCAGTCTGAGTAATTATTTCTTGCTCAAGCTCAATCATTGGCTAGAATAGAGGAACAAGCGAAACATTTAGCTGAGAAGATTCTAGGGAGTGAACACAGTCAATCGGAACCCAATAGTGTTAATATCTGTCATCTAGGGAGTCACCCGAGTGAGATAAGCGATCAATTGAATTTTGATGATTTCTTAGATGACGATGCAATTGAATTGACTAAGTGTTATCAGGACACACAGGAAAAACCTCCGACTGATTTTTTCTTTCCAATTTTAGAGGAGGAATCTTGTGATTTTTACGGGTATGGTTTGGATAGATTGTCAGAAGAGATCAATGATCAGGAACCCACAATTTTTATATCACCTAGTGATATTGTTTCGGAAGAAACGTAAGGGTGGGAACCTACTTTTTTAGATGACATGAACCTACCCAATTGTGAATATGATGAGGGAGATATTGTATTGGGAGAGTTAGTACACTATAGTGATAAGAATAGGATTGTGGAAGATCCTAGGGAGGAAGGTAGTCTTGAAGAATATTCTTTCATATCGAGTTTTGAGGAAATTTTTGCGGATGAACTTGATATTCTTGGTGAGTTTGAGTCAGAATCCATTTGGGAACATCCTAAAAACCTTTCTTTTGCCAAACTTTTTGCGGATGAACTCCAGTTTTTAAACGACCTTGACTTCGGAACTCAACATGTGCTTCTTGAACATTCAATTCATCCAGGAAACAATTCTTTAACCTTTTCAAAACTTCATCTTCATCTTCATCGTCTTCTGATCCCTACTTTTACACGCCCATGCCCTTCACTAAAATCTTACATATACTTTTTCTTTTTCTTTTTCTTTTGTATATACATATTCTTTTGCCAGCCATTGCACTATATAGACAAAATCTTTAAATGGCTGGTATTAATTTCTGGACTAACCCAATCATTTAACCTGCATATGTTGTAATTAGTCTTAGGTTTTTTCTTTTTCTTTGAATAAAATTCTCACCCTGATATCTAAGTCTAGCTACCGGAGACGGGGGTAATGATGAGGACATCGTAAAACTCAGGTTTGGAGGTGAGCACTGCGATTATTTTTCTGTATCATGTGTATATTCTGGATTGTATATTTTGCATTGCGTTCATATTAAAATCCCATAAAAATTGAAATTTTTTCCTAAAAGTATAAAACTTTGTCATGTTAGCTTGCGGGGAAACTTAGATTCGAAGTCTGACGGTTCGGTTAATAAGTCAGAAATAACTAAATCTTTTTTGTGAGACTGACGACCCAAAAAATAACCCTCCTTTATGTTTAACCATAGCTGATATATGTCTTTTATAACACTTTATACGTGTCATATGTTTTTGAGAATTTGATGAAAGTCTGACATGTTTGTAACTTTTAAAATTGATAAACATCTTTAGGATCAAACAGCTTTGTTCTGAGTTAAGTAATATCAAGAATAGTTCCTAAAATAAGGTGAATATGAAGAATATTATTGAGCTTTTAATAGAAGCTATAAGTCTGAAAAATAACTCATCTAGAACCTTGTTGGAGTGATTACACACCTTATCCACATGTAACGTCTTCGGATTTAAAAGAAATGCTGGCTATATCTCCGTTTTCTCTAAGTTCTGAATATTTTAAATAAAACGAGTTTTTTGTTTTGTGACCTTGGTAACTTGGGTAATTAAACCCTTGGGGTGTCTCCACACCCAATGCCCTAAAACCATCTGGTTTGGGAGTCATTGACCCGAAGCTCGCTAAGTCTCCAAGTGAAAGGTTCCTAGGCACACTAATGAGGTCTCACAAGGCATCAACCATGCCAATTTCAAATTTTAACGGTGCCGAGAAACCCTAACAAGATCGTTGGCTAGATGTTTAAGCGAATCAAGCAACTAGTTAACAAATTAACTAAGTGAACGGAAATACAACCTTTGTAGATCCGGTCCTCCACCTCCACGGCTCCGTGATGAAGTCATCTCCGCTGTCCAAATGGGATCTTGGGCTCTTGCGTCGGCTTCATTGGAGAAAAAGCGGGCTAGGTCATCGACGACGATGCCGAAGATGATCTACGTCGAAGCATCACTAGATCAAGCTCCACCTTCACCAAGCCATGAAAACTTGTGAAGGAAACACCGTATACTACTTGGCAAGAGGTAGAGGATGAAGAAATAGGAAGTGGGTTCACTTTAGAATTGGATTTCTCACTCTTTTTCATCAATCACCATTGATGAAGCAAGCTTTCTTCAAGTGATGAAGAAGAAGAAGATGAATATTATGATAAGTTATTTTGAAAAAGGATAAATAATATGAATACTTATCATAACCTAACCCTAGTTAAGTATAGAGAATAGACCATGGTTTGTTTAAATGGTTAGGGTTAAGTATGAAGACAAGAATGGTGACTAAGTCAAAGCTTCATGAATCTTCAACAAACAAACAAACAAAGCCACCATTCTTTCTTTATCTTTTCCAAAACAAATAAATAAATAAATAAATAAATAAGATAATCAAAACCCTAATCATTAACTTAACCATGGTTTAATCTTTACACTTAACCAAGTTAACATGTATCATCATATATGATACAATCAAGTGCACAAAAGTATATCACATATACAACTTGTGAACTTCAAGTGAGAAAATCCATTTAAGTGAACCTATATTAGTTAATGTAAAGTGATATATCAAATATATAATTATACATTAAATCACTAAATCAACACTTGATTTAACGACCCGGTCATATCGCATATAACCGACTAATATCAATAGTAACAACTTATCGAATCAACACTTGATCCGATAACCCGGCTATAACGCATATAACCGATCAATGCTACAAATCGTGAGAATCGAATACAGTATCATATACTGGTATTATTCTCGGTCCCGCACATATCTCATATGCGCTCCTATTTCGTTTTGCTTGAGCCAGGAAACCTCTGTGTAGGACTCTAAAGACTCGTCAATACGCCGGCAGCAGATGATGATCATATCAAACACCCACAAGCCGCAAGCGGTCTGCTAAACGTAACGGCCACCCGGGTATTGAGCGATCAGAAGATCGACGAGCAAGCCCGCTCACACTCCAGTGAATCCAACCAGTAACACTACCGTACAGTCCGGTCTCGTCGTCTGATATGTCGCATATCTTGCCTAGGGGTTGTAAACGTCAGACCCCAATAGCTCGATAAGTCGTGTCGATATGAGGTCTATAACAGTTCGAGAAACTACTGGTAACACTTACCAGTAAATCTCAGCAACCCTGGCCAGGGATTTCCGGTTATAGCCAATCGAACACAGCGCAACATCAACTCCCTATACCGGGAGAGACGAATCCCGTCCTATCGCTCATTGCCTCCATGTGATTCGGGACTGTACCCAAAAGCCACCGTTTTGCACGCCCTCTTGGACGTGGTAAGGTGGAAATCAAAGCACAGTGGGAATCACACAAGACTCTATGATGATTTCGGGTCTACAGACTAACCTGTACCAGTGTCACTAGAGAACTGCCATCTGACGTAAGGTATAATACCATCTGGGAGTTCTCGGCGAGTCCGTCCAGTGTACCCAGTCTCCACTGAGCACCCGTATATCATCTCTGATGTCAAACACCAATGGATATGGGATCATCCATCGCCCATCTGTATGGGTCGAGAAGGTATACGCTAGTCTACTCTGGTATATCGATGCCCCGTCTCGATACACCCACGACTAGGGACCTTGAAGGATGTACTTATGGACTACCATGTCCCCACTAGTATGATCCGCATCATAGTCCAGGTAGTCAAGTACACATCCTAAGGGCTTTACCAACATGTAACAAAGAGACAACCAGTATACACGTTAAGGCAAAGAGTAACCAGATAGCATACTATCATGTCGAGCAAGAAAGTCCTCCCTATATATGTCCCAGCATCCACTACAATATACATCCTATGTACAGTAATGGCCTCTAAGGCATACATATAACTAACACCAAGCGCCAAATAAAATAAGCCAAGCAAGTGTTCTCTCCAAGTTAAAAATCCTCATGGTTCTTTATGGGAGAATAATCTTGGCGGAGACGAGTTTTCTATTAAAAAAGTTTTTTCGCGGAGATATGAAGGTATATTTATTAAGACGTTTTGCACGATAACGAAGGGTGTGTATGAACTAAAACAGGTGAAAGGGTGGAGTGAAGTATAAGACTTAGATTCTCTGTTAAAATTGATATATATTCTGACTTGAAACCTAACTGGAGAATAAAGCTTGAGAAAATCTTTACTCCTTTCAAACTCGTGTGATCCTTCAGAAGTTTTTCCTGGTCTGTAATTATGCCATGATGACCCTAATCAAAATTCTTAAAACCTTATGGGCACTATTTGCACAACCACGTAAAGACGCGTACGAGCTTGTGTAAAACAAATTGTGAGGAGTGAAAAATAGGGTCTAACGTTTCTGACTTGGGTAATAGAACTTCTAATTTTGATCTCTAACCTTAAGATTAGAATCAACAGTTTTTCCGCAACGCTAACTTGACTGGATTTTGTGGGTGTAATCCGCTGATAACCCTCAGGAGACAACACTCCTCCTACTAGGGACACCTAGATGTTTAACGGCTTGTTGCACATGCTCAGTGTAATCGCGTTCCCTGCGAAAGTGATGCTTGGATTTTTGTTTTGCTTGGGACGAGCAATAGATAAGTTTGGGGGTATTTGTTCATCTCAGAAAGAGCAACCAGATAGCATACTATCATGTCGAGCAAGAAAGTCCTCTCTATATATGTCCAAGCATCCACTATAATATACGGTCATGTACAATAATGGCCTTTAGGGCATACGTATAACTAACAATCTCCCACTTGCACTAAGGCCAATTGTTGTAGTATCTCATACCCAACATCCCGAATAGTTTCTCAAATGTCCTCCATGAGTGGATCAGCCGTGTTATTATTCATGTCAACTCTTCTGACCTTGATCTCCTGGAGATCAACTATCTCCCCAATCAAGTGATACCGCCTATGAATATGTCTGCATCACTGATGGGACCGGGGTTCTTAGACCAAAGCCATATCTCTATTGTTATCACAATACACATGTATTGGATACTATTCCCGCCAAAATTTTGGCTCAAAACTTGCTCCCTTAAAAAAATAATAATAACAATAAAAATAAAAATAAAGGAAAAACTCCACATGTAAAGAATGTAGGTACTGCCTCGGATAGAATTAAATCCTATGATGGCGCCCCACGTGCTCGTCACGCGGGCGCCAGTGTGCAAAACATAAAAAGAAATCTATTAAATAAGAGTTAAACTCTTAGGAGGCGACGCATCACGTGCAAAGCAGGAGAGCGCTGAGCGCCAGCGATAAAGAGTCAAATACTCTGAAGCAGCGCATCACGTGCAAAGCACGAGAGCGCTGAGCGCCAGTGCTAAAGCGTCAAAGACTCTGAAGCAGCGCATCACGTGCAAAGCACGAGAGTGCTGAGCGCTAAGAGTTAAAGACTCTGTGACAGCGCATCACGTGCAAAGCACGAGAGCGGTGGTGCCAGAACTAAAAGTTCTCTGCCGTTGGATCAAAGATCCAACGGAGATGATAAATCATCAGAGCACAGAATTAAATTCTGATTGAGGAAATAATCTTCCCAATCTTTCTAAACAAGAAAGATTGTGCTCTGTAAATCAGAGCACCGTTGGATCAAAGATCCAATAGTGATTAAAAATCACCAAGCTACAGAACAAGCTCTGTAGGGGAAAATATCTTCCCAATCTTTCTAAACAAGAAAGATTGTGCTCTGTAAATCAGAGCACAGTTGGATCAAAGATCCAATGGTGATTAAAAATCACCAAGATACAGAATAAGCTCTGTATGGGAAAATATTCTCCTAATCTTGTTAAAAACAAGATGATTGTCTTCTGTAAAACAGAAGCCCTAGGATCAAAAATCCAATGGTGGGAAACATCCCCAAATTAATCAGAGAAAAGATTTCTTTAACTGATTCAACAAATCAGCCTCCCCTATATAAAGGACCCAAGACTTCAAGTTTTGCACAGAGGAACCCCCCATAAACCTCAAAAAGAAAAAGAGAAGAGCAATCTCTGAAAAGAAGAATTTCTTCAAGGTAAATAAAACAGAGAGATCAAAGCATCTCATAAAAAAAGAAGAACTTAGTTCTTTTTCTAGATCATAGATCTACAAAGACAGAAGTCTTTCATAAGAGTAGGAGAGATTGGAGCATCTCATCATAAAAAAGGAGGAAGAAGAACTTAGTTCTCTTTAGATCACAGATCTATAAGACAAAGACAAAGTCTTTCACAAAAATAGAAGAGATCATATCATCTTAGTTCTTAGATCCATGAGACAAAGTCTCTTATAAACGAGAACTTAATTCTCAGAGCACAGAATTAATCAAGAGCGCTTTGCATTCATTGTCTGGCGCCATGTGCTCCTCACGTATGCGCTATTTCATAAGAAGGCCTTAGCGCTCCAAGTCTGGCGCTGAGCGCCAAGCGCGCCACGTGCTCCTCACGTGTGCGCTATTTCATAAGAAACACCTTAGCATTTCAGGTCTGGCGCTCAGCGCTAAGCGCGCCATGTGCTCATCACGTGTGCGCTATTTCATAAGAAGCGCCTCAGTGCTCCAAGTCTGGCGCTTAACGCCAAGCGCTCTGTACATAAAGCGCTCTGTGCTACAAAGAGTGTTCAACACTCAATAAAAGACAAAAGAGGAATGAGTGTCAGAACCCAAAATTAATGCTCTGCATTATTGAACAAAAAAGGGCCTGGGCCCAAACGAATGTTAACATTTTATTCAAAAATAAATGGACTGAGTCCAAATAAGTGTTCAAACACTTTAACTGAATGGGCTGAGCCCAAGTAGGCCATAAATCCCTCAATTCAGATTAACTGATCCCATGTGCTCCCAATATTTTTAATTGGACTTAGTCCCAAACCTTGACTACAGATCTCTCAACCAACATCGGTTCAATGGTACATCTCTTCACACCTTTGATATGTGTCGTTGTAATTCTTCAACGTTTTCAGAGAGGTGACGGGTCCCGACAACCAGACACTCTATGGACTATGATGTCAATAAACTTATGGACCGCAACGTCCCTAAACTAAACCCCACAGACTATGAGGTCTTTAAACTAGACCATGATGTCTTCAAACTGGACTATGAGGTCCTTAAACTCATGAACTATGATGTCCTTAAACTTTATAGACTATGAGATCCTTAAACTCATGGACCATGATGTCCTTAAACTTTACAGACTATGAGGTCTTTAAACTAGACTATGATGTCTTTAAACTGGACTATGAGGTCCTTAAACTCATGGACTATGATGTCCTTAAACTTTACGGACTATGACGTCCTTAAACTCCATGGACTATGATGTCCTTAAACCCAATGGACCGCAACATCTCTAAACTAAGATGATAGAGTCCAAATACTCTTTCGTTGGATCTAAATGATCCCAAAATCTTGTTGAGTAGATCTTAGTCTAAAATTAGACTAACGTATCCTCAAAAAACGTTTAAGTTGATCTTAATCTCAATGAGAATAGCGATCCTTAAACCCAAACCAAAACCAAATCTAAGAAAATACGGATTTGGACTAATCCACGCCTTACGGGCGACAACATACATTAGTCTCCGTATACGATCCACGGGCAACCGAAAATAAAACAAACACATACGACACGAAGTGACCATCTGGAGAAGGAGAAAGTGGTTACTGCTATGCGGTAGCGTAATTAACTGCAAGGGCTTGCGCTTGCAGGGAAGAGCGTCCCCACAATAAAAAACCCTCGTAAATGAGGGGGAATCTGACGAAGTCTGCTACAACGGCCGCTTCTATCTAAACCTCCGATATACGGTGCCATAAATCAACTTGGCATTTTCGGAGAGGAGAACAGATAAAACCAAATAGCATCTGCCCCCAAAATTCAGGCCGGACGTCCCAACGTCCCGGTCCCGGTTTTCGGCGGCGAATAAATAATTAATGGTAGGAACTTCACCAAGTTCATCTCATGAACTTGTTCATCCAGACAGTCTCTTTGGCAGTATCATTGGTAGCGATGTATTCAGCTTTCATCGTCGAGTCTACTACGGTATCTAGCTTGGAACTCTTCTAGCATACCGTCCCTCCACTGAGGGTAAAGACAAAACCCGAGACTGTTTTACTGTCGTCCTTATCACTCTGGAAGCTCGAATCGGTAAAGGACTCAACATGGAGTTCACCGTTACCATACACCAAGAACATTTCTTTAGTCCTTCTCTGGTACTTAAGAATGTTCTTCACAGTTGTCCAGTGTTTCTCCCCAGGATGTAAGAGGCATCACCCAGATCCTTTATGGAGAAACTTTATGATAAGAAGAGCTTGACCGAGTATAGCATAAGAACATCATTTCCTATCAAGAGTATGTCATCCACATACAATACGAGGAAGACAACCTTACTCTCTACAACCTTCTTGTATATACAAGGTTCATCTACGTTTTTGATGAAGTCAAACTCTTTGACCGTCACATCAAAACAGATGTTCCAACTCCGCGATACTTGCATTAATCCATAGATTAATGTAAGCAGCTTGCACATCTTTCCGCTGCTCCCACTCTCTACGAAGCCCTCTGGCAGTGTCATATATACGCTCCTTCTAAATCATAATTTAGAAAACGGTCTTGACGTCCATCTGCCAGATTTCGTAGTCATGGTATCCAGCGATGGCAAGTAGGATCCGGGTGGACTTAAGCATAGTCACTGGAGAAAAGATTTCATCATAATCCACACCTGGTCGTTGACAAAAACCTTTTGCTACAAGTCTAGCTTTTGAAAGTCTCAACTTTTCCATCTATACCAAATTATCTTCTCAAGATCCACTTGCTCCCAATGGGTCTTACCCCTTCAGGAGCAACTTCCAAAGTCCATACTTTGTTGGTGTGCATGGATTCCATTTTAGATCGCATTGCATCCAGCCATTTCAGAGAGTCCCCACTCGTGATGGCCTGCTCGAAACTAGTTGGGTCATCATATTCCATGATGCAATCCTCGCTCCCACCGTCTACGAGAAAACCGTAGTATCTCTCAGGTGGATGAGTAATTCTACTAGATTTGCGGAGTGGCTGAGGTTCGTTGGGGACTATTGAATCCTCTGGTTCTACCAAATCATCAGCTGTAGTTTGTATAGCTGAAACTTCTTCCAGTTCTACCACATGACCACTAATTTCTTCCATAAGAAATTCCTGTTCTAAAAAGGTGGCATTCCGAGAAACAAACATATTTTGTTCCTCGGTGTGGTAGAAGATATACCCTCGCGAATACTTGGGATATACTACAAACTTATACAGAACTGACCTTGCCTCAAGCTTGTCCGGATTTTTCTTTTTAACATAGGCCGGACAACCCCATATCTTAACTCGTTTAAGAGACGGTCTCTTCCCATTCCATATCTCATATGGAGTGGTAGACACTGATTTGGTTGGAACTCTATTCAATAGGTATGCGGTTTCTCAAGCGCATAACCCCAAAAGGAAATAGGTAACTCAGCATTACTCATCATTGAGCGCATCATATCTAATAGGGTGCGATTCCTATGCTCTGATACACCGTTGTGTTGTGGTGTATATGGAGGAGTAAGATGAGAGAGAATCCCATTCTCTTTTAAATAATTCAGGAACTCCATGCTTAAGTATTCTCGTACCCGATCAGATCGAAGGATTTTAATACTTTTACCCGTTTGGTTCTCTACTTCACACTTATATTTCTTGAATTTCTCAAAAGTTTCAGATTTATGTTTCAACAAGAACACACGTGTTCCCGCCGAAACGCGGAGACGCGACCGCGTGGGTCCGTCTTGCCTGAATTTCGGGGCAGATGCTAATTGGTTCTATCTGTCCACCACTCCGAAGATGCCAAGTTGATTTATGGCACCATGCATCGAAGGTTTAGACAGATGCGGCCGATGTAGCAGACTTCGTCAGATTCCCCCTCGATGAGGGGTTTTTGATTGTGGGGATGCTCTTCCTTGCAGCCGCAAGTCCCTGCAGTTAATTACGCTACCACATCGCGGTAACCACTTTCTCCTTCTCCAGATGGTCACTTCGTGTCGTGGGTTTTTGTTTTGTTTTTGGTTGCCCGTGGATTGTATACGGAGACTAATTTATGTTGTAGCCCGTAGGGCGTGGATTAGTCCAAATCCGTATCTTCTTAGATTTGGGTTTGGGGGGTGGGTTTAAGAATACGTTAACCTCATTTGAGACTAAGATCAACTTAAACATTTGTTAAGGATATGTTAGTCTCATTTTAGATTAAGATCAACTTAACATGATCATTTAGATCCAACAAAAGAGCATTTGGGCTCTATTGTTTAGTTTAGGGATATTGCGGTCGATTGCCAGTTTAAGGACATGGTGGTCCAATGTTAGTTTAAGGACATCTCGGTCCAAGGTTAAGGACATCGTAGTCCGTGAGTTTAAAGACATCACAGTCAAGGTTAAGGACATCATAGTCCGTGAGTTTAAAGACCTTACAGTCAAGATTAAGGACATCATAATCCGTGAGTTTAAAGACCTCACAGTCCATGAAATGTATGGTTTTCAGGACCCGTCACCTCTCTGAAGACGTTGAAGGATTACAACGACAAATACCAGAGGAGTTCAGAGATGTACCCTTAATCCGATGTGGGTTGAGAGACCTGTAGTCCAATTGGGACTAAGATCTGTGATTTATGAGCATATGAACTCAATTAATCTGAATTGAGGACTTATGGCCAATTTGGGCTAAGTCCATTCAATTTCAATGTTCAACATTTGTTTTTGGAGTTGTTAGATGTTTGTTTGTGTTGGAGATAGTGCCCTCATAGTCAATTATTGGATCACAGGTACGTTATTGCAATGATTACGGAGGACCTATACCGGTATGACAGTCTTACTCGAGATGATAGTATGCTATCTGGTTTGTCTTTATCAGTCGTGTACATGTTCAGGTGACTGGTTACATGTTACACTTTGATAGAGCCCTTAGGATCTTGCTTTACCACCAACAGTATGATGGCGATCATATACGTGAGAGTTGGGTGGTTTATACGCATATCCTTAATTGTGGTCCCTAGTCGTGGGAGTTTCGAGACAGGGCATCGATACTCCGGAGTAGAATAGTGTATACAGTCGAGACCCCGACGAGGGGCGGTGGCCGGTCTCACAAGCCACTGGTGTCAGTTGGATCACCTAAGATGTATACAGGTGCTCATTGGGTTATGAGTACACCGGACAGGACTCGCCGGGAATCTGCTAGTTAGTATTATATCTATCGTCAGATAGCAGTTCCCTGGTGACATGTGTACAGGTTAGTTCATCGACCTGAGGTCGTCATTTGTCTCGTGTGAGTTCCCACTGTGCTTTGATTTCTACCCTACCACGGCTCAAAGGAGTCGTGCAAACAGGTAGCTTTTGGGTACAGTCCCGAGCCATATGGAGGCACGTGAGCGGATCGGCAGGGGATTCGTCTCTCCCGGTATTGGGGGCGAGATCGTGCTGTGTCTAGGAGAGCCATTACACAAAGCCCACGGCCGTGGCAGGAGATTTACTGGTAGGTACTCCAGTAGTATCTCAGGGTGTTATTGGGCTTCACTCCGACACGACTTATACTGCTATTGGGGGTCTGACGTTACTAGCCCCCTAGGCAGATATGCGATACTCATAGACGAACGGACCGGACTGTATATACATTGTCACTGTTAGGCTCAGTAGGGTTTATGGATGAGTTCGCTCATCAGCCTCCCTTGAGGTCAGTCCATGGGCAGCCGTTACGCATTGCTAGTGCCGCTGACGGTTTGTGGTTAAACCCACTGCCAGGGTACTGACGAGTCATTAGAGTCCCCCACAGACAGTTTCCCAAGTTCGGGCGAAACGTTGTAGAGGCCGTATGGTTTTATGGCAGGGTTCGGAAAATGCACGTGCGTTTACGCACGTGTCGGTTTTCGGACAGATGATACTCGTCGGCTTTGGTTTAAGCCGGATCCGAGTATTATATTGAGTAGGTATAATATCTTTGTCTCAGTTGCATTTGTATTCGGTCGTAATACAAATGCGGGTATATTTATACAGTTTCGGGGTTATCCTGAAAGTCGTTTCAGGATCACTTTTGGAAGTTGCCAGTTTCCAGTTTTCTATCAGCCGTCTTTTAACATTCGGTTAAAGACGGATTTATCTTTTCTTCAGATAAGAGTGAGTCATCATTCTAGAAGGTTCTAGAAGTGATGAAGTGGCTAATGAGTCATCTTGACATTAATGGTTGCATTAATGACTTGATGAGGTGTTTATGTGAGTCATTGTTTTCATTAAAGAGTTTTGTTAAGCTTAAGATATTTTGTGAGAAGCTTCATTTCTTGTGGTCACCTCCCTTCTCCTACGGTCACCCCCCACTCCTATAAGTGGCCGGCCCCCCTCCTCACTTTCTTTCTTGATGGTTTTCATTTGCTAAAAGATTATGATAGATTTTGGGGTGTATGGAATTCACAGCTCATTTCATTCCATCACCCGATTCCCTCGGCAACTTCATTAACCGATCGTCCACGGATTTGGACGAAGTGAGACAAAGTCATCTACTCATTCTCTACATCATTCTTGGTCTTCTCTTTTAGCAAACTTGACGATCGAGTTGCCTCAAGTCAGAGGCGGGAGCCCGTTTAAAGAATCGTCGACGTGGTGCCACCTCGACGAAGGAATCGGAGATCGACGAGATCGGAGCAGCCGCAACGGAGCGTGGGATGATGGTTAAAGAACGAAGGACTCGGATCGTTCGGTATAACCTTTCTACACTCTTTACAGTTTGTTAGTTTAGCAATAATGGCAGATCCGGGTTAAAGTATACGATAGCGCCAGTTAAAAAGTTTTTGTTCCGCATTTGGCGTCTGTAGACTGCCGGGGCGCTAGCGTAGACTTACAGTGGTATCAGAGCTACTAGGCATTGGATGTCGACCTATGGGGGGTTCTCACTGTGTGACAGTGTGGCGAAGCATAGGCTCTTACCCCCAGGGTGTCCCGAGACCGGAAGGTGTTCCGGTGGGTTGTAGTCCTCGCGAGGGGGCATGCGTAAAAAGTAGCGGCTGAGGGACCCGTTGGTGCCACGGCGACCCCATTGGATGGGGTGGCTGCCTGACTTACAGTGGTATCAGAGCCTCACCATTTTTCTATACTAACTTGTGCTAACGCGTTTAAAATATCGATCCGACCGGAAATCGAAAATTGCAAAATCCAAGCTTGACAGTTTCTGTTAATTTTAAAACTGGTCCAAATGTCATTTTGACCATACCAGAAAATCATGCAGGGTTTTTTAGGAAAACTGGAGAAATTCGACAGAGTGATTTTACTGTTCCGCCGCGGATCCGCGGCCCAAGCATGGGTTTGGCCGCGGATCCGCCGCAGGAATGTGACTTCACTCGGCCAAATTTCTACAGTGCATTCTATGTTGGAAATTGGGGTTTTTGGTATATATCGTTTGGGCCCAGGTTTTGTTACTGTTCACCAGTAAGTCGTGGGGCCCACTTCTTGATATTTGGTCGATCGAAATTTCAACATGTTAGTTTACAGTGCTTACATTATATCTCCGACCGGGAATGTCATTTGATCGGTAAACCTCGTCTGATTGCTATAGTTCTTTTAGACGGGTTTGCGAACGTGACATTCGCGTTGATGTTCTGTGTTGTGCTGTGATGTTGCGGATTTGTCGTGGTGGATAGCAGTGTGCAATGGTAGTGCAGTTTGAGTTTATTTGTACATTTGATATTGCGGGGCGAGCGTCACTGCCTGTTGTATAATATTATTTTGGGGCACGACCAGGTTGCGGTCGATGTACCTATTGTACTATTTTTCATTACTGTACTAGGTTTTGCCCCGAGACGGAGTGCACGGATAGCCGGGTTCTGAGAAGCAACGGGTCCGCATCTCATGGCTTTGAGAAGCAGAGGGGTCCCACTCTAGAATTGGCAGACTATTCGCCGCACTCGTAGGGGGTACAGGTTGACCCAAGGAGGGGTGCCCAAGATTACCGGATTCCGTGGAGTGCTGGGTGGTCCTTCACTATGCTGTAGGGGGCTGCCTTGCTTCAGGTTTTGGCGGGTAACTTGCCGCACCCGTAGGGGTCTAGGTTTCATTGCACAGGCTATCCACACGACAGGGGAACGTCGAGTTTCAGCAGCGGCTCTGTGAAACTCGGGGATCCCAGATTATCTGTATTGTTCTGTGATGCTTATTACTTTTCTGTAATGTTGCATACTATCACGCCTGGAGCGATTATTGTATATTGGTTTATATAATATTAGATGTTGTATATGTTTTACACCCGCGCTAGTCCAGTCCCCGCTCTGTCGTTAGTTAAGTAACCTAACGGGTGATGACGGGACCCAGTGATGAATGCGGATGGCATATACGTACATTTTATTTTCGTTCTTTTCTGGTGTGATTAAATGATGGGACTGTGTTGATTCTGATCAATGCAAAGTAAAACAAACCTGTTTGGATGTTGTTGGAACAAATTTAAAAAGTGTTATTGCAAAGACGTTTTCTTTTGTTATGCATAGCGGTATTCAGTGGAATATCCTGCACCTCATTCGACGGGGCAAGGGTTGATATCCCTTCACCGGGACTGACCCCTTGGGCAGAAGTTTGCGTCAGGGTAATAACTTCACTATAGTCGATTACATGTTGCTTTGCATAGCGGTATTCAGTGGAATATCCTGCACCTCATTCCACGAGGAAGGAGCCGAGATCCCTTTACCGGGAGTGACCTTTTTAGCAAAAGGTTTTTCGCCACTATATTTTAAAAAGCTATCAGGTTCCTTCAACGAGATCAAGTTCATTACGTTAAAGGTTTTTCGCCAAAAACCAGCCGTAGCCCTCCGTCGTTTCTTATGGATGGTCAGTAATATTCAAGCTATGTTTTTTGGCTTTCGTCAAGGCATAGTGTTTGGTAGTTGCTGGGGTATTCATTTGTTGCATAGATAGATGTGTTGGTTTGGGACAGTCGTATTACCTTGTTGGCTTTCGTCAAGGGTATGTACGGGTGGGTTCAAAGTAACAAGACAATGACGGGCAGAACTTGACATGTGACTTATGATTTGTTGACTTTCGCCAAGGTCATAAGAACATGGGGCAAAAATCATATCGGGAGTTTCTAAAGAAACTGAAACTTGCCAGGCATGTGCATACCTTCTGGAGTGTGATAACGCGAGTGGATTCCGTCACGTTATCATGCGATGAGAGTTGGATCCCGATTCCCACTGATGAGTTGGTTTACTCATCGGGTGATTCCGATTGATTCTTCTTTAGGTTTGGAGGAGAATTTGACAGGACAGTGGGAGGTTTCCGGATTAGATAAAGTGATGACCATTCTGATCTAGGTTAGAGTGCACGCAGAGTGTTTCTTTTCTCTCTCTCTTTGGCAGCGACCTTTGACCGACCCTAGACTATGACTCAGTGACCAGGTTGACCGAACCTTCTTAAAATACTGGCGTTTGGATTGTCTGAGTTGCATAAGTCATTGCCACTCCTTCTTTTACCCTTTGAATTTCTCAGAACACCCGTATTACTACGGATATCCACTTCCATTGGATAGATCCATCGTATGGTTATATACGAACTCGAAGGGACTTCTTTGAGGATGGATCCAGGTTCAGGAGAAATATAATTGGTTTATTCAGCTGTCTTTTATTATCACCTTCTCTCAGGTTGCGAGGGCTCCTTGGTTTAGGAGAGTACACCTATTACGCTTATTGGATAGTCTTATTCCAAACCATAGGCTGGTGCCGAAAGGTAGGGAATGAAGAAAACCAATTAGCCTAAGTAGGGTGTGCAGAAGGTAACATGTAAAGACAAAATAAAGGGATTAGAAAGAGGGCAAAGTAAATTGCGACTGATATCATTCACGACCAAAACCGCGTACTTCATCGCCACTCCTATTTCACCTTTAAAGGAATAAGGTATTATTCAGTTGTCTTTTATCATCACCTTCTCTCGAGATGCGAGTACTCCTTGGTTTAGGAGGGTACACCTATTATGCTTACTGGATAGTCTTCTTCCAAACCATAGGCTGGTGCCGAACGGTAGGGAAGGAAGAAAACCATTTAGCCTAACGATGGTGTACAGAAGGTAACGACTAAAGACAAATAAAGGGATTTGGAGAGATGGCAATAAAATATACGGTTGAAGTCATGAATTGGATTATGGAAGAGGCATTGCTATGAATACCAGGATACCCCTACGAAACATTTTCATGTTTCAGTGCATTGTTAAAAGAAAAACTGTTTTCCCGATTAGACACTTACTCCAAGGGTATATATTTACCAGGTTTCATTCTCATATCTGTATGGTTTTACAGATGATGAGTGGGAGTAAGATATTGGGAATTAGGTGATCATCCTCATTATATCGGAATTCGTTGTAATTGGTGATATTTGAGGAAATCGCCAGGGTACAGTTTTCCACCTACAACGCACAGGTTTTGAGTTGTTCAAACTCAACGGACTTATACAGAGTATTGTATGTTGTCCAGTGTCCATCAGGACAAAGGGGTAGGTCCTCGTACTATGTTCTATTTACTTATAACTTCTCTAGTATTTAGACGAGTGTTTCGTAGAAATACAAGGTCTAAGTTTTGAGAAGTTGTGGGTATAAGAATAAAGTAGAGAACTAGGTGTCACAAGTATCGGGATTCTTCAAAGAGATCGAAGATGTAGATTCTTGTGATTGGTATTCAGATGATAGTGATGGTTTTGAGAAACGTGTTTCTCTTTCCGGTTACTCATAATTGGATGGATTCCTAAGTTGAGTAATGCTGATTAGCCTCTTTCCATTAAGTTGATATGCACTGGAGACAGCTGCATAATTTGAATCTGGTTCCAATTAAATAAGTGCCAAAGTTTCTATATTGGATATAGAATAGTTCGTACCTTAAAAGATATTAAGGTACGGGGAGTTGTCCAGCTTATGCTTAAAACCAGACTCTGGATAACTCAGGGCACGTTTCTGTAATGGCTGTTTGTGGGTTGACCCTGGCTATGACAAGGGTTGATATTCTACCATTTGGAAGATCAATAGTGATATTGTTCTTGACTCGCCACAGTTTTAGTAAAATGGATCTTTTTCAGAAAACAGTAGTGGGAGTATGGTAGAACTGGAAGTGATTCCAGAACCGCAAACGATTACGGAAAATTTAATAGAACCTATATATTCAATCAGGTATGACATTCCATTAGCCACTCCGCAGATATGGTAGGTAACCTCAGACACCCGAGAGGTACTTCGGTAGGCTCAAGGACGGTGACAGGGAGGTCCTTATCTACCAAGACTTGACACTACTGTTGTTCCAGGTTATGAGACCCGGTAGGAGGGTTGTCGTAGTCAGTGGGAGCAGCGGAAGCATAGTGGGCAAGATGCTTATATCTATTTATAGACTTGAGCAGTTATAGCGGAGATAGATCATCTAATTTTGATGTGACAGTCATGGGTTTGACTTCAATCAGAATAGGGGATGGATCAGTTAAGGAGGTAGTAGTGTGTGATGTCATGGTATCTGGATGACATACACAGAGTAGGAAGTAAAATTCCTATACTACGATCGGTTGTACTGTGGTCGTCACACAGTTGTTTCTCCAAACAGGATATGGATATAATATTTGACATTCTGGTTTCTAGATCTATGAATTTAGATCTGGATTTGGGTAGTTTCCCAATGTGGGTACTTTGACAGATATTCTAATGGTTTTTGGAATAGTTGACTCCTAGCATGGTGGTGTACCTGCAGGTGATGGAGTCACCCTCTCTAAAGGTGTCTTACAGACTAAAGGGGAGAGGGAAGTGCATGATTGGCAGATCACTTGCTTAGGCAATTGAGTCAATCTTGAGATGTCAAGTACCACACCAAATGTTGGTTTTGCACTAGATGCAATAAGTTTGTATTAATCCAATCCTGGAGAAATATAAGGAAGCAGTTTTAGAACATAAGTACATGTTCTACGGATTTGATGACGGCAGCCTCCTTCGGGAGACGGTTATCATTCCAGGCTTCAAAGGTGACATGGTTGACAGAGTGATTGTCAGAGTTATAGTTTTTCCCTCTGACGAAGAGGGACAGTATTATGGACAGGTGGTCCAAGAGGATACTGTGGGTGGCATGGTGCCGGATACTGATTAGGTTCAGTGATCGATACAGTCTAAGAAGTTTGGATTTGGAGTTCATTTATGAACTAGGTCCCATCAGATATCCAGACATATTCTAAGACAGGTATTACTCGATTCGGGAGATGGCTTTCTCCGCGAACTTGAGATTTAGAGAGATAGAGAAAGAAACTTCTAGGCGGATCCACTCACTAAGGCTATTTCTTGAACACAATAATTTTACAAACGGGCTTTGTGATACTGATTAGTAGAAGAGTTGGGTTTTGGTTTCACACGGGCTGTGAGTACGCAACATCGCAATAATTAGCCTTGAGTGCAAGTGGGAGATTGTTGGAGATAGTGCCCTCATAGTCAATTATTGGATCGCAGGTACGTGATTGCAATGATTGCGGAGGACCTATACCGGTATGACAGTCTTACTCGAGATGATAGTATGCTATCTGGTTTGTCTTTATCAGTCGTGTACATGTTCAGGTGACTGATTACATGTTACACTTTGATAGAGCCCTTAGGATCTTGCCTTACCACCAACAGTATGATGGCGATCATATACGTGAGAGTTGGGTGGTTTATACGCATATCCTTAATTGTGGTCCCTAGTCGTGGGAGTTTCGAGACAGGGCATCGATACTCCGGAGTAGACTAGTGTATACAGTCGAGACCCCGACGAGGGGCGGTGGCCGGTCTCACAAGCCACTGGTGTCAGTTGGATCACCTAAGATGTATACAGGTGCTCATTGGGTTATGAGTACACCGGACAGGACTCGCTGGGAATCTGCTAGTTAGTATTATATCCATCGTCAGATAGCAGTTCCCTGGTGACATGTGTACAGGTTAGTTCATCTACCTGAGGTCGTCATTTGTCTCGTGTGAGTTTCCACTGTGCTTTGATTTCTACCCTACCACGGCTCAAAGGGGTCGTGCAAACAAGTAGCTTTTGGGTACAGTCCCGAGCCATATGGAGGCACGTGAGCGGATCGGCAGGGGATTCGTCTCTCCCGGTATTGGGGGCGAGATCGTGCTGTGTCTAGGAGAGCCATTACACAAAGCCCACGGCCGTGGCAGGAGATTTACTGGTAGGTACTCCAGTAGTATCTCAGGGTGTTATTGGGCTTCACTCCGACACGACTTATACTGCTATTGGGGGTCTGACGTTACTAGCCCCCTAGGCAGATATGCGATACTCATAGACGAACGGACCGGACTGTATATACATTGTCACTGTTAGGCTCAGTAGGGTTTATGGATGAGTTCACTCATCAGCCTCCCTTAAGGTCAGTCCATGGGCAGCCGTTACGCATTGCTAGTGCCGCTGACGGTTTGTGGTTAAACCCACTGCCAGGGTACTGACGAGTCATTAGAGTCCCCCACAGACAGTTTTCCAAGTTCAGGCGAAATGTTGTAGAGGCCGTATGGTTTTATGGCAGGGTTCGGAAAATGCACGTGTGTTTACGCACGTGTCGGTTTTCGGACAGATGATACTCGTCGGCTTTGGTTTAAGCCGGATCCGAGTATTATATTGAGTAGGTATAATATCTTTGTCTCAGTTGCATTTGTATTCGGTCGTAATACAAATGCGGGTATATTTATACAGTTTCGGGGTTATCCTGAAAGTCGTTTCAGGATCACTTTTGGAAGTTGCCAGTTTCCAGTTTTCTATCAGCCGTCTTTTAACATTCGGTTAAAGACGGATTTATCTTTTCTTCAGATAAGAGTGAGTCATCATTCTAGAAGGTTCTAGAAGTGATGAAGTGGCTAATGAGTCATCTTGACATTAATGGTTGCATTAATGACTTGATGAGGTGTTTATGTGAGTCATTGTTTTCATTAAAGAGTTTTGTTAAGCTTAAGATATTTTGTGAGAAGCTTCATTTCTTGTGGTCACCTCCCTTCTCCTACGGTCACCCCCCCACTCCTATAAGTGGCCGGCCCCCCTCCTCACTCTCTCTCTTGATGGTTTTCATTTGCTAAAAGATTATGATAGATTTTGGGGTGTATGGAATTCACAGCTCATTTCATTCCATCACCCGATTCCCTCGGCAACTTCATTAACCGATCGTCCACGGATTTGGACGAAGTGAGACAAAGTCATCTACTCATTCTCTACATCATTCTTGGTCGTCTCTTTTAGCAAACTTGACGATCGAGTTGCCTCAAGTCAGAGGCGGGAGCCCGTTTAAAGAATCGTCGACGTGGTGCCACCTCGACGAAGGAATCGGAGATCGACGAGATCGGAGCAGCCGCAACGGAGCGTGGGATGATGGTTAAAGAACGAAGGACTCGGATCGTTCGGTATAACCTTTCTACACTCTTTACAGTTTGTTAGTTTAGCAATAATGGCAGATCCGGGTTAAAGTATACGATAGCGCCAGTTAAAAGTTTTTGTTCCGCATTTGGCGTCTGTAGACTGCCGGGGCGCTAGCGTAGACTTACAGTTTGAGCCCAATCCCTTTAAAAATGCTAAGCATTGGTTTAGTCTCTGATAATGTTTTGTCTTTAATTGAATGCTGTGCATTTATCATAGCCCCAGGCTTACTCAAAGAAAATTTTATGTCCAAGCGCACATAAAAGTATGTGGTGCACTTGGCACTAGTGCTAGATATGAAGCACTAATGCGCTTAGCGCTAAATGAAGAGCGCTGATGCGCTTTGCGCTAGATGTGGAGCGCTAATGCGCTTTTGGTTGAAGCGTTGAGGCGTTTGGCGCTGATGCCATATAATGAGCGCAAGGTGCTTTTAATAATGCAGTGCACCCGTGAGGAGCATGTGGCACGCTTAGCGCTAGCCAATGAGCGCAGTGCGCTGTGTTTGAAGCGCTATGGCACTGCAACGCTTTGCGCTATGGCACTGCAGCGCTTTGCGCTAGGTGAAGAGCACTAAGGAACTTTTGAATTAGGAGCGCTAATGCTCTTACTAGATTAGGAGCGCTAATGCTCTTCTTAGGTCAACTTTGCGCTCTGCAGATTATCTGTTCTTTGATAAGAGACTTGGTCTCAAGATTCTAAGAACAAAGTTCTTAGTTCATAAGAGATATTTCAATCTCTTTTTGATGAAAGGCTTTGCTTTTATGGATCTGTGATCCTAAGAGAATTGAATAATTCTCCCCCCTTTATAATGAGATGTTCATAATCTCTTTTGTGAAAGACAACTTTGTCTTCTAGATCTATGATCTGTGAAAGAAGTAAATACTTCTGTTTATATTGAGACGATTTCGTCTTTCTATTCTTTTTACCTTGAAAAAGAATTATATTCTTTTACCGAGAGCTTCTTCTTCTTCTTGAGATTTTCTCAAAGTTTATGGGGGGGGGGTCCTCCTTTTTAGACTTGAAGTTTGGGGGCCTTTATATAGGGCAAGATGGTTTGTTCAATCAGTTAAGGAGATCTTTTCTCGAATTGATTTGGGGAATTTCCCATCGTTGGATCTTTGATCCAAGGGCTTCTGGTTTACAGAAGATAATCTTCTTGTTTTCTTATCAAGATTGGGAAATCTTTCCATGCAGAATTTATTCTGTCTTTGGTAATTTTTATTTACCATTGGATCATTGATCCAACGGTGCTCTGAATTATGGAGCACAATTTTGTTGTTTGGAATGATTTTGAGAAATCTTTCCTTAACAGAATTTAATTCTGGTTAATTAATGATTTATCATTATTATTAGATCTTTGATCTAATAGTGGGGAGCTTTTAGTTCCAGCGCTAGCGCTTATGCGCTCTGCCCATGGTGCGCTACTCGGAGCGCAACGCTCTTAGCGCTAGCGCGCACGTGCTTTGCATGTGGTGTGCTACTTGTAGCGCAGCACATCTAGCGCTAGCTCTTATGTGCTTTGCACGGGATGCGCTAGTTTTAGCGCAGCGCTTTTATAAAAGCGCAGCTTTAATTCAAATTTTGAATTCTCACCAGAGCTTTGCTCTAATTGGGGAAACAAATGCCCCCCACTGTTGCGCTCACGGGGCCTACACGTGGGTGTAGCGGTGGCAGCATCTCCACTCTTGGATCAACCGAGGAATTGAAACGGCGCTTAATGCCTATAAATAAGACCCTTGGCCCTTGAGATGACTTCTGTTCATCTTCAATCCTTCTTGAAAATTTATTTTCTCCTTCAGAGCGCGGCTCTTCCTCTTAAGAATTTTCTTAAGGACAGAATTCTGTCAGATTTTTTAGGTAAAAGATTAGATCTTTTTGAAACATCTTTTAGGGTTTTACCCATTAACAGAGCCTTGCTCTTTATAGATCTTTGATCTAAAGAAAATCCTTTTTAGGGTTTTATTAACAGAGCTTTGCTCTCTTGGAATCACAAATCTAAATGGATCTTGCTTATGATTTCTTAATCCATTAATGGTGCTTTGCTCCTTTCAGATCATATAGAAGAACTCTCAAGAGTTTGTTCATGGATCTTGAAGATCAAATTGAAATTTTATTTTTGATGGATTATTCCATCATCTTCTCAGAGCAAGACTCTTAGGATTTTCTTGAGAAATTTTATTCCTTCATCATTAGACTTTGACTGATGCCTGTCTAGTGAAGAGCACTGCTCTCAATAGGAGTTTTACTCCTCTACCCGAGGGATTTCTCATTTAATGAGAATCAATCGAGGATTTCCTTATTTAATGACAGCCTCGTCAAATGATGAGGCTGTTTTATTAATGATGATGTCATCTAGATTTTGTGGGTCCCTTTTGGTCCTTTTTGACTGCATTGCAGTACGGTATGGATTTTAAAGTACCAAGCGTCAAAGTTTAAATTATAGCACCAAGGGTCGACTTTTGTTCTTTTTCGCGCAGGTGACATGTCTTTCGACACTTCTTTTCCGTTCATCCGCTCAGAAGGCAGATTTCCTGAGGCGCCCGTAGACCGAGAGGTTTTTGCGCTGATCAAAGACCATGACCCGGAGCACAAGAGTCTGCATCTATGGGGGAAATGGTACGATCAAATTATCATGGGCCGATGGAGCTTTTCCTGTACGACGCCCTCGGAGCCTATTTCGGCGATCGCTTATGCAGATGCACCTCCGATAAATTACGCCGTGGAGGAGGTCAACTGGACTTCAGAGGGTCTCCTTCGGCCTTCTGTGGCCGCAATACCAGTGCAGCCGCCGATGGCCTTGGATATTCTAGGACGGCGCATATGTCATGGAGAGGCGTTCCCGTGGGGACAGCCATACAATGTAGGACTAACTCTCCGTCACCCAGCCGGGTATTTGCAGTGGGCTCGGTATATTTTATCAGCAAAGAAATCACAGTTGCTGAAGCTCGGATTGTATCCCGCCGTTTACACTTCTTTGTTTCAATATTCCACACCTCCTACATGGTGGGTCAGGGCATTTCTGGAACAGTGGAACATTCCGACCCACACCTTCCCCCTATCAAATCGAGAAGTCTCCATTTCTTTGGAGGAGTTTGCAGAGGTCTTGGGTTTACTCGTTAGGGGGAAACATTATGTGGAATTGCTTCCCCCGGATGAGTATGTTTTCGCCACCAAATCAGTGGTAATGGGTCTTACTCCCGAGAACGCTATTCAACACCAATTTTCGAGTTTGATAAAGGTGTTGAATATCTATGAGAACCTCTCTTTTGCATCCGAAGGTCGTGGAGTTAATTTTACGGCTTTTATCGCTGATTTTCTTTGCCCAGAAGTATTGAAGGAAGAAGTCGAGAAATTCGCTAGTCTTGACGAGCCCTTTGGCTTTGGTTTGGGCAACCTGCCGGCGGTGGAGGCGGATCAGAAGAGCTTCTTTCTACCCGATACCCCGGTCATCCCTTTTGGAGAGCTGGCGGCTCCTGGGATTGACGAAGAAACGTTCTTTTTAGGGTTCCTTGGGTTATGGCTGAGTTGGTTTGCGCTTCCCATGCACCCTCGCCGTATGAGGCCGTCCGTCTTCTATCCTGCGCATCGGATGGTTGCTGGGATACAAGTGCTGTAGGGATCGCTGGGTTGGCCCATGTGTATCACGGCCTCAGCTTGCAGCTGATACCACTGAGCCAAGGGTGTAGTCGGTAAATTTCCAGATGCATTATTTCATGTCATGGCTCGAGTTGCACGTGCTAGGCGTCTTTGGCATCCATAAGAGGCCGGGTTTTTATGACAGGTGCAGGTTCCCTCGGATCATGCGACTGGTCGGCGCTTCTATCGTGACTCCAATGCAACGGGAAGCTAGAGGCTTGTTTCTTCGCCCGCGCACGGTTGGAGCTGGCATGTCCTTTACTGATAAAGTTTTGACCGTCGGTCAGGAGTCGTGGAAGACGGTGCTGCCACTGCAGGATATATTTAAAGATGGGGCCTCCGTCTTGAAAGCTTGGGAGATTCTTCATCTGTACTCTATCCGGCCGAGCTTTCTCGTATTTAAGTTGAATGACTTGGCTTTATTTATGCGGTATAACCCGCATAGCTTTGCTCAGCAGTTAGGCTACAATCAGGGCATCCCACTTGAGGCTTTCTTGGCAGAACCGGCTGCCACTGAAGAGGGTACTCAGAGCGCACTACATCATTTTATGCGCCTAGACATTGGGTCTAACTTCTTCATCAGCGAACCGAGTTGCGTTCCGCAAGCCCTGAATGTGTATGTGGCATGGTACCAACATTCGATGGGTGCCGTCATTAGGGATGAAAAGCGATTTCTACTTGATCGCAAGGGCGCAGTGCCGGTTGGTGATCGAAATACCCCTCTGAAGCGACGGAACATTGTTCATCCTCCCTTGAGAGAGGTCACTGCAGTTGAGCCCCCATACGTGCTAAGCCCTACGCACGGTTTGCCCCCATCTAGCGCGCCCTAAAAAAGAGGTGGTTGCCGCGTCCCCCAAGTCGGACGTAGGAAAAGAAATTGGGACTCGTCGTCCAAAGGCGCCTACTAAACTCAAACTCGTGTTATCGGCCACCGGCGCTCGTCCTCAGAAGAAAAAGAAACAAGTATTTTCTTTGGACACCATATTAGGCTCGATGCCCCTTGCTCCGTCTAGCGAAGGCTTTAGCGAATATGTGACCAATGAGGGTTTATTCGGGACGCTCGATGATACCGATTTGGAGGCTGCCATCGAAGCTTCCAAACAGTCAGCTATCCTCGAAGAAAAACTGGCGGCCCTTGCGCAGTCAGGTATACTTCTCCCTTATCTCTACGCTGTTCATTTCACCTTTTTTATCATGCTTTGACTGACGCCTGCTGTTTTAACAGGTGCCTATACAGAAGAAGCCATTGCTGCTTCGCTTAAAACCTTCGGAGAGGAGGAAAGGCTTCGCGCCTCATTTCCAACAGAGGCTTCACTTGAACGACCGATGGTGGATACCGTAACGGTTCCGGAGGTAAAACCTAGCTCTGATGATAATATCCCCTTAGCGGAGGTCCCGAAGAAGTCTTCCCTCTCTGTCAAAACCGAGAAGCAGCTCAGAAAGTGGGCGGCAAGGGGAAGGAAGCGAGCTTCTACAGTCACTCGCTCTGGGCCAAAGCGGGGGAAGAAGACCGTTACTAATCCGCCGGAAGACAGTCTTCTTTTTCCTAGTTCATCTGCCGAGGAAGCCGCACAATTGGCTGAGGCTATAAGACGCTCACAGGATGAATCCGAGAATGTAAGGATCCCGAAGAGGCCTTATCCTGCCGTCATCTTTTACGAAGATCCTCCATCGATACGGCGGATATTCATAGGTCCTTTGGAAGAAGGGGGCGAGAGAGCCCTTAAGTAGACTGTCTCAGCCGACGCTGAAGATGCACTTTCGTTGTGGACCGGTGGCCACGAGTCTACCCTCGAACCTCGGCGAGCATACCTTCTGAGGAAGGAGCGTCGGCTTGAACAAGCCATACTAGAAGCTCCTTTGCGCATTGGTACACTTATATATCCTTTTGTAGTATTTTGCACTGCTTATATATATACATATCCTTATCCTCATTCAAACTTTGCAGGGACTTCGCTGATGGCAGAGGATCTGATTCCAAGTCGCGCCCTGACTATGGATTCTGTAAATATCCCCGATGAGACACTCGTAGGTGTGGAGGGGATTGCCACGGTTGCCATTCCTGCTATAGAGCTTCCACTGACGGCCTTCGTTCCTTCCGCGCCTGTTGGCCCTGAAGAGATGCCTTTACCCGTCGTGGATTTAATGGACCTTTCCGGTGATGGCCTAGAGGCGGTGGAACAAGTGGCTGAGATTACCGTTCCCGAAGTGGCTGCTGTGCCTCAACCAGCAAACATTTCCGGTGATGTGCCCGATGGTACGGAGGAGGCTGCTGAGGCTGCTATCCCTCCTGTTCAAAGTGGGAGGAGTATCGAAGGTATTATCCCATACTTTGTTTTACACGATATTTCGATTATCTGAACCTTCCTTGTCTTTTTCAGAGCTACGAGGCTTGGCGGCGTCCATTGCTGGCCTGTCTCCCAGGAAATCTTTCCAGCGTTTGCTGGAACTGGCTGCTCCACAGGCGATATCCCGTCAGCGTATCATTCTATCTTTCGGACAAGGTTAGCATTGTTCGCTCCTTTCCCGGTATTGTTACTTCTTCATATAACAATGTTCATGTCTTCTGTAGTTCTGGAAGCTGATGATGAGGTTGAGGTCCTCGATGGGCCTGGGGATATTCCAAACTCTTCTTGCATAGACGTGGGTAAGTAAAGTTTCGACGCCTTTGCATCTGTCCTCTGTTTGCAACCTTTGCTGATCATTTATCAATCTTTAACAGCTCTGCCTACTTTTACCCCGTTGGAGACTCGCATTCTCATGCGGTCTGGCCCTTATGCGCTGCGTGCATCTAAACGTATGGCCAAGTCAAGCCTTCACTCTTTGTTAGCATTGATCGAAGACCTTCGTGTTGGTAGCTCGCTTACGGCCGAAGAATTTGCTGCTGAAGCCAACAGTTCTCTCCCCTTTCTTGCCACTTATCACAGTGAAGTATTGGTGCAAGCCTGGGTCTTATTCTGTCGTCGAGTGGAGGCTTGCTTGTATAGTCTTGAATGCGCGCGCCTTCCTTCGGAGGTGGTGGCTGCGAAGACAAGCTTGCAAAGGCTGATTAAACGGTACGCCGCTAAAACGCTTTCCTGTGAAAAGAGGCTCCGCCGAAAGTTCTCAGAGAGGAAGCTGGCTTCAACCACGCTCTGGGAGCTTCAAGCCGAATTTACAGCTAAGACCACCCACGCATATGAACTTTGGCAGGAGCTTCAATCCGCAATCAAGGACGTGGTGGTTGTTGATAAAGCTGTTATCTTTACCCGGATGATGGTTGATGCTCATAAAGCTACTGAGCAGGAGCTTGAAGGCCGGCTTGCCTCGCATCAGGCCCAACAGTCGGAAGCGGAGGCCCGTCTCGCAGCCATAGTCAATTTTGAAGCAGAGACCCAAGAAAGGAAGGATGAACTGATGAACCTTTTGAATCATCCGCCAGCTTGAAAGATGTATTATATTATTTTTTTATTCTTTCTTATACATGTTCTTACTGAAAATATATTCTTTATTCTTTCATAAATTGTACTTTGTATTCATTTTGATTCATGAATAAAAAGACGTATTTTTTTTATGGTGATGTGTTCATTTTAAGATATTCATTTCGTTGATAGTTTATTTATATCTCTTTGCAAGACTGTAGCCTTCTTTTTCAAGTTAAGATATTTGTGATTTGATTTACCCCCGAAACGGAGCATTGCTCTATGATGGAGAAATTATGAATTAATGTATATATATATATTTTTTAGACAAAGCATTGCTCTGGTTGAGAGGGTCATGAGTTGATATTTTTCCGTGTCGGAGCTTTGCTTGACGACAAGGAAACGTCGGAGCATTGCTCGATGACAGGGGGTGATATGTGTCCAAGTCGAAGCTTTGCTTAACGACGAGGAGGTGTCGGAGCATTGTTCGATGACAGGGGTTGACATAAAGTCAAAGTCGAAGCTTTGCTTAACGACGAGGAAGTGTCGGAGCATTGCTCTACGACAAATGTTGACATAAGCCATACGGGGTCAAGATTGACATTGGCCATATGGTGTCAGGGGTTGACTTTATCCGCATTTCACGGTGTCAAGGGTTGCTCTGGATGCTTCCCACGGGGTCTGATTGACATAGCCGTGTTCTGCGAGGACTAGGCTCCGCTCTGGACATTTCCCACGGGGTCAGGATTGACATAGGCCGTGTTCCATGTGACCAGTAATTTGCTCTGGATGCTTCCCACGGGGTCGGTTTGACATAGCCGTGTTCTGCGAGGACCAGGATCCGCTCAGGACGTTTCCCTCGGGGTCAGGATTGACATAGGCCATGTTCCACGTGACCATGAATTTGCTCTGGATGCTTCCCACAGGGTCTGATTGATATAACCGTGTTCTACGAGGACCAGGCTCCGCTCTGGACGTTTCCCATGGGGTCAGGATTAACATTAGCCGCGTTCCACGTGACCAGGAATTTGCTCTGGATGCTTTCCACGGGGTCGGTTTGACATAGCCGTGTTCTGTGAGGACCAGGATCCGCTATAGATATTTTCCACGGGTCAGGATTGACATAGGCCGCGTTCCACGAAACCAGGAATTTGCTCTGGATGCTTCCCACGGGGTCGGTTTGACATATCCGTGTTCTGCGGGGACCAGGATCTGCTCTGGACGTTTCCCATGGGGTTAGGATTGACATAGGCCGCGTTCCACGAAACCAGGAATTTGCTCTGGATGCTTCCCACGGGGTCAGATTGACATAGCCGTGTTCTGCGAGGACTAGGCTCCGCTCTGGATGTTTCCCACGGGGTCAGGATTGACATAGGCCGCGTTCCACGAAACCAGGAATTTGCTCTGGATGCTTCCCACGGGGTCGGATTGACATAGCCGTGTTCTGCGAGGACCAGGCTCCGCTCTGGACGTTTCGCACGGGGTCAGGATTGACATAGGCCGCGTTCCACGAAACCAGGAATTTTCTCTGGATGATTCCTACGGGGTCGGTTTGACATAGCTGTGTTCTGCGAGGACCAGGATCCGCTCTGGACATTTCCCACGGGGTCAGGATTGACATAGTCCGTGTTCCACATGACCAGGAATTTGCGCTGGATGCTTCCCACAGTGCCGAATTGACATAGCCGTGTTCTGCGAGGACCAGGCTCCACTCTGGACGTTTCCCACGGGGTCAGGATTGACATTGGCCGTGTTCCACGAAACCAGGAATTTTCTCTGGATGCTTCCCACGGGGTCCGATTGACATAGCCATGTTCTGCGAGGACCAGGCTCCGCTCTGGACGTTTCCCACGGGGTCAGGATTGACATAGGCCGCGTTCCATGAAACCAGGAATTTGCTCTGGATGCTTCCTACGGGGTCTGATTGACATAGCCGTGTTCTGCGAGGACCAGGCTCCGCTCTGGACGTTTCCCACGGGGTCAGGATTGACATAGGCCTTGTTTCACGTGACCAGGAATTTGCTCTGGATGCTTCCCACGGGGTCTGATTGACATAGCCGTGTTCTGCGAGGACCAGGCTCCGCTCTGGACGTTTCCCACGGGGTCAGGATTGACATAGGCCGTGTTTCACGTGACCAGTAAAGGTTGACTCTCGGTTGTTTGTGCATCGTCGAGTCATGGAACTGGGAATTTGCCGCAGCCCCGATTTGTTGATACTGTGTCTGTTGAAATGAGACGGATATTGAGATGATCTCCAGGCTGTCTGTGAACCATTGAGATTTGGCTTCTTCTTCTGATGGAGCATAGGGTGGGAAGGTGTGATTCCTTCTTTGTTTGCGCCCCTCGATTGTATACAGGGATTGATGTGATATCACCTGTAGGGCAAAAGTTTCATTCTTTAAATTTTTTTTTATTTCTTTCCGCGATACTTTATCATTTCAGCTTTTATATCGCGAAGGTCGCGATTGCCCAATCATTTCGGCTATTTTTCACTGTGCCCAATCATTTCGGCTATTTGTTTTATTTTTACTCGCTGCTTTTTATTGCGAGTTGCCCAATCATTTCGACTATTTCGTATGCATTTGTGGCTCGCTGGATTTTTGCTGCAAGCTTGGAATTAGATACCGATCTCGGCATCAGCATCGCTGCAACTGGGATATTGCCAGGAGCGAATCATTATTTGCCTCTGTCGATGTCAAACAAAGGTGGCTTAGCAAACAGAGTTAAGATCCTGTCGACTAAGGCTTTTGACTTCATGAGCCGTAAGGGTTTCATAAAGGTATTTCTCCCTATGAGTCGTGAGGATCTCGTAGGTGCATTTCTCCTTAGGAATCATGAGGATTCCTAAGTGTGTGGTCTCTGATAAGTCGTAAGGATTTTACAAGAGTGCTTTCTCCTTCTAAGTCGAGAGGACTTACAAGGGCTGTTCACTGTGTAAACATATCCCTAGTCACGGATGGGACTTTGTTAGGGAAATGTTTATTCGCGCATGTGGATTGTATACAAGGGTCGAGACGCTTGTAGGGCAGCATTGGAGGTTGTGATGGCTGCTTAAGAACATGTTCAGATCTCTGTAGCTTAAGGTTTTTGAATCATATGAGCCGTGAGGGTCTCATAGGAGGGTTCTCCTTACGAGTCGTGAGGATCTCGCAAGTGTAATTTCTCTTTAGGAATCGTGGGGATCCCTAAGTGTGTTGCTCCCTTGTGAGTCATAACGATCTCACGTAGGTGGTTTCTCCTTACAAGGTCGAGAGGACCTTGTAAGTGTCTTTTAACGAGATTGCGCCCTTTCGGGTTTTCACAAAACTCTCCGGTAGCCCTGCTGTTTTTACTCACGGAGCCCTTTCGGGTTTTCATCCGTGCCCATTTTGCTTATGGATATACCCTTTTTTTTTGGTCAGCCTCGGGATGCTGCGGTCCGTAGTAGTTTATTGACGTTTCGGTCAATAGCTAGTTTTAGGACATAGTGGTCCATTGTTAGTTTAAGGACGTTTCGGTCGAACGCCAGTTTTAGGACATAGTGGTCCATTGTTAGTTTAAGGACATTTCGGTCCGACATTAGGAAGCCGGCTACTACTTACAGAGTTTAGGCTTGGGAAGATAGCGAGCGGACATAGGCGTCGTCATCTATCGTTGACCTAGGCCGTGACTCGTCAGGCATAGTATTTCTTTAGGAAGCGACCGTTTATTGGTCTGAAAGTTCTTTCACCATGCATGTCCATGAGTAGATAGGCTCCACCCTGGTAAACTTTGTCTATGATATACGGGCCTTCATAGTTCGGCTCGAATTTCCCCCGCTTGGCACGATTGGAGATCATAGGTATTTTGACCACTAGCACGAGTTCGCCTTGGAGGAATGTTCTTGGCGTGGTCAATCTCTCATATGAGCGCGTCATCTTTGCTTTATAAGCCTCCAGATTTTGTTGCGCTATGAGCCGGGTTTCATCAAGGGCGTCGAGCTCCTCAAGCCGAAGGTGAGCATTTTCTTCGTCTGTTAGCTCGTAATGAACTGCCACTAGTAGAGAGGGTAGCTCTATCTCGAGGGGGAGTACCGCTTTCGTACCGAATACCAATGCGTACGGCGTTGTGTTCGTGGCCGTTCTGAATGTAGTTCGATACGCCCAGAGAGCTTCATGCAGTCTGTCGTGCCGGTCCTTCTTATTTCGAGACAATGTCTTTTTCACGATCTTCGTCAAGGTCTTATTGAAAGCCTCAGCTAGACTGTAAGCTCGAAGATTATAGACCGAAGAGTATCTCCAGTCTATGTTATGCTGTTGTGCGAAGCGGCTGATCTTGTAGTTTCTGTAGGCTGGCCCGTTATCGGAGATAATCCGTCGCGTAGTGCCAAACCGATAAATGACGTGTGTCTTGAAGAAATGGTGGATATTTTCCGTCTTCACTTCCCTCAGCGGTATTGCTTCTGCCTATTTGGAGAAGTAATCAGTTGTCGCGAAAATGAATCGATGTCCTCTGGATGATGCTGGTTCGATGGGGCCGATTATGTCAGTTCCCCACATTTCAAACGGCCAGCTAGCCACCGTTGGATGTAGTGGTTTTGGATGCTGATGGATAAAGTCCCCGTGAATCTGGCACTAGTAGCATTGCTTCGCGTATTCGAGGCAGTCCTGGATCATCGTGGGCCAATAGTAGCCCATCCTTTTAATCTTCAGTTTTATCTTCGGGCCCGCTTGGTGAGAACCGCGGAGTCCATCGTGAGTTTCTTGGACGACTCTCTTTGCCTCTTCAGGTCCCAGGCATCTTAGCTATAAAGAGTCAAATGATCTCTTATACAGAGTATCATTGACGAAGGGGAAAGACAGAGCTCGTTTCATAAGATGATGTCTTGAGGACGCATCTTCAGGTATTCGACGGGATTTGAAGTAGTCTATAAAGACTTCTCTCCAATCCTCAGCCTTTTCCTAGTCTTTTATTTGCAGAGCCATTTGCTCGGTCGCTCCCTTTTCTTCGGACGACTCCGGAGATATTTCTGCTGGTGCAAGAACCCAACGGCTTTGCACAATGATCCTCACGTCATCGAGGCCCTCGTCAGCCAGTTCTTTAGCGAGCTTGGCTAACGCATCCGCCTTGGTATTCTCCGCACACGATATGCTTTCCATTGTGTAGGAAGGGATTCGAGTCAGCAATTGCTGCACTCTCTCGCCGTATTTCACCAACTCTGGCTTGCACGTTTGATAGTCACAATTTACTTGACTAATGATCAGCTGGGAGTCTCCGTATATGAGGAGATTCTCAATTCCCATGTCGACGGCGATCTCAAGACCTGCTATCAAAGCTTCGTACTCGGCTTCATTGTTCGTCCTCGGCTCTGTTAAGGAAAAGGCGATGCGCATTATCCCCCTTAGCGGAGTTATGAAGATGAGGCCTACCCCGGATTTGATTATGGGGGTGCTTTGTTTGCGCTTCTTCATGGAAGATGCTCTATCAAAGTAAAGTTCCCACTGGGTATCATTTTCTCTTCTCTCACCGTCGATCGTGTCAAACACGTGCTCGTCTGGCAATTCGCAGTTTAAGGAAGATTCGGCAGGTATCGGATGCTCAGCGAGGAAGTCGGCGATGGCCTGGCCTTTCACTGCCTTGAGAGGACGATAAGTTATCAAGAACTCCATCACGAGTAGGGCCCATTTAGCGATTCGTCCCGTTAATATAGCCTTTGACATTAAATATTTGAGCGGATCCACCTTCGATTTGAGATGGACCTCATGTGCCAACGCGTAGCGTCTGAGCTTCGTTATCGCAAAGATCAACGCCAGGCAGTGTTTTTCGATGGGAGAATAATTGCTTTCTGCCCCCAGTAGAACTCGACTCAAATAGTAGAGGGCTCTCTGATTGATCTGTGTATTTTTGTGTATGTAGTTAGTTAACCGCAATCAGAACGGTGTCGCGCATAGCTAGATCGAGGTGAGTACGGGTCGTTCTCAGGGAAACGTGGAACCTTTTATTCTTACTTTAGGCGTGTTGAGAAAGGGGAAGAATACAGAATAGCGGAAATAGTTTCTAGATCTACGTTAAACACTGATGCAAAATATAGATCTAGATTAACTACGGATGTAAGTTTAATATTAAAAGGGGGCTTGTAGGGTTCATTAAGATTTAGTAGTCATGGAGGATTAATTAAAGATTACTCTTTTTATCCTTTAATAGATTTAAAACTAGAATGACAGTGATGCATGTAGATTAGGGTTTCTGGAGGGAAAAGGGTTCCCACTCTTAACCCCTATCTCGACATGGATCTCCGTTCATTTCTAGCCTTTACCAAAACAGTTGTTAATCTAATCTCTAATCGTGGTCGCGATTGTCAATGAATTGATAGCGCGCCCAATTAGGATGTTAACTATTCTTTTGATAGAGTTTATAAACTTTATAGGACTTAAAAAGAGTTTAAGGATCTTCATCATCTATTAACCTACCCTAATCTCATGAATCCTAACAAGCGAAGAATTAGTCGCGCATGATGGGAGAAGAAGAGATGGAGAGAGAAACCATATTAAAACTACAAAGAGATAGAATAAGAAAACAACTACCTTTATTAATCAACAAAATTCATTTACACTTTGTTTCCTTAGAAAATGATTACAAAATGCTAGTTTGCTTCTCGATCTCTTCTAAGGAGGTAGATGAACCGTTGATGATCAGTCTGGATGCATGAGCCTGTCGTGGACTTCGTGATCTCTTCAGCTTGATATTTTTCCAAGAGGCTCTCGGTCCTTATTTATACTCACAGAGCCGGAACCCTAGTTTCCTAATATGGTAACTAGTTGTTACGATTCTAACCAAAAAATCCTGAATCCCAACTCCCTTAAAGTGCGGCAGAACCGCGGCCGTTGGATGGGTTTGACCACGGATTCGCGGTCTTATGGTGGAATCTTGGCCTTAAATTTCTAGGCTTCATCTATGTAGGTCTTGGTGATCTTTTGAATATCTAGACTTTGAAAATCTTCTCTATGTTTCTGAATTTACTTGAATATCTTCGGCAGATTTGATCTCTTCAATTTACTTGAATATCTTCGGCAGATTTGATCTCGCCAACTCGGATTTCCTTGATTTTAGTCATGATATAATTCCTGCACAATTATCTCAATAAATGATGTTAGTAGAATTTGTTTTTATTGAGATATTATCTTAACCATTTGTCATGATATTTTAGTTTTAAAAGAATTGGTCAAAGATATTTCATATTAAAATAGTCCAAATATTATATGAATATTATATGCTTACCATTTTCCTTTATAATATTAATTATAATATATAAACACATGAAAATAGTATTTTTACGGATAAACTCTTTTATGTGTCATATTTATAATAAACATCTTTTATTATATATAAATAGTGAGGAAAATGTCATATTAAAAGTGCAGTTTTATCAACTGAACACTCTCTCCTTCCCTTGGTCATTTTCTTGTGCCCATAATGTACCTAGAGAACCCTCAAGGGCGGTTGTATACAGAATGAGAGGCTTTCCTTTGACCGGAGTGGTCAGCACCGGTGGATTTTGCAGGTATTGCTTGATTTCGTCCAGTGCGCCTTGGCATTTGCGGTCCCAGATGAAAAGGGTCCCCTTCTTCATTAGGTGACTATAAGGGCGGCACTTGCCGGAGAGATTGGCTATGAACCGCCGGATATACGCGAGCTTTCCTTGGAGAGACCGCAGCTGCTTGAGAGTCTTTGGCGGGGGCATCTCTATGATCGCCTTGATCTTCGATGGGTCTATCTCGATGCCTCGGTGTCAGACGATGAATCCCAGGAATTTACTTGAGGAAACTCCGAATGCGCATTTGAGAGGGTTCATCTTCAAGTTGTATTGCCGAAGGCGTTGAAATACGATCTTCAGATGCTCTAGATGTTCCTTGTATGATTTTCTTTTAACCACGAGGTCGTCGATATAACATTCGACGATTTCTTGTATGAGGTCATCGAAGATCTTCGTCATGGCCCTATGATAGGTGGCACCAGCGTTCTTTAGACCGAAAGGCATCACCTTGTAACAGAATATGCCCAAAGGGGTCTGGAAAGCGGTATGCTTCTGGTCTTCGGGATGCATCTTTATCTAATTGTATCCTGATGAGCCGTCCATGAAGGAGAAGACTTCGTGAGTGGAGGTGTTGTCTATCATCAGCTCAGTGACCATTACTGGAAAGTTGTCCTTTGGGCAGGTTTTATTGAGACCCCGAAAGTCCATGCAGATGCGCACCGTCCCATTTTTCTTCATCACTGGGACAATGTTGGCGATCCAGTCAGGATACTGAACTTCTTGGATGAAGCCGGAGTCGATTAGCTTCTTGACCTCGGTGTTGATGCTCATCTCAAGCTCGAGCCGCATTCTTCTCGGTGCTTGTCTGATCGGCTTGACGTCCGGAGATATTGCCAATTTGTGTACAACAATCTCTGGATCTTTTCCTGGCATCTGGAATAGTTCCATCCAAAGCAATATTTATACTGCATGAGCACGTCTTTAAGCGTAACCACCTTTTCTTCAGACAATAGCTCACTGACGAATGTCGGCCGCGGGTCGCTTGCCGTCCCCAAATCAATTTTCTTGAGGTTATCTGCAGTAGTATGTATTCCATCTTCCAGCTCTTTTGGCACCGGTGGAAACTCTGAGATTACCTCGCCATCATCGTTTTCGAAGCACCAGGGGGGTCGTCCATATTCTCGAGTTCTTCTTCTGACAGCGTTATCATGTGATAGGTACGAGATCGCTTCCAAGACCGACATTGATTTGGTTCCATTTTCGCTTCATACGTGGCTCTCGGTTAATGCTTCTGCGGCGGGATTACCCTCTAACTGCTGGATAGAGTGAAACTGCCGAGTTGATATTGGTCTTCAACCCAGTGTTTGAACGTGAAGCAGTCTTCGAGAGGATGTCCTATTGCCTGATGGTAGGAGCAATAGTCCGGGTGAGAGATTTCACCTGCTTGCTCGGGGTGCTTCGACTCCGGGAGGGTAATCATTTGATGTTTTATGGCAAGATCAAGTATCTTCCGTGTCTTGTCTTGGGGAAAAGAGTATGCTCGACCCATCTTCTTTATAAGAGACGAATCCGGATTGCTCGATTCTCGATCGCGTGGCTTCTTGGTCCCGCTTTGTCGCTGTCGAACACTTTTTTCGTTCTTGGGTTTATTTCTTCCTCTGCGCCGGGTCTTTTGCATGACGGGTTGGCGACGAGGAGCATTGTCATTCTCAACGGCCCGTTGAAGGAGGCGCTGCGTCCTGGCTTTCTCATAGATGGCCATTTCGTGATTATGGTCGTTTCGAACCTTTTGACCCACTTCCCTTATTAGCTTGTCCATCTTTTCTTCAAACGACGGACTTGGCATTGTTGGGGTAAAAATTTACACCCCGGTTGACCAAGTCAAAATCAAAGTCAACCCCAAGCCAAGTGGGCCCAAGCCTAGATCAAGTGGTCCCATGCCCGGGTTAAGCCCGAACATGAAACGGCCGGCCTCCCCCCATGCCAAAATAATTTTTTTGTAATAAATAATTTTGTTGTATTTCTCTTATTTTATTTTTATGAATAAATGTAAGAAAAATGGGCATAAAGCCAATTTTTTGTAAAGCCCATGGCTTATATGCAAAAAGAAATGGCACATGAGCCATGGGATAGGCAAAATGCCATTTTGAAAAGCCCAAGGGGCTATATGTAAAATGTATAGCCTATATAGACAAAGATAATGAAATATCTCAACAACTTTTTTCTCTCTCCAAAAAAAAATCCGGATCTGTGATCTTCTTCTTCCTCAAGGTTCTAAAACCTTCTTTTTTTTCTTTTGAATTAAATCAAGAGTTTTACTCTTCTTTTTATAAAACAAAATAGTTTTTCACCACAAAACCCATAAAGGGGAACTCAGATCTGCCATCGGATCTCATAAAGGAGAGATTTTTAAAATCTCATACTTCTTGATCTTCAAGATCCGGCCAACAAAGAAAGAAGAAGGAGACCCATCTTCAGAAACCCCACTTTGGGGAAGAACTAGGGCTCAAGGGGAGAAGCCCTTCATCAACTTCAAAACAGCTTAGGAGTTTAACTCCACTCTAATTTCCCTTTCGGGAGTTTCTGGGGCTAAAAGCCCCTTTTACTTGCCGGCGCCCGAGCGCCTTGCGCTCAAGCGCCCAGAGCCCACGTGCCGACACGTGGCACGCTAGCGCTCGAGCGCCCAGCGCGCAGCGCCCACGTGTCGACACGTGGCGCGCTAGCGCTCGAGCGCCTAGCGCCCAGCGTCTACGTGCCGACACGTGGCGCGCTAGCGCTCGAGCGACCAGCGCCCACGTGCCGACACGTGGCGCGCTAGCGCTCGAGCGCCCAGCGCTCAAGAGCCAAGCACCCACGTGTCGACACGTGGTGCGCTAGCGCTCGATCGCCTAGCGCTTAAACGCCCAGAGCCTAAGCGCACAGCGCTCAAGACGCTGGCCCCACGCGTCCTTTGGGTACTTTTTCTTCCTTTTTTTAATATATGTATATATGTGTGTGTGTGTGTGTGTGTGTGTGTGTGTGTATAGATACACACATACTCTACAACACTGTCCTTCCTAAAACATTTTTGGACCGGGGCGCTGCCCCGCACCTCGCAAGGGGGCTGCTAGCCCCCTTGACCCCCAGCCCGCTATCCGGGTAGCGGGACGCCCGTAAAAACTCTGCGTGGCTCCCGATGTATCCAAAACCCCCTTTCAACACACATGACACGCATGCTGCACATTGAGTTTGCATGACCAGTTTAACCCGTCAATTGGAGGTTCCCTCGCTCCAAAGGCGAGGGGTAATTAACGGCAGCTTAGTCCGCGGCTGCCGGAGATTCGGATCCCCACAATCAATAAATCCCCGCCTACCCTTGGCATGGGGAATCTGTAGTACGCCTGACAAGCGCGCACGTATTCCCATCTCAATGGGGTGACGAAAAACACCCTACAGATTCTGGCACGCCCGATGAGACCTTTCTCTCCTCCCATATTTCGGGTTAAACGGTCATGCGAACTCAATCAATATACATATCGATTGCCTATACTGAAATGATGTTTTTTTTCATGCATCAATCAACTTTCGACAACAATGTCTCCCAAGACGAATTCAGCTTCCAACGCGACCCCGATCCCGTACGTGGTCAAGGTCAATGCTCGTGCGGTTCTCCCCGCAAGCCTCAGTCGACAGTGGGAGGAACTGCCCCGCCAGTTTGGCTCCGTCATCATCTACCCTGCCGGAAGCGCTCATCTGGCAGAAATCCCAGCAAAACAGGTGGCCAAGCCAGTCTCAAGGGGAAAGAGGCCGAATGTTGTGATTGCTAAGGCACCACAATCGAAGCTTAAGACGGTGTCTGAATGACTCTCTGGTGCTCTAGCTGAGGGCAAGACTTCCGGTACAAAGGGCAACATCAAATGTTGCGGACGAGCTCAGGCGATGACTCCAAAAAATGCACAAGCGTATCTCCAAAATCCTCCATCGTCCAGTCTTCGGCGTCTTCCCAAAGAGTCGAAGTCTGCCAGGTGCTTAAAGCAGAAAAGTTAAGGCAGAAGCGACTCAGGTATCGAGCCAACAAGAGGGCCAGGACTTTGGCCAAGTGGAGTCTTGTGAGTTTCAGAAAGCAGGGTTACTCCGCAACGACGACTGAGTCGGCCGTAAAAATCCGCTATTCCTTCGAACCTCTGAAGTGGGTTCAGAAAAATGCCATGACCGCCAGGATCAAGAAGACATCGGTCCAAACATTGCTACAAAGAGGCGTGTCCCGGCCCCAACAGAAAAAGTATGACACTGTCTCTTCAAGAGTCTATCAGGCGCTTTGTGCTATACGAAAGCAGTGGGGCAAACCCAGAAAAGAAGCGCCAGCACCATTCAAGAACCTGGTCAGGCCAGCCGCCTTCAATCGACTGCCCGCTACCGAAACAGGGTGGTCAAGACAGCGATCTGTGAAATCAGCCGCCGATGATAAAACGACGGCTGGATATATTATCCATACGGTCTATATGGCGGGTGGGTGTCCCAGTGACAACCTTCGCAGCAAAAGCAAGGATGGGGCCGCCACATTCCAAGCCCAATCTGGCTTGAATGTGGTTGCCGCTGCCCAAGAACAGCCGCCGCCGCTGGATGATGAAAACCCTGTCGAGGAGGAAGATAGGCAGAAAGACCCCTCGGTCCATGCAGAGTCGAACTCGGACAGCGAGGAAGAGCCGACTTTCCGTCCCAGGACCGCGGAGCAAGAGCTGCTTCAAGAGCTTCGAAAACATCTCATGATTAAAGATAAAGAGATGGCCAAACTCTATTCGAAGATTGACGACTTAACGAACGTTGTGATGCAGCTTAAGGCTCAAATCGCTCGAGTGCCTCCCAATCAAGCACAAGTCGCTACTAATCAGCCGGGTGATGACAATCCGAAGCAGCCAATGCCTGTTCTTTTGGGTTCAAGACTGGTCGAGCCACACAAAAGCCGGCCACATTTCGCTTCTGGGGACGCCTTGGCCCCAGATAGCACTATCCCGCTAACACAAGATCGGATAATGGACTTGGTCACCAGCAAAGTTAAAACATTGGTGGCTGAAGCTGAAGCTCAGAAAGAAATTGGCAGTAGTGGGCGGCCATATCCCGCACAGTACGATCTGATCGAGTTCCCGAGCGGCTACGTCATTCCTAAGTTCGGAAGATTTGACGGAACGGGGAATGCAAATCAGCACGTCGCCCACATCAAAGCATCGTGCGGAAATACAGGGGGCAATGACGCGCTCCTTCTTCGTCCGTTTGTCAATAGCCTGACCGGTGTCGCCTTCGACTGGTACGCGAGTATACCAGACGGGTCCGTCATTACCTTTGCCAAAATGGAGTCTCTGTTTCGGCAAAGGTTTATGAGTGTCAGTGATAAAATCTCCATTGTCGACCTTGTGAGGACCAAGCCGGGGAAGAATGAAAGCAACACCGACTTTATCGCCCGATGGCGTAATCTCACAGTCAAGTGCGAACCGCCGCTGGAGCAGGACCAGTCCGTCAGCCTTCTCATTGGGAACCTCAGCAATTGGATGGTCCCGTTCTTGTGTAAAGCAGGCCTCAAGACGTTTCAAGAGCTAACCAAGAAAGTCTAAATGCTGGAACGCTCGAAGCAAGAGTCTACCCCGGACTCTCAGAGAGACAAAACTTGGAAAAGCAAGCGGGACGACAACCGTAGAAGCGGGAGTTCCAGCAGTACCAATGTCTTCAATGCGCCTGACAATGAAGAAAAGCGAAGGGCGGGCGAATCCAAAACCAACCGGTCTCGAAAGCCATTGCTGGGAGGAGATGAGCCTTCCCTAGAGGAGAAGAAGAACAAGGTTTACTCTTTCAGAAGGGACAAGGTCCGCAAGTATTTAAAGATGCCTTGAACAACGGCCTACAATTGTCGGAGTCGAAAAGACCCCAAGAAGCAAAAATGACCGACAATCCCCTGTATTGCCCGTACCACCGAGTAGTGAGCCATGCGATCGAGAATTGCTATATCTTCAAGGACTGGGTCGAGAAGCAGTACAAGGCTGGAGAGATCGAGCTGTCCAAAAGTGTGTCGGTGAACAATCAAGTTGCAACCACCAACTTTATACAGAAAAAAGTTGAAGCCTTCTGGGAGCAGACAGCCGAACCCGCTGCCCTGAGAAATGAAACGGACTCATCGCGGCCTCCGTGGGGTACGCACATATCTAATAATACGAAGAAGATGCTAAAGCTGCTTCAGAAAGAGCCCAGGACGGAACGGGAAGGATAGAAGAAGCCTACCAGTCCAGCTGCTAATGCGGCTCCATCAGGCTCAAAATCCAAGAAGCTCAAGAAGAAGAAAAGTACAGCTCGGCACGAAAAAGAGTCTGCAGGGAGATCGACCATTCAAAAATATATCGATTCCCTCGAAGAATATGAACAGAAGGAAAGAACTCTGATTCAATTGAAGGAGTTCCTCCCTGTATGAGCGGCTGAAATTCTGGAGGCGTTAGAAGAAGACTCCAATGAAGAGTCCCGGTAGTGACCTGCTGATTGTTTCGGAAAATTGTGTTTGTAGTTAACCGCAATCAGAACGGTGTCGCGTGTAGCTAGACCGAGATGAGTACGGGTCGTCCTCTGGGAAACGTGGAACCTTTTACTTTTACTTTAGATTTGTTGAGAAAGAAAGGAGCGATAAAGAATTTTATAGAATGGTTTCTAGATCTACGTTAAACAAGAATGTAAAATATAGATCTAGATTATTTTAAAGATGTAGTAAATATAATAAGAAGGCTTGTAGGGTTCGTTAGGATTTAGTAGTTATGGACGATTAATTAAAAGTTACCCTTTTTATCCATTAATAGATTTAGAACTAGAACGACGGTGATGCGTGTAGATTAGGGTTTCTGGAGGGAAAAGGAATCCCACTCTTAACCCTTATCTCGACACGGAACTCCGTTCATATCTAGCCTTTACCAAAACAATCATTAATCTAATCTCTAATCGCGGTCGGAACTAGCAAAGAATTGCTAGCGCGCCCGATTAGGATGTTAATGATTCTTTTGATAAAGTTCCTAAACTTTATAGGACTTAAAAAGGGTTTAATTATTTTCATCGTCCATTAGCCTACCCTAATCCTACGAACCCTAACAAGCGGAGAATTACTCGCGCATGTTGGGAGAAGAAGATGAAAAGACAGAGAGGGAAAACATAATGCAAAAAACAATTAAAAAGAACTACCTTTATTAATCGACTTGAACAAACTACACTTTTAATCCATAGAAAATGATTACAACTAGTTGCTTCTCGATCTTTCCTAAGGAGGTAGTCGAACAGTCGATGATCAGCCTGGATACGTGAGCGTCTGGGGCTTCGTGATCGCGTCGGCTTGATAACTTTTCCGAGAGGCTCTCGGTGCCATTTTATAGTGCAAAGCCAGAATCTTTTAGTTGGAAACTTGGTAAAATTCAGCAGAGATTTACGCCACAAAATATTTGCTCCCAATTCCATAGAAGTGCGGCGGATCCGCAGCCCAAGGGGGGGTTTGGCCGTGGATCCGCGGTCAAAGGTTGAGATCTCTCGACTGAAATTTTTGGGCTTGCATCTTGTGACATGTGGCAATCCTAGGCACCTTCAGAATTCAAAAATCTTTTCTCGGTTGCTTCCAGACTTGGTCTCAAACTTTTGCTTCTTAATTAGGCAAGTCTTCTTCAACAGCTTGATTTCTTTGATATATTCTGCATAACAACTTGGAAAATTCTGCACAATAATCTTAAATAATATTTAGTAGACTTAGTTCTATTAGGATTTGGTCAATGAATTTATTTGCATACATTTTTCTACCAAATGCTAATTAAAATATATTAACACATGGAAAATAGTGTTTTTACACATAAACCTTCATATGTATAATATATTATAATAAAGTCCTTTTTTAATATGAAAATGGTAGGAAAAATGTAATACAAATGTGCAGTTTTATCAACTGAACACCTGCTACGCCATCCATCTTGGCAGCGACTCTGAGGAAGAGCTCTGTTTTCCCGAAGAGGACGAGGAGCTCGCCACAAAAGCCAACCAAATCTCGCTCAGAAGCGGCAGGGCTCTACCGCCAAATCAGAGCAACGCCCCGAAAGGGAAGGAAAAACAAGTCGCTAATGAAGAAGATGGGAGAGAACTTGCTCATGAAGATTCGAGTCCTTCCTTAGTAGACTATAATGTCTTGGCTCACCTCCGAAAGCTTCCGTCTCTCCTTAGCATCTACGATGCCTTGGTTCTATCTCAAGAGCTTAGAGATGTTCTCATTCATGCTCTACAAAACCCCGAGCGGTATCAGGCTCGCTTTGCGGAAATTAATATGAAAGAAACGCAGTACACTTTGCAAGCCGCCGCAGTCACGTTTAAGGATGAAGACTTGCTACTGGGAATGGCTGAGCATAATCGGCCGCTTTACGTGACCGGGTACAGCGACGGAGATCGGATTAATCGCATATTGATCGATCCGGGGTCCTCAGTGAACATCATGAACTTGCGGACACTGAAGAGTTTGTCAATGGACGTCCGACACCTGTCAAGGGAAAGGATTGTCATTCCAGGCTTCAATCAAAACCGCCAGCAAGTTCTGGGGTCTATAGCTTTGCCAATCAAATTCGGGGATCTGCAAACTGAAGCTAAGATATACGTGATCGAAGCCGACACGTCTTATAAGGTTCTCTTAGGACGGCCATGGCTCCACGATTACGGCATCGTTCTGTCAACTCTCCATCAATGCATGAAGTATACTAAAAATGGCGAAGAAAAAAGCATTGACGGAGACATCCGGCCGTTCGGTGTGCATGAAGTCCGATATGAAGATTCTCGGTACTTTATGAACCACCAAAATTCTAAGCTACAACTGATCGAGGATAGAGTGGCCCCAAGACTCAAAAGCAAATCGGAGCCAGCTGTCACTTTCAAAAGCAAAAACGCCCAATTACGCCCACGTTTCGGTAGTGACACCGATGAGTCCGACGCTGGAAGTCCGTCCTTCCGTAAAACTCGTCCTCGTTTCAGTAGCGATACGGATTAATCCGATACTGAAGGCCCATCTAGCAGCAAAGTCCGCCCTCATCTTGGCCGCGACACTGAAGAGTCGGAGGAAGAGGACCTGCCGTGCAACAGCGGTGCAGATTGGACCCCCATGCAACAAGCGAAACTATGAGAGACCTTCGAAATTGTGGAAGGGTACCTAGCCGTCACAAGGGTGCCGAAACAGATGTGCAAAGAGCTCGATGCATTGTCAGTTTCCACCAAGGACCAGCTGAAAACTTTCTACGTTCCCGGAAGGAAAAGTGGACAGAAGGGCATCCTGTTTTACGGGTCAAATCCTGTTGTGCACCTGGACGATTTGTCTGTCGCGTGCCTTCCATACGAGAGAGGCATAAGAGCTGTCTTCAATCCCAGATACTATGCGCCAGAGAAGCGGGAATATTTCAAAAAGTGCGGATGCCGGTTATATCAAACGGAGTTCGAAGCAAAGTTTTATGAAGGGCTATGGCATCCGTCCCAGGTCCGAGCACTCATCGATGGACGAATTCCAGATAGACGGGGCATAGGCTTCATTCAACCGGATTCTAAGGCATGCTACATGACCCATATTGGGGAAGCCAGCGAAGAGTCAAATGATGAAGATGAGCAAGCCGATCTAGAAGAAGCTCCTCAAGAGCTCGAAGATGGCGGACAAGCAACCTTTGACGAGCTAACTGAGATTGACTTAGGAACGCCCGATAATCCAAAGCCGACCTACATCAGCTCACTCTTGTCAGAGGAAATGAAAGAGCAGATAATCGCCCTACTGCATGAGTTCGTCGACTGCTTCGCGTGGACGTATAAAGAAATGCCTGGACTTTCCCCTGAAGTGGCCATGCATAAGCTGGCTATATCTCCTGATGCTAAGCTAGTCAAACAAGCTCCTCGAAGAATGAGAAGAGGGCTAGAAGAAAAGCTCATCGAGGAAACCAAGAAGCTCATCGATGCCGGCTTCATCAGGGAATAGAAATATGCAGACTGGATCGCATGCATACTCCCAGTGAAGAAGAAAAATGGGCAGATCCGAGTTTGTGTCGATTTCAGGGACCTCAACAAGGCTTGTCCGAAAGACGACTTCCTGCTACCGGTCATGGAAATGATGGTCGATGATGTTGGATATAGTGCCCTCAGAGTCAATTATTGGATCACAGGCACGTGATTGCAATGATTGAGGGATGACCTATGACGGTAGGACAGTCTTACTCGAGATGATAGTATGCTATCTGGTTTATCTTTATCATCGTGTACTGCTTTAGGTGACCTACAGGTCGCTATTACACGTTGATAGAGCCCCTAGGATTCTTGCTTGACTACCAGCAGTATGAGGGCGATCATATACGTGGGAGCTGGGGTCTATAAGCAAATCCTTAAAAGGTCCCCAGTCGTGGGAGTTTCGAGACAGGGCATCGATTCTCCAGAGTAGACTAGTGTATACAGTCGAGACCCCGACGAGGGGCGGTGGCCGGTCTCACAAGCCACTGGTGTCAGTTGGTTCACCTAAGATGTATACAGGTGCTCATTGGGTTATGAGTACACCGAACAGGACTCGCCGGGAACCTGCTAGTTGGTATTATACCTGATGTCAGATAACAGTTCCCTGGTGACATGTGTACAGGTTAGTTCATCGACCAGAGATCGTCATTTGTCTCGTGTGAGTTCCCACTGTGCTTTGATTACTACCCTACCACGCTCAAAGGAGACGTGCAAACAGGTTTTAGTTGGGTACAGTCCCAAGCCACATGGAGGCAGTGAGCGGATCTTCAGGGGTTCGTCTCTCCCGGTATTGGGGGTGAGGTCGCGCTGTGTCTAGGAGAGCCAGTATATGAAAGTCCTTGGCCAAGGCAGGAGATTTACTGGTAGGTATTCCAGTAGTATCTCAGGGTGTTCTGGGCTACACTCCGACACGACTTGTACCGCTTTTGGGGGTCTGACTTTTACCAACCCCCTAGGCCCGCCATGCGATGCTCATAGACGAACGGACCGGATTGTATGGATATTGTCACTGACAGGCTCAGTACGGTGTCAGCATGAGTTCGCTCACAGACGTCCCTTTTGGTCAGTACCTGGCAGCCCGTTACGTATTGGCTAATACCTCTGACGTGCTAGTGGTTAAATCCACAACCAAGGTGTTGACGAGTCTTTAGAGTCCGCCATAGACCAGTTTCTCAAGTTTCGGGCGAAACGCTGTAGAGGCCGTATGGAGATATGGCAGGGTTCGATCAGATACGCGCGGTATTGCACGGATCGTGATCGGACGGATAATACTAGAGGGCTTTGGTTTAAGCCGGATCCTAGTATTAGACAGTGTAGATTTTGTCTCTTTGCATTTGTATTCAGTGGGAATACAAATGCGGGCATGTATATGCAGTCGCGGGGTTTTCCTGTAATTTATTACGGGATCAGTTTTCTAAAGTTGCCAGTTTGTATTCCGTTCCGGCCAGTTTTCCTTTGTTCCTTCTCGGCCGGACTTTTGTGATGGAGGGGATAATTTGCAAGTTTGCAAATTAGCATTTGTGGAGGGGTTATTTGAGATTTGCAAGATTATGAAAGCATCTTTGCTTTTCTTGCATTAATGTGATTAGAAATTGATTTGATATTGTTATCATTGCCTTTTGGATGTGGTCACCCTTTGCTTTTCCTACACTCACCTCCCTTCTTGGTTTTGATCATTCCCTTCACCATTTTCTTCATATTGAGGCCGGCCACTTTGGGAGAGAGGGAGAGGTTTCATTTTGCATGAGAGAAATTTGATTATCTCATTTTTTCTTGCTACACAAAATTCATCAACCTCACTCCAAAGTCCATTCTTGATTCCTCCATCATGGCAACTTCTATAACCCCAAGAGACAACCATTCTACACTTGCCTACAGCATTCCTTGGACGCGTCGGCTAGCCAACTTCGTGCCCGAGTTGCCTCGGTCCAGAGGTGGGAGCCCGTAAAAGAAATCGGCTACGTGGTGCCCTTTCCGACGAGGAGGTGACGAACGGTGATTCCGCGGGAGATCGGAGTGGAGACGAAGACCGAAGGATACGGATCGCTTGGTATATCTCTCTACCCATCTTTTAGTTTTCTAGTAGCTAGGTTAATGGCCCGATCCGGGTTAAAAGTGCGCGGTGGTGCCGGTTTGCAAGTTTCGCAAAGTTTTTCGTTTCCGCGTTTCCGGCGTCGGATCGACGGCCGGGGCGCCGCCGTGCACTTACAGATGACACCTCAAATTACGAGCTTTTCACCTTTATGGATGGCTCGTCTGGATATAATCAGATCAAGATGTCGCCTGAGGATGAGAAACACACAGCATTTCGAACCCCGATCGGAATATATTGCTGCAAGGTGATGCCGTTCGGACTAAAGAACGCAGGTGCTACATATCAAATGGCAATGACTAATATTTTTGATGACCTAATCCATAAAGTCGTCAAATGCTATGTTGATGATCTGGTCGTCAAAACTAAAGCCAAGGCCGACCACATCCAAGATCTTAGGACCGTTCTCACCAGACTGAAGGAATACAATCTGAAGATGAATCCTTTAAAGTGCGCTTTTGGCGGGTCATCGGGAAAATTCCTAGGCTTCATAGTCCGACATCGAGGGATTGAAGTTGACCCATCAAAGATAAAGGCCATCATGGAGATGCCCCCTCCAAAGAGCCTGACACAGCTAAGATCTTTTCAAGGCATGCTTGCTTATATACGGAGGTTTATCTCAAATTTATCGGGAAGATGTAGGCCCTTCTCAAAGCTCATGAAGAAAGGAGCTCCTTTTATCTGGGATGCCGAATGTCAAGCAGCGTTTGAAACTATCAAATAATACTTGTTGCACCCTCCAGTGCTGGCCGCTCCCATTCCAAATAAACCGCTGATTTTCTACACTGCCGCGCTAGATGAGTCACTCGGTGCGCTCTTTGCCCAGAATAACGAGGAGGGAAAAGAAAATGCCCTCTACTACCTCAGTCGAACTCTAGTCGGGGCTGAACCCAACTATTCCCCAATCGAAGAGCAATGCCTGGCTCTGATATTCGCTGTAAAGAAGCTGAGGTACTATCTACTCGCTCATCGGGTTATGCTGATCTCCAAGGTCGACCCGCTCAATCACTTGATGACCAAAGCAAGCCTAGCCGGCAGAATGGCAAGATGGGCTGTCACGCTACTTGAGTTTGACATAGTTTATACTCCTCAGAAAGCAGTAAAAGGGCAAGCTCTTGCGGACTTTCTCGCTGCTCATCCCATACCAGAAGGGCCACCGCTCAAATGCGAGTTACCCGACGAACAAGTGCTGCACCTCGAGAATGACGAGCCATGTTGGGAGCTCTACTTCGATGGGGCCTCATCGATAAGGACCTCCAGTAAATCAAGCATCCCGGAGATAAAAGCAGGGATAGGATTGGTGTTCATCACGCCATCAATGGGAACCCTACGGCGTTCTTTTGCTCTCACCGAGCCTCGCACAAACAATGAGGCCGAGTATGAAGCTCTGATAGCTGGTTTGGAGCTCGCCATAGAAATGGAAATCCTTCGGCTATGGGTTTACGGTGACTCCCAGCTTGTCGTCAGCCAAGTAAGCGGCGACTATAAAATATACAAACCCGAGTTAGCTCGGTACAAAAGCTGAATGGTGGAACTCATGTAACAGTTCACTCACGTTGAACTAATGAGAGTCCCTAGAGCGTCGAATGGAAAGGCTGACGTACTCGCTCGCTTAGCCAAGGAGCTGGCTGATCCTGACATGGATGAAATTCTGATCACAGTCAGGAGCCGGAAAATTCTACCCCAGTCTCTCTACGAGAAGAGGAAAGCACGGAACAGAAGAGCAGTCCGGCCGAAGAAGCTTCGATCATCCAAGACGATCCAGATTGGAGAGGACCCTTCATAGAATACCTCCGATACGACAAGCTGCCTGAAGGAAAATTTGCAAGGATTCAGCTGAAGAAGAGAGCTCTCCGATACGTGTTTGTAAATGACACGCTATACCGTAGGTCATATGACCAACTTTGGCTCAGGTGCCTGTCATCGGCCGAAGCCCAAAAAGTTATGAAAGAAGTTCACTCAGGCATCTGCGGGGCTCACCAGTCCGGCCCCAAAATGCGGCTTCAGATCAAATGGCTTGGGTATTACTGGCCCACCATGATACGGGATTGCGGAGAGCATGCGAAGAAATGTTATATCTGCAAAATTCACGGCGATTTCATTCACAAGCATCCCAATCCGTTGCATCCTACGGTGGCGTCGTGGCCCTTCGAAGTTTGGGGCACCGACATAGTTGGTCCAATTGATCCTCCGTCATTCAAAGGACAGTGGTTCATACTGGCTGCAACAGACTACTTCTCCAGATGGGCTGAAGCTGTCCCGCTAAAAGAAGTCAAGACAGAAGATATTCTGACATTCTTCGAGCATAATATTCTATACCGCTTCGGTACACCAAGAAGAATCATTTCTGACAACGGGCCTTCTTTCAAGAGCTTCAAAGTCTCAAGGTTCGCTACTCAGCACAAGATAGACTGGAGATATTCCTCCATCTATAGTCCAAGAGCCAATGGGCTAGCCGAAGCCTTCAATATGACTCTATGCAAGCTCCTGAGGAAAAATGCTTCAGCCAACAAGAGAGACTGGAATCTCAAGCATCACGAGGCGTTGTGGGCATATCGTACCACGCACCGTACTCCAACTCAGTCCATTACATACTCATTGCTCTTCGGAGGGGAGGCGGTCCTCCCACTCGAAGTCGAAGTTCCAAGCATAAGAATGGTCGTTCAGCACGAATTGACGGTGGAGGAAAACGTCCTCCTTCGGCTGGAAGAGCTCGACGCCCTCGAAGAAAATAGGCTTGCGGTGTAGCAAAATCTTGAGCTATACCGAGCCCGAATGTCACGGGCCTATGAAAAGATAACCCGTCTCCGCGCTTTCAAGAAAGGCGAATTGGTGTTGGTCCTCAAAAGACCGATCATCCCCAATCGACATGCCAAGGGAAAATTCGAGCCAAACTGGGAAGGACCATACGTCATGGAGAAAGTGTTCGACGGAGGATCCTACCAACTAATAAGTGCCGAGGGAGAAAGGCCCATGCCACCTATCAATGGCCGATATCTCAAGAAATACTACGCGTGAATGCTCCAAGTCGCAGGAGAATCGAGCACACAGGCCCTACGGTCCGGATCACACATCCTGCAAAACCGTATACAATCCACGGGCGTAAACGACCCTATCTCTCCCAAGTCCTGCCGGCGAGACTTCTTCTAAAGTCCCACCAGCGGCCAAAAAAAAAGGTATGTCCACAAGAAAAACGGGCACAGATGAAAACCCGAAAGGGCTCCATGAGTAAAAACAGCAGGACTGCCGGCAAGTTTGCGAAAACCCAAGTTTGTGAAAACCCGAAAGGGCGCAAACTTGTGAAAAGAAAATAAAACACACTCGCAAAGTCCTCTCGACCTTGTGAGGAGAAAATCCCTGCGTGAGATCCTTACACTCACAAAGGGGCAACACACTTAGGAATCCTTACGATTCCTAAGGAGAATATACACCTGCGAGATCCTTTCGACTCGTAGGGAGAAAATGCTTTTATGAGACCCTTACGGCTCATAAAATTGAAAAGCCTTAGGTGATAGGGACCCAAACCTGTCTCTAAGCCATCGTTCCCCAACGGGTAACGACAACTGATGAGTTGCTCCTAGCATTTTGCTTCAGTGTTAGCGGTGCTGATGCCGACCAAAAACCCAAATCCCAAGTCCTCCCGAGGCAAATGATGAGTTGCTCATGGCATTGTTCCAGTGCAGCAATGCTGATGCCAAACAAGATCCAAATTCCAAGTCCCCAAACGGCGAATGATGAGTCGCTCCTGGTACCATATTCCAGTGTAGCGATGCAGACGCCAACCAAAATCCAATTTCTTAAAATTCTCCAGCCCTACGGCCAGTCCCCAACTTGACTACCGTATACAATCCACGGGCTCAAATAATTCTCAGCATACCCATGCCCCACCGCAATCACCAGTCCAGCGGCCGGTCATCGCCCTTGGATTTATGCTCGGTTTTGGAAGACCCATTCATGTGTCCTCACGATACATGAGGAGAACAATCCTTTGTGGAATCCTTACGACTCACAAAGGAAAAACACACTTAGAAGTCCCCACGACTCCTAAGGAGAAAATACACCTGCGGGATCCTTACGACTCGTAGGGAGAAAATGCTTTTATGGGACCCTCACGGCCCATAAAATTGAAAAGCCTTAGGTGATAGGGACCTAAACCTGTCTCCTAAGCCATCGCTCCCCCAACAGGAAAAGGCAAATGATGAATTTCTCCTGGCATATGTGCTTCAGTGTTAGCAACGCTGATGCGTACCCTAACCTCAAAATTCTAAACTCCAATCCAAATGACCTCTAAGTCGTTAAACTGGAAACGAGGGAAATTTCCTCATGGCAAATGATGATTCACTTCTGGTACCATATTCCAGTGTAGTGATGCTGATGCTAAACCAAAACCAAAATCCCTAAATCCTCTCATGGCAAATGATGATTTGCTCCTGGTACCATATTCCAGTGTAGCGGTGCTGATGTCAATCCGAATCACATCAAATTAGCAAAACAACCAATGACCTCCCTGGCAGAATCAAATTCCACCTCGGAAACAAGTCAACTTCATCCCTGACACCGCAAGAAGCGGAGCAAGTCAAATCCAGAACCGACCTTCCATGTCGCTAAAAGGGCAGCACCGACCGTCCAAGTCGCAAAAAGGGCAGAACCGACCGTCCATGTCGCTAAAAGGGCAGCACTGACCGTCCAAGTCGCAAAAAGAGCAGAACCGACCGTCCATGTCGCTAAAAGGGCAGTACCGACCGTCCAAGTCGCAAAAAGGGCAGAACCGACCGTCCATGTCATTAAAAGGGCAGCACCGACCGTCCAAGTCGCAAAAAGGGCAGAACCGACCGTCCACGTCGCTAAAAGGGCAGCACCGACCGTCCAAGTCGCAAAAAGGGCAGAACCGACCGTCCACGTCGCTAAAAGGGCATAATCGACCGTCCATGTCGCTAAAAAGGCAGCACCGACCGTCCAAGTCGCAGAAAGGGCAGAACCGACCGTCCACGTCGCTAAAAGGGCAGCACCGACCGTCCAAGTCGCAAAAAGGGCAGAACCGACCATCCACGTCGCTAAAAGGGCAGCACCGACCGTCCAAGTCACAAAAAGGGCAGAACCGACCGTCCACGTTGCTAAAAGGGCAGCACCGACCGTCCAAGTCAAAAAAAGGGCAGAACCGACCATCCATGTTGCTAAAAGGGCAGCACCGACCGTTCAAGTCGCAAAAAGGGCAGAACCGACCGTCCATGTCGCTAAAAGGGCAGCACCGACCGTCCAAGTCGCAAAAAGGGCAGAACCGACCATCCATGTCGCTAAAAGGGCAGCACCGACCGTCCAAGTCGCAAAAAGGGCAGAACCAACCGTCCACGTCGCTAAAAGGGCATAATCGACCGTCCATGTCGCTAAAAAGGCAGCACCGACCGTCCAAGCCGCAGAAAGGGTAGAACCGACCGTCCAAGTCGCAAAAAAGGGCAGAACCGACCGTCCAAGTCGCAAAAAAGGGCAGAACGGACAGTCCACGTCGCTAAAAGGGCAGCACCGACCGTCCAAGTCGCAAAAAGGGCAGAACCGACCGTCCAAGTCGCTAAAAGGGCAGCACCGACCGTCCAAGTCTCAAAAAGGGCAGAACCGACCGTCCGCGTCGCTAAAAGGGCAGCACCGACTATCCAAGTCACTAAAAGGGCAGCACCGACCGTCCAAGTCGCAAAAAGGGCAGAACCGACCGTCCACGTCGCTAAAAGGGCAGCACCGACCGTCCACGTCGCAAAAAGGGCAGCATCGACCGTCCAAGTCGCAAAAAGGGCAGAATCGACCGTCCATGTCATAAAAAGGGCAGTGCCAGCTTCCCAAAAGCGGGAACCAAATCAAGTCGCCTCCACGTGAAAGAAGATCCATCAATTCTATGCACATGACCCACATGTGTGGTGTGCATTTATTGATGGGGGCCAATTTGTTGGGGTAAAAATTTACACCCCGGTTGACCAAGTCAAAATCAAAGTCAACCCCAAGCCAAGTGGGCCCAAGCCTAGATCAAGTGGGCCCATGCCCGGGCCGAGCCCGAATATGAAACGGCCGGCCTCACCCCATGCCAAAATAAAATTTTTGTAATAAATAATTTTGTTGTATTTCTCTTATTTTATTTTTATGAATAAATGTAAGAAAAATGGGCATAAAGCCAAATTTTTGTAAAGCCCATGGCTTATGTGCAAAAAGAAATGGCACATGAGCCATGGGATAGGCAAAATGCCATTTTGAAAAGCCTAAGGGGCTATATGTAAAATGTATAGCCTGTAAAGGCAAAGATAATGAAATATCTCAACAACTTTTTTCTCTCTCCAGAAAAAAATCCAGATCTGTGATCTTCTTCTTCCTCAAGGTTCTAAAGCCTTTTTTCTTTTGAATTAAATCAAGAGTTTTACTCTTCCTTTTATAAAACAAAATAGTATTTCACCACAAAACCCATAAAGGGGAACTCAGATCTGCCATCGGATCTCATAAAGGAGAGATTTTTAAAATCTCATACTTCTTGATCTTCAAGATCCGGCCAACAAAGAAAGAAGAAGGAGACCCATCTTCAGAAACCCCACTTTGGGGAAGAACTAGGGCTCAAGGGGAGAAGCCCTTCATCGGCTTCAAAACAGCTTAGGAGTTTAACTCCACTCTAATTTCCCTTTCGGGAGTTTCTGGGGCTAAAAGCCCTTTTTCTTGCCGGCGCCCAAGCGCCTTGCGCTCAAGCGCACAGAGCCCACGTGCCGACACGTGGCGCGCCAGCGCTCGAGCGCCTAGCGTCTAGCGCTCAAGCGCCCACGTGCCGATACGTGGCGCGCCAGCGCTCGAGCGCCCAGCGCCCAGCGCCCACGTGCCGACACGTGGCGCGCTAGCGCTCGAGCGCCTAGCGCTTAATCGCCCAGTGCACACGTGTCGAGCACGTGGCACGCTAGCGCCTAAGCGCACAGCACCTAAGCGTACATCGCTCAAGGCGCTGGCCCCACGCATCCTTTGGGCGCTTATATCTTCCAAATTCATGGCAATTTCATTCACAAGCATCCCAATCCATTGCATCCTACGGTGAAGTCGTGGCCCTTCGAAGCTTGGGGCACCGACATAGTTGGTCCAATTGATCCTCCGTCATCCAAAGGACACCGGTTCATACTGGCTGCCGAGCCTGCCCCCTGTTTCCTTTAAGAGCTTAAATATTCTGCCCCCCTGCGTCGACCTTGGTCCCTGGCAGGTGTCAATTGTTTAAGAACTGATTCCATTGGCAAAGCTACAACATGGGGAACCAGCCTGTGGAAGACAGACTTCCACTGGGCTTCCTCTATCGACGTTGAGGCACCGAGAGTGGGAGGTGGGAGTATCAACCCAAAAAGAAGCCCGTTGATTTCTTGAAGAGCCGAATTGCAGAGATTTGAGCCTGCAAGTGGTCCATACTTGACTCCACCGGATATGACATAGCCTGGGTTGCTAGGGTGTGAGCAAACGCCATTCTTCATAGAGAAGAAACGCGGGCTTCAGTATCCACTCCCCTAAGGGCAACCACAAACATACACACCGCGATTATCTGATCACGGGAAAAACACGACACACGAAGTGTGGAGTGGAAAGAGGAAAAGGTCCCACCGGGCGTGCCAGAATCTATTCCCCGCCGAAACGCGGAGACGCGACCGCGCGGGTCCGTCTTGCCTGAATTTCGGGGCAGATGCTAATTGGTGCTATCCTTCCACCTCTCCGAAGATGCCAAGTTGATTTATGGCACCATGCATTGAAGGTTTAGACAGATGCGGCCGATGTAGCAGACTTTGTCAGATTCCCCTTCGTTGTGGGGTTTTTGATTGTGGGGACGCTCTTCCCTGCAGGCGCAAGCCCCTGCAGTTAATTACGCTACCGCATCGCAGTAACCACTTTCTCCTTCTCCAGATAGCCACTTCGTGTTGTGGGTGTTTGTTTTGTTTTTGGTTGCCCGTGGATTGTATACGGAAACTAATTTATGTTGTCACCCGTAGGGCGTGGATTAGTCCAAATCCGTATCTTCTTAGATTTGGGTTTGTGGGTTGGGTTTAAGGATACGTTAGCCTCATTTGAGACTAAGATCAACTTAAACGTTTGTTAAGGATACGTTAGTCTCATTTTAGACTAAGATCAACTTAACATGATCGTTTAGATCCAACAAAAGAGCATTTGGGCTCTATTGTTTAGTTTAGGGACATTGCGGTCGATTGCCAGTTTAAGGACATGGTGGTCCAATATTAGTTTAAGGACATCTCGGTCCAAGGTTAAGGACATCGTAGTCCGTGAGTTTAAAGACATCACAGTCAAGGTTAAGGACATCATAGTCCATGAGTTTAAAGACCTCACAGTCAAGGTTAAGAACATGATAGTCCGTGAGTTTAAAGACCTCACAGTCAAGGTTAAGGACATCATAGTCCATGGGCTTAAGGACCCCACAGTCTATGAAATGTATGGTTGTCAGGACCCGTCACCTCTCTGAAGATGTTGAAGGATTACAAAGACAAATATCAGAGGAGTTTAGAGATGTACCTTTAAACCGATGTTGGTTGAGAGACCTGTAGTCCAATTGGGACTAAGAACTATGATTTATGAGCATATGAACTCAATTAATCTGAATTGAGGACTTATGGACAATTTGGGCTAAGTCCATTCAATTACAATGTTCAACATTTGTTTTTGGAGTTGTTAGATGTTTGTTTGAGCCCAATCCCTTTAAAAATGCTAAGTATTGGTTTAGTCTCTGACAATGTTTTGTCTTTAATTGAATGCTGTGCATTTATCATAGCCCCAGGCTTACTCAAAGAACATTTTATGTTCTGTCCAAGCGCACATAAAAGTATGTAGTGCACTTGGCACTAGCGCCAGATATGAAGCGCTAATGCGCTTATCGCTTTGCGCTAAATGAATAGCGCTGATGCGCTTAGCGCTAGATGTGGAGCGCTGATGCGCTTTTGGTTGAAGCGTTGAGGCGTTTGGCGCTGATGCCATATAATGAGTGCAAGGCGCTTTTAATAATGCAGTGCACACGTGAGGTGCACGTGGCGCGCTTAGCGCTGAGCGCTAACCAATGAGCGCAGTGCGCTGTGTTTGAAGCGCTATGGCACTGCAGCGCTTTGTGCTAGGTTAAGAGCACTACGGCACTTTTGAATTAGGAGCGCAAAGGCTCTTATTAGATTATGAGTGCTAAGGCTCTTCTTAGGTCAACTTTGACTCTGCAGATTATCTGTTCTTTGATAAGAGATTTTGTCTCAAGATTCTAAGAACAAAGTTCTTAGTTCATAGGAGATATTTCAATCTCTTTTTGATAAAAAGCTTTGCCTTTATGGATCTGTGATCTTAAAAGAATTGAATAATTCTCCCCCCTTTATAATGAGATGTTCATAATCTCTTTTTTGAAAGACAACTTTGTCTTCTAGATCTATGATCTGTTAAAGAAGTAAATACTTCTGTTTATATTGAGACGATTTTGTCTTTCTATTCTTTTTACCTTGAAAAAGAATTATCTTTTTTTGCCGAGAGCTTCTTCTTCTTCTTGAGATTTTCTCAAAGTTTAGGGGGGGTTCCTCCTTTTGAGACTTGAAGTCTGGGGGACTTTATATAGGGCAAGATGGTTTGTTCAATCAGTTAAGGAGATCTTTTCTCGAATTGATTTGGGGAATTTCCCATTGTTGGATCTTTGATCCAAGGGCTTCTGGTTTACAGAAGATAATCTTCTTGTTTTCTAACCAAGATTGGGAAATCTTTCCATGAAGAATTTATTCTGTCTTTGGTAATTTTTATTTACCATTGGATCATTGATCCAACGGTGCTCTGATTTACGGAGCACATTTTTGTTGTTTGGAAAGATTTTGAGAAATCTTTCCTTAACAGAATTTAATTCTGGTTAATTAAAGATTTATCATTATTATTAGATCTTTGATCTAACAGTAGGGAGCTTGTATTTACAGCGCTAGCGCTTATGCGCTCTGCCCATGGTGCGTTACTCGGAGCGCAACGCTCTTAGCGCTAGCACGCACGTGCTTTGCACGTGGTGCGCTACTTTTAGCGCAGCACATCTAGTGCTAGCGCTTATGTGCTTTGCACGGGGTGCGCTAGTTGTAGCGCAGCGCTTTTATAAAAGCACAGCTTTAATTCAAATTTTGAATTCTGACCAGAGCTTTGCTCTAATTGGGCAAACAACATGTCCGTATCTTGAGAGATTATCGGTGAATGTAATGAAGTACGAGAAACCATTCCTGGCATGTGTAGACATAGGACCACATACATCACTATGTATCTGTCCTAAGAGTTCAGTAGCCATTTCTCCGTGTCCAGTAAACGGAGTTTTGGTTATTTTGCCTTTGAGACATGACTCACAAGTTTCATAAGATGTAAATTCGAACGGGTTCAAATATCCATCCTTATGTAACTTAGCTAGTCGGTCGTATTGATATGACCTAGTCTATAATGCTATAAGAAAGATTCGTTCATTTCTGAACTTTTCCTCTTGTGTGTGTTCTGTACGTTAAGAACTGCATTTTGATTTAGAACAAATAAACTGTTACATAACTACCTAACCCAATCAACACTTGATTTATGAAAATGTTCATAACATTTTTCTCTACTACAAAGTTATATCCTTCTTTATCTAATAAATAAATTGATATTAAATTGCATATCATAGATGGTACATAATAACAATCGTTCAAGATCAATGTATTCCCATTTGGTAATACAAGGTGATATTTGCCAACTGCTTTAGCTGCAACATTTGCACCATTCCTTTAGAGAATGATCACCTTTTCCCAGTTTTCTACCTTTCTTTAGCCCCTGTAACATATTACATATATGCGATCTTGATCCGGTATCTAATACCCAGGACGTAGAGTGTACCGAGAAACAGTTCTCGGTAACGAACACACTCGAAGAAGATGCATCAACATGCTCATTCCTCGTTCGGGTCACGTTGGAATCCGGATATCCCCCTATTTCCTTCTCAGACTTATAACAATTATAAGGTCGAACGGAACCAACGTTCCCCAGCTCAGTATAACTAGCGGGTTCGGTCAATACATCCATATTATTATCTTGATTAAGGCGTGTCATGGTCGCTACCAGGACAGAGAGAGAGAGAGAAGAAAACACTGCGTGCACTCTTGCAAGATTAGATTGGTTATTATTTTATCTAATCAGGATGGCTCCCACTGTTTTTATCAAATCTTCCTTCAAACCCTAAAAGGTAAGACTAGCCGGGATTAATTACACCCTACAAGTTCGCTAACCGGTTAGCCAGGCCAGTGTCGGTACTTTGAGGGAGGTTCCCTGTGCTTTCGCACGGACCTAATTAAAATAAACCTCGTTTTCCCAGAGGCATAACCCTGTTAATACCTTTCTAGACACCTACTGGATTAACTAATTGTAAAGTGCAAAACTCTCCCTGGAGTAACTCGTACTCGCAGTGGGTATCGGGATCCCACTATCTCATAGAAGGTATGCAATCTCATTGAAAATTTCAACACTTGAAATTCTCTATAATATTTTGCCCCCAGCGTCCTATGATCTTGACGGAGGCCAACAAACCATAGGCTACTAGTCAAGTTCAACCCGTACATTTCGTGATCGAATTAAACCCACCCTCACGACCCTTGACAGAGGCCAACAAAGTTGCACGACTACCCTAATCCAATTGCATCATATGCTGCAGATAAGCACTAGTTAGCTACCGCACATTATGCCTTGACAGAGGACAACAAACGTAGCACGAATACTAAGTAGTATTTATCTGAAATGACGGAGGGTTACGACAGGTTTTTAAGAAAACCTTTTGCATAATGAACTTGATGTCATTGTAGAATCTATTGATTTTGAAAAGGAGTAGTTTAAGCTCCGCTTTTAAAATCGATTTTTTCAAAATAAACCGAGTGGGTGTATTATCTGCTAGCTTTTGCTAAAGAGCCCACTCCTGGTGAAGGGATATAGGCTCTTTCCTCATCGAATGAGGCGCTAGATATTCATCAAGGAATACCACTATGCAAAGCTAAAACTAGAGCTACCAGTTTGAAAATTTGATTCCATAACAACATTAGGTTTCTTTCCTTTTCATTAATCTCATTAATGAAGTCCCATCATTTATGCTTCCTAAGCATCACAGATAAAGAAAAGAAAATACAACGTACGCTTATGCCATCCGCATTCGCCACAGGGTCCCGTCATGCACCGTTAGGTTAGTTAACTAACGGCAGAGCAGGGGCAGGACTAGCGCGGATGCAAAACAGAAACAACGCTTATTATATATCATATATATATAATATAAAGCATTCGTCTCACGCGGTTATATGATCTCATCACAGAACATTGCAGCAGAAGTCAACATATGAAATATTAGATATACTAGGAGGTCCGTGTTTTAAATCAAACTAGTAAAAAACACAGATTCCACGGTCGTGATGAATAGACAAACCCACATCCCTAGACTCCCACGAGAGCGGCAAGCAACCCCGCCAATTCTAGAGTTAGGAGACCCAGTCTCGACTCCTCGAGATGGTCTCCTACTGGACTCTAGAACCCGGTTACTTGTGCTCCCCGCCTTAGGTCTATCCTAATATGGAAAAGTAAATAATATACATCAATGGTGACATCATCCTCAACTCGGAAGTGCCCCAATAAAAGAATATTACATACAAATTTTTACATGAATGAAAATGAAAAACTCTCATCTCACGCCAAAACCCTCGACTATTCAAACACGATGATCCAATATAACATATAATAGTAACACATAATATCACATGTCATCAACGTATGTAAATATGCGTATCCCAATTGTCGTTGACGTATAGCAACGAAACCGGCGATACACTACATATTACACTTACGGTCGCAGAAAAGAAAATGAAAACTACAATAATTGGAATCCGCAACCACCTTAGACATCATTAACCCGAAATATCACACACTTCGGATTTCATGCCTAACCATATAAATTCTTTAGACATCATAAATCCGGAATATCACATATTCCGAATTTCATGCCTAACGTAATAAACCCGGCATTTTAGTCTTAAATTGAAAACACTTTTCAATAAACAGTCGGGAAATTCAATAAGATTCCCAACAAATGATCGAATGCTCATCGGAAACATTAGTGGACGGCTGCACCCCCGATACCGTCGACGAAGCGAACTTAGGTGGAACACCGCGGCAGCGAGCACCCGAACGGATGTTTTTGGCTGCGGGGTTCTCCTACAGTCACTTGGTCGGGGTTATGGGGCGTGGCTATCTAGTAGTGTTACCCGGCGAGCATTCGCGTACTATACGAGATTGCGATAGAGTTTTGATCTGAATCAAAACCCCATGGCAACCGATCAATAGAGACTAAATTTCTAGATTCACAAAACACTAATTAGTTTTCAAAAAACTAATTATTGTGGATTCCAAATATTGTATCATAAATCACAGATATCTAGACGATATTAAACATTTCGATCGATTTATTAAACCCCCAAAATTCCCAGAGACCTCAACACTTGAGTCACAGTTAAAAATACCCAGAGAGTGCCATAAGTACCTATGGTTCAGCACAAGAAAACACGCTCCCTGCCTCACCAACGGCGCCGCGGAACCGCTGCCAAAAGCATGTTTTGGCCGTGGTTGCGCGGCCGTTTGGTCGAGTTAGGCCATCGTTTTTCTTGGGGATCCATAGAAAACCATGCACAATTTTCTGAATAATTTTAATTAGAAAAATTCGAACTTTTGAAATTTTTTCCAGAAACCCGGAATTTTTTGGGTTTCGAATAGTCGATCGAACACTTTAATTTTGCCTAGACAACTCCTAATGCTCTAGCTTGGCTCTGATACCACTGCTGGGTTCGCTTAGCACCCTCGCTATGTTTCGGCACACATCAATTATCCAATTTCACAAAATCTAGGGTGCCGAGCGAGCCCGACCAAGGATTTAACTAGAGAATTAGTGTTTTATATGCATGTAAACAAACTTTACACTAAGTGAAATAGGAACACAGCCTTTGTAGACCGGTCCTTCACTTCTAAAGCTCCATGTAGTAGTCCCTTAGCACCAAGTAGTGGTCCCCGAACTCTTCTTAGGCTCCACTAGGTGAAAGGAACGAGCTTTCTTAAGGATCTTCGAGGCCGAAGATGATCTACATCGAAGAATCTCTAACTCAAGCCATCTCTTCAATAATTTATGGATTAGTGAAGCAAACAACCTATACTAAATGGCTAGTTTTGTATAGATTGATGAAGTAGGAATTTTGCTCACTTTAGAAATAATTTTCTCTTTTTCTTGTTCACCTCACTAGAAATCAAGAGAAGAAAAATGAGATGAAGAAGAAGCTCAAGTTATCAAGTGACGAACCATGAGTGAGAAAATATCTCATATAATCTCTTGTAGAGACTTAACCATGGCTAAATATAATGGTTGGATTAATAAATATCTAGAGTAAAACAAAATTAGTGGGCTTAACTCAAGCCTTCTACATGCTTCTATAAGCATCTTAGCCATGCTAATTTCTACCTAATTTTGATTTTTCCCTTAATAATTAATCACCCAAATTATCTTTAGTTAGGTATGAGTCTTATACACCAAAGTCCAATGTATCATCTAGCATGACACAAAACATAAATATATTAATATATATCACATATATATTTATATGTATTTAGAGAAAAGAAATTCTTAAGTGAGCTAATATTAGTTAATATACATTAATATATCAAATATATAATTATATATTAAATTATCAAATCAACACTTGATTTAATAATCCGGTTATATCACATACAACCGACTGATATCATTTATATGTATATCAAATATACATATAAAAAATTATTGAATCAACACCTGATCCAATAATCTGGTTATATCACATATAACTTATATCGTGAAATTAGAATACTGTATCATATACACGTATCAATCTCGGTCCCGCACATATCATATATGTGCCCTACTTCGTTTCGCTTGAGCCAGGAAACCTCTATGTATGACTCTAAAGACTCGTCAATATGCCAACAGTAGATAATGATCATATCAGTCACCCACAAGCCGTCAGCGGTACTAGCTGGACGTAACGTCTATCCAGGTATTGAGCGATCAGAAGATTAACAAGCAAACTTGTCCATACTCCCATGAATCCAGTAAGTAACACTACCGTACAGTCCGGTCTCTTCGTCTGATATGTCGCATATCGAGTCTAGGGGTGGTAAACATTAGACCCCAATAACTTGATAAGTCATGCCTATATGAGGCTTATAACGGATCGAGAAACTACTGATAACACTTACCGGTAAATCTCAGCATCAGCCCTGGTCAGGGACTTCCTATTATAGCCAATCGAGTATAGCGCAACATCAACCCCCAATACCGGGAGAGACGAAACCCCTCATATCGCTCATTGCCTCCATGTGACTCGGGACTGTACCCAAAATCCACCTGTTTGTATGCTCTCTTGAGCGTGGTAGGGAGGAAATCAAAGCACAGTGGGAATCACACAAGACTCTATGACTATCTCGGGTCTACAGACGAACCTGTACCAGTGTCACCAGAGAACCTCTATCTGACGTTATGTATAATGCCATCTAGGAGTTCTCGACGAGTCCTTTTCGGTGTACCCATTCTCCAATGAGCACCTGTGTACAATCTTTGATGTCAAATACCAATGGATATGGGATCATCCATCACCCCATACAGGGTCAAGAAACGCACACACTAGTCTATTCTGGAATATCGACGTGCTATTTCGATAGTCCCACGACTAGGAACAATTAAAGGATGAACTTGTGGACTACCTAGCCCCACTAGTATGATCTGCATTATAATCCTGGTAGTCAAGTACACATCCTAAGGGCTTTATCAACATATAACGGAAAGACAGTGTACATGTTAAGATAAAGAGCAACCAGATAGCATACTATCATGTCGAGCAAGAATGTCCTCTCTATATATGTCCAAGCATCCATTATAATATACAGTCATGTACAATAATGGCCTCTAGGGCATACATATAACTAACAGCTGAATCCAGCCAAGTGTGCTTTCGGCGTCATGGGCGGAAAGTTCCTCGGATTCATGGTCACCTACCGAGGAATCGAGGCAAACCCGGATAAGATCAATGCCATCATTGACATGAAGACACCTAAGAGAAACGTAGAAATCATGTGACTCACAGGCAGGATGGCCGCTCTGAGTCGATTCATGCCTAGATCCAACGAAAAGTGCCTACCTTTGTTCAAAGCGTTAAGGAAGATCCCCAGGTTCGAGTAGTCCAAGGGGTGTCAAGTCGCCTTCGAGTAGCTCAAGGCTCATCTGTCGACGCCACCGCTTCTCACTTGACCGGCCGACGGAGATGAGCTGTTGCTGTACCTGGACGTCTCCGACCAGGCAGCCAGCTCCGTGCTCATCAAAGAATCCGAAGGAATGCAGAGGCCGGTTTACTACATAAGCCACGTTTTCAAAGACATGGAGACCAGGTATCCGGCTATTTAAAAGATAGTCTTAGCGCTCGTTGTCGCCTCTAGGAAGTTTCGGCACTATTTCCAGGCTCATACAGTCATCATTCTCACCGATCGATATCTGGTGAACATCCTCGGTTCCTCTGAGTCTTCGGGCCGCTTGGAGAAATGGAGATGGGAGTTGTTGCAATTTGACATCCGGTACCGACCAAGGCAAGCCATCAAAGCCCAAGCCCTTGCTGATTTCATGGTCGAATGCACCATTCCCAATAGAGAAGTGTTGGATATAGATGCCCTCAAGTCAATTATTATAATTGAAGGAGGACTTATACGAGAGAACAATCTTACTCGAGATGATAGTATGCTATCTGCTTTGCCTTTATCTTTAATGTGATGTTTTTTATTTACTATCAGGTATCGTTTAGATATGAGATAAAGCTCTAGGATTTTTTTGACTACCAGGACGATGATGGAGATTATACTAGTGGGTCCTGGGTAGTCGATAAGCACATCCTTAAATGTCCCTAGTCGTATGAGTATTGAGACTGGGCATCGATACTCCAGTTTAGACTAGTGTACACATTTTCCGACCCGGTTGGAGGGCGATACCTGATCCTGCAACTATTCATATTCGATATCGAAGATTGTATACAGGTGCTCATTGGATGAGTTACACTGGACAGATTCACTGAGAACTTCTAGTTCTATTATAACGTATATTAGAACTGCTACCTAATATACCAATATTAGGTAGCAGTTCTATTATGACATGGGTACAGGATAGTCCTTAGGACCTGAGATCACCATAGTGTCTCATATGTGTTCCCACTATACTTAGATTTCTACCCTACCATAGCTCAAAGGTGTAACGTTTTAAAAATCGTTTAGGTGAATTTTTCGATAATCGGTAAAATAACTTGTGTTTTCCGTAAAAACCCATATATAATTATTTTTCAACATAGATTTAAATACACCTATTTTAACTATGTAATTGCTAGTATTTGGTATTTATTTAGTCATTTATAATTGTTAGTTTACTTAAATATTTTTTCCTTAATTAATTATTTTTAATATTATTTTAAGCTTTCAATTATACATTTAATTAGTGTAAATTACAAATGAGAATGAGTTAATTATACAAATGTAAACCATGACAAGTTAATAACAAGTTTGTTACATATTCTTTTTTTCTCCATTTGTCTCCAAGATTCTAAAGAATTCTAGGATAAAATTTATTAGGAAAATTAAATAATTAAGGAAATGACTTAAATGATGTAATAATTGGAGAGGTTTCTACACACACACACACACCTCACACTCTCTCCCCCCCTCATTATATTGCTGGCCGAAACCACTTTCTACCCATCCCCCATTTCTCCACTTCTTTTCTCTTCAAACAATTCCTCCATTTTGCCTCAAAAATCAATACAAAGACTCACTAATTAATCATTAAACCTTTACCCAATTTTCTTTGGCCCAAACTAGCTTGGATTTAGGAGCAAGAGAGCATTTTCAGAGGCTAAGTTGCAAGTTAGATCTCTTATTTGTTGAGGTATAATCCTAACCCAATGGTTAATTGTTGATTAATTACTTCAAATTAATTTATTTCGATGTTTAAATATGGTTCTATTTGCAAATTTGAAGTTTCAAGAGAAGGGTTTGAGATCAAGTTAAGGTTTTTATCACTTGATTATGGTTATAATATGTAGTTTAATATCTTAAGACTTGAAAAATTTAAACTAGTTGTTAATTGGCTAATGGTTACTTTTAATTTATCTTAACTATATAATCTTGCAAACAAAATTTTGTGATTAATGTAAAATAGGTGAGGTTAAAATTTAGTTAATAATTGGGGAGCCTAATTAAGATATTAAATGAATATTGTAGCCACTAGATTTGTTAAAACATCTAGATTTGCACTAAAATGGTTAGGTAATGCTTACTAGGTTTTTGGAATAAATCGATTTTAATTAAGTTTGCGGTTTTGATGATCTCTAACTTATTCCATAAAATATTTAATGTGCTGTGAATGTGCGATTGGGTTCTAGACTTGGTTGTGGTCACGTATAGCGACCCTAGTGGTGGTTTTGGCATTGTTGCGAGAGCGTTTTGTGCACAAGTGCGTGCACGCCTAATTAGTGCGCGTTGATTGTCTTGTTTCGTTGTGTCTGCGACCATTTATATATTTATCCTCTTATTCTCTTATGTGCGATTTTATGATCGGGTGCAGAGGTGTCGGACGTGGCGCAGAAAGACAAGGATGAGATCGGATCAAATTAGCCAAGGCGTCCTGGTGAGTAAATGTACACATCGATGGAGGGATCGTCTGGATGGCGCGATGCACCCGATAGTTAGGATTACTTATAGTGCTTGCATTTATATGCATAGGTTTCTAGTTATTCATCTCATCTCATTGCATCATCTCATATATATATGATATTATCTCATAGGACACTTGTACCATTACCATTGGTTCATGCCGCACGTGCACTATTTTATGTGAACACACACGCCATTGGTAATTGCTATGTCACGCACACTATAGAACTTGCTTAGAATCGGTATCTGTGCATTTGCATCATATATGATATGTAGACTTGTACTTGTATATTCATTTCATTATGATGGATACGTAAGATTATTAGTCATACATACATACCTCATTGCATCATGATTCATGCATAGCTTCTGGCCGTACTTCGCATGGTATTTAATACCGTATCATAGAATCCCATCATCATCGACATGTTTACACATTGTGATTCTTCTTGAGGATTTCAGTACTTTTGAGATTTCTGGATTTTGGGGAAACTTTCACTTTGGTCTATGCTTTTTCTCGAACTCTAAGACGGGATTGGTATACTTAACCTATTATCATTTTAAAAATAGAAATTTGCGGTTTTCTCGTGATATGATCTGTATGGCGTCCACCATGTGTTTTCTCGGTTCTTGAGCTGTATTATATACCGATTCGAGGAGGGGGATGCACCGTCTGTGGGTACATGGTGGACCCGGTATGGTACCCCATGGCGAGAGTGTTTTCGTGGGGATGACGATGAGCCCGGCAGGAGAACACTACCTACTGGTTATTATTGGCGGGGCGGATATCCGGAGGATACCGACCGTAGTCGTGAGATCTGATTAGATGGGCCGATCCGGACTGACGGAGCCCGAGATATTGAGACATTGAGATATTAAGATATTGAGATATCGAGATATTGAGACATTGAGATATACATATATTGTGTCGATGCTTGACACGGATTTTCTATTGATTTCATTGATGATACTTCGGTTTATTGCACAGAGGTTTTTCTAAGATAAAAATAAAGATTTTCTCATACCAGACATGTTCGAGTTTCGTGTTTGATTATGCATTCATATTGCATCCATTCGAGTGCATCGCATTGTATTGATATATATAGGATGTGACGCATTGCGTGCATGCTTACGATAGCCTTATTAAATTGTACTTACTACTCACGAGTTGGCAACTCACCCCCGTTGTGCCACAGTATCTTGTAGGTTTGACCCGTCAGCGCAGTAGCGGCGGGCGTACTTCCTCGTTTTGGCTTCATTTTCTTGATTTGCGGTTTGCTCGTACGTGGGTTGCGAGGACATTTTATTCCCACCTTGTGTATCATTTGTATCTAGCACACTCCATCTACCTTATCTACCCTTGTATATTGGACTAGACAGTGAGACTCGTGAGGCTTGTATTTGTGGTGTTTGGTGTCGATGCTCACTTGAGCCGACGTGGTGTTTTTTCTCTTATTCTTTCTTTCTTTCAGAGGCTCATTTTGCACTTTATGTTATATATTAATTGCATGTGATTGTGATTCCGCCATTGGCGAAGAGCTAGCTCCTGCTTTGGGATGCCTTTATTCATTACGTATATGTATTCTTGTTTTATACCCGTTTGGGGGCCAGTATTTACAAAGGAGACTCTGCCGAAATTTTCAGGAAAATTTGATGTTTTTTTAAATGTTTAATTCGGCTTATTTTGCTAAAATTGTTTTCTTTAAACAAGTTTTCCTTCACTATAATTCTTTAAATGGTTTAGATTTCTGGGCTTTAGCTTACTTAGATTACGTTACGTCTTGAGACGTTTCGTAATTTAAGTGCCAATCACGTTCCGTACTTTCGGGTCGTGACAAAGTTGGTATCCGAGCGTTAGGTTTTACCTTTCTAAGTATAGGATGACCCTTGGTAAATGGAGTAGGTGATTTGAGCAGAGTGACGTAGCGTGTGTATATTCCGCAGCATACTTACGATATGGTACTCTGCCTAAGTGGCCTTAGGATATACATTTGCTTGTATTTCTTTCCTTGATTTCCGGAAATCCTTTGATTCGATCGCAATGTTCCCATCAATCCTGTTTCTTGTTCCAGCCGCTATGCCGCTGGAGACTACAAGGGCTAGCGGGCTTCCGCCAGGGATGAGATTTGAGTAGGCTCGTATGAGACGAGGCCCGATCAGGGCGGTACGCCTACCCTCAGGGACAGATTTGGTCCGCCTTTTCCAGGACGGATGGCTAGGCTGGAGTCGAGTATTTAGGACTTATGACAGATGGTTAGATTATTAGTTGGGGTTAGTCGAGCTCCGAGAGACGATGATGTCCCTCGTATTTCAAGGACTGTGATTCTACCTGCTGCTCAGGCAGCTGTTTCTGCTGTTACCAAGATTATTTTCGTATCCTTACAAGAGTTTTTGAGGCTGAAGCCTCCAGTTTTTACCGGCACAGATGCGGCGGAGGATCCGCATACATTCATCGACAGGATGGCTAGGATTTGTCATTCACAGAGATGTTCTGACGAGATATGGGTTGAGCTTGCGAGTTTTCTTCCAGAGGGTCTTGCTCAGACGTGGTGCGAGTCGGTTGAGAGAGGCCATGCTACAGGTCTACTTCCTATGACTTGGGATGAGTTCACAGCTATATTTCTTGCTCGTTTCCTTCCGAAGAGCGTTCGAGATGCCCAAGCTCGTAGTTTTGAGTCTTTGCGCAAGACTTCAGGGATGACAGTGTCCGAGTACGACATTCAGTTTACTTAGTGGTTCGATATGCTCCTTATCTTATAGACACTGAAGAGAAACGGATAAAGAGATTCGTGTGGAGATTGGACAGGCAGTTATTTCTTGCTATTGGTGCCCAGCATTTTGACACCTATGACCGCTGCTATGAACGCAACCTTACTGTTGGAGGAGCGCATTTCTGAGACTTCAGTCGTTTCTGGACCGAAGCGGAATTATACCGATATGTCAGCTCAAAGGTGGTTAGACAGGCGCCGTTGTGACGTATATTCCTTCTGGTATCGTTTGAAATGGTATCCACATATTTTGTATCGAAGTTTAGCCAATAGTAGTCCTTACTAAATCAGCCGCTTGTTGAGATTTCGTTCGTAGGCTAATCTTTTGTCGCTCGAAATGTTTTCGTTCATGTTTGTTTGTTCGTATCGGAGATATGGATTCTTCTGTCAATTTGATTCTTCTCGATTTGTTGGACTTCAAAGTTCTTCTGGGCATGGATTGGTTAGTCACGTGTTTTGTGTCTGTGGACTGCAGTAAGAAGGCAGTCAGATTTAGTTTTCCGGGTGAGCCAGTTTTTGTTATTCTGGGAGACCTTAGCGCCACCCTTCCCGATTTGATTTCTTCTCTTCGCGTAGTCATCTCCTGAGGAAAGGATGTCAGGGATTCTTGGCGTATGTTTGTGATGTTAAGTGCCGCAGAGGTCCTGCTAGACCAGGTCCCGATTATGAGGGAATTTCAAGATGTCTTTCCTGACAAGTTGCTTGGTTTGTCTCCAGAGCGCGATGTTGAGTTCTGCTTTGACTTGATTCCCGGCTCGGAGCCTTTTTCTATACCGCCATATCGGATGGACCCGGCGGAGCTTAGAGAACTGAAGGACCAGTTGCAAGAATTTTTGGATAAAGGGCTTGTTCGTCCGAGTGCGTCATTTTGGGGAGCTCCTGTTCTGTTCGTCAAGAAGAAAGACGACAGTTTGTGTTGGGGCATCGATTATCGTCAGTTGAATCAGGTTACTGTGTGGGACAAATATCCCTTACCTCGCATCGATGATTTATTTGATTAGCTCCAGGGTGCGGAACATTTCTCGAGATTGACTTGCGATCAGGCTACCATCAGTTGCGGGTTCGGAAGAATGATACTCCGAAGACTGTTTTTTGCACACGTTACGGGCATTATGAGTTCTTGGTGATGTCATTCGAGCTCACCAATATCCCAGCAGCGTTTATGGATTGGATGAACCGAATATTTAGGCCGTTTCTCGATCAGTATATCATCGTGTTCATTGAGGACGTCTTGGTGTACTGTTGAAGCAGAGTGGAGCCTGGACAATAATTGAGGATTTCGTTACAGATTTTGAGGGAACACCAGATATTCGCTAAATTATCCAAGTGTGTTTTCTGATTAGATGGTGTTGACTTCTTGGGTCACGTAGTTACGAGAGATGGTACGTATAGAACCGAAGAGGATCGAGGTCGTTCAGCCCTAGCCCAGACCTGTATCAGTGATGGAGGTTCGCAGTTTTTGGGTTTGGCCGAATTCTATCGATGTTTCGTACATGATTTTTCTCATATGGCTGCAACGTTGACCGGGTTGACCCGGAAGAGAGTTCCTTTTCTATGGACCAAGGCTTGCGAGCAGAGCTTTCAGCGGTTGAAGATTCATTGATGACTGGTATTATTTTTCCTTCAGGATCAGGCTGTTTTGTTGGTTATTGTGATGCTTCTCGGCAGTTGAAGAAGCACGAGCAGAAATGTTCCACGCATGACTTAGAGATGGCTGCTGTGTTTTTTTACCCTTAAGATCTGGAATTATTACAACTTTTAGCAGCGAGATTTGAATTTGAGGCAGCGCCGTTGGATGGGGCTAGTGAAAGACTATGACCGCGGGATTCTTCATCGTCCGGACAAGGCAAATGTTGTGGCAGATGCTTTGAGTCGGAGGCCGGAGGTAGCTTTTCTTGGTTGAGCACAGTTCTGAGGCAGTCGACGGAAGATTGGGAGATTCTATACGACAGCCGAGTGTAGTTCAAGTTTACACCAACTGGGGGGACAGCTTGCGCATATCCGTGCACGTCCACAGTTTCTTGGTCGTATCCGTGAGGCACAGTCCGATGACATTCATTGTCAGAGATAATGGAGCAGGTTCGGCAGGGCAGGGATTCAGAGTTCGTGATTGATGATCAGGGAGTACTATGATTTGGGACTCGACTGTGTATGCCAGATTCTGAGGGACTGAGATGCGAGATGTTAGAGGAGGCATACCGTTCGACATATAGTGTTCATCCGGGTTCCACCAAGATGTATTATGAATTGAGAGAAGTCTACTAGTGTGAAGGGATGAACATGGATGTCACAGATGTTGTTTCAGGATGCTGACTTGTCACCAATTCAAGGCCAAGCATCAGGGGTCAGCAGGAGAATTACAACCTTTGCCCATTCTGGGGTGAAAATGGTAACAGATCTCTATGGATTTTATCGTGGGTCTACTTAGGACCAGTTGAGAGTATGACTCTATTTGAGTAATCGTAGACCGATTAACGAAAGCAGCTCACTTTCTGCCAGTAAGATCACTTTCGGGTTCATTCAGTATGGTCAGACACATGTTGATGAGATTGTGCGACAACATGGAGTTCTGACTTGTATTGTGTCCGAATGGGACACCCAGTTCACTAGTCGACTATGGCAGGAACTTCAGAAGGTTTTGGACACCCCGATTGAGTTTCAGTATAGCTTTCCACCCGTAGACCGACGGTCAATCAGAGCGGACCATATAGATTCTTGAGGACATGCTCCGAGTTTGCGTTCTAGATTTTGTGGCAGTTGGGATGGCCACTTGCCCTTGATAAAGTTTTCCTATAATAAACAGCTTCCAGGAAGCGATTCAGATGACACCCTTAGAGGCGTTTTATTGGGAGAGATGTCGATCACCCATAAGTTGGACAAAGCTTAGTGAGTGCAGTATTTTGGGGCCACAGATTGTGTAGGAGGTGACCGAAGGGATTCAGTTGACTCGGGATAGGATGAGAGCGGCCCAGAGCATGCAGAAATCTATTGCTGATAGACGTTGCCGCAAACTTGAATTCGTTAAGGGTGATTATGTTTTCTTGAGGGTTTCTCCAATAAAGGGCGTATTGAGATTCGAAAACGAAGGAAGGCTTAGTTCCAGATATGTGGGTTCTTTCGAGATTCTTGAGCGTATCGGCACGGTTGCTTATCATTTGGCTCTTCCACCTGGCTTTCTAGATGTTCACCCCGTGTTTTATGTATCGATGCTCCGCAAGTACCTTCATAACCCTTCTCACGCGATACAGCATCAGACGATCCAACTGTAGCGTAATCTTTCTTTCACCGAGCAGCCGATAGTCATTCTAGATCGGCAGGTGAAGAAACCGAGGTCCGAGGACATACCGACCGTAACGGTTATTTGGCGTGGCCCGAGCGGCGAAGAGGTCATGTGGGAGCCGAGGACGAGATGAGAGGGAACTATTCCCATTTCTTCGAGGGTATGCATAGTTAAATTTTAAATTCAGGGACCGAATTTCTTTAAGGGAGGAAGATTGTAACGTTTTAAAAATCGTTTAGGTGAATTTTCCGATAATCGGTAAAATAACTTGTGTTTTCCGTAAAACCCAGATATAGTTATTTTTCAACATAGACTTAAATACACCTATTTTAACTATGTAATTGCTAGTATTTGGTATTTATTTAGTCACTTATAGTTGTTAGTTTACTGTTTCCCCCAATCAGAGCAAAGCTCTGTTTTGAATTTCAAAATTCAAAAATTGAAGCAACGCTTCAGATCCGGCGCGCTGCGCGCCACGTGTCAAAAGCAGACACGCCAGCGCCAGGAGCGCTGAGCCCTAGGCAGCGCACCCCAATCAGAGCAAAGCTCTGTTTTCAAAATTCAAAATTTAAAAAGTTGAAGCAACGCTTCAGAATCCAGCGCTCTGCGCTGCACGCCATGTGTCGAACACAGGTGCGCTAGCGCGATTGTGCCGCGCTCTGCGCTGCACTCTGCGTGTCGAACACAGGTGCGCTAGTGCGGTTACGCTGCGCTCTGCGCTGCGTGCCACGTGTCGAACGTAGGTGCGCTAGTGCAGTTGCACTGCGCTCAAGGTCAAGATGCCTGGCTCTATAATGATGATGGAAAAACCCATCAGAAAAGAAAATTAAAATAAATTAATTTTTATGAATTCTGGGATCTTCAAGATCCATGAGAAAACTCTTAAGAGTTCTTCATCAAAGATTAAGAAATCTACATATGATTCAGAAGAGCAAGGCTCTGTATTAAAATTCTAAAAGGGAAAAATTGAAGCAACGCTTCAGGTTCCGCGTCAGGTGCACGGCGCGCCACGCGTCAAGCACAGGTGCGCTAGCGCTAGGCGCGTTGCGCGCCACGTGTCAAGCACGAGTGCGTAGCGCTAGGCGCACTGTGCGCCATGTGTCAAAACACGAGTGCGCTAGCGCTAGCGCAATTGCGCTGCGCTCTGCACTCCGTACCTCAAATTAGAGCAAAGCTCTGTTTCCAAGTTTGGAAAGCGAAGCAACGCTTCATGGAAGGTACTAACATCAAATGCGCTTACAATAAGAGTCAGAGACTCTGAAACGGCACCCACGTGCAAAGTACGAGAGCGCTAAGCGCCAGAAGCGCTTCATCCTTACAAGAATTACTTGCACATGATTATAGCAAATTAAATTGTGCAGCGCATAAACACTTTACAGAGGAATAACAAAGAATTAAAAACAAAGAAACACTTAACGGATAATAAAATACTTAATTAAAACATCTTTTTATTATTATTACATTGAAAACAGATCACCAAATATGGGATCAAAAGGACAGGGATTTCCAAAGCTAAGGAGGAGATTATCCAGTTCCCTCTCCGTCTTCTCCACCATGTCAAAACGGCGATCCTCTCGAGGAGTAGCCATCCATCGATCAACGCCGCACTCACCAGAGAAAGTGGAGATAACGATCCGACGAGCCCGTATCTGGCTCAGCAAGTAGACAGAGCAATCCCTCAAGGCTTCAGTGATCAAATGAGCCTCGAAGAAGCACTCGACCTTATCTTCAGCAGCATCAAGCATTGCCGAGGACATCTCTGCTGGAGGGGGGGGAATATCAGCAAGCACAGACGCAAGGATCATCCGAAGCCAAATAGAGTGTGGGGGTAGAGGAGACCCTACACGTGTTAAGAGCTCGTACAGCGCTGTGTCGTATTGGTCATCCGTAAGAGAAAGATCTACCAAACGCGCAACAAAATAAGGAACAATGTCCTGAATGGACACTTCCCACGGTTGTCGACGGGCATGTGGGCGGTTACAAGCCATAATTGAGAGGTTTCTTTGGAGATGAGAAAAGAAAGAAGCTTAGCTTCGAGTTATAAAGATTAGGCACAGAAAATTTTGTGCACAGTGGAACTATTTCCAAGACTTGGGAAATGAAAGTTCTAGGGAATACAAGTTTGACTTAAAAAGGAAGGTGAAAAGACACATCTGTTGAAGCAACGCTTCAGTTCCAGCGCTCTGTTGAAGCAACGCTTCAGATCCAGCGCTCTGTGCTGCGCGCCACGTGTCAAACACGGGTGCGCTAGCGCAGTTGCGCTGCGCTCTACGCTGCGTGCCACGTGTGGAACGTAGGTGCGCCAGCGCTGGAATTAAAAATTCCCACCGTTAGATCAAAGAATCTAATAATAATGATAAATCATTAATTAACCAGAATTAAATTCTGTTAAGGAAAGATTCCTCAAAATCTTTCCAAACAACAAGATTGTGCTTTAAGCACCGATGGATCAATGATCCAATGGTAAATAATAAATTACCAAAGACAGAACAAATTCTGCATGGAAAGATTTTTCAATCTTATTAAAACAAGAAGATTATCTTATGTAAAACAGAAGCCTTAGGATCAAAGATCCAACGGTGGGAAATATTCCCAAATCAATCAGAGAAAGATCTCTCAAAACTGATTTAACAAATCATTTGGCCCTATATAAAGGACCCTAGACTTCAAGTCTAAAAAAAAAAGAGAAGAGATACAGAATACACAAAAAGGGAGAGAAAAACCCTCGGCAAAAAAGAGCAAGCTCTTAGAAAAAAGAAGAGTTTTTCTTCATCTTCAAGGTAAAAAGAACTATGTTCTTGAATAACAGAGATGAATCCATCTCGTAAAAAGAAGAAACATCTTCTAAAAAGATCTTAGATCTATAAAAAGACCAAGGTCTTTAATTTAAAAGAAAAGATCAAAAAGATCTAATCATAAAAAGACTAAAAGAAGTATTTTACTTTATTCAAAGAGCTTTTGATCTATAAAGGCAGAGCCTTTTATAAAAACAAGAACTTTTGTTCTTGGATCTTGAGGAAAAAGCCTCCTTTGAAGAACATAAATTTGTTCTTTGATCTTAAAATTGATCAGATGCGCCTTGCGCTATTGAAAGTACCTTGCACTCATGAATTGCGCCTTTGCGCTCATTGGACCGGCGCTCAGCGCCAAAACCTGCCACGTGTCAACCATAGACACAATCCGCGCTTTGCGCTTTTAAAACAGAGCACCGCGCTCATGGGCTGGCGCTTAGCGCCAAGCGCGCCACGTGTCACTCACTGGTGCGCCAACAGACTAGCGCAACACGCTCATAAATTAAAAGCGTAATGCGCTAACAAACTAGCGCTTGGCGCTAAGCGCGACACGTGTCCTCTTCGTGTGCGCTACCCGACAGAAGCGCAATGCTCTCTTTGACTGGCACAACGCGCCTGGCGCGCCACGTGGCGCACTGTCAGAACAAACTTTGTTTCTGATAAATGCTATGCATTCAATACAAGACAAAAATGTCAGAGCCCAATACCTAGCATTATTAAAAGGGCTGAGTCCAAATGAAGGCTTAATAGCCAGAACAAAAATAAAATGTTAAAACATTTTAATTGGACTTAGCCCAATTTTGGCCATAAGTCCTCAACTTTTTTTGAATTGAGCACATCTGCTCTTTCAACCAACTCACCTTGGTTCGAGGGTACATCTCTTTACTCCTATGATATTTGTCGTTGTAATTCCTCAACGTCGTCAGAGAGGTGACGGGTCCCAACAACCACACATTACTATGGACTGTGGGGTCCTTAAACTCATGGACTATGATGTCCTTAACCACGACCGTGATGTCTTAAAACTAACATCGGACTGTGAGGTCCTTAAACTCATGGACTATGATGTCCTTAACCTCGACCGCGATGTCTTTAAACTAACATTGGACCGAGATGTCCTTAAACTAACATTGGACCGTAATGTCCTTAAACTAATTACCGACCGCAATGTCACAAAACTAAACAACAGAGCCCAATTTCTCTCTTGTCGGATCTAAACGATCGCGTTAAGTTGATCTTAGTCTAAAATTAGACTAACGTATCCTTAACAAACATTTAAGTTGATCTTAGTCTCAAATGAGGCTAACGTATCCTTAAACCCAAATCTAAGAAAGATACGGATTTGGACTAGTCCACGCCCTACGGGCGACAACATAACTTAGTATCCGTATACAATCTACGGGCAACCAAACACAAAACAAACACCCACGACACGAAGTGACCATCTGGAGAAGGAAAAAGTTGTTACCGCGATGCGGTAGCGTAATTAACTGTAGGGGCTTGCGCCTGCAGGGAAGAGCATCCCCACAATCAAAAACCCCTCGAACGAGGGGGAATCTGACGAAGTCTGCTACATCGGCCGCATCCGTTTAAACCTTCGATACATGGTGCCATAAATCAACTTGGCATCTTCGGAGAGGTGGACGGATAGCACCAATTAGCATCTGCCCCGAATTTCAGGCAAGACGTTTATCGCTTCTCCGCCGCGTGATTCGGAGGGGAAAATTTACTTAAATATTTTTTCCTTAATTAATTATTTTTAATATTATTTTAAGCTTTCAATTATATATTTAATTAGTGTAAATTACAAATGAGAATGGGTTAATTATGTTAGTGTATATGCCCTAGGGGCCATTATTGTATCATACTAGCTTGTATATTACTTAATGGAAGCTTGGGATATTCACAGTTATATTAACAGTCTTGCTAAACAAGGTAGTACGCTACCTGGTTTATATCTATCTTAATAAGTGTATATGTTAGCATATCGAGAATACATATTGATAGAGCCCTTTGGATCTTGCTTGACTACCAGCGTTGTGATGGCAGTCACATTAGTGGGGGTTAGGTAGTCTACAAGCACATCTTTTTTTTTCCAGTCCCTAGTCGTAGGATTATCGAGACAGGGCATCGATACTCCGGAGTAGACTAGCGTGTACGTTCTTATCCCAACAGGGGAAATGGTCTGTCCCACAGCCATTAGTACGTTGTACTGGAGATAGTATACAGGTACTCGTTGGGTTACGGGTACACCGGACAGGACTCGCAGGGAACTGTTGGTTGGTATTATACCCGTCGTCAGTTAACAGTTCCCAGGTGACATGAGTACAGCATAGTCCGCAAACTTGACACTGCTGCTTTGTCTCGAGTGTGTTCCCACTGTTCTTAGATTGCTACCCTACCACGGCTCAAAGGAGTCGTGCAAACAGGTAGCAGTTGGGTGCAGTCCTGAAGCACTTGGAGGCAGTGGCGGTTAGATAGGATTCGTCTCTCCCGGTATTGGGAGTTGATATCGTGCTGTGTTTGGAGAGCCATTATGCAAAGTACCTGGCCAGGGCAAACGAGATTTACTGGTAGGATTTCCAGTAGCTTCTCAAGGTGTAATGGGCTTCATTCCGACACGACTTATACCGCTTATAGGCGACTGACGCTTGCCGCCCCCTAGGCCTGATATGCGATAGTCTTAGACGAACAGACTGAACTGTACGGAGTGTTAGGTTTACCTAGCACCTCATGAAGGGTTTGGAAGCATCACATGTGCCAAAGATTAAATTTTTCGGGTGCTAAGTAAGCATACAAAGAATCATTCCTAGAAAAATTAGGGTTCCAAAAACAACACATCATCACAAGTAGGTAAAGTTAGGGTTTTGAGAGTACAACCTTTGTAGCTCCCTACGCTAGACTCCTCGGCTACTTGGGGTTTGGAAAAGGTCCGTTTGAACTCCTCTAGGTCCACGATGATCCACCCGGAGTCCGCTTTGTCCAAGCTTGCAACTTCACAAGATGAAGAAAGAAAATGGAAGCTAACACTCTCCACTAATGGGCAAGACTAGGGTAGAATGGTGTTGTGGTTCTTTTTCTCACTTCAAAATCCTATCTTGTTGAGTACTTTGCTCACTTGAAAGATCTAGAGAGCAAAGGAGCAAGGAAGAAGCAGATGATGGCTTTTTGAAGAAGAAGAGAAATGAATAATCACTAAAGAAAAATAGAAAATATATGTATATATATTTTCCACTTCTCATCTCAAACCATGGTTAAATTATAAAGATATTATTGTATTTGAGTTTAAAATACAAAAGAAAAGTTAATCCATGGTTAAAGGGTAGGTGAGCAAGGTTAGGTTAAAGAAGAGTGTAGAAACAAAACCATGAATTACCATTTTTCTTTTCTTTTGTTTTGAACATAAATACAAATAATAATCCATATAAAAACCCAAGGTATGAGTCTTATATTGCTACCATTTTCTATGTATATACAACCATGAAGGATGATGTATGTATGTATGTATGCATGCACATCCATATGTGCATAAACAAGAATGAATGCATACATGCATGCATACATCCAAAAATACAAGAAAGGATTTCTAGTGAGAAACTAATGGTTAAATGATAAATCAATACTTGATTTAGCAATCCGGCCATATCACATACGACCCAACCAAAAGCAAGCCGCCGGATTAATATACGGTATTTTATACGTGCATTTTAATCGGGTCCATGCGCATATCGCATATGCGCACCACAACATTTCGCCTGGACTAGGTAACTCTTTTGTGGGACTCTAAGACTCGTCAATACGCCGGCAGTGGGTGATGATCATATCAAGCACCCCCAAGCCGCAAGCGGTCAGCTAAACGTAATGGCCACCCGGGTATTGAGCTATCAGAAGAAAACAAGCGAACCTGCTACAACTCCCGTCGAGCCAACCGGCAACACTACCGTGCAGTCCGGTCTCTTCGTCAGATATGCTGCATATCGAGCCTAGGGATGGTAAACGTTAGACCCCAATAACCGATAAGTCGTGCCGATGTGAGGCCCATAACGGGTCGAGAAACTACTGGTAACACTTACCAGTAAATCTCTAAAACAGCCCTGGCCAGGGACTTCCCTGTTACGGCCAATCGAGCACAGCGCAACATCAACCCCCAATACCGGGAGAGACGAAACCCCTCATATCGCTCATTTCCTCCATGTGACTCGGGACTGTACCCAAAAACCACCGTTTTGCACGCCCTCATGGACGTGGTAAGGTGGAAATCAAAGCACAGTGGGAATCACACAAGTCTCTATGACGATCTCGGGTCTACAGACTAACCTGCACAAGTGTCACCAGAGAACTGCCATCTGACGTGAGGTATAATACCATCTGGGAGTTCTCGGCGAGTCCGTCCAGTGTACCCAGTCTCCACTGAGCACCCGTATACCATCTCTGATGTCAAACACCAATGGATATGAGATCATCCATCGCCCATCTCATGGGTCGAGAAGCGTATACGCTAGTCTACACTGGTATATCGATGCCCCGTCTCGATACACCCACGACTAGGGACCTTGAAGGATGTACTTATGGACTACCATGACCCCACTAGTATGATCCGCATCATAGTCCAGGTAGTAAAGTACACATCCTAAGGGCTTTACCAACATGTAACTATAAGATAGTATAAAGAGACAAGTATACATGTTAAGATAAAGAGCAACCGGATAGCATACTATCATATCGAGCAAGAAAGTCATTTCTATATATGTCCAAGCATCCAATATAATATACATCATCTGTACAATACTGGCCTCTAGGGCATACATACAACTAACAATCTCCCACTTGCACTAGGGCCAGCTGCTGTAGTTTCGCATACCGAGCATGCCGAAGAGTCTCTCAAATTGTATCTGGGGAATGTCCTTCGTGAGTGGATCCGCTGTGTGGTTCTTCGTGTCAACCCTCCTGACCTCGATCTCCCGGCGATCAACTATCTCCCGGATCAGGTGATACCGCCTCAGAATATGCCTGGATCGCTGATGGGACCTGGGTTCCTTGGCCAAAGCCACCGCTCCATTGTTATCACAATACAAAGGTATAGGATGCTCAATGGATGGAACCACTCCAAGTTCAGTAATGAACTTCTTGATCCAGACAGCCTCTTTGGCAGCATCGTTGGCAGCGATGTATTCAGCCTCCATCGTCGAGTCTGCCACGGTTTCCTGCTTGGAACTCTTCCAGCTAACCACCCCTCTGTAAAGGGTAAAGAAAAATCCCGACTGCGACTTAGAGTCGTCCTTATCACTCTGGAAGCTTGAGTCGGTAAAGGACTCCACTTGGAGTTCTCCATTACCATACACCAAGAGCATCTCTTTAGTCCTTCGTAAGTACTTGAGAATGCTCTTCACAGCTGTCCAGTGACTCTCTCCAGGATCAGCTTGATACCTACTCACTATACTTAATGAGTATGCTACATCGGGTCTGGTACATACCATCGCCTACATGATAGAGCCTACAGCCGAAGCATAGGGTATCCCTTGCATGCGAGCTCTCTCCAAATCAGTCTTGGGAGACATCTCTTTGGAGAGAGTGACTTCAGAGATCGTGGGTAAGTTCCCACGCTTGGATTCTTCCATACTAAACCTCTTTAGTATGGTGTCAATGTACCTGGATTGGGACAATCCCAAAATCCTTTTAGATCTATCTCTACAGATCTTAATCCCCAATATGCAGGAGGCATCACCAAGATCTTTCATTAAGAATCTTTGTGATAAGACGAGCTTGACTGATTGCAACATAGGAATGTCATTTCCTATCAAGAGTATGTCGTCCACGTACAATACGAGGAAGACAACCTTACTCTCTGCCACCTTCTTGTAGACACAAGGTTCATCTACGTTTTTGACGAAATCAAACTCTTTGATAACGACGTCAAAGCAGATGTTTCAACTCCGCGATGCTTTTTTTAATCCATAAATAGATTTAAGCAGCTTGCACACTTTCCCGCTGCTCCCACTATCTACGAAGCTCTCTGGCTGAGTCATGTACACGCACTCTTCTAAATCACAGTTTAGAAAGGCGGTCTTAACATCCATTTGCCAGATTTCGTAGTCATGATATGCAGCGATGGCAAGCATGATCCGGATGGATTTAAGAATAGTCACTGGAGAAAAGGTTTCGTCATAGTCCACACCTGGTGTTTGACGAAAACCTTTTGCAACAAGTCTAGCTTTGAAAGTCTCCACTTTCCCATCTACACCAAGTTTTTTCTTGAAGATTCACTTGCTCCCAATGGGTTGTACCCTTTCAGGAGCATCTTCCAAAGTCCATACTTTGTTGGTGTACATGGATTCCATCTCGGACCGCATAGCATCCAACCATTTCACTGAGTCCCCACTCGTGATGGCCTGCTCGAAGATAGTTGGGTCATCATCCTCCATGATGCAATCCTCGCTCCCACCATCCATGAGAAAACCGTAGTATCTCTCAGGTTGGCGAGGAACCCTACTAGATCGGCGGAGAGGCTGAGGTTCGTTGGGAGCTATTGAATCTTCTGGTTCTACTAAATCTTCAGTTGCGGTTTGTGTATCTGGAACCTCTTCCAGCTCCGCCACTTTGCCACTAATTTCTTTTACAAGAAATTCCTTTTATAAAAAGGTGGCATGTTGAGCAACAAACACTTTTTGTTCCTCACTGTGGTAGAGAAAATACCCATATGAGTTCTTTGGATATCCCACAAACTTGCAAAGAACTGACCGTGCCTCAAGTTTGTCCGGATTTTGTCTTTTGACATAGGCCGGACAACCCCATATCTTAACTCGTTTAAGATATGGCCTCTTCCCACTCCATATCTCATATGGTGTGGTAGGTACAGATTTAGATGGAACTTGATTCAATAGGTATGCTGCTGTCTCCAGCGCATACCCCCAGAAGGAAATAGGTAACTCAGCTGTGCTCATCATAGAGCGCACCATATTTAATAGGGTGCGGTTCCTCCGTTCCGATACACCGTTGTGCTGTGGTGTATATGGAGGAGTCAGCTGAAAGAGAATCCTATTCTCTTTTAGGAAGTCCAGGAATTCATTGCTCAAGTATTCACCTCCTCGATCAGATCGAAGGATTTTAATACTTTTTCCGGTTTGGTTCTAGACTTCTTGTTTATATTCTCTAAATTTCTCAAAAGCTTCTGATTTGTGTTTCATCAGGAACACATATCCGAATCTAGAGAGATCGTCAGTGAATGTAATGAAGTATGAAGAACCATCCCTAGCATGTGTAGACATGGGACCGCATACATCACTATGTATCAGTCCCAAGAGTTCAGTAACTCTTTCTCTGTGTCCCGTAAATGGAGTTTTGGTCTTCTTGCCTTTGAGACATGACTGGCAAGTGTCATAAGATGAAAATTCGAATGGTTTTAAATATCCATCCTTATCCAACTTAGCTAGTCGTGTCGCATTGATGTGACCCAGTCTACAATACCACAAGAAGGATTCATTCAGTTCTGAACTCTTCCTCTTGTGTGTGTTTGTTATACTCAGAACTGTTGATTGATTTAGAACATAAATGCCATTGCACAACGTGCCTGATCCAACCAACTTTTGGTTACGGAAAATGTTCATAACATTATCCTGTAATACAAAATTATATCCCTCTTTACTCAACAAAGAAACTGATATAATGTTGAATATCAGGTTCGGCATGTAATAGCATTCATTCAGAATCAATGTATTACCAGTTGGCAATACAAGGTGATATTCCCCGACGGTTTTAGCTGCAACAATTGCACCATTTCCAACCCTTATGTCTTTATCACCTTCCCCAAGTTCTCTACCTTTTCTAAGCCCATGTAACTGATTACATATATGGGATCCTGACCCGGTATCTAATACCCAGGACGTAGAGGAAATGGGGAAACAGTTCTCTATAACGAACACACCCGAAGAAAATGCATCAACATGTACTTTCTCCATTTGGGTGGCATGGGAATCCTGGTATTCCCCTATATCCTGTTCAGTCCTATAACTCTTATAAGAAAGAACGGAACCAACGTTCCCCAGCGCAGTATAACATGCGGGTTCAGTCAATACATCCATATTATTATCTTGATTAAGGCATGACATGGTCGCTACCTGGAGAGAGAGAGAAGAAAACACTTTAGCATATGCTCTTGCTAGATCAGATTGGTTATTATTTTATCTAATCAGGATGGCTCCCACTGTTTTTTATCAAATCTTTCTTCAAACCCTAAAAGGAAAGACTAGCCGGGATTAATTACACCTTACAATTTCGCCAATCTTTCAGCCAGGCCAGTGTCGGTACTTTGAGGGAGGTTCCCCGTGCTTTCCCACGGACCTAATTAAAGTAAACCTCGTTTTCCCAGAGGCGTAACCCCGTTGACACCTTTCTATACACCTACTTGATCGGCTAATTGTCCTGTGTAAAACTCTCCCAGGAGTAACAATTACTCGCAGTGGGTATCGGGATCCAACTATCTCATAGAAGGTATGCATTCTCATTGCAAATTTCAACACTTGAAATTCCCGATAATATTTTGCCCCAAATGATCTATGACCTTGACAAGGTCAACAAACCATAGACCGTAAGACAAGTTCAACTCGTCACTTCTTGATTGAATTAAACCCACCCGTACGACCCTTGACAAGGTCAACAAGGCCGTACGACTACCCTAATCCAATCTGCATCATATGCATAAGCAGATAAATACTGGTCAGCTACCGCGCACTGCGCCTTGACAAGGTCAACAAACGCAGCACGAATACTAAGCAGGACTTATCTGAAATGACGGAGGGCTACGACAGGTTTTTCTGAAAACCTATTGTGTAATGAACTTGATATCGTTGTAGAATCGAGTGAATTTTGAAATGGAGTGATTTTGATGCTTTCATTAGTTTTTCTAAAGAGGTCACTCCCGGTGAAGGGATCTCGGCTCTTTCCTCATCGAATAAGGTGCGGGATATATCATATATATCGCTATGCAAAGCAAAAACTCCAAAAGCAATCAAAAACAAACCGAGTGTTGTAGCATCTGCCAGTTTTGCTAAAGAGGTCACTCCCGGTGAAGGGATCTCGGCTCTTTCCTCATCGAATAAGGTGCGGGATATATCATATATATCGCTATGCAAAGCAAAAACTGTAACTACCCTTTTTGAAAATTTGATTCTACAACATATTTTATGTTTCTTTTCTTTCATTAATCACATTAATGAAGTCCCATCATTTAAGTCACCTAAACATCACAGATAAATACGACATACACTTATGCCATCCGCATTCGCCTCGATGTCCCCTCGTGCACCGTTAGGTTAGGTAACTAACGGCAGAGCGCGGCAGGGCTAGCGCGGGTGTAAAACATAAGTAACATCTATATAATATATCATATATACTATATACAATATCCATCATAACACATCAAATGATCACATCACAGATATCACAGCAGAAACATAGATATAATGTGGGATATACTAGGACGTCCGTATTTAGTATTTAGCCAACACTAGAAAATACGGATTCCACAGTCGCGATGAATAGCCAAGCCCACACCCTGGACCTATACGAGAGCGGCAAGCGACCTACCAATTCTGGAGTTTAGGAGACCCGTTCTCGACTCCTCGAGATGGCCTCCCACTGAACTCCAGAAACCGGTCACCTGTGCTCCCCTCCTTGGGTCCATCTTAATGCGGAAAAGTAAATAATATACAACACTGGTGGCATCAACCTCAACCCGGAAGTGCCCCAAATAAAAGAATATTACATTACATTTGAATTTACATGAATGAAAAATAAAACTCTCATCTCACATAAAACCCCCCGGTTATTCAATCGCGACAATCCTGCACATCATATCTCAGCAACACATAATATCATATATCATCAACGTAAGTAAGTATGCGTACCCCAATTGTCGTTGATGTATAGCAACGAAACCGGCGATATCGACATACTACACTTACGGTCACAGAAAAGAAAGTGTAAAACTACAATATTTGGAATCCACATTCTCTTTAGACCTCGTAAATGCGAAATATCACATATTTCGTATTTCATGCCTAACTATATGAATTCCACATATTGTATCACATTCCAGATAAATAGACAGTATTAAAGTTTTCGAACGAATGACCAAATACCCAAAATTCCCTAAAGCTCAACACTTGAGCGGAGTTCAAAAACCCGGAGTGTGACACAGTAGTAGCGGTCCAGCCGTAGAAGGGTCAAGCCAACGCCTCACATGTGGCACGCCGTACTGCCCCAAACCCTAAGGTTCAAAAGGCAGTTCAAGACGGTCACATAATCGAGTTAAGGTTTGTTGTCTTCTAGAGGGTCCTCCACAAAACTTGCACGTATTTCCGAAAGATTTAAACCCCGTGAAAAGTGAGCAAATGACATTCGTTCGAACATTTCAATACTTTATAATTATCCGGAAAAAGCATGAAATTAAAATTCCGATCGAATCATTGAACCCAAAACAATCTCCAGAACAAATAACACTTAAACCAGATTAAAAATACCCAAAAATATACACAAGCAGGTGGTAAAAACACTGTACAAAAACGAGGCAGTGAGGCATCTGTACGGCCGCGGAGCCGCGGCCTAAGCAAGCTTTGGCCCGGTTCCGCGCTAGGGTTTACTGTTCACAGCTTCATATTTTACAGTTTGTCTTAGATTTCCCTGCTGATATTTTTACATATTTTTAATTCTGAAAAATAACAGTTTTAAAAAATTGTCCAGAGAGTGTCCCGAAAATCCGTATTTTGGTTTTATCGGAGTTTTAACTTCGCTAAAGTGTCGCCTAAAGTTCTAGGTCGGCTCTGATACCAATTTTAGGTTTACCTAGCACCTCATGAAGGGTTTGGAAGCATCACATGTACCAAAGATTAAATTTTTAGGGTGCTAAGTAAGCATACAAAGAACCATTCCTAGAAAAATTAGGGTTCCAAAAACAACACATCATCACAAGTAGGTAAAGCTAGGGATTTGAGAGTACAACCTTTGTAGCTCCCTACGCTAGACTCCTCGGCTACTTGGGGTTTGGAAAAGGTCCGCTTGAACTCCTCTAGGTCCACGATGATCCACCCGGAGTCCGCTTTGTCCAAGCTTGCAACTTCACAAGATCAAGAAAGAAAATGGAAGCTAACACTCTCCACTAATGGGCAAGACTAGTGTATAATGGTGTTGTGGTTCTTTTTCTCACTTCAAAATCCTATCTTGTTGAGTACTTTGCTCACTTGAAAGATCTAGAGAGCAAAGGAGCAAGGAAGAAGAAGATGATGGCATTTTGAAGAAGAAGAGAAATGAATAATCACTAAAGAAAAATAGAAAATATATGTATATATATTTTCCACTTCTCATCTCAAACCATGGTTAAATTATAAAGATATTATTGTATTTGAGTTTAAAACACAAAAGAAAAGTTAATCCATGGTTAAAGGGTAGGTGAGCAAGGTTAGGTTAAAGAAGAGTGTAGAAACAAAACCATGAATTACCAATTTTCTTTTCTTTTGTTTTTAACATAAATACAAATAATAATCCATATAAAAACCCAAGGTGTGAGTCTTATATTGCCACCATTTTCTATGTATATACAACCATGAAGGATGATGTATGTATGTATGTGTGCATGCACATCCATATGTGCATAAACAAGAATGAATGCATACATGCATGCATACATCCAAAAATACAAGAAAGGATTTCTAGTGAGAAACTAATGGTTAAATGATAAATCAACACTTGATTTAGCAATCCGGCCATATCACATACGACCCAACCAAAAGCAAGCCGCCCGATTAATATACGGTATCTTATACGCGCATTTTAACCGGGTCCATGCGCATATCGCATACGCGCACCACAACATTTCGCCTGGACTAGGTAACTCCTTTGTGGGACTCTAAGACTCGTCAATACGCCGGCAGTGGATGATGATCATATCAAGCACCCCAATCCGCAAGCGGTCAGCTAAACGTAACGGCCACCCGGATATTGAGCGATCAGAAGAAAATAAGCGAACCTGCTACAACTCCCGTCGAGCCAACCGGCAACACTACCGTGCAGTCCGGTCTCTTCGTCAGATATGCTGCATATCGAGCCTAAGGATGGTAAACGTCAGACCCCAATAACCGATAAGTCGTGCCGATGTGAGGCCCATAACGGGTCGAGAAACTACTGGTAACACTTACCAGTAAATCTCTAAAACAGCCCTGGCCAGGGACTTCCCTGTTATGGCCAATCGAGCACATCGCAACATCAACCCCTAATACCGGGAGAGACGAAACCCCTCCTATCGCTCATTGACTCCATGTGACTCGGGACTGTACCAAAAAACCACCGTTTTGCACGCCCTCATGGACGTGGTAAGGTGGAAATCAAAGCATAGTGGGAATCACACAATACTCTATGACGATCTCGGGTCTACAGACTAACCTGCACAAGTGTCACCAGAGAACTGCCATCTGACGTGAGGTATAATACCATCTGGGAGTTCTCGGCGAGTCCGTCCAGTGTACCCAGTCTCCACTGAGCACCCGTATACCATCTTTGATGTCAAACACCAATGGATATGGGATCATCCATCGCCCATCTCATGGGTCGAAAAGCGTATACGCTAGTCTACACTGGTATATCGATGCCCCGTCTCTATACACCCACGACTAGGGACCTTGAAGGATGTACTTATGGACTACTTGTCCCCACTAGTATGATCTGCATCATAGTCCAGATAGTCAAGTACACATCCTAAGGGCTTTACCAACATGTAACTATAAGATAGTATAAAGAGACAAGTATACATGTTAAGATAAAGAGCAACCAGATAGCATACTATCATATCGATCATGAAAGTCATCTCTATATATGTCCAATCATCCAATATAATATACATCATCTGTACAATACTGGCATCTAGGGCATATATACAACTAACACGGAGATTGTCAAATCAGGCTCGGTAGGAGTTCGGATGGGTTTCCTCATCGGCCTTCTTATTGACATCTACCTGGGGATCGTTACGTACAGCTAGTACCGCTTGCGGCCTGTGGTTAAACCCACTGCCAGCGTAGTGTCGAGTCTTTAAAGTCCCACACAGAGAGTTTCCCTGCTTCAGGAGAAACGATATAGAGGTCGTATGGTTTTACGACAGGGTTCGGACACATACGTGTTTTTACGTACGTACGATGTTCGGACAGTTTATACTAGCAGGCTTTGGTTTAAGCCAGATTCTAGTATTGGATTATTGGATTTATACAGTCTCAGTATTTCCGTGTTTTCACGGATGGGAGGGGCATTCTCGTAATTATTCAAGAAGCTTCTAGAAGATTGATGAGTTGGAGGCTTAGGTGGAATTTGCATTAAATGGATTAGTGACTCATGGTGTGATTCATCCAAATGAGTTAATGAACCATTTATTGCTTAATGACTCATGAGATGATTCACCCAAAGAGAGTTAATGAAGCATGGTTGATATTATTATTATGTTATTCATTTTATAATTATTATGCTTCATATATTCTAAAATGAGACATAATTCATTATCATTCTCACTCATACCTTCTCTCTCCTCAAGTTCCCTCTCTCAAAGAACTAACCCTAACCTCTCATGTGTTGAGATCCAAGGGTTAGCAAGACTAATAGATCCCTAATCCTCTTCTATATCCTCTAGGTTGCTTTGATTAGCACTCATAGTCACCTAGTTACCTCAAGTGAGAGGTTAAAGCTTGGAGAAGCAACTCTCGGGTGGATCTTCTATCACATCGAGGAGGCCGACGAGGAGGTGATCAACAAGAACAAGAAGGAATTGATTCATTAGGTATAATCATCTATCATAGTAGCTAATCATTTCTATATAGTTGTTAGTTGGGGTTTAGCAAAGATCCGTAAAGTTAGTCGATGTTAGTTTAAAAAAACCGATTGTTTTACCTATTCCACCTCCCCGCATAATGTGGGGTGTCTAATGTCGACTTACAGTGGTATCAGAGCCTAGCTAAACCATAACTAACACGTTAGCAAAGTCGTTAGAAATTCGATCGCAAAACGTACCCGAAAATACGACGTTTTAACCAAGTTTCTGCCGATTTTAAAACGGGGTCTAAAATTTTTTCAGGGACCCTTAAAAATACAAGCAGGGAATTTTAAGAATTATGAATAAATTTAGGATTGTGATTCGACCACAGCGCCGCGGAACCACCGCCGATCCAAGCGATCCACCGCGGATCCGCGGCCGAGTTGACTCGGAGTCAGCCCAAATTTGCTCCGCTATTCTTCTGTGTCGATGTTGTGTTTTCTGGGATGTTTTGTTTCTGCTTAAGTTTCAGGTGCACAGAGAATTATTTGGAGTAGATTCATTTGTATTTGGTTGATCGAAATTCTAAGATGTTTGGCTAATTTGATTATATATGTGTTGTGTTTAATGTGTTCGTAAACCTCCCCTAATTGATAGTATGTCGGTTAGCAGGGGGTTGCACATTTCTGTAATGTTTTTTTACTGGTTTGTGATTGTGGACTTGTTGGATTGTCGTGAATGGATTGCCGGGGATGTGAGACGAGTGTTTCTTTCATTCAAATGTAATTTGTAAATTATTGTAATATTCTTTTGCGGGGCACATCCGGGTTGAGGTTGTAGCCACCGTTGTATTATTTCATTTTCTGTTTTCTGCTCTTAGGATAGACCCAAGATGGGGTGCACAAACTACCGGGTACTTTGAAGTGTTTAGTGGCCTACTCACGTTGTTGAGGGAGACCGCTTCACTTCGGGTACTTGGCGGGTAGTTTGCCGTACCCGTAGGGGTCTAGGGTGGGGTTTTGGTTATTCATCGCGAATGTGTAATCCGTCTTTCTTTGCAGGCTCAAAAGGAATGCGGATTCGTAGAAAATCCAATATGTTCATCTGTGATCTGGAATGCCTATTATTGCGTCTGACTAATGTACAATATCTATATATGATATCTAGTAGGCGTCGCTTATGTTTTGCACCCGCGCTAGCCCAGCCCCCGCTCTGTCTTTTGTTAAGTAACCTAACGGGTGACTGACGGGGCCCAGTGGCGAATGCGGATGGCATAAGAGGACGTTGTATTTTCGTTGTTTTCTGCAATGATAGGTTAATTGATGGGATGCATTATATTAATGCAAAGAAAATAAACCAAAGTTGAATAGTTGGAACAGTTTAAAAGAAACCACTCGGTTATTTTAAAACAGAAGATATTTTTTAAATTGCGGAGCTTAAGCCACTCCTTTTAAAAGCTATCAGGTTCTTTCGATCATATCAAGTTCACTACGTTCACAGTTTCGCCAAAACCATTCGTAGCCCTCCGTCATTTCATTTGGGTATTCAGTAGTATTCAAGCTATGTATTTTGACCAACGCCAAGGCATAGTGTTTGGTAGCTGCTGGGTATACATTTGTTGCATAGATAGATGAGTTAGTTTGGGACAATCGTATTATCATTTAGACAACGTCAGGGGTATGTACGGATGGGTTCAAATTAACAAGATAATGATGGGTAGAACTTGACATGTGACTTATGACATTTTGACCAACGCCAAGGTCATAAGAGCATGGGGCAGAAATTGATATCGGGAATTTATAAAGAAACTGAAATTTGCTAAGAGTTGCATACCATTTGGAGTGTGATAATTTTGGTAGGATTCCTTCAGCTTTATCACACGATGATATTTGGATCCCGATCCTACTGTGAGTATCCGCTACTCATCAGGAGATTCGTCACTTAACGATCAATGCTATAAACCAAGTAGGTGTCGAGAAAGGTGTCAGCGGGGCTACGCCCCCAGAGAAAAGAGGTTATTTAATTAAGGAACTTCGTGAAAGCGTCGTAAAACCTCCCTCGAAGTACCGACACCGGCCTGGCTGAACGGTTAAGCAAGAATTGTACGGTGAGAATAGTCCTGACTAGTTCTTCCTTTTTGGTTTGAGGAGGGATTCAAGAAACAGTGGGAGCCATCCAGTTTAGATAAACTAAAATCTAATCTAAACTTGCAAGAGCATCATGCTAAAGTGTTCCCTCTCTCTCTCTCATTGCAGCGACCCAGAACATGACAGGCCTTAAGTTACTATTAGATAAAAATATTTTGACAGGGCCAAACTATAAAGATTGGTTCCGGAATGTTAAGATGGCAATTACTTATGACAAATTGGGGTATGTCCTTACCACTAAGGCACCTGCTGTCCCTGGTCCAGAATCTAGTGTCGCGGATAAGGAAATCAGCTAGACCTGGGAGATTGATTGCGCGAAGGCCAAATGCATCGTGCTTGCCTCTATGAATAATGAACATCAGAGGAGGCATGAGAATATGGATCTTGAATCCATATTTCTCCACACCAAGGATTTGTATGGAGAGCAATCTCATATAGCTAGATACGAGACCTCGAAGAACTTGTTTCAGTCGAGGCTGGCCGTCGAATCATCTGTAGGAGAACATGTCCTTAAGATGATTTGCTATATAGAAGAGCTCGCAGACCTCGGGACGACATTGGAGAACGAGCTATATACAGGCTTGGTTCTTCAGTCCCTTCCTTCCACCTACGCCCAGTTTATTCTGAATTTCAACATTCAAGGAAAAGAAGTTGAACTTCCAGAACTCTTTAACATGTTGAGGAGTGCAGAGGGTACCTTGCAGAAAGCAAGGGAAACACCCACTATGTTTGTTCGCGGTGCTTCCTCTTCCGGGTCCAATGCTAGGGCCAAAGGAAGGAAGAAGAAGGCCGCTACCAAACCGAGAGGTGGTGTTGGTAAGGTGGGAGTAAAGGGAAAGGCAAAGGTTGCGGTGCCAGTACTGGCAAAGGACGAGTGCTTCCACCGTCATAGGAAAGGCCATTGGAAGAAAGATTGCAAAGCTTGGATTGTTAAGAACCAGGACCCAAAGCAAGCTGTGGCTTCGACTTCAGGTGTGTTTGTAATTGAAAATTGTCTGTCAATCAACTCTACTTCCGGGATATTGGATACCGGATCAGGATCTCATATATGCAATTCATTGCAGGCACTGAGAAACCGTAGAGTGCTGAAGGTTGGTGATATGACCCTCCAGGTTGCTAACGGATCTAGCGTGGGTGCTGTGTCCGTAGGGGATTATCACCTAGGATTGACGAGTGGACATATTTTGGTTTTGTGCAACTGTTTTTGTGTATCTAGTTTAACGTGTAATATCATATCAGTATCGTTGTTATCAAAAGAAGGTTATGATTTCACGTTTGTAAGCGATGTTGTTAACATCCACCTTAATCATGGTTTGATTGGGTCCGGTACACTAGATAACGGTATATACGTATTAAACCAATTACAGATTTTCAATGTCAGAACACACTAAAAAGAAAGTCTCCAGATATAAATCAGGCTTTCTTATGGCATTGTAGACTGAGTCACATCAATGAGACAAGGTTAACTAAGTTACATAGAGAAGGATATTTGGATCCGTTCGAATATCAATCTAATGCAACTTGTCAATCATGTCTCAAAGGAAAGATGACAAAGACTCCATTCACTGGACATAGAGTAAGAGCGAGCGAGCTCTTATGACTCATACACAGCGATGTATGTGGTCAAATGTCTACACATGCAAGAGGTGGTTTTTCATATTTCATTACTTTTACGGACGATTACTCTAGGTATGGATTCATTTTCTTAATGAAACATAAATCCGAGGCCTTTGAGAAATTCCAAGAATATAAGAATGAAGTAGAAAACCAAACCGGCAAAAGTATCAAGACACTGAGATCTGATCGAGGTGGTGAATACTTAAGTGCCGAGTTCCTGGGTTACCTAAAAGAGAAAGGAATTCTCTCTCAGCTTACTCCTCCATACACTCCACAACATAATGGTTTATCGGAAAGACGGAACCGAACCCTATTGGATATGGTACGCTCCATGATGAGTAATGCTGAGTTACCGCGATCTTTCTGGGATTATGCACTAGAATCAGCTGCATATCTTTTGAACAGGGCTCCTACCAAGACTGTGTCTACCACACCATATCAGATGTGGAGTGGGAAGAAACCCTATCTTCAGTATCTGAAGATATGGGGATGTCCAGCTTTTGTTAAAAAGCAGCATGCGGACAAACTCGAGGCACGATCAGTACAGTGTAGGTTTGTGGGATATCCAAAGAACTCCAAGGGGTATTTATTCTATTACGCAGAGGAACAAAAGGTTTTTGTTTCTTGTAATGCCCATTTTCTAGAACAACAGTTTTTAGAAAAGGAAACAAGTGGGAGCGCAATAGAACTGGAAGAAATTCCAGCACCACAACTACTACTGAAAGTTTGGTAGAACCAGTAGTTCAAGAAGAACAGGACTTTCTCGCACCCCTCCGCAGGAGTAGTAGGCCGTCTCATCCGCCTGAGAGATACTACGGTTTTCTCATAGATAGGGATAGAGAGGATTGCGTCATTGATAATGATGAACCTACTAGCTTCCAGCAGGCCATCCAGAGCGGCGACTCGGTAAGTTGGCTGGATGCAACGCGGACCGAGATGGAGTCCATGTACACCAACAAAGTATGGACTTTGGACATTGCTCCAGATAGAGTAAAACCCATAGGATGCAAATGGATCTTCAAGAAAAAGATTGGTGTAGATGGACAGGTGGAAACCTATAAGGCTAGACTTGTTGCAAAGGGTTTTCGTCAAAGACCTGGTTTGGACTATGACGAAATTTTTTCTCCAGTGGCTATGCTCAAATCCATTCGGATCCTTCTTGCCATTGCCGCCTTCCATGATTATGAGATCTGGCAGATGGACGTAAAGACAGCTTTTCTAAATGGTAATTTAGAAGAGTGCGTCTATATGGATCAGCCAGAAGGTTTCAATCAGAGTGGGAGCAGCGGGAAAGTGTGCTTTTATCTTAAGTCCATTTATGGACTAAAGCAGGCATCGCGGAGTTGGAACATCTGTTTTGATGAAACAGTCAAGGAATATGACTTTATTAAAAATCCAGATGAACCATGTATATATAGTAAAATTGTAGCACGAACTGTCGTATTCCTCGTCTTGTACATGGATGACATTCTATTAATAGGAAATGACATTCCTATGCTACAATCTGTCAAAGGATTCTTGTCACACATGTTCTCCATGAAAGACCTGGGTGATGCCTCTTACATTCTAGGGATCCAGATCTATCGTGATAGATCTAAGAGGAAGTTGGGACTTTCGCAGTCCAGGTATATCAACACTATACTGAAAAGGTTCAGTATGGAAGATTCTAAGCGCGGTAATTTACCGGCTTGTCAAGGAATCACCCTCTCCAAAGAGATGTCTCCCAAGACTGATTTGGAAAGGGATCGCATGTCAGTTATACCCTACGCTTCTGCTGTAGGCTCTATAATGTATGCGATGTTGTGCACCAGACCAGATGTAGCTTACACACTGAGCGTGGTAAGCCGGTATCAGTCAGATCCAGGGGAGAAGCACCGGATAGCAGTAAAGAACATTCTCAAGTACCTGAGAAGGACTAAGGATATGTTCTTGGTTTACGGCGGAAAAGACCTCAAGATCGAGGCTTTTGCCGACTCCAGCTTCCAGAGTGACAAGGATGACTCCAAGTCCGTGTCAGGTTATGTCTTTACTCTCAATGGAGGGGCGGTGTGCTGGAAGTGTTCCAAGCAGGACACCGTTGCTGACTCGACGATGGAAGCGGAGTATATCGCTGCTTGCGATGCCGCAAAAGAAGCAGTCTGGATGAAGAAGTTCCTAACAGAACTTCAGGTGGTTCCTACCATTGTTGATCCAATACCGCTGTATTGCGACAAAAACAGAGCTATAGCTTTAGCGAAGGAACCCAGGTCCCATCAGAAGTCCAGACACATCTTAAGGCGTTATCACCTGATCAGGGAGATCGTTGATCGCCGGGAGATCGAGGTCCGGAGAGTTGCTATAGAGGAAAACACTGCAGATCCATTCACAAAGGCCTTGCCCCAGACTAAGTTTGAGAGGCTATTCAAGATGATAGGTCTTCGATACGCCTGTACATGGCCCTAGTGCAAGTGGGAGATTGTTGGTGTATATGCCCTAGGGGCCATTATTGTATCATACTAGCTTGTTTATTACTTAATGGAAACTTGGGATATTCACAGTTATATTAAAAGTCTTGCTAAACATGGTAGTACGCTACTTGGTTTATATCTATCTTAATATGTGTATATGTTAGCATATCAAGAATACATATTGATAGAGCCCTTAGGATCTTGCTTGACTACCAGCGTTGTGATGTCAGTCACACTAGTGGGGGCTGGGTAGTCTACATACACATCTTTTTTTCCGGTCCCCAGTCGTAGGATTATCGAGACAAGCCATCGATACTACGGAGTAGACTAGTGTGTACGCTTTTCATCCCAGCAGGGGAAATGGTCTGTCCCACAGCCATTAGTACGTTGTACTGGAGATAGTATATAGGTACTCGTTGGGTTACGGGTACACTGGACAGGACTCACAGGGAACTGTTGGTTGGTATTATACCCGTCGTCAGTTAACAGTTCTCAGGTGACATGAGTACAGCATAGTCCGCAGACTTGACATTGCTGCTTCGTCTCGAGTGTGTTCCCACTGTTCTTAGATTGCTACCCTACCACGGCTCAAAGGAGTCGTGCAAACAGATAGCAGTTAGGTGCAGTCCCGAAGCACTTGGAGGCAGTGGCGGTTAGATAGGATTCGTCTCTCACGGTATTGGAAGTTGATATCGCACTGTGTTTGGAGAGCCATTACGCAAAGTCCCTGGCCAGGGCAAACGAGATCTACTGGTAGGATTTCCCGTAGCTTCTCAAGGTGTAATGGGCTTCACTCTGACACGACTTATACCGCTTATAGGGGACTGACGCTTGCCGCCCCCTTAGGCCTGATATGCGATAGTCTTAGATGAACAGACCGGACTGTACGGAGATTGTCACATCAGGCTCAGTAGGAGTTCGGATGGGTTTCCTCATCGGCCTTCTTATCGACATCTACCTGGGAACCGTTACGTATAGCTAGTACCGCTTGCGGCCTGTGGTTAAACCCACTGCCAGCGTAGTGTCGAGTCTTTAGAGTCCCACACAGAGAGTTTCCGTGCTTCAGGCGAAACTATATAGAGGTCGTATGGCTTTACGACTGGGTTCGGACACATACGTGTTTTTACGCACGTACGATGTTCGGACAGTTTATAGTAGCAGGCTTAGGTTTAAGCCAGATTCTAGTATTGGATTATTGGATTTATACAGTCTCAGTATTTCCGTGTTTTCACAGATGGGAGGGGCATTCTCGTAATTAGTCGAGAAGCTTCTAGAAGATTGATGAGTTGGAGGCTTAGGTGGAATTTGCATTAAATGGATTAGTGACTCATGGTGTGATTCATCCAAATGAGTTAATGAACCATTTATTGCTTAATGACTCATGAGATGATTCACCCAAAGAGAGTTAATGAATCATGGTTGATATTATTATTATGTTATTCATTTAATAATTATCATGCTTCATATATTCTAAAATAAGACATAATTCATTATCATTCTCACTCACACCTTCTCTCTCCTCAAGCTCTCTCTCTTCAAAGAACTTACCCTAACCTCTCATGTGTTGAGATCCAAGGGTTAGCAAGACTAATAGATCAATAATCCTCTTCTATATCCTCTAGGTTGCTTTGATTAGCACTCATAGTCACCTAGTTACCTCTAGTGAGAGGTTAAAGCTTGGAGAAGCAACTCTCGGGTGGATCTTCTATCACATCGAGGAGGCCGACGAGAAGGTGATCAACAAGAACAAGAAGGACTTGATTCATTAGGTATAATCATCTATCATAGTAGCCAATCACTTCTATATAGTTGTTAGTTAGGGTTTAGCAAAAATCCGTAAAGTTAGTCGTTATTAGTTTAAACAAAATGACTGTTTTACCTATTCCGCCTCCCCGCATCATATGAGGTGTCTAACGTCGACTTACAAATTATACAAATGTGAACTATGACAACTTAATAACAAGTTTGATATTCTCTTTTTCTCCATTTGTCTCCAAGATTCTAGAGAATTCTAGGATAATGTTTATTAGGAAAAATAAATAATTAAGGAAATGAGTTAAATGATGTAAAATTGGAGAGGTTTCTACACACACACACACACCCCTCACTCTCTCCCCCCCTCATTTTATTGCTGGTCGAAACCACCTGCTGCCCATCCCCCATTTCTCCACTTCTTTTCTCTTCAAAAAATTCCTCCATTTTGCCTCAAAAATCAATATAAAGTCTCACTAATTCATCATTAAACCTTTATCCAATTTTCTTTGGCCCAAACTAGCTTGGATTTAGGAGCAAGAGAGCATTTTCGAAGGCTAAGCTGCAAGCTATATCTCTTGTTTGTTGAGGTATAATCCTAACTCAATGGTTAATTGTTGATTAATTACTTCAAATTAATTTATTTTGGTGTTTAAATATGGTTATATTTGCAAATTTGATGTTTCAAGAGAAGGGTTTGAGATCAAGTTAGGGTTTTTATCACTTGATTATGGTTATAATGTGTAGTTTAATATCTTAAGACTTGAAAATTTTAATCTAGTTGTTAATTTGTTAATGGTTACTTTTAATTTATCTTAACTATATAATTTTGCAAACTAAATTTTGTGATTAATGTAAAATTGGTGAGGTTAAAATTTAGTTAATAATTGGGCAGCCTATTTAAGATATTCATTGAAAATTGTGGCTACTTGATTTATTAAAACATCTAGATTTGCACTAAAATTGTTAGGTAATGCTTACCGGGTTTTTGGAATAAATCGATTTTAATTAAGTTTGTGGTTTTGATGATCTCTAACCTATTCCCTAAAATATTTAATGTGTTGTGAATGCGTGGTTGGGTTCTAGACTTGGTAGTGGTTACGTATAGTGACCCTAGTGGTGGTTTTGGCGTTGTTGCGAGCGCGTTTTGTGCACAAGTGTATGCGCGTCTAATTAGTGCACGTTGATTGTCTTGTTTTGTTGTGTCCGGGACCATTTATATATCTATCCTCTTATTCACTTATGAGCGATTCTAGGATCAGGTGCAGAGGCGTCGGACGTGGCGCGAAAAGACAAGGCTGAGATCGGATCAGATTAGCCGAGGCCTCCCGGTGAGTAGATGTACACATCTATGGGGGATCGTTTGGATGGCGCGAGGCGCCCGATAGTTAGAATTACTAAAAGTGCTTGCATTTATATGCGTTGGTTTCTAGTTATTCATTTCATTGCATTGCATTGCATAATCTCATATATATATGATATTATCTCATAGGACACTTGCACCATTACCATTGGTTGATGCCGCACGCGCACTATTTTATGTGAACACACACGCCATTGGTAATTGCTATGTCACGAACACTATAAAACTTGCTTAGAATTGGTATCTGTGCATTTGCATCATATATGATCTGTAGACTTGTACTTGTATATTCATTTCATTAAGATGGATACGTAGGATTGTTAGTCATACATACATACCTCATTGCATCATTATTCATGTATAGCTTCTGGCCGTACTTCGCATGGTATATACTACCGTATCATAGACTCTTATCATCATCGACATGTTTACACATTGTGATTCTTCTTGAGGATTTCAGTACTTCTGAGATTTCTGGATTTTGGGGAAAACCACAAGAATTTTCTAAACCTATTATCATTTTAAAAATAGAAATTTATGGTTTTCTCGTGATCTGATCTGTATGGCGTCCACCATGTGTTTTCTCGGTTCTTGAGCTGTATCATATACCCGATTCGAGGAGGGGGATGCACCGTCTGCGGGTACATGGTGGACCCGGTATGGTACCCCGGGGAGAGAGTGTTTTCGTGGGGATGACGACGAGCTCAGCAGGGGAACACTACCTACAGGTTATTATTGGCGCGGCGGATATCCGGAGGATACCGACCGTAGTCATGAGATCTGATGAGATGGGTCGATCCGGACTGACGGAGCCCGAGATATTGAGACATTGAGATATTGAGACATTGAGATATCGAGATATTGAAATATTGAGACATTGAGACATTGAGACATACATATATTGTGTCGATGCTTGACACAGATTTTCTGTTGATTTCATTGATGATACTTCGGTTTATTGCACAGAGGTTTTTCTAAGATAAGAATAAAGATTTTCTCATACCAGACATGTTCGAGTTTTGTGTTTGATTATGCATTCATATTGCATCCATTCGAGTGCATCGCATTGTATTGATATATATATATGTTGTGACGCATTGCGTGCATGCTTACGATAGCCTTATTAGATGTTACTTACTACTCACGAGTTGGCAATTCACCCCCGTTGTGCCACGGTATCTTGCAGGTTTGACCCGTCAGCACAGTAGCGGCGGGCGTACTTCCTCTTTTTGGTTTCATTTACTTGATTTGCAGTTTGCTCGTAGGTGGGTTGCGAGGACATTTTATTCCCACTTTGTGTATCATTTGTATCTAGTACACTCCATCTACCTTATCTACCATTGTATATTGGACTAGATGGTGAGACTCGTAAGGCTTGTATTAGTGGTGTTTGGTGTCGATGCTCACTTAAGCCGACGTGGTGTTTTTTTTTCTTATTCTTGCTTTCAGAGGCTCATTTTGCACTTTATGTTATATATTAATTGTATGTGGTTGTGATTCCGCCATTGGCGACGAGCTAGCTCCCGCTTGGGGATGCCTTTATTCATTACGTATATGTATTCTTGTTTTGTAGCCATTTGGGGGCAAGTATTTACAAAGGAGACTCTGCCGAAATTTTCAGGAAAATTTGATGTTTTTTTAAATGTTTAATTCGGCTTATTTTGCTAAAATTGTTTTCTTTAAACAAGTTTTCCTTCACTCTAATTCTTTAAATGGTTTAGATTTCTGGGCTTTGGCTTACTTAGATTACGTTACGTCTTGAGATGTTTCGTAATTTAAGTGCTAGTCACGTTCCGTACTTTCGGGTCGTGACGAAAGAAGTTGTACAAACAGGTTTTTGTCGTGTTTAGTCCCGAAGCACGTAGAGGAAGTGAGCGATCGAGGGGATTCGTCTCTCCCGGTATAGCGAGTTGATATCGCACTGTGCAGGACATGAATACAACCACAAGTCGATGACCATCACAGTGGAGATAAACTGATAAGTGTTATCAGTTATATCTCCGGTTGGTTATGGGTCCTCTGTCGGACGACTTATCGAGTTATTAGGGTCTGACAGAGTCCAAACCCTAGACCCGATATGCGACACTCTTAGACAAAGAGACCGGACTGTACGGTAATGCCACTGATAGACTTTGCAGGGTTTTGATGAGCTTGCACGTTGACCGTCTTTCGTTCAATACCTGGGTAGCCGATACGTGCAGCTAGTACGGCTGATGTGCTTGTTGGCTATAGATATGATTTTAACCTATTGTTAGTGTATTGTCGAGTCTTTAGAGTTCTACACAGATATTTCCCAGCACATGCGAAACGATGTAGGGCACGTATAGGGATACATGTAGGAGTACGATTAAACACGTGTATTTGATACACGTATTTTAATCGGGTGTTAATTGTTATTAGCCGGTATATATATGATATAGCCGGATTATTAAATCAAGTGTTGATTTAATAATTAAATGTATATTTATATATTGATATATTTATATATTAACTAATATCACACTCACTTTATTATTTTCTTCTCTTAATTAATATTTGTATTTGATATAAATATTGTTTCATGTGTGTTGATACATATGATATGGATGCATGAAAATCATATAAAAGAATGAGAATGAGTCTTGAATTTAAGATGGTTGTAGAATCGATGAGGTGTTTTATTTTTCATGACTCATTTTTGTTTTTAGTTCAATTTTTATTGAACCTTATACTATCTCATCTCCTCCATGGTTCTTCTTCCTCTGGATTTTCTTCAAGTGAGAAATGGAAAAAGAAAAGAGAAAAATTAAGTGTGCTATTTATTCTACATCTCCTACTAATTATTCCTAGCAAGTTTAATTAGTGGGTTGCTTCATTTGATGAGATCAATTTGAAGCCAAAACTTGTGTTGGAGTTATCTCAAGGTGGATAATTTTTGGCGAGGAGATTATCGAGCAAGCTTGTTCCGGGCTTCATGAAAACTAGCCGGAGTCCAAGAAGAGGTGGCTAACGCGCTACAAAGGTTGTAGTCCGCTAACTCTTATTTTTAGCTTACTGATTTAGTGACAAGTTTAGTAGTTTGGTTTGATTCTTGATTTGCATATGTTAATGCTCTCTAGATTTTTAAAATTACCGCTTCTTCCACGCTTTAAACCCTACTAGAGGTTCCTAACATCCCAACATTAGAATCAGAGTCATACCAAAAGACTACAACTTGTTTTGGTGACGTTGGAATTCATGAAACCCAAAATTTTCAAAATTAGTTCTAAATATTTGCATGAAAAGCTATCATTTTTGCTTGTGCCGGAGCCACCGGATTCTTATTTCGGACCAAGAGTTTAGAATAGGCTCACGATAACCTGAACCCATCCAATTTGAGCTCGATTCGGCCCCGATTCGGGGCTAAACCGAGGCCGATTCAGCCCCGCATCGGGGGCTAAATTAGCCACTGGATCAGCCCCGATTTGGGGCTATTCCAGGGATGATCCCGCCCTGATGCGGGGCTGATCCCTCCCCTGATGCGGCCCCGTTTCAGGGCCTAATCAAGACTCATATAGTGTGGTTTTTTTTGGGTTATAAGGGTTCGATTTCGTGCAAAAATGAAGGGATTCGTTGCCGGGATGAACTTGAAATTCAGTTTTTTGGAATTTCAAGTTTGCGATCTCGCGGTTTATGAATTCTAATATCATGGTTCGAATCGACTAAATTAGAGTGTTTGATTTAGTTGGCTCGAACATGGATAAAATAAGGATATGCGTTTGTTAACGTTGCCTAATTTCTATATGATCAATTAGACGAGCTTACGCATTTGTTATTAAGATAATGGTGTGGATGGAATGTGTTTGGATTGTCATGAAATGAATAGACCCCGTGCTGAATTATGATAAGTGTTATTTTCATTCATACTTGTAGGCATCTTGAATATTCATTTGTTCGGGACGAGCTCCAACATGTGGCCGCCGTTTCCGCTATATGTATATTCTTTATTTCGGGACTTAATGGTTCACATGTGTCTGTAGCCTCCGCTTATTGTATTATTATTTGTCGGGACACGTTCAGGTTGCGATCATTGTCGCCGTTGTATAATACAGGTTTTGGATTACCCCACGGAAAAGCGCACGAGCAACCGAGTTCTAGATTGCAGCGGGTGGCCATCTCAAGGAGCTGAGATTGGATTACTCAAGTCTAGAATTGGCGGGTTGCTTGCTGCGCTTGTAGAAGGTATATGATAGACTCACGGAGGAGTGCTCAAGTCACCGGATTTGAGAAAGTGTCGGGTGGCCCTCTCATGATGAAGATGATGGGTTGTCTCATTTCTTGGGTTGGCTGGTAGCTTATCGCACTTGTAGGGGTCTACTTTTGGCTGCGCACGGGCTGTTCACGCGTCCGGGGAATGTTGTATTTCGTTTGTGGCTCGAACGAAAAGCGGGATTCCTAGGTGATCCGACCATTCCTATTTTGTGATGTTCATTACTTGCTTGTTATATATTTATCTGCCTGTGATGATATTTATCGCTTTGCTGTAATGATGATTATTTGCCTACGATGTTTTATATGACGATATATTGATATATGTGATATATATATATATATATATATATATATATATATATATATATATATATATATGTTTTTTCACCCGTGCTAGCCCTGCCCCCGTCCTGCCGTAAGTTAAGTAACCTTACTGTGAAGACCCGGGGCCCCATGGCAAATGTGGATGGCGTATATGTGCATTCTATTTTTTTTTGTACTTTTTTTGTGATTGTGTGGAGATGCTAGGTAATGAGATTATCTAAATGATGGGATTGCATTAATTCAGATTAATGCAAAGATAATAAACCTAAAACATGTTGTAGGGACCAAATATCATATATTGTGGTATTATAGTCGAATATTTTGCTTTGCACAGAGGTATTCAGTTAGGAATATCCTGCACCTCATTCCATGAGGAAAGAGCCTAGATCCTTTCATAGGGAGTGACCTCTTTGACAAAAGATTGTGTTACTATAAAATTTCAAATTGTATAGCCATAGTCTCTTACTTTGCATCGAGATATTCGGTTAAGAATATCCTGCACCTCATTCGATGAGGGAAGAGCCTTGATCCTTTCACCGGGGGTTCGCCCTTAAGCAAAATTTTATGTTACTATAAATTTGCAAAACCGCTCAGTTCTTACAATGAGATCAAGTTCATTACGTTAAAAGTTTTTTTCAAAACCAGCCGTAACCCTCTGTTATTTTAGAAAGTAGAGTATTTAGTATTCGTGCTGCGTTTGTTGACCATAGTTAAGGCGTAGTGTACGGTAACTAAGTGATATCTTTCTTCTTGTATATGATGCGATTGGTTAGGCCAGTCGTACGACTTTGTTGACCATAGTTAAGGGTCATGCGGATGGGTCTAAAACAGTCACGAAATGATAGGTTTAACCTGACTAGCGACTTATGATTTGTTGACTATAGTTAAGCTCATAAGCCATTAGAGGTATAAACCGATATCGGGAGTTTCAAGTGTTGAGACTTGTAATGAGATTGCATACCTTCTATGGAGTGGGGTGACTTGTTGACCTTAGTCAAGGTTACCACATCATGATAGTTTGGATCCTGATTCCTACTGTGAGTAATAATTACTCTCAGTAGATTTTCTATTAATGATTCCGGCTAGTTCTCTTTTTAGGCTTTGAAGGACAATTCGACAAAACAGTGGGAGCCATCCTGATTAGATAAATATACCAATCTAATGTAGGTTAGAGTGCACGACGAGTATTTCTTTTCTCTCTCAGGTAGCGACCTAAGACTGACCTTAAACTAAAAACCCGTAAACCAAGTTAATCGAATCTTTTTTATAATTAATGGTTTTGGAATGTCATGATTGCCCTATTTCACGACATAGTCGCATATGTCCTTAGCCCTCTCATTTTCCCTTTTGTTCCCCCAAGAACACTCTGTATCCGATACAGATATCCATATTGCTTGGAAGGTCATCGTATAGTTAGATACGAACTCGATGAAATTGTTTCAGTCGAGGATGGCCGCATGTTCTGGAGAAAGTGAATTGTATATGATACAATTCATTTATCTCTCCTTTATACCTTATTTCAAATTTGAGAGCTCCGTAAATAAGAAGAATATACCAATTACGCTTGTTGGATAATTTACTTCCAGTTCCGATGCTGGAGCTGAATGGAAGGGTAAGAAGAAAACCAACTAGCATAAATTAGGTATACACAAGGTAAGGAAGTGAGAAACAATAGGGGACGAAGTGAAAGGAAAGGAAAATACAACTACTGTTATGACCCTAGGTAATGAAAGGGGCATTACTTGGAATGCCCGGCCAGCCCTTGAAACATTTTGATATTTCATGTTTTCTATGTAATAGTAATAGAGAACCGTTTTTTAATTAATTCTGAATCCTGGGTATATAGATAACGGATTAGCATCCCATATCTGTAACTTGTTACAGATGCTTAGAAGGATTAGATTATTGGAAAGGTGATTTGATCCTTAATGTCGGAATTCGAAGCAATTATTGCTATTGGGAAAATCACCTGGTTGCAAACTTTTGGTTTTGAATATCTATTATTATGCACCAACTTTTTAAAAACCGATATATCCGTCTTTTTATTTGATAAAATTGGATATAATTTTTTAAAAATTATGTTATGAACATTTGCCTTTATCATTTGATGATTAGGTAAGGTGCATTGAATAACGGGATATACATTCTTAACCAAAATACAGTTTTCAAATTGCAACACACAGAGTATGAGTCGGTGAACTCATAAGACTTATACATAATGATGTATGTTGTCAGGTGTCCACCTAGACAAGGGGTAGGTACTCATACTTCGTTCCGTTTTACGATGAGTTCTCTAATTTTAGACACGCATTCTTGTTGAATGCAAAATCCAAAGATTTTGAGAAGTTCATAAGGTATAAGAATAAAATAGAAAACCAATTATTGGAAGCATCAAGATTCTTTGAAGTGTTCGAAGATATGGATACTCATTCTAGGTATTCCATAGTTATATAATCGAGAATTTGATTCTCTCTCAGATTGCTCATTCGTGGGTTCACTCCATGATGAGTAATACTAAATCACCTTTTTCAATTAAGGGATGCACTGGAAATAGATGTATATCAATTGATACTGGTTCCACCTAAATCAGTGTCTCAAATTCTATATGTGATATCGAATGGGTTATCATTTTAAGATTATTAAGATATTTAGTTGTCCGGCCTATGCTTAAAACCAGAATCCGGATAAACTCAAAGCACATTTTGGTAATGGCAGTTTGTGGGATATGCCGGGCATTGACTAGGGTTTAACTTTCTACCATTTTCAGAATCAAAAGTTGTTTTGTTCTCGACACACCACCTTTTTAGATAAGGAATTTCTTGCATAAGAAATTAGTGGGAGTTTGGTAGAATAGGAAGTGATTCAAGAACCACAAACGGTTACTGAAGATTTAGTAGAACCTGAAGATTCAATTGACCCTGACAAACTTTAGCCACTCCGTAGATTTGGTAGGTGACCTCTGCCACCTGAGAGATACTACAGTTTCCTCGTTCACGGTGATAAGGAGGCTTGCATCATGTGATGATGACCCCATTAGTTATCAGCAGGCTATGGGAAGTGACTTCCGATTGATAGCTGGATGCCTTGTTATCCTAGTTGGACTCTATGCATTGTAATAAAGTATGGACTTTTTTGGTTGCTCCTGAAAGGGTAAAACCCATTGGGAGCAAGTGGATCTCTTAAGATCGGTGCAAATGGAAAGGTACTAACTTAATAAGGCTAGACTTGTAGTAAAAAGTGTTCATCAAATATCCGTTGTAGATTGTGATGAAACTATCACTTCAGTGTCTATGCTGAAGTCCATATGGATATAACTGGCCATTGTTCTCTTTCATGACTATGATATCTGGCATGTGGATGACTATAACGTCTTTCTAAATTTGATTTAGAAGTGTACGTGTATATGACTCTGCCAGAGAGTTATCTTAGTCAGTGGGAGCAAGTTGCTTAAGTCTATTTTTAGACTAAAACAGGCATAGCGGAATTGGATCATCTATTTTGATTTCACGGTCAAAGTGTTTGACTTAATCAAAATGAGAGATGAACCTGCTATTTGAAAGAAGATAGTAAGGAGTGTTGTCAAATTCCTCATATGGTATGTGGATGACATACTCATGATAGGAAGTGATGTTCCTTTGCTGCAATCGGTAAAACAATAGTGGTCACATGTATTTCTCCATATAGGATATGGATATCAGTCAAATCATGGAGAAACATGTGGAAGCAGTAAAGATCATTTGATGTTCTTGGTATATAGTAATGGCAGCCTTCTGAAGGATGTGGTTACCGATTCATGCTTCCCAGGTAACATGAAAGACAGAGCGTCTGTCACAAGTTATAAATTTACCCTCTTTTGAAGAGCAGTATATTGGAAAGAGTTCTAATGGGATTCTGAGGTAGTCGTGGCGCTAGATGATGATTATGAATAATCAAAAGATATCGCTTGAGAATTCGCTGGATATAATTGTTCATATATGAACATGATCCCATCGTCTGTCCAGGTAAATGCTAAGGCAGGTATCGCTCAGTTCGGGAGATATTTGATCTCCACGAAATTGAGATTCAGGAAGAAATAGAGAGATGCGCTATGCCAGGTCCACTCATTGAGACTGGTCCTCGAACACAGTTTGCGAAACTGTTCGTATAGATGTTGGGTATGTGATACCGCAATAATTGACTTTAAGTGCAAGTAGAAGATTGTTGGATATAGGTGCCCTCAAATCAATTATTGTAATTGAAGGAGGACCTATACGAGAGAACAATCTTACTCGAGATGATAGTATGCTATCTGCTTTGATGTGTTTTATTTACTATCACGTATTGTTTAGACATAAGATAAAGCTCTAGGATTTTTCTTGACTACCAGGGCGATGATGGAGATTATACTAGTGGGCCCTGGGTAGTCGATAAGCACATCCATAAATGTCTTTAGTAGTAAGAGTATTGAGACTAGGCATCGATACTTCAGTTTAGACTAGTGTGCACGTTTCCTGACCCGATTAGAGGGCGATAGCTGATCCTGCAGTTATTGATATTTGACGTCGAGGATTGTATACAGGTACTCATTGGATGAGTTATACTGGATGGACTCACCGAGAACTCCTAGTTGGTAATATACCAATGTCAGCTAGCAGTTCTCTTATGACATGGGTACAGGATAGCCCTAGGACCTGAGATCGCCATAGTGTCTCATGTGTGTCCCCACTATACTTAGACTTCTATCCTACCATGGTTTAAAGGAGTTGTGCAAATATGTTTTTGTTGGGTATAATCCCGAAGCACGTGGAGGTAGTGAGCGGTCGAGAGGATTCGTCTCTCTCGGTATAGGGAGTCGATGTCTTACTATGTAGGACATGACTACAACCACAAGTCGATGGCCACCACAGTGGAGATAAACTGATAAGTGTTATCAGTTATATTTCCGATTCGTTATGAGTTCTCTGTCGCACGATTAATCGAGTTATTGGGGTCTGACAGATTCCAAACTCTAGACCCGATATGCGATACTCATAGACAAAGAGACCAGACTGTACGGTAATGTCACTGATAGAATTTGCAGGGTTCAGACGAGCTTGCTCATTGAACTTCTTTCGTTCAATACCTGGATAGTCATTACGTGCAGCTAGTACGGCTGATGTACTTATGGGCTATGGATACGATCCTAATCTATTACCAGCGTATTGTCGAGTCTTTAGAGTCCCACACAGAGTTTTCCCAGCACCGCGAAATGATGTAGGGCACGTATAGGGATACGTGCAGGAATTCGATTAAACACGTGTATTTGATACATGTATTTTAATCGGGTGTTAATTGATATTAGCAGGTATATATATGATATGGCCGGATTATTAAATCAAGTATTTATTTAATAATTAAATGTATATTTATATATTGATATATTTATATATTAACTAATATCATGCTCAATTTATTATTTTCTTCTCTTAATTAATATTTATATTTGATATAAATATTGTTTCATGTGTGTTGATACATATGAGATGGATGTATGAGAATTATATGGAATAATGAGAATGAGTCATGAATTTAAGATGGTTGTTGAATTGATGAGGTGTTTTATTTTTCTAGACCCATTTTTGTTTTTAGTTCAATTTTTATTGAACCTTATACTATCTCATCTCCTCCATGGTTCTTCTTCTTCCTCTGGATTTTCTTCAAGCGAGGAATGAAAAAAGAAAAGAGAAAAATTAAGTGAGCTATTTATTCTATATTTTCTACTAATCATTCTTAGCAAGTTTAATTAATGGGTTATTTCATTTTGATAAGATCAATTTGAAGCTAAAGCTTGTATTGGAGTTATATCAAGATGGATCATCTTCAGCGAGGAGATCATTGAGCAAGCTTGTTTCGGACTTCATGGAGACTAGCTAGAGTCTAAGGAGAGGTGGCTAACGCGTACAAAGGTTGCAGTCCGCCAACTCTTATTTTTAGCTTACTGCATTAGCGACAAGTTTAGTAGTTTGGTTTGATTCTTGGTTTGGATATGCTAATACTCTCTAGATTTTTAAAATTACCACTTCCGCCGCACTTTAAACCCTACCAGTGGTTCCTAGCATCCTAACAAGAAGAAGCGCCGATGCGAGATCCAAACCCACAACACTCAGACAAAGAAAAGCTCAGTCCGATTCTCGACTGGGTACTCTATGTGGACGGTTCCTCCACAGAGGAAGGAAGTGGGGTTGGGCCGGGCATTCGTGGCCCCAATGAAGCCGAGATGGAATATTCTCCGCGATTCGAATTCAAGGCCTTGAACAACAACATGGAATATGAAGCCTTATTGGTCGGCCTACAAATCGCCTCGGGAGTGGGGCTAAAGAAAATTAGAATTTGGAGCGATTCCGCGTTGGTCGTCGGCCAAGTGATCGGAAGATTTGAAACCCGGGAACCTCTAATGATGAAATACCTCACTAAGGTGAAAAGGCTACGGAAATTTTTTGATGAAGTTCTAATGGAGCAGATTCCCTAGAGCATGAACATCCAAGCCGACGCCTTGAGCAAGCTCGCCTCCTCCTATTCGGCCAATCAAAAGAGGAACATCCTCTTCGATGTCCTGCCGCGTCCCAACATTGAAGATAAAGAAGTGATACACTAGGTCTACACCACTCGAGGGAGTATCCCGGATTGGAGAAAGCCTATAGTAGAGTTCCTCAAGGATGGAATGCTCCTCGAGGACCGAATGGAAGCGCGCTAGCTCCGCATGAAAGCTCGCCACTTCATATGGAGCAAAGGAAACCTGTACAAAAAATCGTACACCCAACCTCTACTCAGATGCATTGATTACGACAATGTTGGGTACGTTCTCTAAGAGATACATGAAGGAGTCAGAGGCGCACATTAGGGGGCCCGTAATTTACTTCAAAAGATGCTGCTACAGGGGTATTATTGGCCGGCTATCCACAGCGACGCAAAAAAGCTCATACGATGATGCAAGGCGTGCCAACTCTTCGGCAGCGTTTCTTGGTTACTAGCAACAGAGTTAACACCGCAGAGAACAGGGGGCACAAATATATCCTTGTCGCCGTGGACTACATTATGAAATAGGTCAAAGCCACATCGATTAGAAAACCGGATGCCGCCTCCACAGTGAAGTTCCTGCAGAACAACATAATCGCCCGATTTGGAATTCCGAGGTGCATCATCATCGACCACGGAACCAACTTCAAAAACCAAAAAGTCAAAGAATTTTGCAGTGACTACCACATACTAATGAAGTTCTCGATGGTCGCTCATCTCCAGTGCAACGGGAAAGCCAAGGTAACAAACCAAGGTGTCATCCGGGGCCTCAGAGCTCTCCTGGAAGGAATACAGGGCGGATGGGTCAAAGAACTGCCTCGGGTACTATAGGTATTGTGCACGTCAAAGATGACACCCATGGGGGAAATCCTGTTCAGTCTCTTTTATGGCACAGAGGCAATGGTTTCTGCAGAAATCGGTCTACCTAGTTATCAAGTCGAACACTTCGATGATGAAGCCAACGTCTTAGCCCTTCGAAGCAACCTAGATATCCTGCTGGAGAGAAGAGACCGGGTGAAAATAAGGATGGCCGCATATCAGCAACAGACCGCTCGATATTACAATGCTCGGGTGAAGCACCGAGTCTTAAAACAGGAGACTTAGTCCTCCGACGTAAAGAATTCAAGGACCAAGGAAAGCCGCACAAGTTCTCCCCGAAGTGGGACAGACCCTTCCTCATGACTGAGGTTTTGCCTGGAGGAGCGTACCGCCTCCAAGATTCTTTAGGGCGTAGCTTTCCACGGCCATATAATGCTGAAAAGCTTAAATTTTATAGATGAACTTGTACTCTCTTGAATAATGAGATTCCTCTTTCTTTATCATTTAAACTTGTTTTTTTTCCAGCTTAGCCTTCAAGCGAGTAGATTCCTGCTCGGTTCCGAGGTCGGCGGACAACCTCCTGCCCGTCGTATTCATTCACCGCGGATAGATTCCTGTCCGACCAAACCTATAAATCCTAAGCCCTCTCACGAGCCAACAGTCTGTCTCCAACCCGGCTTGGAGGCAAGCGAAGTACCGCCTATAGGTAGCCAACCTAAGTCTCGCTCCGCCCATCTTATCTTGACTTCGGGGTGAAGGAGGGAAGAAAGGGCATCGATCTACCTACACTTGGAAAAATAAAAGCAAGAAAGTTCAACGATACTAATTCTCTGAGCAAAGAAAAATTTATTAATAAGAGGTATTCTCGGCTCCTCATCCTTACAAAAGCACCTAGGGGATCACAAAAGAAAAAGGAAAAATGCTTCTTAATGATTACAATAGAGGAGGAAGAGGGTATTGAAAGCATTGGTCGTGGTACTCAATGTAGAGATCTGACGGCCGAGCCTAGGTAGCTTTCCATCGCTCCCTCTACTTATGCCCGTGGACTCGAGCAGCTATGGTTCTATCAGGGACTCCCGCTGTTGAGCATGAAGCTATGATCAACCTCTGCTGGAATGATTTGCGTAGGATATCTATCTAGCGGTTTGCTTGCTCTTTGAGATCAGGCCCAACTCCTAGGCCGTGTGCATCTTGTCGATGGCTTCCTCCAATGCTTGTTGGGACAACGCCCTAAAAAGGTTAGGGGAGGATCTCCAGATCGCGTAGATGAGAACCTGCAAGAGGGAAGATCGGCGTGAGAGTAACCGCCCGTAATGACGCTCTTGACGACCTATCACAGTCTCGAATGTCACCTCGGAACTGTCAAAGTCGTAGCGGTAGACATCATTGCGTGTTACGATATCACGGATGTTGTACGTATTGCCGGCCATCAGAAAACAATAGACTATGAAGATCAGAAGAAGAAAAAGGGGAAGAGACGGAGGCAACTAAAAGTAAATCGACAAGAGTGCCTAAGAGAGGGCCAAGGCTCCTCTTTATAGCCTCAACGAAAATTCCCTAACAGTCTAGATTCTCTCCCGCCAAGGCATGAATTACATAGTATCACATCCATCCAATGAGACACCGCCACACGGCACCTGGTTATTGGCCGCCTCCCTTTCACACGGATCCTGAAGATTGAACGACGCCGTCAGGATATTCACGCGGATTTCGAGATACCCACCATGCACCACGTGGCACCGGGGATCAGGGAGGCACAAATATCAACGTCATGGCAATCCTACCTTCCAGTGGCCAATTCACAGTGAGTAGACTTCTGCTCATTCCAAACTGTGGATCAGAAACCCTCTCATGAGGCCACTGGGAAGCTTCCTGCCCAGCCAATTCACAGTGAGTAGACACCTACTCGGTCCAAACTGTAGATAGAAATCTTTTTCATGAGGCCGTTGGGTGGATTCCTGCCCGGTCAATCCGCAGTGAACAGATTCCTGCTCAGTCCAAACGTGGATCAGAAGCCCTCTTACGAGGTCGCTGGGTAGCTTCCTGCATGATCAATCCGTAGAGAGCAGATTCATGCTCAGTCCAAACTATGGATCAGAAGCCTTCTCATAAGGATGCTGGGTAGTTTTCTGCTCGGCCAATTCATAGCGAGTAGACTCTTGCTCGGTCCAAATTGTGGATCGGAAGCTCTCTCACGAGGACGCTAGGTAGCGTCCTGACTGGCCAATTCACAGCGAGTAGACTCCTGCTTGGCCCAAACCAGTGAATCCTAAGCCTTCTTATGAGGCCGCCGGGCATTTTCCTACTCGGCCTAAACGGTGGATCCTAAGGCCTCACATTAATCTAGCAGGCAGACATCTGCCTGGCACGCATACTCGAAGTATACAAACTCTTGTGTAGCCCAAGTAAAGAAAGCTCGCCTACGGTCGATAGCCGGCCCAACTATAATCCCGCTCAAATCCGAAGATAGGATAATACCGAGGTTTGCTAAGGTCAATCCGAGTTCCTAAGAGTTTCCAAAAATACACTGGTCTATCTACCCTTAGGAGAATAAGCCTAGTGTTCGCTCGACTCCCGTTACATAGTCTTTGGGTGAGGGGGGACACCACTCTATCTACACTTGGAAGAATAAGACTAGTGTTCGCCTAACTCACGTTACCCCGTCTCCGGGGTGAAGGGGGAGTCCGGGCTATCCACACTTGGCGCCGTCCACACTCCGACCTATCCACACTTGAAAATGTAAAAATAAAAACGAGACTTTCCAATCAGACACATCGCAGATGAGCAAAGATATTTCATTAATTTCGAAATTATGTACAAGCTATTATGAGTTCCTCAGCTGTACAAAATTGATACAAATTGCCCGGAGGCTTACAAAAAAGGGGGGAAAGCAGGGAGAGCGGCGACATCAAGTCATCTTCTCGGCCAAGGTCTCCTCGCTGTCTGCCTGCTCGGTGCCTCCGCCAGCCTGCTTCCCCCCGCCTACTCGGCGCCTCTGCCCTTTGGGTCTTCCTTTATGAGGGCGTACCTCGCATGTAGCTCCCGGTCTTCGAACCCGGGCATCATCTCCCTAACGGCGTCGAGGGTGTTATGCCACCCAACGGTCGCAGAGTCGGCGAGGTCGATGTAGAACTAGTCGGACATCTTGTATCCCACCACAGCCTTCTCCGTCCCCTCCTCGGCCCTTTTCGCTGTTTCGATGGCCGCCCAGGCATCCCTTTTAATGAGTCTCTTTGATTCCTAAAAGAGCTCGTTGACTTCGCCAACTTAGGCCTGGGGGCTTGGTTAGACTTGGTCAGGGCTCGGTAGGACTCCTTCAGCCTCGTGGCCTTCACACCCTTCGAGACCAGTCGTGACTCGAGCGAGGCGACGTTATTCTCGGCCTCCTTTAGTTGGCGAGGAGCTCTTCCTCACGCGAATAAGTATCCCTGGCCTTTTTTTTTATTGCCGAGGCAACTTTCTTGAACTCCATGGAGGCTAAGAGAGAGCATTGTTTAAGGACCTGCAGAAAAAAGCAAACAACATTCGTTAGGGACTAAACATGGGAAACGTTGCTTGGAAATTTATGGAAAAATTACCAACCTGGACGGTCTCCTGAGCTATCTCCGCAACCTGGGCTTTCATGGTTCCTCGAGGTATCTTAGCTCCGCCGCTTTCTCTATATCCGCCAGCAAGCTGTCGGCCATAGATAACCCTGACGGCATCTCGAGGCAGAAGTCACCCTTCTATATGTGTATCCCAGCTGGAGGCTGCTGAGAAACCATCTTCTTCTTTGCCGAAGACTCGGCGGAGGAGTGTGCATCCGGCCTCATCCAGGGAACCTATTCCTGGGCTTGTTTCGACCTCCACTCCTACATTTCTCGGAGACAGGTGGAGCGGCGGCGACCTTTGCTGAGGGACCTTGGAGGGGCACCACGCTCGGCGTGGGCTTAGACGAGCCGCCACCGCCACCCTTTCTTTCCTGTACCTTGGCGGCCAAGGTGGCTATGATCTTTGACCGGTCTATGGGCTCTGCAGAAGGAAACAAAAAGGGTTAGCAACAAAAGCAGTGAAATATACCAGGTATAAATTGATCGGTTAAGACCTAAGTTACCTATGAAGCTCGCGGGGCTGAGTCCCGCCCAGCTTAGGGCCTACCCGAAAAGCAAGGCGTCGGCACGTTGGATCGGCTCCTACCGGGACACGACCCCCGTCTCTGGGGAATTTGACCGCTTGGCCTTCGGGCAATCCGCCCTATGTCACTTGGTGGTCACCGGCCACTCTTCTCCCTTTGGAGGACTGAAAAAGACGGACTTCTCTTTCTACCCATAGATAGAAGAAAGGACGACCACTACTCCCGACCCGGCCGCTCTACCCTTATTCTTTTTTAAGGAGAAGTAGACCTAGCTCGGCTCATCTTCATGAGTAACTGGATGGTTCTTATAACAAAGAGGGAAAAGCGAAGACCTAGGCTAAAGGGGATCCGATCAATTTTAAGCCAGACTAGGAATCCAAGGAGAATCCTCCACGAATTCGGTGCTAGCTGGCCCGGGGTGAGTTGGAAACAATGAAGGACAACACAAATCTCAGGTGAAAAGGGCAGGCGCATCCCTGTTCGGAACGCTTCTAAGTAACGGGTAATCTTATTACCCTCTACCTAGTCTTCTCATTCACCCTTCCTATTCAGATGGAGCGTATGGCCAGAGGGAATATGGAAACGAGCCCGGATGTCGGAAAGCTCATCCGACCTGTTCATCATCGAGGTAGCGTCATGCATATTCTCGATACGCACCTTGGGGTCCTTCTTGGCCCCCCAACGATGGGGAATAAGAGAATCACCATCCCTTGTTGGTGAACCCGACTTAGAGGAAGAAGAAATTTCTCGGCTATCAGGAGCCGAGGAAGATGGGGAAGCCTCTCATCACCTGACTCTACCCTAACTACATCTTTTAGAGGAACGGAGGAAGACATCTGACCTGATTCAAGGGAAGAAGAGTTGAAGAAGGATTTGGACCGGGGATCCGACCTAAGAGTGGGAGCGCTGAGAAATCCACAGACAACAAAAGGCAGGCGAAGCAAAGGTATTTCTTAGGGATAGGCCTCCCCTATTTACACACTCAGCAAAGGCCATCTAGAGGCCCAAATCTGCTCCTTCTAGAACGAAGAGTCGCGCACGACAGTCTCGATGGCACCACGCTATATCCAACCATTGGGCACTCCCCCCTTATGCGGATCCAACCGGCGGAAGCGACGTCTCACAATCCGCAATCCGATTACGGCCATGTGGCATGAAATCGATGGCCTGAACAAGCGAAGCGACGTCCATTATGGCGCCGCCCTCTTTGTAATCCATTGACATCATCGGGGATACGCGCGAAAATTAAGATGCACGTAAAACGCCACGTGGACTCGGGGATCGAAGAGACACAACCGCCAAACGCCATGTCGTTCCCAGACAATCCACCATAAAGAATTCTCAGCACCAAGTTGAACCGAGAAAACCGAGTTAACCACTCTCGAACCGACCTATAAATAGGTCGGAACGAGAGTGAGGGGATAATGATAATACTCATAAATGGAAATTCCCCAGATCACGACACATAGCAAATGACATGTCGTCCACGCAAGCCCACTGGATTCCTGGAGGCTATGGAGCTGGAATAAGTATGATACAATAGGGACATTCCTCGGCGCTTTGCCTCCGAGGTAGCACCCGACATTTTGGTGGCCACCCCTGAGTATGTTCCCTCTTTGCCTAACTATCAGCCATCGCCCATCTCTAAGCAATCATAGAGTTGATCTCCCCCAACTCCCTGGCTTGTCTTCGAGCTATCTAATAGCTGAGATTCCTCAGCGCCCCTGTGTTAGGAATATGTATGCCCTAGAGGCCATTATTGTATGATATAGTGGATGCTTGGACATATATATATATATATATATATATATATTGTAACATTTCAGAAATATAAAATATTATTTTTGGAAATTTAATATTAAAATAATATATTTCGCGAAAACTATTCGATTGGCGAATAGGGGTTTTTCGTAAAATGGTATAAGTATATACCAATATTTGGAAAATAATCGGAGATTAAAATGATTTATTTATTATAATGATATTTATTGGATTTTGGCATTTTTATAAATAATTATATGCAATTTCGAGTAAAATTGATTAGTGCACTAATAATCGCGACTAAGCCAAATCCGTATTTTTAGATTTTTCCATAGCTAGTGCACCATGTCATGTGCATGTTGTTATTTTGTTTGTGACTTGTGAGTTTTGTGAGTTAGTGAAATAAAAGAGAAAAGAAAAGAAAAGCAAAGAGAGAAAGAGTTATGAGTGTAAAACAAAAAATGAGAAGAAACAAAAGAGATATTTGTTGAGAGGTGAGTGTAGGAGATATTTAGTGTGAGAGAGGGAGCCTAAGAGAGAGAGGGTAAGACTTGGCTGCCCCATTCTTCATTTCCCATTGTTTTCTTCATGTTTTTCGTCATCTCCTTCATTCTCACTCTCATCCATGCATCATCTCCAATTCCTTCTCAAAACCTCATGCTACCTTCATTAAAAACATGCACAAACCTATTCTAAACCCTTTGAACCAATCAAGTATGGATTTTGAAGATTTTGGGCAACTCAAGAATCTTCCTAAATTTCAAAATGAGGTAATCTCTTCACTTTAGATTAGTATTTGTGTTTATATATATCCTAGTTTAGTTAGAATTAGATATAATTAGGTTATGTGATCTTAGAAAATTCCAAGTTGCTGTTAAGTGGTAATTTGAGGTGTAGTGAGTATTTGTAAGACTTTAGAGATAATTTCCTGACTTAGAAATGAGTTTAGAATCTGATACACGAACTTAGAATTTGTCCCGTGTCGGTTTTGTGAAGTTTGTTAGTCTTCAGGGTATTTGGAGCAACTTGGGTCGTTTATAAGAAAATCAAACAAGTCCGTTAACCAGGATAGACCACTAGAAGACCACCACCGAAGCACGAGCCCATTTTACCCTACTTTGACCGGCGGCGCCTGGTTTTTGGATGATCTCACCGGACTTCCTTTTGGCATTGGTATTGTAGTTTTGCCTGTAGCTCACTTACCTTGCAACCTATCCCATGTACTTGTTTGTTTAGTCCCTATTTACCTGAGCCAAAATCTGGGAGTTGTTTGCGAGTGCTTTGGCTATTGTTTCCGGTATTTGAATTCTTGGTTTTTATATTTGAGATTTGAATTGGTCGTTGGACGTTTGTACGTCAACGACGAGGGTTTTTTGGTTGTTTTTGCATGCGTAAGCTATGGGTTCTAACTTATAAGCAATCCGTGTACCGTATGGGTTTTTCGCACTTGATTTTAATAGTATTGTGATTGTGTATTGATTGTAGGTACCTTCGCGTGGACTTCCGAGATGACGAAGCACATCGACTTCGGCTAAGCGAGGAGTTTAGCAGGTGAGTGGATTTATATCTACGGGGGAAGTCGGGTGGATGGCGTATAGCACCCCCACAACTATGATATAGAAGATCGTTTTATAAATTATAATTTGATAAAGGATATGCTACGAACTTACGGACCTGATTATAGGATTTAGTAAAAGATGATATGATAAAAGTTGACACTAATAAATATATATTGGCTTGAGAATATGATATAGGTATATAAGATAACATGATGTGGGATATTGAGATGATAGATGCAGATGACTCGGATTGATATATGAGAATATGAAATGAGAAGTAAATAATGATAAGTATGAATTGAAAGAGGACAAGTATGGGTTGATAATGATAGGATATGAGATCGAGATCGATATGAATGCCGATTAGCAAGATATGATGTATATGCAAGATGACATGATATAAGATTGATATAGATGTGTTATGTGATTGATAAGGTATGCCGTACGAGATTATAGATCCGTACCCTTGCTGGTGAATAGGACGATAGATTCCCTACTCTGTTTGTGATACAGTACGATAGATTACTGTACGCGATGTGTTTACCGATGTTTGATCCGCGCTCATGAATTGAGAATGATGATCGAGGATATTGTGACTCCTGATACTATGAGGTGGGATCATTGAAATAAAGAGGCTACCTTATTATAGTTCATATTTATATTGGATTATTCCTCATGTGATACCTATCATGTTTCTATTATTTAATATTATATGATATACTTCCTAGTACACCTGCACAATTATCATTGATGCGCATGTTACACTTATACAGATTTTCCGGCTCATACACATTCATAATCGGTAATTGCCATGCTACTTATACAGTAGAACTGCCATATCATGATATTACTCTTAAAAGTAAGAGTACATTCATTATTCTGTATTATCACTTGACATGCTTGCATGATATACTCGATATGCTCATATTGCTACTCTATGTTGCATACATCGTACTTTATGGTTATATGCATTGAGATGCTGTTTTTATGAGATCTTTGGAATTGAGAACCGCAGTTTAATTTTAAAGGAATTTGTGTATTGTTTTAAAAATGCGGTTTCTCTTGATATGATATTTCGAGTTGTCCACCATGAGTTTTCTCGGTTCTGAGCAGTGAGTATATTCGATTCGAGGAGCGGTAGGCACCGTCCGCGGGTACATGGTGGACCCGGTGAGGTATCCCAGGGTAAGAAGACTCGTATTGTTAGGCGGTGATACTGGCAGGGGAGCACTACCTACCGGTGATTGTATAGAACTCAGCGGATATCCGGAGGATACCATTTTAGAGTTATGATATGAGATGGATATGAGGACCGATCTAAGGATGCGGCGCCTGAGATGAGATAGATATGAGGGCCGATCCGAGTATGCGGTGTCTGAGATATGAGGATTTACGTGTCGATGCTGGAAACGGGTTTTCATGATGTTTCGAGTGTCGGTATTGGACACTCAGGTTCTATGATTTTGATGTATCGTTGATGGACATGTGGTTGATGTCCTCATATATATATATACATGGTTATGTTTTCATGATGTTCGAGTGTCGGTATGGGACACTCTGGTTCCATGATATTGTTTGTGTCGTTGATGGACACGTGGATCATATCCACATGCATACAGGCATATGATGTCGGATGTTTAATTATATATGTCATTGCATTGACTCGATTGTTGACATATATGCGTACTTGGTCATCCTAGATATCATAGTATTACCTTCATGATATAGTGACCTAGGAAATCGTTGTTTTATTCGATTTCTACTTGTTGATGTTTTCTACTCACGAGTTGGCAACTTACCCCCGTTGTGCCACAGTTCTTGCAGGTTTGACCGTTTGGGATCAGTTGCGGTATCATTGGCACACAGCTTCATCCAGGGTGTTTGCTTTGGTAGGTGGGACACATGTTGAATTGTGCCCACTATCGTACTTTATATATTCTGTTGTATCTAGATAAACTCCATCAGATCAGATCAAATCAAAGACTAGACATTGTATATTGGTAGACCTAGTCAGACTTGGGTTTTGTGCGAGACTTAAAGCGATGGGTTTATGATCGCTTTTCTTGAGTTTTGATATCTTGCTTATTTATTTGTTCTTTCTGGGTTTTTCTTCGCCGTTGGGTGTCGTATATATGTTTTTTTGCGTGGTTGTGATTCCACCAGTGGTGAAGAGCTAGCTCCCGCTTAGGGATGCCTATATATTGTTGTGTATATAGTTTTTGGACCAAAATATACAAGGGAGGTGCTGCCTGAAATTTTAAAATACGAAACATGTTTTCAACTCTAGTATACTCCACTTGCATTTTCATGTTTCATTAGCTATGCATTTAAAGAAAAACATGATTCACTATACCTTTATTTCAAAACTGCACCCCCACTATTTTCCGCAAAAAGGTTTAGATTTTCTGGGCTTCGGCTTACTTGATTTACGTTACGCCTTCAGACGTTGCATAATTTAAGTGCCGATCATGTGCTAAATTACGGGTCGTGACATATATAGAGGACTTTCTTGCTTGACATGATAGTATGTTATCTGGTTGCTCTTTATCTTAACATGTACACTTGTATTATTATACTGTCTCTCTGATACATGTTGATAAAGCCCTTAGGATGTGTACTTGACTACAAGGACTATGATGCAGATCATACTAGTGGGGCCTGGATAGTCTACAAGCACATTCTTTAATGGTTCCTAGTCGATGGGATATCGGGACAGGGCATCGATATTCCAGAGTAGACTAGTTTGTACGTTTCTTGACCCTGTATGGGGCGATGGTTGATCCCATAACCATTGGTGTTTGACATCAAATATTGTACACAAATGCTCATTAGAGAATGGGTACACCGAACAGGACTCGCCAAGAACTCCTAGATGGTACCATACCTATCGTCAGATAACTGTTTTCTTGTGACACTAGTACAGTTTAGTCTATAGACCCGAGATCTTCATAGTGTCTTGTGTGGTTCCCACCGTGCTTTGATTTACTCCCTACCACGGCTCAAAGGAGTCGTGCAAACAGGTGGATTTTGTTTACAGTCTCGAGTCACACGGAGGCAGTGAGCGATAGGAGGGGTTTCGTCTCTCCCGGTATAGGGAGTTGATGTTGCGCTATGATCAATTGGCTATAATAGCCAGTTCCTGCCCAGTGCTGATGAGATTTACTGCTAAGTGTTATCAGTAGTTTCTCGAACCGTTATGAGCCATACATCGGCATGACTTATCAAGTTACTGGGGTCTGATGTATCCACCCAAAGACTCGATATGCAACATATCAGACGAAGAGACCGGACTGTACGGTAAGTGATACTTATAGGCTTCATGGGAGTTTGGACAAGTTTGCTTGTTGATCTTCTAATCGCTCAATACCTGGGTAGCCGTTACGTCCAGCTAGTACCGCTGACGGCTTTTAGGTAACTGATGTGATCATTACCTACTGCTGGTGTATTGATGAGTCTTTAGAGTCCCACATAGAGGTTTCTTAGCTCAAGCGAAATGAAGTAGAGCACATATGCTGATATGTGCGGGAGCTTGATTAAATATGAGTATGTGATACCGTATTCTAATCTGACGACATTTGATATCGGTTAGGTTATATGTGATATAACCGATTATTGAATCAAGTGTTGATTTGATAATATGGTATACAGATAAATGATATTAGTCGGTTATATATGATATAACCGGATTATTAAATCAAGTGTTGATTTAATAATTTGATATATATTTATATTTGATATATTTATATATTAACTAATATTAATGCTCACTTATTATTTTCTTCTCTTAATATGTGTGTGTGTGTGTGTATCTCTCTCTCTGTGTGTGTGTGTGTGTGTGTGTGTGTGAGATATATGTATATGGATTTTCTTTTTTGAGAAATAGAAAAATAAGATGGAAATGGGGAGATATTTGAGGAATGGGTGAAGCATGGATTTTACATTATTTTATTAGTTTGCTATCACTATTGAAGTATGGTTGTAATTTATTATTGGATAATATTTGATGCTTCAATAAGTGAGAAGATGAGAAGCCATTCTTCACTTGCACTTGGTTTTTGAAACCCTAGCTCATTCTCTACACACTCTCCATCTCCTCCTTCTTCCTCCTCTTTCCTTTTCAAGAGTTGAAAAGAAAAGGAGATAGAAATTTCTAAGTGAGCCTAAACACCTACTTCATCAACCTACTCTAGATTAGCACTTTAGATTAGGTTGTTACCTTCACTAATACATGATCAGTGAAAAGGTAACTTGACTTAGAGATACTTCAAGGTGGATCATCTTCAACATGAAGATCGCAAAGCAAGCTCGATCCATTTTTCAAGTGGAGCCAAGAGGAGTCGCAAGGACGACTACTCGGAGCTTTAGAAGTGAAGGACTTGGTCTACAAAGGTTGTAACCTCTTTCACTTAGGTTAGAACTTTTTATACCATGCTTAAACCCTAATACTCTAGTTAGATTCTAGGTTAGTGTAGCATAGCACCCCAAGATTTTTTAAAATTGCATACTTGATGCTGGTATTAACCTAGTGGTGGTGCAAAGATACACTTTCATGGTATCAGAGCCAAGTTAGAGTATTAGACGATGTATAGAAATTGCAAAACCGAAATGACTCCGAAAACTTTAATCCAAAATCCAAGTTTCTGTAAATTTTAAAATTTCCTCTGATTTTTTTTAAACAAGTGCAGAATTCTAGATGTGATGTAACTAGAACACCATAGAAAAATGAATCCCAAATGTTAATTTTTGGCCGGCCAAACATGCCAAATTCCCTGCCCGGCCGGTTTTTGAAATGAGTTAGGGTTAGGGTTTTGTATGGTGTTCTTATCTTTTGGATTTAGGGTTTCAGGATATGTTTGTTTTTGCCCAGATTGCATGTGATGTTATTTTTGTGTTGGGGCAATTCGGAGTATTTCGAAGTCACAATTTAACATCGTTTATGGGTTTAAGTTTGATATGTGATACGATATTTTGAATCCACAATAAATTAGTTTTGTGAAAACTAGTTTGTAATTTGTAAATCTAGAATTTTAGACTCTTTTGATCGATTGCCACGGAGTTTTGATTCGGATCAAAACTCTGTCGCAATCTCGTTTAGTACGCGAACACTTGCCAGGTAACACTGCTCGATAGCCACACCTCATAGCCCCGACAAGTGACTATAGGAGAACCCCATTGCCAAAAGCATCCACTCGGGTGCTCGTGGCGGTGTTCCGCCTAAGTGCACTTCGTCGATGGCATCGGGGGAGCGGCCATCTACTAAAGTTCCTGACGAGCATCCGATGATTTTATCAGGAATCCTGTTGAATTACCTAAAAGGTTATTGAAAAGTGTTTTCAATTCGAGACTAAAATGCAAGGTTTATAGGGTTAGGCATGAAATTTGGAATATGTGATATTCCAGGTTTATGATGTCTAAGGAAAATGCGGATTCTAATTATTGTAGTTTTCATTTCTTTTCTGCGACCGTAAGTGTAATATGTGGGGTATCCTAGATCTCATTGCTATACGTCAACGACATTCGGGATATGCATATTTACTTACATTGATGACATGTGATGTTAAAGTGTTGCTTGTGATATGTTATATTGGATCGTCTTGATTGAATAACCGGGGTTTTTTGCGTGAGATGAGAGTTTTTCAATTTTCATTCATATAAAAAGTTGTATGTAATATTCTTTTATTGGGACACTTTAGGGTTAAGGTTGTTGTCACCATTGATGTATATTATTTTACTTTTCCGTATTAGGATAGACCCAAGACGGGGAGCACAAGTAACCCGGTTCTAGAGTCCAGTGGGAGGCCATCTCGAGGAGTCGAAACCGGGTCTCCTAACTCTAGAATTGGCAGGGTTGCTTGCAGCTCTCGTAGGAGTCTATGGATATGGGTTTGGCTATTCATCATGACCGTGGAATCCGTGTTTTTCATTATTGGCTAAATTTAAAACACGTACCTCCTTGTATCTCCAATATTTCATGTGTTTGCTTCAGCTGCTTGTGTTCTGTGATGTGATCATATAACTGCGTGAAACGAATGCTATATATATATATTTGATATATATAATAAACGTTGCTTATGTTTTGCACCCGCGCTAGTCCTGTCCCCACTCTGCCGTTAGTTAAGTAACCTAACGGTGCATGACGGGGCCCCGTGGAGAATACGGATGGCATAAGTGTACGTTCTATTTTCGTTTCTTCTATGATGTTTAGGAAACATAAATGATGGTGTTAGTGATATATTCCCTAGAGGCCATTATTGTATCATACTGGGTTGTATATTACATATTGGAAGCTTAGGATATTCACAGTTATGATAACAGTCTTGCTCAAAATGGTAGTATGTTACCTGGTTTGATTCTACCTCAATATGTGCATGTGTTTCTTTTATCATATCGCTTATACATATTGGTAGAGCCCTTAGGATATTTGCATGACTACCAGCGTTGTGATGACAGTCACACTAGTGAGGGCTGGGTAGTCTATAAGCACATGCTTATACAGGTCTCTAGTCGTAGGATTATCAAGACGGGGCCTCGATACTCCGGAGTAGACTAGTGTATACGCTTCTCATCCCAGCAGGGGATATGGTCTGTCCCACAGCCATTAGTACGACGTACTAGAGATAGTATGCAGTTGCTCATTAGGTTATGAGTTACACTGGACAGGACTCGTCGAGAACTGCTGGTTGGTATATACCCATCGTTAAGAAGCAGTTCCCAGGTGACATGTGTACAGGTTAGTCTGTTGACTTTCCATCGCTACTTTGTCTCGAGTGTGTTTCTACTGCACTTAGATTACTACCCTACCATGGCTTAAAGGAGTGATGCAAACAGGTAGTAGTTGGGTGTAGTCCCGAAGCACTTGGAGGCAGTAGCGGTCAGATAGGATCCGTCTCTCCCGGTAGTAGGGGTTGATATCGCGCTGTGTTCGGAAAGACTTTCCACAAAGTCCCTGGCCAGGGCAGTCAAGAAATACTGGTAGGCACTCTAGAAGTTTCTCAGGGTGTATTGAGCTCTCCTCTGACACGACTTATTGGGCTGTTAGGGGTCTGACATTTACCATCCCCCTAGGCCCGATATGCGAGTATCTTAGATGAACAGACCGGACTGTATGGAGATTGTCACAGATAGTCTCAATAGGAGTTCAGATGAGTTTTCTCATCGGCCTTCTTATCGACAGATACCTGGGTAGCCGTTACGTGCAGCTAGTACCGCTAACGTGCTTATGGTCAAACCTACTGCCAGCGTACTGTCGAGTTTTTAGAGTCCCACACAGCGGGTTTCCCTGCTTTGGGCAAAAGATGCAGAGGCCGTATGGTTTTACGGCAGGGCTACAATTATATACGTGTACTTGTACACGGATGATGTTCGGGTGGACAATACTAGTAGGCTTTGGTTTAAGCCGAATCCTAGTATTGTATTATTGGATTGTTATCATCTCAGTGTATTCGTATTTTTCGGAATATGGATATGGGTATGTATATACGGTGAGGGCATTCTTGTAATTTGGCAAGGTATGTTTCTAGAAGGGGACACCTCATTATTGGATTATCTATTTTTGCAAAATGGATTAATGAGGTAGAAATGGAGGAGACTTTTCTGGTATGGTGTAAAACATGGTTCAAGAAATTGTTTATTGGTTTGGATGCACTATTGAAGCATGGGAGGTATTTTCTATGAGAAAATATTACATGCTTCATTGTTGAATACTCTTGAGCCATTCTATACTCTTCACAACCTAGCTCATTTCTCATTTCTCTCTCCAAGTTTTCCTCTTCTTTCTCAAGTGAGACTCTTACACTCACATGAGTTGTGAAACAAAGAGTCTCATGAGACAAAACAATCTAATAGCTTCTCTACATCACCTAGGCTACTTGGATTAGCGAACCATTTACCCTAGTTACCTTGGTTTAAAGGCTGGAGCTCAAAGCACATACTCTCGGGTGGACGAGGAGGCCGATGTCACAAGCTTGATCCATACTTCTAGGAGCCAAGGAGAGGAGGAAAAGAAGACCTGAAGGAATAGTACACGGAGGTATAACACTCTTACCGAGTTGCTAAACCTCCTAGTAGTTTAGTTAGTTAAGGTTTTAGTATAAATCCTGGAGTTAGCCGGTGTTGCGTAGTTTGTTAAAATCGTTTTTTGAAAATTCCGCCTCCCCACGAACCCACGGGATGCGCGACATCGGCTTACAGCGGTATCAGAGCTACTAGGCAGGGATGCCGACCCATGGAGGGTTCTCGCTGTGGTGACAGTAGTGGTGAAGCACAGGCTCTTACCTCCAGGGTTCCCCATGTAGTTATATGGTCCGGCGGGTTGTAGTCCATCACGAGGGGATTACCTAAAAAGTAACTACTGAGAGACCTATGGGTGCCACGGCCAGTTTCCACTGTGTTGACTGACCCAACGTAGTATCAGAGCCTACAAAACCTTAACTAGCTACTTAGCAAGTAGTTAGAAATTTGATCGTCGAAAAAATCCTGAAAACACAATTTGAAAACCATGTTTCTATCGATTTTCAAAACTGGTCCAAAAATCTTTTCAGATGCCTTAAAAATACAGGCAGGGTTTTCTAAGAACACAGAAGGAAAACGAGATCCTAAGTCCCCAAGACCGCCGCGGAAACGCAGACATTCCGCGGCTGAGTCAAGGCCGACTTTGTCTGAGTTTCTTCAGTGTGTCTTATTTGTAGAATTGTGATTTCTAGAATATTTGGTTTCTACCCAGATTGTTTTTGTGCTAGATTGTGCATGGGGTAGACTCGGATTTGGTTAATCGATCGAAATTCTAAGATTACTTGGCTAATCGGGTTTTCTGTGTTTGGATATATGTGTTCGTAAACCTCCGCTAATTTCTATACGTCGATTAGTTGGGGGTTGTACAAATCTGTAATCTGTGTTCATGGTTTGTGTATATGGAGTATTGGAACGTCATGGATGAATAGCTGGGGCATGTGAGAAGAGTGTTTTCTTTTCTTTCATTCTTGTAATTTATAAAAGTGATGTAATATTATTTTGCGGGGCACATCTGGGTTGAGGTTGTAGCCACCATTGTATTATTTATTTTACTTTTTTTGCTCCTAAAATAGACCCAAGGTAGGGTGCATATGCTACCAGGTTCTCGAAGTGCCAAGTGGCCTACTCATTTTATTGAGGGTGGTTGCTTCACTTCGGGAATTTGGCGGGTAGTTTGCCGCACCCGTAGAGGTCTAGGGTAGGGTTTGGCTATTCATCACGACTGTGGAATCCGTCTTTCGTTATAGGATTAAACGAAACGCGGAATTCCTAGTATATCCAATATATTCATCTGTGATCTGGAATGCCTATTATTGCGTGAGACGAATGGATATATATATATATATATATATATATATATATATATATATATATAGTAGGCGTTGCTTATGTTTTGCACCCATGCTAGTTCAGCCCCCGCTCTACCGGTAGTTAAGTAACCTAACGGTGCATGACGGGGCCCCGTGGCGAATGCAGATGGCATAAGCGTACGTTGTATTTTCGTTTCTTTTTCTGTAATGATAGGGTTAAATGATGGGACCGCATTAACATTGATTATTGCAAGGAAAAACAAACCAAAGCTTAATCGTAGGAACAATTTCAAAACCACTCGGTTTTCTTCAAAAAGCAAAATTTAAATGCAGAGCCTAAAACATTCCTTTTAGAAAGCTATCATGGTTCCTTCGACTATATCAAGTTCACTACATTCACAGTTTTGCCAAAACCATTTGTAGCCCTCCATCATTTCATATGGGTATTCAGTAGTATTCAAGCTATGTATTTTGACCTTCGCCAATGCATAGTGATTGGTAGCTGCTGAGTATTCATATGTAGCATAGATAAATGCGACATTCGTACAACTATGTTGGCTTTCGTAAGGGTATGTACGGGTAGGTTCAAATTAACCTGGACAATGACGGGTAGAACTTGACATATGACTTATGATATGTTGGCCTTCATCAAGATCAAAAGAGCATGGGGAAAAATCCACATCGGGAGTTTCTAAGGAAATTGATACTTGTTAGTGTTGCATACCATTTGTAGTGTGATGATTTTTGTACGATTCCTTCAAAGTTGTCACACGATGATATTTGGATCATGATCCTACTGTGAGTATCCACTACTCTTCGGGAGAATTTTTTACTAAACAATCAATGCTATAAACCAAGTAGGTGTCTAGAACGGTATTAGCGGGGCTACGCCTCCAAGAAAAAAGAGGTTTTGTAATTAAGGAACTTCACAAAAGCATTGGAAAACCTCTCTCAAAATAATGACACCCGCCTGGTTGAAAGGTTAAGCAAGAATTGTAAGAGTGAGATTAATCCTGACTAATTCTTCTTTATGATTTGAGGAAGGATTCGAGAAAACAGTGGGAGTCATCCTGTTTAGATAAATTAATAACCAATTTAAACTTGCAAGAGTATCGTGCTGAGTGTTTCTTCTCTCTCCTCTTTGCAGCGACCACTATGACCGGACTTAGGCTATTAGATAATAAATTAACTGGGCCAAACTATAATGGTTTGCTAAGGAATGTCTAGATAGCACTTACCCATGACAAGCTGGACTACCTCCTTAATACCAAATCCCCAGCTGTCTCAGGTCCAGATTCCACCGTCGCGGATGTTGATATCCGTCAGACATGGAAAAAGGATTGTGCGAGAGCCAAGTGCCTCGTGTTAGCCTCAATGGATTGTAAACACCAGAGGCAACACGAGAAGATGGACTTAGCTTCCATCTTCCTCCATACCAAAGTTTTATATAGAGAGCAATCTCGTATCACAAGATATGAGACCTCGAAGATATTGCTTCAGGCGAGGTTGGTTATCGGGTCATCTGTAGGGGACCACGTCCTTAAGATGATTAGCTATATTGAACAGCTCACGGATCATGGGACCACGTTGGAGAACGATTTATGTACTAACTTGATTCTACAGTCGCTCCCTTCAACCTATGCCCAGTTTATCTTGAATTACAATATTCAAAGGAAGGAAGTTACACTTCCAAAACTCCTCAACATATTGAGGAGCTCAGAGGGCACCTTGCAGGAATCCAGGGAGACACCCTCTCTGCTCATTGGAGAATCTTTCTCTTCTGGATCCAAGGCGAAAGCCAAGGGAGAGAAGAAGAAGGCCTCCACCAAGCCGATAGGCGGTGTCAGTAAGGTATAGCGAAAGGACAGGGCAAAAGTTTCGGGGCTAACAGTAGGGAAAGAGGGATGTTTCTGTTGTCACCCGAAAGCGTATTGTCAGAAGGACTGCAGGGCTTGGAATGCCAGAAACCAGGATTTGAAGCATGTTGTGGCTTCAACTTCGGGTGTGCTGACGATTGAAAACTGTATGTCAATTAACTCTACTTCCTGAGTACTAGATACCGGATCAGGATCTCATATCTGTAATTCATTACAGGTTTTGAGAAACCGTAGAGTTATCAAGGCAAGTGATATGACTCTTAGGGTTGCTAACGGAATGAGCGTGGACGCTGTATCCGTAGGGGAATATCACCTAAGATTGATAAGTTGGCAGATATTGATTTTGCGTAACTATTTGTATGTATCAAGTCTGGCTTGTAATATCATATTTGTATCTTTACATTCTAAAGAAGGATATGATTTTACATTTGTAAGCGATATGGTACACATCCACCTTAATCAAAATTTGATTGGGTCAGGTACATTTGATAACGGCATATACGCATTAAATCAAGCTTAGGTTTTCAGCGTCCAGAACACACATAAAAGAAAGTCTCCGGAATTAAATCAGGCTTTCTTATGGCATTGTTGACTGGATCACATCAATGAAACACGGTTGACGAAGTTACATAAAGAGGGATATTTAGATCCGTTCAAATATCAGTCCTATGCAACTTGTCAATCATGTCTCAAAGGAAAGATGACAAAGACTCCGTTCACTGGACACGGAGAAAGAGCGAGCGAGCTATTGGGACTAATGTGTGTGGTCTAATGTCTACATATGCAAGACGTGGTTATTCCTATTTCATTACTTTTACGGACGATTTCTCAAGGTATGGACATGTATTCTTGATGAGACATAAATCCGAGGCCTTTGAGAAATTCCGGGAATATAAGAATGAAGTGGAAAAACAAACCGGCAAAAGTATCAAGACACTTAGATCTGATCGAGGTGGTGAATACTTAAGTGCCGAGTTCCTAGACTACTTAAAAGAGAATGGAATTCTCTCTCAGTTTACTCCTCCATACACACCTCAACACAACATTGTATCCGAAAGTTGGAACAGGACACTATTAGATATGGTACGTTCCATGATGAGAAACGCTGAGTTGCCGTGATCCTTCTGGGGCTATGCACTAGTTACAGCTGCATATCTTTTGAACAAGGTTCCTAGCAGGACTGTGCCTACCACACCATATCAGATGTGGAGTGGGATGAAACCATCTCTTCAGTATTTGAAGATATGGGGATGTCTAGCTTTTGTAAAAAATCAACATGCGGACAAGCTCGAGGCACGCTCAGGACTGTGTATGTTTGTGTGATACCCAAAGAACTCCAAGGGGTATCTTTTCTATTACGCAGAGGAACAAAAGGTCTTTGTTTCTCGGCATGCCCACTTTTTGGAAACTCAGTTTTTAGAAAAAGAGATAAGTGGGAGTGCAATAGAACTGGAAGAAATTCCTGAACCACAAGCTATTACTGAAAGCATGGCGGAACCAAAAGTTTTGAAAGAACCAGACATCCCCGCGCCACTCCGCAGGATTTGTAGGCAGTCTTATCCGTCCGAGAGATACTACGGTTTTCTCATAGACGGGGATAGAGAGGATTGAATCATCGATGATGATGAGCCAGCTAGCTTCCAGCAAGCTATTCAGAGCAGAGACTTAGTAAAATGGATGGATGCAATGCGGACCGAAATGGAGTCCATGTACACCAATAAAGTATGGAGTTTGGATATTGCTCCAGAAGGGGTAAAACCCATAGGCTGCAAATGGATCTTCAGAAATAAGATTGGTGTAGATGGACATGTTGAAACCTATACGGCTAGACTTGTTGCAACGCCAGGTCTTTGAGTGCCCGTCGTACCACATGAAAAGTTTTCATCATAGACCTGGTTTGGACTATGATGAAACCTTTTCTCCAGTGGCTTTGCATAAATCCATTCGGATCCTTCTTACTATTGCTGCCTTCCACGATTATGAGATTTTGCAAATGGACGTAAAGAACGCTTTCTAAATGGAAATTTGAAAGAGTGTGTCTATATGTATCAGCCAGAGGGTTTCATTCAGAGTGGGAGCAGCGGAAAGGTGTGCAAGTTGCTTAAGTCCATTTATGGATTAAAGCAGGCATCGTGGAGTTGGAACATCTATTTTGATGAGACGGTCAAGGAATTTGACTTTATCAAAAATCCAAATGAACCATGCATCGATAGTAAAATTGTAGCGAGAACTGCGGTATTCCTCATCTTGTACGTGGATTCTATTCTCTTGATAGGAAATGACATTCCAATGCTACAATCAGTCAAAGGATTCTTGTCATAAAGGTTCTCTATGAAGGTCTTGGGTGATACCTCCTACATTCTGGGGATCCAGATATATCATTATAGATCTAAACGGATGTTGGGGCTTTCATAGTCAAGGTACATCGACACCATACTGAAAAAATGGAAGATTCAAAGCACGGTAATTTACCGGCTTTTCACGGAATCACCTTCTCCAAAGAGATGTCTCCCAAGACTGATTTGGAGAGGGATCACATGACTGTTATACCCTACGCTTCTGCGGTAGACTCTATAATATATGCGATGTTGTGTACCAGACCAGATATAGAATACGCACTGAGAGTTGTAAGCAGGTATCAATCAATCCCAGGGGAGAAGCACTGGAAAGCAGTGAAGAACATTCTCAAGTACCTGAGAAAGACTAAGAAGATGTTCTTGGTGTATGGCAGAGAAGACCTCCAGATCGAGGCCTTCGCCGACTCCAGCTTCCAGAGTGACAAAGATGACTCTAAGTCCATGTCGGGTTATTTCTTTACCCTTAATGGAAGGGCGGTCTGTTGGAAGAGCTCCAAGCAGGACACCGTTGCTGACTCGACCATGGATGCGGAGTATATATCTACATGTGACGCCGCAAAAGAAGCAGTCTAGATCAGGAAGTTCGTGATAGAACTTCAAGTGGTTCTGTCCATTGTTGATCCAATACCGCTGTATTGTGACAACAACGGCGCTATAGCTTTAGCGAAAGAACCAAGGTCCCATCAGAACTCCAGACACATCTTGAGGCTGTTCCACCTGATCAGTTAGATCATTGATCACCGAGAGATCGACGGAGAGTAGAGACATAGAACAATACTGCAAATCCACCCACAAAGGCCATTCCTTAGACACGGTTCGAGCGGCTCATCTAGATAATAGGTCTACGATATGCCAATACATGGCCTTAGTGCAAGTGGGAGATTGTTAGTAATATATTCCCTAGAGGCCATTATTGTATCATACTAGATTTTATATTACATATTAGAAGCTTGGGATATTCACAGTTAAGATAACAGTCTTTCTCAAAATTGTAGTATGCTACCTGGTTTGATTCTACTTCAATATGTGCATGTATTTTGTTTAGCATATCACTTATACATATTGGTAGAGCCCTTAGGATCTTTGCTTGACTACCAGCGTTGTGATGGCAGTCATACTAGTGGGGGCTGAATAGTCTATAAGTACATCCTTATACAGGTCCCTGGTCGTAGGATTATTAAGACGGGGCATCGATAATCCGGAGTAGACTAGTGTATACGCTTCTCATCCTAGCAGGGGATATGGTCTATCCCATAGCCATTATTATAACGTACTGGAGATAGCATGCAGGTGCTCATTAGGTAATGAGTTACACTGGACAAGACTCATCGGGAACTGCTGGTTGGTATTATACCCATCATCAGGAAGCAGTTCCCAGGTGCATGAGTATATGTTAGTCCGTTGACTTTCCATCGCTACTTCGTCTCGAGTGTGTTCCCACTGCACTTAGATTACTACCCTACCACGGCTCAAAGGAGTCGTGTAAACAGGTAGTAGTTGGGTGTAGTCCCGAAACACTTGGAGGCAATAGCGGTCAGATAGGATTCGTCTCTCCCGGTATTGGGGGTTGATATCATGCTGTGTAGACATTCCACAAAGTCCCTGGCCAGGGCAGTCGAGAAATAATGGTAGGCACTCTAGTAGTTTCTCAGGGTGTATTAAGCTCTCCTCCGGCACGACTTATTGGGTTGTTAGGGGTCTGACGTTTACTATCCCCCTAGGCCCGATATGTGAGTATCTTAGACGAACAGACCGGAATATACGGAGATTGTCACAGATAGGCTCAGTAGGAGTTCGGATGAGTTTTCTCATCGGCCTTCTTATCGACAAATAGCTGGGTAGCCTTTACGTGCAGCTAGTACCGCTGACGTGCTTGTGGTTAAACCCACTGCCAGCGTACTGTTGAGTCTTTAGAGTCCCACACGGAAGGTTTCCCTGCTTCGGGGAAAAGATATAAAGGCCGTATTGTTTTACGGCAGGGCTACGATTATATACGTATACCTGTACACGGATGATGTTCGGGTGTACAATATTAGTGGGCTTTGGTTTAAACCGCATCCTAGTATTGTATTATTGGATTGTTATCATCTCAGTGTATTCATATTTTTCGGAATACAGATATGGGTATGTATATACGATGAGGGCATTCTTGTAATTTGGAAAGGTATGTTTCTAGAAGGGGACACCTCATTATTGGATTATCTATTTTTGCAAAATGGATTAATGAGGTGGAAATGGAGGAGTCTTTTCTGGTGTGGTGAAAGCATGGCTCAAGAAATTGTTTATTGGTTCTGATGCACTATTGAAGCATGAGAGGTATTTTCTATGAGAAAATATTACATGCTTCATTATTGAAAACCCTTGAGCCATCCTCTACACTTCACAACTTATCTCATTTCTCTCTCCAAGTTTTCCTCTTCTTCCTCAAGTGAGACTCTTACACTCACATGAGTTGTGAAATAAAGAGTCTCATGAGACAAAACAATCTAATAGCTTCTCTGTATCACCTAAGCTACTTAGATTAGCGAACCATTTACCTTAGTTACCTCGGTTTAGAGGCTAGAGCTCAAAGCACATACTCTCAGATGGACCATCTTTGACGCGAGGAGGCCGACGTCGTAAGCTCAACCTATACTTCTAAGAGCCAAGGAGAGGAGGAAAGAAGACCCGAAGGACACGTACATGGAGGTATAACACTCTTACCGAGTAGATAAACCTCCTAGTAGTTTGGTTAGTTAAGATTTTAGTATAAATCCCGGAGTTAGCCGGTGTTGCGTAGTTTGTTAAAATCGTTTTTTTAAAAATGCCGCCTCACCGTGAACTCACGGGGTGCGCGACATCGGCTTACAGATGGGATATCAATAATGAGATTAGTTAAAAGATAAGAAAGCTAAAGATGATGTAGAATCAAACTTTTCAAAAAGGTAGCTCTAGTTCTTGCTTTGCATAGTGGTATTCCATCATGAATATCCAGCACCTCATTCGATGAGGAAAAAGCCTAGATCTTTTCACCGGGAGTGACCTCTTTAGCAAAACTAGCAAATGCTACAACCCACACGGTTTGTTTTGAAAACTAATCGATTTTAAAAGCAGAGCTTAAACCACTCCTTTTCAAATCACTAGATTCTACAACGATATCGAGTTTATTACGTTAAAGGTTTTTCTCAAAACCAGTCATAGGCCTCCGTCATTTCAGATAAGTGCTATTTAGTATTCGTGCTACGTTTATTGACCATAGCCAAGGCATAGTATACGGTAGCTGATTAGTTTTTATCTGCAGCATTTGATGCGATTGGATTAGGGTAGTCGTACGGCTTTGTTGACCTTAGCCAAGGGTTGTACGGGCGGGTTAATTCAATCACAAAATGAAGGGTTGAACTTGGCTAGCACTTATGATTTGTTGACTATAGCCAAGGTCATAAGTCTCTACGGGTAAAAACATATATCGGGAATTTCAAGCGTTGAAATTTGTAATGAAATTGCATACCTTCTATGAGATAGCTGGATCCCGATACCCACTGCGAGTTAGTGTTACTCCTGGGAGAGTATTCCACTTTAAAATTAGCTAATCCAGTAGGTGTCTAAGAAAGGTGTTAATGGGGTTATGCCCCTGCAGAAACTAGGTTATTTAATTAGTTCCATGCGAAAGCATGGGGAGACTCCCTCGGAGTACCAATACCTGCCTGGCTGACCGATTGGCGAACTTGTAGGGTGTAATTAATCCCGGATAATCTTACCTTTTAGGGTTTGAAGGAAGATTTGATAAAAAAGTTAGAGCCATCCTGATTAGATAAGATAATAACCAATCTAATCTTGTAAAGAACGCACGCTAAAGTGTTTCCTTCTCTCTCTCTCTCTCCAGGTAGCGACCATAACACGCCTTAATCAAGATAATTATTTGGATGTATTGACTGGACCCGCATATTATACTGAGCTGGGGAATGTTGGTGTTCTGCTCTATCTTATGACTGTCATAAGTCTGAGAAAGGAATAGGGGAATATCAAGATTTCAACACAACCCGAACGAAGAAAGAGCATGATGATGCATCTTCTTCGAGTGTGTTCGTTACCGAGAACCGTTTCTCAGTATGCTCTATGTCCTAGATATTGGATACCGGATCAGGATCCTACATTAGTAATTTGTTACATGGGTTAAAAAGAAGTAGAGAACTGGGAAAGGGTGATAAGTCTCTAGTAGCAGGGAATGGTGCAATTGTTGCAGCCAAACCAGTTGGTGAATATCATCTAGTATTACAAATGGTAATAAAATGGTTCTGAACGACTGTTATTACTGTTGGGGTCAAAAATTACACCCCGGTTGACCAAGTCAAAATCAAAGTCAACCCTAATTAAGCGGGCCTATGCCCAGATCAAGTGGGCCCATGCCCAAGTCGAGCCCCACGGTCGGCCTCCCCCATGCCAGAATGAAATCATCTAATAAATAATTTTGATGTAATTTTTTATGCATGAATGTAAGAAAAATGTACATAAAGCCAAATTTTTGTAAAGCCCATGGCTCATGTTCAAAAGAAATAAGCACATGAGGCATGAGATGGGCAAAATGCCATTTTGTAAAGCTCAAGGGACTATATGTAAATTTGTAAGCCTATATAAGACAACATGATAATGAAATTTAAAAAAAACTTTTCATTCCCCTCAAACTTTAGGGTTTTTGTGCCTCCTTCTCTTTCCTCAAGGTTCTAAATCTTCTTCCCCTTTTCTGAATTAATCAAGAGTTTTACTCTTCTTTTTCCAAAAAGAAATAGTTTTTCACTACAAAACCCTTGAAGAGGAACGCGGATCTTCCATCAAATCTCCAAAAGGAGAGATTTATAAAATCTCACCCTCTTTTCTTCAAGATCCAGCCAATAAAGAGGTGGAAGAAGGAGACCCACCTCCAAAAACCCCACTTTGGGGAAGATCCAGGGCCCAAGGGAGAAGAAAGGAGTCCCTTTTCATCAGCTCCGAAAATATCTTAGGAGATTAACTCCTCAAATATATATATATATATATATATATATACATACATATATAAAATAATAAATCTTTCTTTTTGGGAGTACAACTCCCAGTGCGGGGGCTAACCCCCTTTGTCCTCTTTGTCAGGAGTTCAACTCCAAAAGTCAATCGGGAGCACAGCTGCCGATGCAGAGACCAAGTCCCTTTTGCTGCTGACGCCCAGCGCCCGCGTGCAAGGCACGTGGGGCACCGGCGTCCAGCGCCCGCGTGCAAGGCACGTGGGGCGCCGGCGTCCACTGGACGCTATTCTTCCCTTTTTTAATATACACACACACTCCACAACACTGTCCCCGTCAGAAAAACTCTGCGGGGACCTCAATATATCCAAAGCCCCTCAAGACATACATACGCATGCTGCACATTGAGTTCGCATGACCTGTTTGACCCGTCAATCAGAGGTTCCCTCGCTCCAAAGGCGAAGGGTAATTAACGACAGCTTAGTCCGCGGCTACCGGAGATTCGGATCCTCACAATCAATAAACCCCAGCCTACCCTAGGCAAGGGGAATCTGTAGTACGCTTGACAAGCGCGTGCGTATTCCCATCTCAATGGGGTGACAAAAAACACCCTACAATTACGTACCAAAAATTATGTGCAATATTATATTAATTTCTTTATTATGTAAAGAAGGATATAACTTTGTATTGGAGGAAAATGTTATGAACATTTTTCTAAATCAAGTATTGATTGGGTTTGGCATGTTGTGTAACGGTATATACGTTCTAAATCAAACAACAGTTCTGAATATACAGAACACACACATGAGGAAAAGTTCAGAAATGAACGAAGCCTTCTTGTGGTATTGTAGACTTGGTCATATCAGTGCGACCAGAATAGCTAAGTAGTATAAAGATGGATATTTGAATCCATTTGAATTTACCTCTTATAAAACTTTTCAGTCATGTCTCAAAGGCAAGATGACCAAAATTCTATTTAGTGGACATGGAGAAAGAGCTACTGAACTCTTAGGACCGATACATAGTGATGCATGCGGTCCTATGTCTACATATGCCAGGAATGGTTCCTCATACTTTATTACATTCACCGATGATCTCTCAAGATTCGGACATGTGATCTTATTGAAACACAAATCTGAAGCTTTTGAGAAATTTAAGGAATATAAGTACGAAGTTGAGAACTAGACGGGTAAAAGTATTAAAGTCCTACGATCTGATCGGATCGGAGAGGAGAATACTTAAGCACGGAATTCTGAGACTACTTAAAAGATAATGGGATTCTCTCTCAGCTTATTCATCAGTGTACACCACAGCACAATGGAGTATCGGAGCGGAGGAATCGCACCCTATTAGATATGGTGCGCTCTATGATGAGTATTACTGAGTTACCTATTTCCTTTTGGGGATATGCATTTGAGACAGCTGCATACTTATTGAATAGGGTTCCGACCAAATCCATGCCTACCACTCCATATGAGATATGGAATGAGAAGAGACTATCTCTTAAACGAGTTAAAATATGGGGTTGTCCGGCCTATGTTAAAAAGAAAAATCTGCACAAGCTCGAGGCAAATTATGTTTTGTGCAAGTTTGTGGGATATTAAAAGGATTCATATGGATATATATTTTACCATACTGAGGAACAAAAAGAGTTTGTTTCTCAACATGACACCATTTTAGAAAAGGAATTTCTTGTGAAAAAAATTAGTGGTAATGAGGTAGAACTGAATGATGTTCCAGTTACACAAACTATAACTACAATTTGGTGGAACCGGAGGATTCAATAGTCCCCGACGAACCTCAGTTACCCCGCAGATCTAGTAGGGTTCCTCATCCACCTGAGAGATACTACGGTTTTCTTATAGACGGCGGAAGTGAGGATTACATCATGGAGGATGATGGCCCAACTAGTTTCGATCATGCCATCACAAGTGGGGATTCTGTGAAATGGCTGGATGCTATGCGATCTGAGATGGAATCCATGTACACCAACAGAGTATGGACTTTGGAAGTTGCTCCTGAAGGGGTAAAACCCATCGGGAGCCAGTCGATCTTTAAGAAGAAAATTGGTGTAGATGGAAAGGTTGAGACGTTCAAAGCTAGACTTGTAGCAAAAGGTTTTCGTCAACGACCAGGTGTCGACTATGATGAAACCTTTTTTCCAGTAGCTATGCTTAAGTCCATCAGGATCTTACTTTCCATTGCTGCATACCATGAATACAAAATCTGGCAGATGGACGTCCAGATGGTGATTTAGAAGAGGGCGTGTATATAACATATCCAGAGGGCTTCGTAGATAGTGGGAGCAACAGAAAGGTGTGCAAGCTGCTTAAATCAATCTACGGATTAAAACAGGCATCACGGAGATGGAACATCTGTTTTGATGTAGCAGTCAAAGAGTTTGACTTCATAAAAAATGTAGATGAACCTTGTATATACAAAAAGGTTGTAGAGAGTAAGGTATTCCCGCCAAATTTTTTGGCTCAAAGCTTGTTGTTCCTTTATAAAAATAAAGGAAAACCTCCACGTGTTAAATATATGCACCCACATGCAAAGCATGTAATTATCACCTCAGATAGGATTAAATCCAAAGGTGGCACCGCACGTGAAGTTCGCGTGGGCGCCAATGTGCAAAGCATAGGAGCGTCTGTTCCCCTAATATTTAAACATAATAAAAAGTGCTAAGCTCTGTTAAATTTTAACGAGACAACGTCTCACGTGCTCCCCACGTGAGCGCCATTGCCAGCCTCTGTTAGGATTAAATCCTGTAGTGGCGCCTTACGTGAAACACACATGAGCGCCGGCGTGCAAAGCACATGAGTGACTATTTATAAATGAATTAAATTCTTAGGCGTCGTCCACGTGTATAGCACGTAAGCTTCAACGCTCAAATTAAAGAGGGTAGAATTAAATTCTTCATGGGGAATATTTTCCTAAAGTCTGGGATGTTCTCTGTTAAACAGAGCTGTTGGATCAAAGATCCAATGGTGATAATAAATCAGCAAAATGATAGAATTAAATTTTAGTAGGGAAAAAAATATCTTCCTGATTAAATATTTTCTGTTAAACAGAGAGCTGTTGGATAAAAAATCCAACGGTGATAGAATTAAATTCTATTTAGGAAATATTTTTCCTGATCATTCTAATATGGAAAGATCTTTTTCTAAATAGAGAATCTTGGATTTAAAATCCAATTGTGATAAAATATCACCAATTAAACCATGTGATAGAATTAAATTCTATATGGAAAATATTTCCCCGATCTTTCTAAAATTAGAAAGATCTTCTCTGATAAACTGATGACTTTTGGATCAAAGATCCAACGGTGATTATAAAATCACCCATCGATCATCTGATAGAATAAAATTCTATCTTAGGAAAATATTTTCTTAATCTTTTTAAATTGACAAGATATTTATATAATAGAATAAAATTCTAATCTTATTAAACTAATAAAATATTCATACGATAGAATAAAATTCTATTTTAGGAAAATATTTCCTAATCTTGTTAAACAAACAAGAAATCTTTTCTGTTAAATAGAGAGCCTTTGTATTAAAAATCCAACGGTGAATAAAATTCACCGATTGATTTAAAAGATCATTTTGATTGATCATGAATTCAATCAAGATCTCTCAACGAGAGATTTTCTCAACAAATTGATTTTTCTCTTCTCGTATAAATAGGAGCAAAGAGATTAATCAAAAAAGGGGGAGGGAGAAAAAAAAAGGAGAGGAGACCCCCCATAAGTTTCTATAAAAATGCAGAAGGCTCTCAAAATAACGGAGAATTTAATTCTCTCAAAGAAAAAAATCTCCCTCCTAAAAAAACCCTAGGTAAAGAAAAAAGAAGAGATTAAAATATCTCATTTACCTAACATACCATATCTATGGGTTTAACCCTTCTTAAAGAACTTAGTTCTTTCTCTAGAACTGGGTTCCATAAGACAAGTCTCCCATAAGTTGAGAATTTAATTCTCATCGGGAAGATCATGTTCTTGAGAATAAAAAATTCAGGGAAGAACAAAGAAGTACATGAAGAAGATGGAGTCCATAATACTCCAGGAACTTAGTTGCGTCGAATCAAGAACTTAGTTCTTTAAAAATCTGATCCAAGATCCTCAAAATAGTGATCTTGATGGTCGTTAATGGTCAAAATACCATTAATAGAGGTCTAACCTCTTTTGAACACATGAACATGGAAAACATGGAGTTCATAATACTCCATGAACTTAGTTCCCTCATAAAACAAGAACTTAGTTCTTAAAGAACCCGATCCCAGATCCTCAAAATAGTGATCTTGATAATCATTAAAGGCCAAAATATCATTAACAGAGATTTAAGTTCTCTAAAACTATAAACAGAGATTAAATCTCCAAAAGAACTCAGCGCCTCACATGAAACACATCTGAGCGCCAGAAAACAGAAAAGTTTAGTGCTTAGCACTATTGGTGTGCCTCATGTGAAAAGCACGTGAGCACTCGCAGATAAAAGCTCAGCGCCTCATGTGAAATACACGTGGGCGCCCAAAAGAGAAGGCCAGCGTCTCACGTGAAATACACGTGAGCGCTGAGTAAAGTGCTTAGTACTTCATATGCAGCCAAAATGGCTGAGTGCTTAGTATTGATTAGGCGGCTCCCAGCGCCTCACGTGAAATACACGTGAGCGCCACAAAAGATTAGCGCTTAGCACTATTATAGCGCCTCACATGATATACATGTGAGCGCTATATGCAACCGAGTGCTTAGCACTGCTGGGTGTTATAGAAACCCAATCTTAGCCCAATTTGGCTACGTTTTCTAAGGTTAAACCTCTTTGATTTTAAATCAACCGGGCCCATATGCTTGTGATTTCCAAACTAATCTTAGTCTCAAACATGACTAATGATCTCTCATTGACGATATCCAAAATGATATTCATCTCATATCCTCTAAGGTAATCTGAGTCTAAAATATGACTAACGATTCTTAGGTCCATCACCCTCTTTCCCCTCAAGTACGGGATTTGGTTTAAGGGTACATCTCTCCACACCTCTGATATATGTCAATGTAATTACTCAACGTCTTCAGAGAGGTGATGAGTCCCGACAACCAACAACTCTTTTCTCGTCCTAACTTGATTTAAAATTTCATCAAGACAGGGAATCATACATCCTACATTGATGCCCTTCCAAATTGACGTGCACAACTCAAATCGGATCGCGCCCCAAATTGGGCGCCTTCCATGATACCATTGTTCACTTCCCCACATAAAAAATACACGTGCGCGCAAGATGAATGTTGGACCGAAATGTCCTTAAACTAACATTCGTCCCCAAAATGGGGATGTTGGAACGAAATGTCCTTAAACTAAAATTCATCCCAAATAGGGAATGTTGGACCGCGACATCCTTAAACTAATATGCCTTGCCCTGCGGACTGTCTCCATAATGACTACCGTATACTAGCCATGGTCTATTCATATATGATCTAATGATCAGTTGAGCCTATATTCTCACTGCTCATAAGTTGATCTTAGTCTCAAATATGGCTAATGATCTTTAAATCAAACCCAAATATCCCATAGACCGATGGACCTCACAAATGTGAGATCTGCGTCCTAAGTTCATTCCCGTTGGCAAACCAATCTACCAACGTGGGTCCCGTCAAGCAAAATTCTTGACCTAAACCCAAATCTCATGCAGGGTTTCCTTATCACCTCATATAGGGTTTGGAAGCATCACACATGCCACAACTTTGATTTTAAGAGGTGCTAAGCAAACTTAACTAGGAATCAAACTAGAAATATTGAGTAATAACTAATAGTATCACATGTAAAAGTTAATCAATCACTAAGTGGAGAAACTACAACCTTTGTAGAGCTCTTAGGGTGACTCCTTGGATCTACTAGAGTTTGGAAAGGCTCGCTTGAACACTTCCGAGTCCACGACGAACTACCCGAAGTCCTTTGCTCAAAACTTGTTGCTTCACTTGATCTTTCAAATCGGTGGAGCAAACACCCTACACAAGAGAGATAGAGATGTGTAAGATGATGAAGTGGTTTATGTTATCACTTAAAACCCTCTCCTTTTCTTTTCCTCACTCTAAACAAATCTCAAAAGACCTTGAAGGAGGAGTAAGATGAAGATGGCAAAGCTTTTTGAAGATAATGATAATTCTTATGTTTTAAAAAAAACAAAAGGATATATGTGTGTGTGTGTGTGTGTGTGTGTGTGTGTGTGTGTGTGTGACACTCTCACAACAAACCATGGTTAATATAAATATCTAGATATTTTGTGATGAGTTAAAGAACAAAGGAAATTAACCAAGGTTAAGTCAATGGTCAAACAAAGAAGTGTGTAGAAACTATGAGTCCAAATGAGTCATTAGTTAATTTCCTTTATCTTTTAACTTAAAACAAAAACTATATATTAATATGAACCATGTGAGTCTTGCATTGCCATCTTCAATATATCAACAACCATGATATATACGCACGTATGTATGTATGTATGTACATCAACATGTACATATACATGCATGCATCCATTAAAAGAATAGGGTTTAATAAAAGTGAGCTAAAAGTCATTATTAAATCTGCAGGGTTCCTAGGCACACTAATGAGGTCTCACAAGGCATCAACCATGCCAAATTCAAAAATTTTCCGGTGCCGAGAAACCCTAATGCGATCGTTGACTAGAGATTAGGCGAAACATGCAACTAGTTAACAATCTTAACTAAGAGTGAACGGAAAATACAACCTTTGTAGATCCGGTCCTCCACCTCCATAGCTCCGTGATGACGACCCTCCGCTGCAATCATCGGATCCCGGACTCTGGCGATGGCTTCGTCGGAGAAATGATCGGGCTAGGTCGTCGACTTCGATGTCGAAGATGATCTACGTCGAGGCAACTCAAGATCAAGCTCCAACTTCACCAAGTCATGAAACTTGTGAAGAAAACACCTTATACTACATGGCAAGTGGTAGAGGATGAACAAATAGGAAGTGGGTTCACTTTAGAATTGGATTTCTCACTCTTTTTCTCAAGTTACCATTGAAGCTAGCAAGCTTCTTTCTTCTTGAAGAAGAAGAAGAAGAAGATAATATGATAAGAATTATTGTAAAATAGAAAATAAGTGATTCTTATCATATTAGCAACCATGGTTAAGTGTAGAGAATAAACTAGGGTTAGGTGAATAGTTGGGTTTAGCATAAAACAAAAATGGTAGACTTATTCAAAGCTTCATGAAGCTTCAACTCTAAAACTAAGCAAGCCACCATTTCTCTTTTTGCCAAAAATGAATTAAGAGAATAAATAAATAAGTAAATCAAAACCCTAACCATTAACATAACCATGGTTTAATCATACACCCAAGTTTGCATGTATCATCAAACATGATACAATCTAGTGCACAAAACTATATCATATATACAATGTGCACATCAAGTGAGAAAATCCATCTTAAGTGAACAAATACTAGTTAATGTAAAGTAATATATCAAATATATAATTATACATTAAATCATTAAATCAACACATGATTTAACGATCCGGTCATATCGCATATAACCGACTAATATCAAGTGTATCAATGTATCGAATCAACACTTGATTCGGTAACCCGGCTATATCACATATAAACGACCAATGATATAAATCGCGAGAATAAAATACAGTATCACATACTGGTATAATTCTCGGTCCCGCACATATCTCACATGCGCTCCTATTTCATTACGCTTGAGCCAGGATACCTCTGTGTAGGACTCTAAAGACTCGTCAATACGCCGGCAGCAGGTGATGATCATATCAAGCACCCACAAGCCGCAAGCGGTCTGCTAAACATAACAGCCATCCGGGTATTGAGCGATCAGAAGATCGACGAGCAAGCCCACTCACACTCCTGTGAATCCAACCAGTAACACTTACCGTACAGTCCGGTCTGTTCGTCTGATATGTCGCATATCTCGCCTAGGGGTGGTAAACGTCAGACCCCAGTAGCTCGATAAGTCGTGTCGATATGAGGTCTATAACAGTTCGAGAAACTACTGGTAACACTTACCAGTAAATCTCAGCAACCCTGGCCAGGGATTTCCGGTTATAGCCAATCGAACACAGTGCAACATCAACTCCCTATACCGGGAGAGACAAATCCCCTCCTATCGCTCATTTCCTCCATGTGATTCGGGACTGTACCCAAAAGCCACCGTTTTGCACGCCCTCTTGGACGTGGTAAGGTGGAAATCAAAGCACAGTAGGAATCACACAAGACTCTATGACGATCTCGGGACTACAGACTAACCTGTACCAGTGTCACCAGAGAACTGCCATCTGACGTAAGGTATAATACCATCTGGGAGTTCTCGGCGAGTCCGTCCAGTGTACCCAGTCTCCACTGAGCACCCGTATATCATCTCTGATGTCAAACACCAATGGATATGGGATCATCCATCGCCCATTTGTATGGGTCGAGAAGGTATACGCTAGTCTACTCTGGTATATCGATGCCTCGTCTCGATACACCCACGACTAGGGACCTTGAAGGATGTACTTGTGGACTACCATGTCCCCACTAGTATGATCCGCATCATAGTCCAGGTAGTCAAGTACACATCCTAAGGGCTTTACCAACATGTAACAGAGAGACAATCGGTATACACGTTAAGGTAAAGAGTAACCAGATAGCATACTATCATGTCGAGCAAGAAAGTCCTCCCTATATATGTCCCAGCATCCACTATAATATACATCCTATGTACAGTAATGGCCTCTAGGGCATACATATAACTAACAATCTCCCACTTGCACTAGGGCCATCTGTAGCAGTGGTTGCAGTATCTCATACTCAACCATCCTATAAAAGTCTCTCTCTGGGAAAAGGCATTTGTGAGTGGATCCACCGTGTTGTCCTCTGTGTCTACTCTCCTAACCTCGATCACCTTGGAGATCAGCCATCTCCATGATCAGGTGATACTGCCTTAGAATATGTCTGGATCACTGATGGGACGGACGTTCCTCGGCATAAGCCACAACTCCATTGTCACACAATGGGAGGAACTAAGTTCATCTCATGAACAATTATACATCCAGACTGCCTCTTTGGTAGCATCTTAAGTAGCGATGTATCCAGCCTTTATCATCTAGTATGCCACGGTATCTAGCTTGGAACTCTTCCAACATACCGTCCCTTTTCTGAGGGTAAAGACAATGCCTGTGACTGACTTTCTGTCGTCCTTATCACCCTGGAGCCTTTCCAGTGATTCTCCCCAGGATCGATTGATACCATCATACTACTACTAGTGAGAATCCCAGCATCCAATTAGATCTATCTCATAGATCCAAAACCCAGGATTTAAGAGGTATCACTTTGATCCTATATGGTGAATCATTGTGATAAGCGATGATTGACCGAGCGTAGTATAGGAAACTACTTCCCTATCAAGAGTATGCCATCCACGTACTCTACGAGGATCACCACCATACTCCCTACTACCTTTTTGTTTATACAAGTTTCATCTACCCTTTTGATGATGTCAAACTCTTTGACTAACACATCAAAACAGACGTTCCAACTCCACGATGCCTGCTTTATCACATAAAACATCTTGCTCGCGTTTCCGCTGCTCCCACTGTCTAGGAGGCCCTCTGGCTGTGTACTTATAGACGCGCTCTTCTAAAACATCACTTAGAAAAGCAGTCATGGCACCCAACCGCCAGATATCGTAGTTATGATATGTAGCCATGGCAAGTAGGATCTGGATGGACTTAAGCATAGCTACTTAGAAAAGGTTTCATCATAATCCATACCTGGTGAATGATGCAAACTTTTAACAAGTCTAGCTTTGAAAGCCTCAACTTTTCCATGTACACCAAGTAATCTTCTCAAGATATACTTGCTCCTGATGGGGATTTAACCCTTCATATATAGCAACCAAAGCCCATACTTTGTTGGTGTATAAGGATTCCATCTCAGATCGATAAACATCCAGCCATTCTTACAGAGTCTCACTCCTGATGGCCAGCTCGAAACTAGTTGGGTCATCATCTCATGACCCAATCCTCGCTCCCACTGTCATAGAGAAACTGAAGTATCTCTCAGGTGGGTGAGGAACCCTACTAGATCGGCGGAGAGACTGAGGTTCGTCAGTTACTATTGAATCCTTTGGTTCTGTCAAATCATTAGTCTGTAGTTTGTATAGCTGGAACCTTTCTAGTTCTATATAACAGACCTTGCCTCGAGCTTGTCCAGATTTTGCTTTTTAGACATATGCCGGACAACCCCAAATCTTAACTGACTTAAGAGATGGGCTCTTCCCTTACCATATCACATATGAAGTGGTAGGCACAGATTTGATTCGAACCCTATTCAATAGGTATGCAGCTTCTCAAGCGCATAACTCCCAAAAGGAAATAGGAAACTCAGTAGTATTCATCATAGAGCACACCATATCATATAGGGTGTGATTGCTCCGCCCCGATACTCCGAGGTGCTGTGGTGTATACGGAGGAGTAACACTGAGAGAGAATCTCATTCTCCTTTAGAATAGTCCATAAATTCCGTGCTCAAGTATTCTCCTCCTTGATCTCATCAAAGGACATAATACTTATACCCATATTGGTTCTCTACTTCTAACTTATATTCTGTGAATATCTCAAAAGGTTTGGACTTGTGTTTCAACAAGAACATATGTCTGAATCTTGAGAGATTATCAGAGAATGTAATGAAGTACAAAGGACCGGTCTTGGCATGTGTAGACAGAGGACCTACATACATCAACATGTATCATCCCAAGAGTTCACTAACTCTTTCTCTGTTTCCAGTAAACGGAGCTATGGTCATCTTATCTATGTGACATGACTGGCAAGTTTCACAAGATGTAAATTCAAACTAATTTAAATATGCATCTAAATGTAACTTCAGCCAGTCGGGTCGCATTGATATGACCTAGTCTACAATGCCTCAAGAAGGATTCGTTCATTTCTGAACTCTTCCTCTTGTGTGTGTTCCGTATACTAAGAACTGTAATTTGATTTAGAACATCAATGCTTTTAGATAACGTGTCTGAACCGATCAACTTTTGATATAGGAAATGTTCAAAACATTATCCATCAATACAAAATTTTATCATTTCTTTACTAAATAAAGAGACTGATATGATTTTGTATATCAGGTTCGGTATCTAATAACATTCGTTCAGAATCAATGTATTTGGAATACAAGGTGACAGTGACCAACAGACTTGGCTGCAACACTTGCCCCGTTTTCTGTCTCATGAAACTTATCACCCGTTCTCAGTTCTCTACCTTTCTGTAGCCCTGTGTAACAGATTACATATCTGGGATCCTGATCCGGTATCAAATACCCAGGACGTAGAGGATACTGAGAAACAGTTTTTTTAATGAACACACCCGAAGGAGATGCATCATATGCACTTTCTTCATTTGGGCGGCACGGGAAAACTGGTATTCCCCAATTTCCTGCTTTGTCTTATAACAATTATAAGTTGGAGCGGGACCAACGTTCCCCAGCTCAGTATAACAAGCGGGTTTGGTCAATACATCCGTATTATTATCTTGATTAAGGCGTGACATGGTCGCTACCAGGAGAGAGAGAGAAGAAAACACTCAGCGTATGCTCTTGCAAGATCAGATTGGTTATTATTTTATCTAATCAGGATGGCTCCCACTGTTTTTATCAAATCTTCCTTCAAACCCTAAAAGGAAAGACTAGCCGGGATTAATTACACGCTACAAGTTCGCCAATTTTTCAGCCAGGCCAGTGTCGGTACTTTGAGGGAGGTTCCCCGTGCTTTCGCACGGACCTAATTACAGTAAACCCCGTTTTCCCAGAGGCGTAACCCCGTTGACACCTTTCTAGACACCTACTTGATCGACTAATTGTAATGTGTAAAACTCTCCCAGGAGTAACAATTACTCACAGCGGGTATCGGGATCCAACTATCTCATAGAAGGTATGCAATCTCATTGCAAATTTCAACACTTGAAATTCCCGATAATATTTTGCCCCTAGCCTCCTATGACCTTGACAAAGGCCAACAAACCATAGGCTGCTAGTCAAGTTCAACCCGTCATTTCCTGATTGAATTAAACCCACCCGCACGGCCCTTGACAATGGCCAACAAGGTCGCACGACTACCCTAACTCAATCTGCATCATATGCATAAGCAAATAAGCACCAGTCAGCTAACGCACACTACGTCTTGAAAAAGGCCAACAAACGCAGCACGAATACTAACTACTACTTATCTGAAATGACGGAGGGCTACGACAGGTTTTTATGAAAACCCATTGCGTAATGAACTTGATATCGTTGTAGGATCGAATGAATTTTGAAATGGAGTGTTTTTGAGGCTTTTCTAGTTTTTCTAAAGGGGTCACTCCCGGTGAAGGGATCGTCGGCCCTTTCCTCGTCGAATGAGGTGCGGGATATATCATATATATCACTGTGCAAAGCAGAAACTATAGAAGCAATCAAAATACAAACCGAGTGTGTAGCATCTGCCAGTTATTGCTAAAAGGGTCACTCCCGGTGAAGGGATCTCGGCCATTTCTTCATCGAATAAGGTGCAGGATGTTCTACAAGGAACACCGCAATGCAAAGCAAGAACTGTAGCTACCTGTTTTATTTTTGAAATTCGATTCCACAACATCTTAGGTTTCTTTTCTTTCATTAATCACATTAATGAAGTCCCATCATTTAAGTAACCTAAACATCACAGATAAATACGACGTACACTTATGCCATCCGCATTCGCCTCGATGTCCCCTCATGCACCGTTAGGTTAGGTAACTAATGGCAGAGCGGGGCAGGGCTAGCGCGGGTGTAAAACATAAGTAACGTCTATATAATATGTCACATATACTATATACAGTATCCATCACAGAACATCAAATGATCACATCACTGATATCGCAGCAGAAGAATCATATGAAATATTGGATATACTAGGACGTCCGTGTTTTCAATACGAGCCAGTATAAAACACGGATTCCACGGTCGCGATGAATAGCCAAACCCACACCCCAAGACCCCTACGAGAGCGGCAAGCAACCCTACCAATTCTAGAGTTAGGAGACCCGGACTCGACTCTTCTAGTTGGTCTCCCACTGGACCCCAGAACCCGGTTAGTTGTGCCCTCCTCCTTGGGTCTATCCTAGTGCGGAAAAGTAAATAATATACAAACGGTGACAACTTCCGCAACCTGGAAGTGCCCCAATAAAAGAATATTACATACAAGTTTTTACATGAATGAAAATGAAAAATACTCATCTCATATAAAACCCCCCGGCTATTCAAACACGACGATCCAATATAACATATCCAGCAACACATAACATCACATGTCATCAACGTAAGTAAACATGCGTATCCCAATTGTCGTTGGCATATAGCAACGAAAACCGGCGATATCATATATTACACTTACGGTCGCAGAAAAGAAAGTGTAAAACTACATCAGTTGGAATCCGCAATCTCTTCAGACATCGCATGCCTTACCAAATGAATTTCTTAGACATCGCATGCCTAACATTTATAAACCCCGCATTTTAGTCTCATTATCGGAAACACTTTTCAATATCAAGTCGAGCAATTCAACAAGATTCCCGACAATTTGATCGAATGCTCGTCGCAAACTTTAGTAGGCGGCCGCACCCCCGATACCGTCGACGAAGTGCACCAAGGCGGAACACCGCTACCGCGAGCACCCGAATGGATGCTTTCGGTGACGGGGTTCTCCTACAGTCACTTGGTCGGGGCTAAGGGGTGTAGCTGTCTATTAAGTTTATCGGCGAATATCCGCGTACACTACGTGATTGCGACGGACTTTTGATCGCATCAAAATTCCGTGGCAACCGATCAAGTGAGACTAAAGTGCTGTGTTTATAACATTCATATCAGTTATCTCATAACTACTTGTGGATTCCAAGTATTGTATCCCATTCCAGATAAATAGAAAATGTTAAACTTTCCGATCGAACATTCAAACACCCAAGTTTTCCCGAAACAGATCAACACTTGAAATAAGTTTAAAAACCATTCACTTCATGCCACAGTACCAACGGTCCAGCCGTAGAAGGGTCAAGCCAACGCCTCACATGTGGCACGCCGTACCCCCCAAACCCGAAGGTTCAAAGGGCAGTTCAAGACGGTCACATAATCGAGTTAAGGTTTGTTGTCTTCTAGAGGGTCCATCGCGTTACTTGCACTACTTAGAACTTCTTTAAACCACGGAAAAATCCAACATTTGGAAATTTCCCGACAGGGGAAAATTGGGTATTTATATCCGGTCGAACTTTTTAACATATTCTAAAATTACCCGGAAAAACGCAGACGAAGTTAAACTTCCCGATCGAAACACCGAGTCCCCAATACAACCCAGAATACTCAACTCTTGAGTAAAGATTAAAATTACCCAGAAAACACAGGAGTCAAATATAAACATTACAGTGCAAAGTTTGGTCAAAGAGGGAACAATATTGCCGCGGAACCGCCGCGCCACGTGGGGTACGGCCGCGGTTCCGCGGCTCTTTGACGGAGTTAAGACCTCGTTTTGCACAGTAATTCATATAAAACCCTGCTTGATTTTATGCATATTTTTAATCAGGAAAAATCCACATTTTCAAAAATTGGACAGAGAGGGGTTGCGGATTAGGGTTTCGGGTTCGATCGGGTTTCTAACTTCGTCTACACATCGCCTAAGGCTCTAGCTAGGCTCTGATACCACTGTAGGGTTCCTAGGCACACTAATGTGGTCTCACAAGGCATCAACCATGCCAAATTCAAAAAATTTCCGGTGCCGAGAAACCCTAATGCGCTCGTTGACTAGAGATTAGGCGAAACATGCAACTAATTAACAATCTTAACTAAGAGTGAACGGAAAATACAACCTTTGTAGATCCGGTCCTCCACCTCCATAGCTCCGTGATGACGACCCTCCGCTGCAATCATCGGATCCCGGACTCTGGCGATGGCTTCGTCGGAGAAATGATCGGGCTAAGTCGTCGACTTCGATGTCGAAGATGATCTACGTCGAGGCAACTCAAGATCAAGCTCCAACTTCACCAAGTCATGAAACTTGTGAAGAAAACACCCTATACTACATGGCAAGTGGTAGAGGATGAACAAACAGGAAGGGGGTTCACTTTAGAATTGGATTTCTCACTCTTTTTCTCAAGTTACCATTGAAGCTAGCAAGCTTCTTTCTTCTTGAAGAAGAAGAAGAAGAAGATAATATGATAAGAATTATTGGAAAATAGAAAATAAGTGATTCTTATCATATTAGCAACCATGGTTAAGTGTAGAGAATAAACTAGGGTTAGGTGAATAGTTGGGTTTAGCATAAAACAAAAATGGTAGACTTATTCAAAGCTTCATGAAGCTTCAACGTGTATCAATGTATCAATGTATCGAATCAACACTTGATTCGGTAACCCGACTATATCACATATAACCGACCAATGATACAAATCGCGAGAATAGAATACAGTATCACATACTGGTATAATTCTCGGTCCCGCACATATCTCATATGCGCTCCTATTTCATTTCGCTTGAGCCAGGAAACCTCTGTGTAGGACTCTAAAGACTCGTCAATACGCCGGCAGCAGGTGATGATCATATCAAGCACCCACAAGCCGCAAGCGGTCTGCTAAACGTAACGGCCATCCGGGTATTGAGCGATCAGAAGATTGTCGAGCAAGCCCGCTCACACTCCTGTGAATCCAACCAGTAACACTTACCGTACAGTCCGGTCTGTTCGTCTGATATGTCGCATATCTCGCCTAGGGGTGGTAAACGTCAGACCCCAGTAGCTCGATAAATCGTGTCGATATGAGGTCTATAACAGTTCGAGAAACTACTGGTAACACTTACCAGTAAATCTCAGCAACCCTGGCCAGGGATTTCCGGTTATAGCCAATCGAACACAGTGCAACATCAACTCCCTATACCGGGAGAGACAAATCCCCTCCTATCGCTCATTTCCTCCATGTGATTCGGGACTGTACCCAAAAGCCACCGTTTTGCACGCCCTCTTAGACGTGGTAAGGTGGAAATCAAAGTACAGTGGGAATCACACAAGACTCTATGACGATCTCGGGACTACAGACTAACCTGTACCAGTGTCACCAGAGAACTGCCATCTGACGTAAGGTATAATACCATCTGGGAGTTCTCGGCGTGTCCGTCCAGTGTACCCAGTCTCCACTGAGTACCCGTATATCATCTCTGATGTCAAACACCAATGGATATGGGATTATCCATCGCCCATCTGTATGGGTCGAGAAGGTATACGCTAGTCTACTCTGGTATATCGATGCCCCGTCTCGATACACCCACGACTAGGGACCTTGAAGGATGTACTTGTGGACTGCCATGTCCCCACTAGTATGATCCGCATCATAGTCCAGGTAGTCAAGTACACATCCTAAGGGCTTTACCAACATGTAACAGAGAGACAATCGGTATACACGTTAAGGTAAAGAGTAACCAGATAGCATACTATCATGTCGAGCAAGAAAGTCCTCCCTATATATGTCCCAGCATCCACTACAATATACATCCTATGTACAGTAATGGCCTCTAGGGCATACATATAACTAACAAAATCAACATTTGATTTAATAAACCGGTCATATCACATACGACCCGACCAATAGTAAACACCCGATTAACATACGGTATCTCATACACGTATTTAATCGAGCTCCCGCGCATATCTCATATGCACACCACATCGTTTTGCCTGAGCTAAGAAACTTCTGTGTGGGACTCTAAGACTCGTCAATACACAGGTAGTAGGTGATGATCATATCAAACACCTACAAGCCGCAAGAGGTCAGCTAAACGTAACGGCCACTTGGGTATTGAGCGATCATAGGAAGAACAAGCGAGCCTGTCAAAACTCCCGTCAATCCATCTGGCAACACTTACCGTACGGTCCGGTCTCTTCGTCAGATATGCTGCATATCGAGTCTAGGGATGGAATTGTCGACCCCAATAACTCAATAAGTCATGCCGTTATATGGTTTACAACAGATCGAGAAACTACTGATAACACTTATCAGTAATATCTCAGCGGACCTGGCCAGGGACTTCCTGTTATAGCTAATCGTGCACAGCGCAACATCAACCCGCAATACCGGGAGAGAAGAAACCCCTCCTATCGCTCATTGCCTCCATGTGCCTCGGGACTGTACCCAAAATCCACATGTTTGTACGACTCAGTAGAGCCGTAGTAGGGTGGAGATCAAGATACAGTGGGAGGACACACAAGACTCTATGGCGATCTCGGGTCTATAGACTAACCTGTACCAGTGTCACCTGAGAACTGCTATCCGACGTATGATATAATACCACATAGGAGTTCTCGGTGAGTCCGTTCAGTGTACCCAGTCTCACTGAGCACCCGTATACAATCTTTGGTGTAAGCACACCAGATGGATATGTGATCATCCATCGCCCATCATATTGAACAAGAATGGTATACGCTAGTCTATACTTGTAATGCCTTGAAAAGTCGTTTTGGTATTTTCCCGAAAATCGGTGAAAATTTGGTATTTTTCCGTAAATCGTCTTTTTGTTATTTTGCAGTTTAGGCCTAATTATACCTAATTTGGATAGGTAATTGCTAGTTTTTAGTATCTAATGAGTTACTTATAAAATTCTGGTCGTTTAAAAATTTTCCCTAATTTTTCAATTTTTAATATTATTTTAAGCCGGTAAGAAAATACATTAAATTAGCGATAAATACAAATTTAAATGGGCTAAATTTAAGATTTAAAATCATGTTAATTAAAATCTAGTTGTAACATAAATTTTTAGTATTTTATTTTAAGTTTTAACTAATTTTTATTATAGAAAACGAAATTTATTGAATTTAAACGTAAACTTGCAATTTTGGACTTGTAGGGGGTCTTTTTGCATAATTTTTTTTTTGTAAAACCCCCATTCAATCTTCCCTCACCCCAGGCCGGCCCACTTCAGCAGCACAAGGAAAAAAATTCCTTGCCTCCTTTGACTTTTTATTATGTGTTGAAATGAGGTGTTTTTATAAGGTTTTTGATTTATTAATTGGGTATGGGTCTTTAGTTGATTGGTATGGTTGACCTTGACTTTTCCCCAACTCCCCCACACCTCTCCCCACTCCCTCCTCAGCCCAAATTCCTGCAGAAAACAGCCCCAAAAATTTTCCCCATTTCTCCTTCTATTTTGCTTCATTTTCACCTCAAAAATCCATCAAAATTCAAATTTCCTTCACAAATCCAATGCAAACCCTTAATCCATCTCTTCTCACATCCCAATTGGTTTAAATCTTGGAGAAAGGAGGTGCCTTGGGAGGCTAGGGCAAGCTAAGGTTTGAACTTGTGAGGTATAATTTCAATCTTTGGTTAATTGGTAGTTGTTATATGCTAAATTAGAACCTTGATGTGTTAATTTTTGTTGTTGATTTCTAATCTAGGTTTTAAAGTGAATGGTTTGAATTTTAATTAGGGTTTTAGAAACCATTATTAGGTTAATTAGGTTATTTTGTTATCTAGTTATTATACAAACCAAATTTAAGAGGTTACTTTGCTTAGTGGGCTCAAATTAGTGTTAATTTAGTGTTTTCATGTATAGTTTGGATTGGAATTGCTCATTTTGAAAAATTCAAGAGAGTGGGTTGTGATCAAGTTAGGGTTTGTAGTGTTTATCATGGTTTTAATGGGTAGATTAGCATGTTAATTGAATGCAAGACCCAAATTGGTTATTAGTTGCTATTTGTTAGTCTAAAATTTTGCTAATTGTGTTAATTTGGTTAACTAGGTTTTGGGAATTTAATTAATCAATTGGGATAAAAATCTAATTAGGGTATCCATGGTATTATTAACATTTTAAATTGTATTTTAATATTTTAGATCATGCAAATCCAAACTAAATTGTAGTTTATGCATTTTTGCTAAAATGGTTGAAATTTGGGTAAAATTGCAAACTAGTTTTTTTTGAACGTATATAGTTTGATGAGATTAAATTGTGGTTATGGGTTATATGACTTATTTAAGTTATTTAATAAGTATTATGGCCGCTAGAATTGTTTAAACGTCGAGTTTTGTACTAAAACGGAAAATTTTGCTTGCTAGATTTTCGGAAAAATAGCTTTTAAAGTGAGTTTGAGGTTTTTGTGAATTGCAACCTATTTCATATTATAATTAGTGCTTGTGATTGTACAAATGAGTGTGTTTGGGTTTTTTCTCGATAGTTTGGCGTTTGTACGCCAACGTCGAGGGTTTTTAAGTTGATTTGTGGAAGCAAACCATAGGTTTTGACCTATGTGGGATTCGTGAGTCGTTTTGGTCATGAGTCGAATTTTAATGCGATGCGGTGCGTTATGATATGTAGGTACCCCCATGTGGACTTCGAGACGGCAAGCAAGCGCATGGCGACGTCGGCACCGGCGAGCGAGGACCAGGTGAGTAGATTTATATCTACGGGGAGAAGTCGGGTGGATGGCGTATAGCACCCCCGCAGTCCGTGGTGGTGTATACGGATGCATATACACACCAAAAATTGTTATGTTATTTGGGATTTATAACGATGTTTAGGATGGATATTGGTGTGTTGGATTACTTTAGTGTTGCGAACCCTAGGGTAGTGTTGCACTACACATACACACATACATACTTGCATACATTCCTATTTATATATGCTCATGGGATTCTCTATAGTTATGTGTTCACATGGGTATGGGACTATGTGTTCACATACGGATATGAGGACGATACTAGGGATTGAGCTGAGTCGATGAGATTTGTTTTGTGGTTGTGATATCGGTTTGTACGAGACTGTCGATCAGTAGTCAGATCATGACTATTTTGATGATATTAGTATTGTACTAGACATAGGTCTGTACCCTGGACTATGATCTTGGATAAAGAGGATACCAGTTGAATAGTGTGATGAATATGATATTAACCCGTACCCAGATTTGGGGATGCCGTACGACGGATTTACGTACGAGCTATATTTTGATGATTGACCCGCACTCTTGACTTGGGATGTCTGATTATAGATATGGTATCGGATATGATATTATTGAGGCGGGATCACCGACTAATATATATACAGGTATGTATATGTATCGACTCAGATGTAGGCGGTTTCCTTACCTGTAGTCCAGCTTGTTAGCTTAGCCCTTTAGTTTAGTTTAGTTGTTAGATTAGATTCGATTCTTACCTATTTCAAAAACTAACGAATCGTGGGTATTTTAAAAGACAGCCCAAGGGATCCTACGGATATTTCAAAAGACGTATCTTTTCATAAAAACACCGTAGCCCCTATTTTCAAAATCCCATGATTCGTGTTATTTCAAAAGGCACCATTTGTAGGACTTATATTAGATTAATGCAGGTTAGTTACAGTTGCGTCTAGTATTCAGCTCCCGCTTATTATTGTGGTTCGCTTCGCATCGCATACTTATGTTATAATTTCTTATTGCAATGTTGATATCATATTGTTAGGACACCAGCACCATTACCGATGATGCGCATGTACCACGCACACTTACTTGCCGGCTCACACACATCTTCATCCGTAATTGCCATGTCATGTAAACCTTAGAAAATATTATTGCTTGACTTAGCTTGTTAGTTAGTAATTTGACATGATATTAGTGTACCTGTCTTATATGCCAGCTTAACATTGTAGTTATTAGTTGTCACTTCATGCATACTGTTATTCATTGTTATGCCTATATTCATGGTTTTACATGCTATTGATGATTTGGATTCGGATTTCCATGAAATTTTCTGGATTTTGGGGGGGAAACCGCAAAACTTATATAGACTGATTTCTCTCTTTTTAAATAAAAAGTGCGGTTTTTCCCATGATGTATGAGTCGTCCACCATGAGTTTGCTGATGGATTTCGAGACCCGATTCGAGGAGACGGATGAACCGTTTCGGGTACATGGTGACCCGGTAAGGTACCCCGGGGCAAGAAGCGCGTGATGATGACGATGTGAGCCTGGCAGGGGAGCACTACCCACCGGTGATTTTACCCGACGCGTCGGATATCCGGAGGATACCGTCGTGGTCTTGAGATGGATGGTAGGGGCCGGTCTGGACTGACGGCGCCCTAGATTTTGAGACTGTGATATTGAGATTTCGAGATATTGAGGTACAGAGACTGTGTTACAGACATATCGAGATATTGGGATTACGTTTTGTGCCGATGCTAGGCACTGTTTTATGCTGATTTCATTATGATACCTCATTTTAAAAATACAAAGGAAATCTCACTAAATTATGAAAACAGTTCTTCATTTACATGTATTCTGTTTTCATGCATTCATACCTCATTCATATGATATATTTCTACCTGAGGCACTGACACGGGCACATGAGATTACACTCGGGTTAGATATTTACCCTAGCCTTGTTATAGGTTGCATGTTATTCTTATATTTGAGGATATATTATGATCATTGACCTAGGATTGCGTTATTTATGCGATTTCTTTTCGTAGATGTTTTTCTATTCACGAGTTGGCAACTCACCCCCGTTGTGCCCCAGTTTCTTGCAGGTTTGCCGTACAGGTTTCATTACGGCTTTATGGGCATAGTTTCCTTCGGGTGATTTGCTAGTAGGTGGGTTTACTTGTATCGTACCTCCATTATATATCTTGTATATCATTATTCTGTTGTATCTAGAAGTTCCATCAACCAAACAAGTATTTATTTGTGTTAGAGACCAGTGATGTTTATTCTTTCGACCTTAGAGACTCGCGTTACATTTCTGTGGTTTTCTTGTGGTTTTGAGTTTCCTTTTGAATTTTAATCCTCGCCGTTGGCGTTGTATATTATATTGCTTGTGTGGTTGTGGCCGTCGTTTGACGAAGAGCTAGCTCCCGCTTGGGGATGCCCTTTTTTGATTTCGTATACTATTCATATTGTATCCCGTTTGGGGGGCAGTATTTACAAAGGAGACTCTGCCGAAATTTTCAGAAAATACTTGATGTTTTTAAAAACCACATAATTCGGCTTATGCTATTAAAACTACTTGTTTTAAATTGGTTTTCCTTCACTCTACTACTTTTCTTGGTTTGGATTTCTGGGTTTTCGGCTTACTTAGATTACGTACGTCTCAAGACGTCTCATAGTTTAAGTGCCGGTCATGTTCCGTACTTTCGGGACGTGACAAAGTTGGTATCAGAGCGTTAGGTTTTACCTTCGGAACATAGGATGACCCTTGGTTGATGGAATAGGTGACTAAAGTAGAGTGACGTATCGTGGGTATGTTCCGCGGCATACTTACGACACGCCACTCCACTTAAGGAGCCTTAGGATGTACATTTCTTTGCTCAGTATTATATTCATTCCGATCTAGCCTCATCAGTACCAGTTATGGTTTTGCTGCCACGATTACGGGCAGGGAGAGCTACGGCTAGAGTTGCGGTCAGCACGAGCTCGTCACGAACGAGGACTGACCAGGGCGAAATTCCGGCAACACACGATTGCAGAGATGTGTCTTTTTACTGTGTTTCCGCGCTACGAGCGTTTGGCGGATCGCCTTTATGAGGTTACCCGGATGTGCTGATCGACACTAGAGGATTGAGCCAATGATAGAGGCCAGCCAGATTTTGATGACCGTTGGTGTGTTGCTTATTCATGATGATCGAGGCACTATTCAGCGTGCAGACGAGCGAGCCAGTTATTGCTGCGAACGACGAGATATTGCCCCAGATGCTGGAATTAAGGCAGAACGAGTTGTACTAAGAGATGATAGAAGGTCGGTAGTCATCGATGATGAATGACTAGGACATGTGGATCGTTCGCCTACCCCGATGCGAGGTCATCAGATAGATTGATTCCAGCTAGAGACGACTTCACGCAGAGACGTTGGGAGTCGACAGAGACGATCGAATGTCAGAAACCTATTATTCCAAGTTTAAAGTATTCGGAAAGACATGCAGGCAATTCTATGGTCCCTCTAGAAGAATGAAACCCTAACTCGACTTAATGACCGTGTCTACTCTCCAACGACTTTTACTTGGTTTATTTTCTTGCATTAATTTTAATGCGTCCCATCATTTAATCCTACCATTGCAGAAAACAACCAAAATATGGCGTACGCTTATGTCATCCGCATTCGCCATGGGGCCCCGTCATCACCCGTTAGGTTACTTAACTAACGACAGAGCGGGGGCTGGACTAGCGCGGATGCAAAACATAAGCAACACCTAAATAGATATCATATATAGATATATAGCAATGATAGTCAATCCAGATCACAGATGAACACTTTGGATATACTAGGAATCCGCGATTCGTTCGAGCCTGCAACGAAAAGCGGATTACACGGTCGCGATGAATAGCCAATACCCTACCCTAGACCCCTACGGGTGCGGAAAACTACCTGCCAAGTACCCGAAGTGAAGCAACCTCCCTCAACCCGTGAGTAGGCCACTCGGCACTTCGAGATACCCGGTAGTTTGTGCACCCCACCTTGGGTCTATCCTAGGAGCAAAAACAGTAAAAAAGAAATTATACAATGGCGGCTACAACCTCAACCCGGATGTGCGGCCAAACAAATAATATTACATCAATTTACAAATTTTACATGAATGAAAGAAAAAGAAACTCTCATCTCACATCCACTCCGGTTATTCATCCGCGACAATCCACCGAGTTCATATACACAAACCATCAACATTACAGATCACAAATATGTATAACCCCCACTAATCGACGTATAGCGATTAGTAGACGTTCAATACATATATCACATCACAGATAATATTCATTAGCCAAAATCTACGGAATATCGATCAAAATACGGATTTGTAACCACCCCAAAAGTCAATTTGTTCTCTGGAAAATCTGGGTAGAAACAACATGTATTAAAAATCCCAAAACAGCCAAACTGAAACACTGCACAAAACCCGGTCCACGGCCGAGTCAACTCAGCCGCGGATCCGCGGCAAGAAGCATGTTCTTGCCGCGGAACCGCGGTGCTTTGACCGACTCAGTGGACCGTTTTTGTGCTGTGTTTCTACAAAACCCTGAGACGATTTTTCATATATGTTAAATCACTTTTTGAGCAGTATAAAAAATCGACAGAAACATGGTTTTTCCGGGCGTGTTTTGCGACTTTTTTCCGATCGATATTCTAAACACTTTGCTAACTTACTAGTTTATGTTTAGCCTGGCTCTGATACCACTGTAAGTCCACTTTGCTCACCCCGGTTCTTACGGGTAGGCGGAAACGGCGAAAAACAATTATTTAGCGCAAAGGCAACTTGGACTAAAAGCCGGATCTTTGCTAAACTAGAAACTAGCAAACTACTAGAGGCGTTAACTACTATGCTGTAGAAATTATACCTCACGACACCGGTCCTTCGGGTCTTCATTCCGCTGTCCTACTCGTCCGTACACGCTCCGAAGGTCGATCCGGACCTTGGTTACCTCCGCGGCCTTCTTGAGTCGAAGACGATCCACCCGAGAGATGTACACCGAACTCCACCTCGAGCCGAGGCAACTAGGGCAACAAGATCGCTAGTCTTGATGTCCTAGGTTGTGTAGAAGAGAATGATGGAGGTGTTTGTCTATGTGGATTCTTTTTCTCTCAACACATGAGATCAAAAGAATTTATCAAGAGGAGGAAGATGAAGGAGAACTAGCAACCATGAGAGCTCATTTTCTTTTCTTCTCACAAGAGAGAGAATGAGAAAAGATTACTCAAGAAAAAAAGGCACCATGGTTGCAATAATACTAAACAACATCATTACAAATCCTATCATGATAAAGTTGATGCTACATTGAATTGACCATTTTCATAATCAAAAAGAAAAAGAAAATCCAAAGAAGAGTGTAGACCTTTCATGAAGGTCAATTGTCAACTTTGGTCAACGAGTCAACAAAGTCAAGAGTGGTCAAGGTGGTCAAATGGTCAAAGCAATTAGCCATCACAAAATTATCACTAAAAGGATTAGTAAATAATGTCTCCGGCTCATAATGGTTTTGACCGAACGAATTGTCAAAACCCTAATGAGCCTGCCACATAACGGTTTTGGCCGAACCAACTGCCAAAACCCTAATGAGGCACCTCCTCCTTCATCGCTCCTCAAAAAACTGTGCATACACCCGCATCCGCATTCCGTAGAATGCGAATGCACAGAAGACAAAACAAATCCATCCGTGCAATACTAGGATCTGGCTTAAACCAAAGCCCACTAGTATTGCCTGCCCGAACAGCATACGCACACACAAGTGAACGTAAGTGATCGCAGCCCTGCCGTAGAACCATACGGCCTCTACACGTTTCGCTCAGTGCAGGGAAACTCTCTGTGTGGGAATCTAAAGACTCGACACTACGCTGGCAGTGGGTTTAACCACAGACCGCAAGCGGCACTAGCTGTACGTAACGGTCTCCAGGTAGATGTCGATAAGAAGGCCGATGAGGTAAACCCATCTGAACTCCTACTGAGCCTGTATGTGACAATCTCCATACAGTCCGGTCTGTTCGTCTGATACATCGCATGGCGGGCCTAGGGGGTGGTGAACGTCAGTCCCCTAATAGCGGTACAAGTCGTGTCGGAGTGTAGCCCAGAACACCCTGAGATAACAATGGAAACCTACCAGTATATCTCGCTTGCCCTGGCCAGGGACTACTCGTGTAATGGCTCTCCTAGACACAGCGCGATGTCAACCCCCAATACCGGGAGAGACGAATCCTGTCTAACCGTCACTGCCTCCAAGTGCTTCGGGACTGCACCAAACTACTACCTGTTTGCACGACTCCTTTGAGCCGTGGTAGGGTAGTAATCTAAGTACAGTGGGAACACACTCGAGGCGAAGTGACAGTGTCAAGTCAGCGGACTAAGCTGTACTCATGTCACCTGGGAACTGATAACTGACGATAGGTATAATACCAACCAACAGTTCCTGACGAGTCCTGTCCAGTGTACTCGTAACCTAACGAGCACCCGCATACTATCTCCAGTACGACGTACTGATGGCTGTGGGACAGACCATCTCCCCTGCTGGGATGAGAAGCGCATAGGCTAGTCTACTCCGGAGTATCGATGCCCTGTCTCGATAGTCCTACGACTAGGGACCTGTATAAGGATGTGCTTATAGATTACCCAGCCCCCACGAGTGTGACTGCCATCACAACGCTGGTAATCAAGCAAAGATCCTAAGGGCTCTACTAATATGTATAAGCGATATGCTAAAAGAAACACATGCACCTATTGAAGTAGGAACAAACCAAGTAGCATACTACCATTTTGAGCAAGATTGTCTATACAACTGTGAATATCCCAAGCTTCCATTAAGTAATATACAAGCTAGTATGATACAGTAATGGCCTCTAGGGCATATACTCTAACAAGTATGGACAAGCTTGGTTGTTGATCTTCATATCGCTCAATAACCGAGTAGCCGTTACATCCAGCTAGTACCGCTGACGGCTTGTAGGTGACTGATGTGATCATCACCTACTGCTGGCGTATTGACGAGTCTTTAGAGTCCCACACAGAAGTTTCCTGGTTCAAGTGAAACGAAGTAGGGCATATATGTGATATGTGCGTGGGCCTGATTAAATACGTGCATGTGATACCGAATTATAATCTGGCAGTTGTCTGTTATCAAGTTAGGTTATATGTGATATAACCAGATTATCGAATCAAGTGTTGATTTGATAATGTGATACACAGATAAATGATATTAGTCGGTCATATATTATATAACCGGATTATTAAATCAAGTGTTGATTTAATAATGTGATATATATTATATTTGATATAATTATATCCTAACTAATATCATTAGCTCACTAATTATTCTTCATAATATATGTGTGTGTGTGTGTGTGTGTGTGTGTGTGTGTGTTTTATGAAGCATGGCATGTTTTTCTATTTTATAGAAAATAGAAAAATGAGGTGGAATGTTAAGAGATATGGAGGGTATGGGTGAAGCATGGCTTTTTTATATTTGTTTATTCATCTTACTTCACTATTAAAGCATGGCTTCATATTTTTATTGAAAAATATAGCATGCTTCAATAAGCGAGGAAGATATTATGAGCAATTCTTCATTATTGACTATACTTAGTTCATTTTCTCTAGTTGAGCCGTTTTCTTGAGTTGCTCTCTATCTTGCTCTCTTCTTCTTGCTCCTCCTCATGAATCAAAACTCCAACCCTTTACATGTGATGTGAACTATGGAGTTTTGAACAAATTAGTGAGCTAAACCAAACCCCTACTTCATCATCCTACACTTGACTAGCAATCAAGTGTAGCGCGTTTTCTTCGCTAAAGGTAGTTTAGTGAAGATGTAGCTTGAGCTAGAGGGACATGGGGTCGATCATCTTCGGCGCGAAGATCTACGAGGAGGTTCACTCAACTCGAAGTGGAGTCTAGTGGAGTCGCGTGGACCATAAACCAGAGCTCTAGAAGCGAAGGACTCGATCTACGAGGGTATAACCATATTCTCTTCTTTAGTTTTCATATCATCACATAGTTTAAACCCTAATCTTCTAGTTAAGATATAGGTTAGTCTAACTTAGCACCTAAATTTTTTAAAATTTGGCATGCTTGATGCTACTTAAACCTAATGGTGGTGCTAGGGTTGACTTTCAACTACCAGGACTATGATGCAGATCATACTAGTGGGGCCTGGATAGTCCACATGCACATCCTTTAATGGTTCATAGTCGAGTGGATATCGAGACAGGTTATTGATATTCTATAGTAGAATAGTGTGTATGTTTCTTGACCCCATATGGGGCGATGGTTGATCCCATAACCATTGGTGTTTGACATCAAAGATTGTACATATGTGTTCATTAGAGAATGGGTACACTGAACAGGACTCGCCGAGAACTCCTAGATGGTACCATACCTATCGTCAGATAGCAGTTCTCTGGTGACACTAGTACATGTTAGTCTGTAGATCCGAGATCGTTATAGTATCTTGTATGGTTCCCACTGTGCTTTGATTTCCTCCTTACCATGGCTCAAAGGAGTCTTGCAAACAGGTGGATTTTTGGTACAGTCTCGAGTCACATGGAGATAATGAGCGATAGGAGGGGTTTCTTCTCTCCCGGTATAGGGAGTTGATGTTGCGCTATACTCAATTGGTTATAACAGCAAGTCTCTGGCCAGGGCTGATGAGATTTACTGGTAAGTGTTATCAGTAGGTTCTCGAACCGTTATAAACCATACATCGGCATGACTTATCAAGTTACTGGGGTCTGACATATCCACCCCTAGACTCGATATGCGACATATCAGACGAAGAGACCGGACTGTACGGTAAGTGTTACTTATAGGCTTCTTGAGAGTTTGGAAAAGTTTGCTTGTTGATCTTCTAATCGCTTAATACCTGGATAGCCGTTACATCCAGCTAGTACCGCTGACGGCTTATGGATAACTGATGTGATCATTACCTACTGCTGGTGTATTGACGAGTCTTTAGAGTCCCACACAGAGGGTTCCTAGCTCAAGCGAAATGAAGTAGGGAACATATGCAGATATGTGCGGGAGCCTGATTAAATACGAGTATGTGATACCGTATTCTAATCTGGCTACATTTGATATCGGTTAGGTTATATGTGATATAACCGATTATTGAATCAAGTGTTGATTTGATAATATGATATACAGATAAATGATATTAGTCGGTTATATATGATATAACCAGATTATTAAATCAAGTGTTGATTTAATAATTTGATATATATTTATATATTAACTAATATTAATACTCACTAATTATTTTCTTCTCTTAATATATATTTATATATATATATGTGATATATATATATGTGATATATATATATATATATATATATATATAGATAGATTTTCTATTTTGAGAAAATAGAAAAATAAGGTGGAAAATGGGGAGATATTTGAGGAATGGGTGAAGCATGGCTTTTACATTATTTTATTGGTTTGCTATCACTATTGAAGTATGGTTGTAATTTATTATTGGATAATATTTGATGCTTTAATTAGTGAGAAGATGAGAAGCCATTCTTCACTTGCACTTGGTTTTTGAAACCCTAGCTCATTCTCTACACTCTCTCTATCTCCCCCTTCTTCCTCCTCTTGCCTTTTCAAGAGTTGAAAAGAAAAAGAGAAATTTCTAAGTGAGCCTAAACACATACTTCATCAACTTACTCTAAATTAGCAATTTAGATTAGGCTGTTTCCTTCACTAATACATGATCAGTGAAGAGGTAGCTTGACCTAGAGATACCTCAAGGTGGATCATCTTCGACATGAAGATCGCAAAGGAAACTCGATCCATTCTTCAAGTGGAGCCAAGAGGAGTCGTAGAGACTAGTACTCGGAGCTTTAGAAGTGAACGAATTGGTATACAAAGGTTGTAACCTTTTTCACTTAGTTTAGAACTTTTTATATCATGCTTATACTACTACAATATAGGGTTGCCCCTACGGCTACACGAATCCGTAGGGGCTACTTTTTATTGCCCCTACGGATTAGTCCGTAGGTCCCCATGGTTGTCCCTACGGTGCCCTACGTTTTAATTTAAAAATATTAAATTGTAATTTGTTGTTTGGCCCTACGGTGCCGCAAAAAAATGACCTACGGTTAAGTCCGTAGGGCATATATAGGTTATTAATAAAAAAAGGCACAGAAAAGCCCTCGTTGTTCCAAAAAATTCTCTCTCTCACTCTCCCGCGTCTCGATCATTCCCGCGCCTCGATCTCGCACCTCATCGCCACCGCCCTCCGCCCGCGGCCTGCCACCTTCCTCGATCATTCCTAAAACTTCCTCGTCGACTTCCTCGTCGCCAACTCCCGCGACTCGTCGCCGATTGCGTCGTCGACCACCGGTCTCCTCCGTCGTCTCCTCCACCGCCCTCTACAGGTTAGTAAATCTCAAATTATTTATAATTTAAATGATGTTTGGGCTAGGGTTCAGGGTTCAGGGTTCGGGTAGGGGTGAGGGTTAGGCTTAGGCATCGGGTTCAGTTTAGGGTAGGGTTAGGGTTCGGTTGGGGTTGGGTTTGGGTTTGGGGTTAGGGTTAGGGTTCGGTTGGGGTTGGGGTTGGGGTTAGGGTTCGGTTGGGGTTGGAGTTGGGGTTGGGGTTAGGGTTAGGGTTCGGTTGGGGTTGGGGTTAGGGTTAGGGTTAATTGGTTGGGCTTAGGGTTATGGTAATTAGGGTTAGGGTTTGGTTCAGGTTTAGGGTTAGAGGCTAGGGTTAATTTGGGTTAATTAGTGATAATTTGAAAGGGTTAGGGTGTTGATTAGGGTTAATTAGGTTAATTTAGGTAAATTGGGTTAAATTTGGGTTGATTAGGGTTAATTAGGTTAATTTGGCTAAATTGGGTGAAGTTTGGGTTAATTATGGATAATTTGTATTAGGGTAACGATTATGGTTAATTGTAGTTAATTAGGTTAATTTGGGTTATTTAGGGTTAGGGTTTAGGGTGCACTAGTTCATTGCAGTAGAATACTCGATGATAACGTAAACGTACAACTTTACCGTAAACGCAAGAAAAATTTACCCTAAACTTGAAATTTCAAACCTTTAATAACGAAACGTAAACGTAAAACCTATTCATGTTAAATGTTCAAGTTAAAACCAATATATGATACTCGATGATAATATGAAACTTTCATATTCTCATCGATACTCATATATGAAACTCAAAGCGCCACTTAGTCTCCGTCTATCGGTTAACATACGTTCGATGTTCGTCGTGACATAGAACTATACGAAGGTTGTTAAATATCGGACGGTATAGCTCGGTACTAACAACCATCGTGTAATCTATGTGACGAGAGCATTCAATCGTATGATAACCGATAGATTTGTCCCGTGTGGACAAGTTAGGAATATATAAAGCAAACACTTCCATTCACTTGTGTTTTCATCCGTTTCGAGATAATCCGTCGGTACTTTTCCGCTGGTTTTCCATGTACAAAGATAGATTAGATGTTCATTTCAACGTTGTTTCACAGCTATGAAATGATTATCTATTCTATTACAGTGTACTCGGAGAACAGCAGGGAGGTGCTGCCGAAATTTACTCGAAACGGTTGAAAGCACAAGCGAATGGGTGTTTGCTCTATACATTCTTAATAGGGTAGAAACCTTACCTCCGATAGCCGAAACACATACATACAACACGAATACACAACAAACGCATCATTAGAGAGTGATTCATGATGTTCAAGTTAAAACCAATATATGATACTCGATGATAATATGAAACTTTCATATTCTTATCGATACTCATATATGAAACTCAAAGCACCACTTAGTCCCCGTCTATCGGTTAACATACGTTCGATGTTCATTATGAAATAGAACTATACGAAAGTTTTTAAATATCGGACGGTATTGCTCGGTACTAACAACCGTCGTATAGTCTATGTGACGAGAATATTTAATCGTATGATAACCGATAGATTTGTCCCGTGCGGACAAGTTAGGAATGTATAAAGCAAACGCCTGCATTCACTTATGTTTTCATCAATTTCGAGTTATTTCTTCTGTACTTTTCCGCTAGTTCTCTGTGTACACAGATAAATTAGATGTTCATTTCAATGTTGTTTCACAACTTTGAAATGATTATCTATTCTATTACAGTGTACTCGGAGAACAGCGGGGAGGTGCCGCCGAAATTTTCTCGAAACGGTTGAAAGCATAAGCGAATGGGTGTCTGTTCTATACATTCTTAATGGGATAGAAGCCTTACCCCCGACAGCCGAAACACACATATACAACATGAATACACAACAAACGCACACACAGCACATACACACTAACAACCCTATACTTAAGCGAAATCATAAATTGAAACACACATATATAGAATACAAATCATACATGGGTATCCTCAAACCTAACTTTGATTATTGATAATTTATTCTTTTCAACGACACACACACACACAAAGCATATACACGGATTTTCTCCTTTGTCAGTAACCATCCCTTTCTTAGATTTATCAATATAGTCATCATAACCTACAATTTATATGTTATACAGTCTAACATGGCCCATGAGTACGTCAGAGTTAAGGACTGGATGTATGTGGATTGGAAACAACGTATGCAACCTAAGTTTGTCACAGGAGTTGCTGCTTTTATTGAATTTGCACATGCACATAATAAGATCGTGATAGAGAAGATTCTCTGCCCGTGCGATAGATATGGGAATAAGTACTGGCAGAAGGTAGAATTTGCAGAGCTTCATATCGTTAAACATGGTTTTACTAGACTTTATACAACTTGGCTATATCACGGGGAAGGAGAAGAACACAGTATTGCGGTAGAAGAAGAAGGAGAAGACGATAATGCGGCAGGATAAGAAGGAGAAGACGTTAATGCGGCGGAAGAAGAAGATGGTACTGTCTTTCCATCAGAAGAAATGAAGGATATAGTAGAGGCTGCCCTAGGTGAATCTATTCGTACCAAAGATGGCATTCCTTCCGGTCAAGGACCGCGTGCGGATAAGTATGAAAATTTCATGAATGATGCTAGAAAACCAATTTATGAGAATTCAAAGTATTCTACCCTCTCATGGTTCATCCAACTTTTCCAGATTAAGTGCCTAAATGGATGGAGTAACAAGTCATTCATAATGCTTCTTTCGTTCTTGAAAGATTCTATGCCCCCGGGAAATAACGTGCCCGACAGCTGGTACGGAGTCCAGAAGATGATGTCTGATTTGGGTCTGAAGTGTGAGAAAATTTAAGTATGTCCTAAAAATTGCGTGTTGTACTGGAAAGAGAATTCAAATTTGAAAGAGTGTCCAGCATGCGGAGAGGCTAGCTATAAGCCGAAAATTCTGATATGAAGCCCGATATACCTATCAAGATAGCACGATACTTTCCCATAACACAGAGGCTGCAGAGGCTGTTCAGGTGCAACAAACAGCTGAGGCAATGATTTGGCATCACCGTGCTCCTCCAAGTGAAGATGGAAAAATGAGTCATCCAAGAGATTCACCGGCATGGAAGGATTTCGATAGGAGGAACGCAATATTCAGTAGCGATCCTCGCAATGTGAGGCTTGGACTGGCTAGTGATGGCTTCTGCCCATTCAACTATATGGCTGGAAGCCACAACACATGGCCCGTTGTAATGATAGTTTATAATCTGTCGCCTTGGCTGGCTATGGATCAATCATACTTTATGATGCCTCTTCTTATCGACGGACCAAATTCACCGGGATACAATATCGACGTCTATCTCCGACTTCTAATCGAGGAGTTAAAATCTTTATTCATTGATGGTGTATAGACTTATGATGTAAACACAAATACAACCTTCATACTGCGTGCGGCTTTAATGTCGACAATTAATGACTTTCCTGCGTATGGAATGCTATCAGGTTGGTCCGTACATAGTCACAAAGCATGTCTTCATTGCCATCAACATACAACATCGAAATTCTTGAATTTTAGCAGGAAGGTTTGATATTGCGGCCATCAACGTTTCCTGCCTCTAGACCACCCTTACAGGTTAGACTCTGTTTACTTTGATGGTCATCAGGAGCTTCTTGGACCTCCAGCCCCATTGTCCAGAGAGGACGTGACTGCTCAGTGGGATGGTTATAATAATGTGACCTTCGGGGTGGATCCGACAAAACAGGTCAAACCACCATTCTGGAACAAGTTAAGCATTTTCTTCGAGCTTCCGTACTGGTCAACAAATTTAGTGCTTCATTGTATGGACGTCATGCATATAGAGAAGGGAGTATCCGGGCACGTACTCAACCTTCTTCTTTGTAAAGACGGGAAATCGAAAGAAAATCTTAATACTCGGATGGATCTACAGGACTGGGAAATTAGAAGTGAATTGCATCCTAAACCGGTAGCGGGTAAACTAGGCAAGTTTGTACTTCCCAATGCCGCTTGTCATATGTCACAACCGGAGAAGAAAATATTTCTGCAGGTGTTGCATGATTTGAAAGTTCCCACAGGTTTCTCAGGATCATTCAGCAAGAAGATAAAAATTGTGAAAGGCAAGATCAATGGGCTAAAAAGTCATGATCACTATATTATTATGGAACACTTTCTCCTATTAGCCCTCAGGACTTCCCTCCCTGAATCGATTGGTCTAGTAATCAATGACCAATGTTGTTTTTTCAGACAATTATGCGCTAAAACACTGGATGTTGTGATGCTGGATAAACTAGAAAATTCTATTGCGTTGATACTTTGCAAATTTGAGCGTATTTTCCCACTGTCATTCTTCGATATCATAATACATTAGATGGTTCATTTTGCAACAGAGGCTAAATTAGCCAGACCGGTACAATATCGATGGATGTATCCCGTCGAGTGGTACGTGGAATTTTTCATTTCGCGCAATTTGTAAAATTATTGTTGTCATGTATGCGCGTATTTATTTATTTAACATAATTTTTTTATGTAGTTCTACACTCTTAAAAAGTATATTCGCAATAGAAATCGACCAGAGGGTTCTATCATGCAAGGTTATCTTCTAGATTAAGCAACCACATTTTGTTCCTTCTATCTGGACGAGAACATTGAGACGGGACTTAACCGGTCTCGAAGAATTCAGGACGGGCCATATGGTAAAGCCGATTATAAGTGGGTAGACACTATGTTTATCAACAAGATATATCGGTTTATCCTCCTCAATAGCGCATGTCTTAAAAAATTAGAGTGTAAGTTTTTTTGGATTAATTGTTATATTTGTGTTTGTGTGTGTATGAAATGATATAATATTAATGTCATAATTTATTATCGAGAACAGAATTCATTTTAAGGAGGTACGTGAGGGGCATCCTGATTGGAACGATGAACGGTTGGAAAAATATCATCAGGATAATTTTTGCGATTGGGTTGCAGATCATGTAAGTTATTCGAATAACATGTTATTGCTATTATTTTTAATCTAAACTTATATTGTTATGTATTTGTCATAAAATTTGTTTTGTTAGATCCACGATCCGAACTTGTCTGTATCATTAGAGAGTGATTCAAGATATTTAGCTCAGTTTCCTAGTATGGAGGTTGCATATTATAAAGGATTCGGTGTCCTTAGATACAAATTCGAAGTTAAAGACATAGAAACATCTAGAACCACTCAGAATAGTGGGATTGTGACGGTAGGATCGGATGGTGTGATTTATTATAGATACTTAAATTGTATACTCGGCATCCAATATTCCAGACGATCAGAACCCTTTTATATATTTCAGTGTACTTGGTATGATACACGAACCGATACGGATAAGTGGAGAAGCAATCTCGGGACTTGGAAAGATGAATATGGATTGACCAGTGTGAAAACACTTCGATTTTACGGTCAGGAAGATCCGTTTATCTTTCCAAACCAAGTGTTCCAAGTATACTACTCACAGTGTTTGAAGCATCCGGGATGAAGTGTCGTATACTGTTGGAAACCCAGGGATGTTTATGATGTCCCAAAATTCAAGGACAGCGATGAGGATGAAGAAGAGAGAGGACTTAGAGTGCTCCACATCTGTTTCAAAGAAGAGTTGTCTTCGGCTGATTATGAAGTTACGTGGGTTACAAACGATATCGATGATGAAATCCAAGTAGATATGTCTAATGCGTCCATGAAACGAAAAAGGTTATCAGTAATGTTTTATTATTACTTCACATTTTACGATCTATACATATATAGCATGCATATGTAATGATTGTCTAATGCGTCCATGAACTGTTTTATCTAGATTTGATGACGACGATGGGAGCAGCGAGGGACGACAGGAGCTCTAGCCGTGGTACCGGCAGAGGCAGAGGCAGAGCGGTTCTGCCCCCCGGAGAGCTGCGTAAGGAGCTTCAGAGGGCCGGTCTTGCACCCCGATCGGAGACCCCTTCAGATTCCTCCTTCCATGTGGACTTGGCCCCACCTCCAGGTATATTGCACGCATATTCATTTTGAATGTAATATTATAGATATACATGCATATTCATATCAAAATTACTTATATAGTCAATGTTTGATTGTCTAGTTGGTGGTGGTGCGTCCACATCAGGGACAGAGGCCACTACCGCACCTCCAGGTATGTTGCATGCATATTCATTTTGAATGTAATATTACAGATATACATGCATATTCATGTCAAAATTACATACATAGTCAATGTTTTTCATGTCTAGCTGTTGGTGCGTCCGCATCAGGGACAGACCACTCCTGCACCTCCAGGTATGTTTATATATCATAAATATACATACATTCTTTTTGCTCTTACGTACTTACATCAGGGGCAGAGCCTACCACCGCACCTGCGGGTATGTTTATATATTCTATAGTGTATACATATTGATTTAGAATGTTATATTATTGATATACGCATTCTTTTTGCAATTACTTATATAGTCAATGTTTGATTGTCTAATTATAGGTGGTGCGTCCACGTCTGGTGCAGGGGGCACTCCCGTCACTTCCATACCCTCCGCTCAGTCTGCAGGTTTGTATGAATAAATATAAAATATTTATTCATTTTACATATCCTTTAAGAATAAACATTAACTTCATGTAATTTTATCGATATTTATTTTCTAGTTGGAGGGGATGCGTCCACGTCCGGGACACAGGCTGTTACTCACCGGAGGAACTATCGCCCCGCTCGTGCTGCTGTCCGGACCCAGGCTCGTGCTTCTGTCGCCGGAGGTATATATCACACTTCAATTTTCTTTAAACCTTGATTTCTTAATACCACTTTTTCTTAATATTGATTGTCTTGATATTTCTTGTAGACGCAGGGTATCCCCATCCTGAGAGGGAGACTCGAGGCCCGAATCAGTCCCACAGGCTGAGGCCCGACAGAGCTAGGGGCGAGGCAGCATTCCCCCTCTTCTTTACCCCTGATTATCGCTATACTGGCGATTATGCCGAGAGGTTCGGCCGGTATATGGGGGATGAGAGCCGCCTCATGAAGAAGTATCCACTTCACGTTGAGTGGGGCCACCAGCACCGGCGCTCATTCGCCCTCTTCTGGGATCAGGCTCGGGTATTAATATATATTTTCATTTGATTTATCCAATATATTTATTATTAACACTTGCAATTTAATAATATTGTTTTTTTGTATTTGCAGCTGGATTACGATTTTCAGCCTGTACCCGACCCTGATCACCCTGGGAGGGTGCTCGATCTTCACGCTCTGTACCATGGCCTGATGAAGAACATGCAATCGAAGGTTCGATACAATAGGAACGAGCTGATGATCGACTGCTATTCCCTGTGGATGGCGACCCCAGAGGCAGAGAGAGCGGCCCTCCTACATACTCCGGCCTTTGCGAGAGTCGACGTAGATACATGGCCTCTATTGTGCCAATGTTTCGACTTTCAGCTCAAACATGTATGTATTTTAAATGTAATTCATTGTTTAGTATATAATTTATTTATTTTTGTTGCCTAATTAGAAAACTAAATCTGATTGTGTTGTGCAGAAACAGACGGATCAAAATAAAGAGAATAGGAAGTCGGTGAAGAGGGGTCACCCCACTTATACAGGTGGCTCGAGAAATATTACTCATGCCGTGGAGGCATCGGTAACTTACAGTAGATCTACTGTGATATAATGTAATATTAAGAGTTATTTTATAATATATGTAAATTTTTTGTGAATTGCAGAGAGCTCAGACCCTGGCACAGAGTGGTACACCGAGCGTGCTCTCCGCGTATCTTGCCGTCCACGACACCTTGACAGATCCTGCCACGAGCGAGCTTCGATACCCCAACACCGCTACCCAGGAGTATTGCGTAATTGTTAATATTTATCCAACCCCTATTTGAAAATTTTGTTTTGAAAAGTTCAAATTTAAATGATATACTTATATTTTACTGGTTAATGTGGGTGTAGGAGCGGGTGGTTGAGCAAGCGGATGCATCAGGGATCGATTTTACTGGACAGAACGATCCGATGTTGCTGACCCTAGTCCTAGACGCCGCACACGGAGGGCACCACGGAGGTTGGGAGAGAGGCCGGGGACTGGGTCCTAGCAGGGCCCATATGAGGTTGGGCTCCAGTCCGACAGTTAGTTACTCTATCTCCCGTGAGCGGCGTCTAGAGCAAGAACATGACACTTTCAAGGCTATCGTCCAGGAGTTGAAGGAGATGATGGTATGTATACTACTTAATAGTAAAATATTATGTCATATTATAGATAGCAACATATCCAATATTAGTACGTAGCCTGAGCTTATTTGGTTGTAGACTTAGCTTTGATTAATCATATATACATAGAACTGTCTAATTAAAATAAACTACGGTTTTCCAAACTAGATATCCAAACGAGGCCTAAGTCCCTAACTATTCATAGATTGGGGTTTCGCAATAACTTGATAATGATACGAATTCGACTAATATACAGTTCTTACTCGTTTATTACACGCAAAACTGAACAGATGCGATAGGGTACTTCGGCTGAGGCTCCACATGCATCTCCTTCTGCTGCGGCTCTGCAAGCCACTACCGCGGCTGCGGTTGCGTAGACCACTCCTACATCTCCACAGCCCGCTCAGACTCTCGCAGCTGCGGCTCCGCAAGCCACTACTTCGGCTGCGGTTGCGCAGACCACTCCTACAGCTCCACAGCCCGCTCAAACTTCCGCACCATCCGCATTGCTCGAGTTGTTGACTCAGGGTTTATCCGAGGAGCAGGTGCGCCAGATTATGGCGATTATCAGAGGTGGAGCTGGACCGAGCTAGGGTAGCTTTTTGAATTTTATATTTTAAACATGTATTTGTAAGTCCACGTTGCCCACCCCGGTGCTTGCGGGGAGGCAGAAACGGTATAAAAATCAAATTTTTAGCACACTAGGCAACATGGACTAACAAAAGTCGGGATCTTTTCTAAAGAAAACTAGCTACCAAGCTAAAGAGAGTTAGCTACTCGGAAAAGAGGTTATACCTAGGGCTTTATGTCTTTCTCTCCTTGCTCCTTGTAGTGAACGGAAGTGATCTCCTTGTCGTCTTCTCTTGTCGAAGAAGGATCCACCCGAGAGCCTCAACCTTTGGCTTCAACTTCAAGCTAGAAGTAACTAAGATGCTAGAAGTGCTAATCCTAGAACCTTAGAAGAGAGTAGAGATTGTTTTGGAGTGGTTTTTATTAAGCTCAAGTGTTTCTCAACACATGAGAGGGGAGAGCTTGAGGAAAGGAAGAAGAGGAGAGAGAATGAATAAGATAGAATGAAAATGGTTTTACAACCATAACAAAATAAAAGTGATCAAAAATAATATTAAGCAAAAATGAAAAAGGTGATGGTTAGTTTGAAGGGACCATTATCATATCGCCATAAATGATTTTGCAAAGATCAAAGAGCATCTAAAAAGGGTAATGATGATGGTCAATGTTTCAAACCTAGTCAACTAGTCAACCTTGGTCAACAAGTCAACAAGCCCAACCATGACACAATTTCACTTAATTAATACTATTAATTTGATAAATCACAATATCATTAGGGTTTGGAAAAAGACGACTGTCAACTGTGCATACACACCCGTTCCAAAACCCTAATAAAAAACCTCTTCCTCCGCCTCAATCAACTGTGCATACGCACCCGTATTCGTGATCCGAGGAACACGAATACAATGAGATAAAACCAATCCCAAAACATATACTAGGATCTGGCTTAAACCAAAGCCCGTTAGTATAAGCTGTCCGGACAGCAAACGTGCACAAGTGCGCGGATGTGAACGAACCCTGTCGCAAAACCATGCGACTTCTACTCATTTTGCCTAAAGGCGAATAACTCTCTGTGTGGGACTCTAAAGACTCGACACTACGCTGGAAGTGGGTTTAACCACAGACCGCAAGCGGCAATAGCTGTACGTAACGGTCCCCAGGTAGATGCCGATAAGAAGACTGACGAGGTGACCCCATCTGAACTCCTACTGAGCCTGTATGTGACAGTCTCCGTACAGTCCGGTCTGTTCGTGTGATACATCGCATGGCGGGCCTAGGGGGGCGGTGAACGTCAGTCTCCTAATAGCGGTACAAGTCGTGTCGGAGTGTAGCCCAGAACACCCTGAGATAACACTGGAAACCTACCAGTATATCTCGCTTGCCCTGGCCAGGGACTACTTGTGTAATGGCTCTCCTGGACACAGCGCGATGTCAACCCCCAATACCGGGAGAGACGAATCCTGTCTAACCGTCACCGCCTCCAAGTGCTTCGGGACTGCACCCAACTACTACCTGTTTGCACGACTCCCTTGAGCCGTGGTAGGGTAGTAATCAAAGTGCAGTGGGAACACACTCGAGGCGAAGTGACAGTATCAAGTCAGCGGACTAAGCTGTACTCATGTCACCTAGGAACTGATAACTGACGATAGGTATAATACCAACCAACAGTTCCCGACGAGTCTTGTCCAGTGTACTCGTAACCTAACGAGCACCTGCATACTATCTCAAGTACGACGTACTGACGGCTGTGCGACAGACCGTCTCCCACGCTGGGATGAGAAGCGCATATGCTAGTCTACTCCGGAGTATCGATGCCCTGTCTCGATAGTCCAATGATTAGGGACCGGTATAAGGACGTGCTTATGGATTACCCAGCCCCACGAGTGTGAGCGCCATCACAACGCTGGTAATCAAGCAATAATCCTAAGCGCTCTACTAATATGTATATAAGCGATATGCTAAAAGAAACACATGCACATATTGAAGTAGAGACAAACCAAGTAGCATACTACCATTTCGAGCAAGATTGTATATACAACTGTGAATATCCCAAGCTTCCATCAAGTAATATACAAACTAGTATGATACAGTAATGGCCTCTAGGGCATATACACTAACAGTATTTACTTATATGATACATATTGTATATATTTTGGATGATATTGGTGGTGTTTGCGTGTTCATATTGATTTAGATTGATATCGTATTCTGCTTGTTGATTTCTTTTATATATTATACGTGAGATGTTGATTATGAATACTGCGGTATATATTATGCTTGTTGATTACTTCCATATATGATGTATATATTATTATGCACAGGGCGAGGAAAAAACAGGCAGCCCTTTTTTTAAAAAAAACCCTGATAATATGTCCCTACGGATTAATCCGTAGGGACACATGTTGCACCTACCAATTAACCCGTAGGGTCCAACTTTGCCTCTACACATTTATCCGTAGGGACAAAATATCAGGATACCTGATATTTTGACCCTATGGACTTAGTAACAGGGGTTAGGCTTGTCTCTACAGAGTAATCCGTAGGGGCCTTAGCTTTACCCCTACACATATACCCGTAGAGACAAAATATCATGATACCTGATATTTTGCCCCTACACATATGGACCTACGCATTAAGCCATAGGGACATGTATTTGTCCCTACGAAGTTATCCGGAGGGGAAACTATTTTATTTTATAAACCGATAAATTAAATAAATATTTTGTCCCTACGGTGTAATCCGTCGGGACAGATGGACCTATGCATTAAGCCGTAGGGGCAATTATTTCACCGTAGAGGCATGTTTAAGGCTAAGACTTGCACCTGCGGCGTGTGCACCTACGGTGTATTTCTGTACCCCGACGAATATAGCCGTAGGGGCAGTGGTTTGCCCCTACGGCTTTATCCGTATGGGCAACCCCTATTTGTAGTAGTGTTAAACCCTAATACTCTAGTTAGATTCTAGGTTAGTGTAGCCTAGCACCCCATACAACAACAACAGAGCCTTTTATCCCAAGCATATGGGGTAGGCTACATGAACCAACATGAGAATCACACCGGGTCCAGTATATGAATCCTCCGCTTCCATTCACTCCTATCGAACAATATACTTTCATTGAGTCCTTTGGCAACCATATCGTTTCGTATCACCTCCATCCATGTTTTCTTCGGTTTCCCTTTTGCCCTTTTTCCATTGCCCATATCGAGAGTATCTATTCGTCGAACCGGTGCTTCCATAGGTCTGCGTCGCACATGACCAAACCATCTTAGCCGTTTTTCCCGCATCTTCTCCTCCGCAGGTGCTACACCAACTTTTGCACGAATATCCTCATTTCGCACCTTATCTTTTCTAGTGTTACCGCACATCCAACGAACCATGCGTATCTCCGCTACGTGCATCTTCTGTGTATGATACTTCTTAGGAGCCCAGCATTCTGTACCATATCATAAGGCAGGCCAAATAGCGCTTCGATATAACTTCCCTTTAAATTTTAACGGAAAGTTACGATCACACAAAATCCCTGTTGCACTCCTCCATTTCAACCAACCAGCTTGGATCTTTTGATTAACATCACTATCGATCTCCCCATTCTTTTGGATGATGGAACCTAGATATCTAAACTGGTCGCTCGGTGATATCTCTTGCCCTTCCAATGTTATACCAATATGGTTTTGACTTCTCTGGTTATTAAATTTGCAATGTATATATGCTGTCTTGGATCTACTCAATCTGAATCCCCGAGATTCCAATGTTTGCCTCCATAATTCCAATTTGGCATTAACCCCTACTTTCATCTCATTTACTAAAACAATATCATCAGCGAATTGCATACACCAAGGTACCTCATCTTGGATAGTTCTAGCAAGCTTATCCATCACGATGGTAAACAGGAATGGACTTAATGCAGATCCTTGATGTAAACCAATTGTAATCGGAAAATCACACGTTAAGCCACCACAAGTTCTGACATTTGCCACTACTCCATCGTACATATCCTTGATTATGTCAATATACTTGACGGGGACCCCCTTGTTCATCATTGTCCCCCATAATACCTTTCTAGGTACCTTGTCGTACGCATTTCTAAATCAATAAATATCATTTGCAAATCTCTTCTCCTCTCTCGAAAACGCTCGACAAGTTGACGAAGAAAATGAATAGCCTCTGTCGTCGATCGTCCAGGCATGAACCCAAACTGGTTCTCTGTTATCTTAATATCCTTCCTTAGCCCGTGTTCAATCACTCTCTCCCAAAGTTTCATGGTGTGACACATAAGTTTTATTCCACGGTAGTTTGAGCAACTTTGAATGTCACCCTTGTTCTTGTAGATAGGTACAAGGATACTTTTCCTCCATTCATTTGGCATCTTTTTTGTCTGTCAAATCTTATTAAACAGATCTGTCAGCCATGTAACGCCTATTTCTCCTAAGCATCTCCAAATCTCGATAGGACTCCCGTCAGGACCAACCGCTTTTCTTAAACTCATTCTGTTCAAACCTTCTTTAACCTCAGTTTGCTTATTTTACGCATGAAATCACGGTTTATATCTTGAGATTGAATGACAAGTCCTTCCAAATTCTTAGTAAAGCTCTCATTGAACAATTTGTCAAAATAATCTCTCCATCTTTCCTTGATATCCTCATCTCGAACTAAAACCTTCTGATTTTCATTTTTGACACACTTCACCGCACATAAGTCTCTAGTCTTCCTTTCCCGCATCCGAGCAATCCGGTATATATCATTTTCAGCCTCTTTAGTGTCTAATTTCTTGTACACCTCCTTGTAGACCTTAGATTTAGCTTCCCGAATAGCTTTCTTAACTTTCTTTTTAGCCATTTTATACTTCTCAAATCTCTCCACATCTCTACTTTTCTTCAAATCTTTATAAGAATCCTTTTTAATTTTAATAGCAGCCTTTACTTCTTCATTCCACCATGATGTGTCCTTAGATGGTGGAGCACCACCTCTCGACTCACCAAGTAGATCTCTAGCTACCTTCTTGATACAACTAGCCATTTTGTTCCATATTTTTTCTGAATCATCTTCCGACTGCCAATCCGCTTCTTGGACTACACGATCTATAAAAGCCTTCTGGTTACCTTCTTTCAATCGCCACCATTTAATTCTAGGCTCTACCTTACATCTAATCTTCCTAGGTCCTCTTCTAAATAGAAAATATAGAACTAAAAGTCTATGTTGAGTGGTTACACTCTCACCTGACACTACCTTACAGTCGATACAACAACCTCTGTCTATTCTTCTCGTCAGAAAAAGTCTATTTCACTAGCACTTGATCCGCTCCTAAAAGTGATAAGGTGGGACTCCCTTTTCCTAAACTAGGTGTTTGCTAAGATCAAGGCATAGGATAAGGCAAAATTTAGAATCGAGTCACCTACTTCATTTCTTTGTCCAAAACCAAAACCTCCATAGATAGTATTAAACCCACTACGACTAGTATCTACATGTCCATTAAGATCACCACCAATAAATAACTTCTCTCCACTAGGTATATTTTGCACCATCTCGTCTAAATCCTCCCAGAATAGACACTTACTAGCGTCATCAAGACCTATCTGTGGTGCATAAGCACTAATAATATTAAGGATCTCTCCACCTAGAATAAGCTTAACCAGTAAAATTCTATCACCTTTTCTCCTAATCTCAACTACATCCTCAAGCAACCGTCTATCTATGATTATGCCTACCCCATTACGATTTTTATCTCTACCCATATACCAAAGCTTATAACCCTAAGGCTCTATGACTCTACTCTTTTCACCTACCCACTTAGTTTCTTGCAAACACATAATACCAACTCTCCTCCTAATCATCACCTCCACTAATTCTATTAGTCTACCTGTAAGGGAACCTATATTCCAGGAAGCTAGACGGATCCTATGAAACCCTTGCTTATTTGTCACTACACCCGAGGTCCGATGTAGCACGCCGTTTCTGGACGATGACCCTTGCTTATTTGTCATTACACCCGGGGTCCGATGTAGCGCGCCGTTTCTGGACGACAACCCTTGCTTATTTGTCACTACACCCGGGGTCCGATATAGCGCGCCGTTTCTGGACGACGACCTAAAAGCCCTTGCATACTTAACACTACACCCGGGATCCAATGTAGCGCGTCGCTGAGTAGGGGACGCCCCAGCGATATTCTTATTATGGTTCATGTCATAGAATGTGACAAAGTTTTACGTTGGCTGTCACAAGCCTACCACAACCCTCACCCTTTCTCATCCGGACTTGGGACCGACAACGGTGGGTTTTGTAGCTTAGCACCCCATGAGTTTGGTATTAACCTAGTGGCGGTGCTAAGTGTAACATTTCAGAAAATAAAATTTTATTTTTAGAATTTAAATAATTAAAATAATAATTTTTTTGGATATTATGTAAAGAATAGGAATTGGTTTTAACTAAGTAGTATAATTATATACTTATAGTTTGGAAATAATTGGAAAATGATTATAAATTATTTATTTTGAAGGTATATATGTGATTTGGACATTTTATAAATTATTATACAGTTAATTGTATACAATTTAATGCTAAGCTTGATTAATATTTTACCAATTATGCATTAATCTTGCTTATGTATATGACATGCAACAAAACTTGTTGCAAAACACTTGTTACATTTCTTGTGTCATGAACCATGGATTCTTCTCTTTTTTAAATGTTTTTGTTTTAATATGAAAAGAAAAGGGAAAAGAATAAATAAAAGAAAAGAAAAGGTGACATGGTGGCATGGGCTAGTGAGAGAGAGGGCATGGTTCATTATCTTTCTTCGCTTCATTCTCTTCTTCATTCTTTTTCGTCTTCTTCTCCCTCATCCTCCACCTCCTCTACCACCCTCAAACACCCTTAAATCCACACTAAAATACCATTCTCCCTTCACAAATTATGACCACAAGCTCACCACAAAACACTTGGATGCATCAAGTTAGGACTTTGGACACTTTGGGCAACCCTAGTATCTTCTTAAGTTGCCAAACGAGATATATTCCTACACTTTTAGTTAAGTAATTGGCTTTTCTACCCTCCTATAGTAGTTTAGAGCCAAACTAATGCGGTTTAGTGATGTTGGAAAATTCCTAGATGAGGGTTAGGGGATATTTTGAATTGAAAAGGTGTAATTGAGGTGTAATTAGTAACCACAACCCCTCTAGTGTCAAATCCTGGACCATACTGAGTATAGAAACCTCAAGACTTGAACTTTGAATTTGCCGATATCGGATTTTATGGGAATTATGATGACATTTTGGGATCTGCTACAACTCACGAACTCTGAAAATTAATTAGCGATTACAGAGAGATGTGCAGGTGATTATGAGCTTACTTTAGAGACCCAAAATCGCAAATCAAGTTTCTGGCCGCAGATTTAACTAGGATGGCCGCAAATTGCGGCCTGTGTACAGGTGTTTAGGTTCATGCTTGGTCCATGGTTCCTTTATCTTATAATTAGACCTATACTAGATGCAAAACTGGCTAATCCAATCTAAGGTAAAATCTGGGGGTGTTTTCTTGAGTTTCTGTTTCGTTTTGCAACTTTTAGTGACTTGAGTTTTGGTATTTGAGGTTTTGGCTCGGTCATTAGACGTTTGTACGTCGACGTCAAGAGTTGTTAGTTAGTCTTGCATGCGTAGGTCGTAGGTTCTAACCTATGTGCACTCCACACGCCGTATCGGTTTTCGTATTCGATTCTTATTTACGATACGACGTATTTGAGCTGTAGGTACTTTCGCATGGACTTCAGGACGACAAGGGAGAGCAATGCGTCATCGACTTCGGCAAGCAAGGATCGAAGGTGTGTAGATGTATCTCTATGGGGTAAGTCGGGTGGATGGTGTATAGCACCCCCGCAATCGTAGAATAGAATATTTATATATTACATATATATGTTAATGCGAGATGGATATTTAGCAAATAGGGTTTCTAGGAGAATGCAGGATTAGAATAAGCGTACTCATAGGAAGGTTACTCTTAGTTTTTAGTTTCTTAGTCATGGGTTGTCGGTTTTACATTGTCTCGCACACACACACACACTTGGTATGATACGTGTGTATATGTATATATGTATATATATAGATATGTTGATATATGTATGTATGTATGTATGTATGTATGTATATAATATACATATACGTGTAAGATGAGGATATGATATGTTATATGGATATGAGTCGATACGATCGAACAGGATGTCAAGAGATTATGATATATGATGGGAGTTGAGACATCGTATCTGATGCGATATATATTAAAAGATCGTTGGGCGTTATATACATAACATGTGATAACATATGACTTGATGATATAATAGAATGTACGTGACCTTAGATCCGTACCCTTGTTTATGATATTGTACAACGGATGATACCGTACGAACCATATGATATATATGATATTTGACCGGTACCCTCGATTTGAGGATGCCGTACGAGATATATATGATGGTTGATCCGCACTCTTGACTAGAGAATGCTGTACGATGGACTATACCGTATGTGATGATATAAGACTGGATCGCCGACTGTTAGATATATTGACTCGGAAGGTTATAGATTATTTATCACCTTTGACTCGATTCTTAGTTTTGTCTTTCAGTTGCTTAGGTAGATGTTAGATTAGGCTCGAGTCATACCTATTTCCAAAACTAACAAATCACATGTATTTCAAAAGGACAACCCGAGGGACACTACGGATTTTTCAAAAGATATCTCTTTTCTTAAAACAACGTAGCCCCTACTTATCTAAAAACGACGATTCGTGCTATTTTTAAATACGGTAACTGTATGGCTCGTATATAGATATATTTTATATAATATTGCATTTATTGTTTACTTTTTCTATGCTCATGTTATTCTTATTGCATTGTAGATATATACATGTGTTTTCATTTGCTGTTATGATCTCACCTGCTAGGACACCTGCACCATTACCGATGATGTGTATGTTGCATGTACACTTACTTACCGGCTCACACACATCAGTATCGGTAATTGCCATATCACGTACACTTTAGTAACCGTTACTTAATTCGTATACTCTGATAAATTGTAGTTAAGTAGTATTTGTTTAGCATTCATGATATCATATACTAGTTTAGGCTTTGTATTTCTTACTTAAATGCCACATGCATTCATATACATACATTCTAGTTGTGCACTAATCATTTGGATTTATGCTGGTATTCATTATCTCATTATATACTCATGATTATGAGATTTTGGTTTTTTATGAGATTTCTGGATTTGGGAAACTGCATGTGAATTTGAAAACTTATGCTCAATTTAAAAGAAAAATGCGGTTTCTCGTGATATGATGTGTGGCGTCCACCATGAGATTTCTCGGTTCTGAGCATATATGTTTACTCGATTCAAGGAGCGAGGAGACACCGTCTGTGGGTACATAGTGGACCTGGTGCGGTACCCCGGGACAAGAAGATCGTATAGAGCGACGTTGAGCCCGGCAGGGGAGCACTACTGACTGGTGATAGTTGGCGCGGCGGATATCCAGAAGATACCGACCGTAGTCGTGAGATCAGATGATATGGGCCGATCCGGACAGACGGAGCCCGAGATATGAGGATGATGTGTCGCTGATGGACATGGTTTTCATGATGTTTTCGAGTGTCGATGCTGGGCTCTCAGGTTTTATCATGATTTTGTATGTCGTTGCTGGACACCCATCTGATGATGCATTTATATATGATACACTTGACATGTAATTATTTTGTGACACGGACACGAGTACTTGTTATTACACATATACTTATATTATTACCTTTACTACTACTCGATATTATCGTGTTATTATTACTATTGTACTGTACTGTATGACCTAGGAGATCGTCATACATTCGGTTTCTACTCGGTGATATCTTCTACTCATGAGTTGGCAACTCACCCCCGTTGTGCCACAGTTTCTTTACAGGTTTGACCGCACAGTTCCTGTAGCGGCTTGCTGGCAAACCGTTTCCTTCTGTATGATTGCATTGATATGGTGGGATTCACTTGCATCGTGACCACCATTGTACTTGTACATTTAGTTAAAAGCTCTATCAACCAGACTTTGTATATTTATAGACTTAGATTACGTTATTGTATATTCCTTCGAACTTAAAGTCACACTCTTGTACATATTCTTTATTGTTTTGGTTTCTTGATGATGCTTTAGTTTCTTGCTTTATTTCCGTGTATTGATCCTCGCCTTCGACGTTGTATATTTATATTATTGCGTGGTTGTTTCTGCCAATTGGCGAAGATCTAGGTCCCGTTTGGGGATGACTATATTTATTATTTCTTGTATTGTTTTTGGGTTTAGAAAAGAAGTGCTTCCCAAAATTTAATCGACGAAAAATGTTTTCAAGATAAATACAAAACATTGTATTTCCTATGATATTAATTATGTTTCAAAGAAAGAACCTGATTTCAGTAAACCTTCACTTCAAAACTTCACCTCCATTATTTTCCCTAAAAAGTTTTAGATTTCTGGGCTTTTGGATTACTTGAATTAGGTGGGGTTCTATAAACTTCACATGATTCAAGTATTAGTCACGTACCTTTTCCAGGTCGTGACACTAAGACACACTTTCACCCTATTTGGCCAGGAGCATGGAGTACGAGCGTCCTCGTAACGGCTCCGTGTATCTCGCCACGACGAGATCTCCGCCGCTCCACGTTTCGCATCCCCGCTAGCGTATCTCTCCATTAATGTGCGCATCTCGCCATTAATATGCGTATCCCACCATCAACGTGAATGTAATGCAGGGTGTAACGGACGGCGAGAATCTCACATTCACTCGCTCTAACCCGACCCCTATATAAACCCCTTCTCTAGACGATTCAGGTAAGTTGAACTCAATCCAATGCGTTGCTACCCTACCTAATTATACCTTGGGACTTACTTGATCGTCGGAGGATCCTACGGTGGTTTCCCATCCCGGGACTTTCTTTGCAGGTAGCTCGGCGTCGACAACAACCTATTGAGATTCACGTTCATCTTTCACCCCAAATCTCAACCGTTCAGGCTCGCTGGCCATAAGATCGACGGAGGACAATATCTGAGGGAGATTCCGTTCTCCATCAAATATCAATTTGAGAAAGAAGAAGAGAGCTCTTGAGGAGAAAGAGTGTTTAAGTTAATAATCACATGAATATGGCTTCTTGTCGTGACTATCAAGCATCTCAAAATATCTCACAAAATATCTAAGTGCCAGCTTATCTCAATAGTCATCCATGAGTCAACAAGTAGCCATACTTCACTGAATGAAAATATAACACTTCATACCTCCAACTCATTAACCATTTAAGATAAATGGTAATAAAAGAAATGAAGTGTCCTTTTCTAAAAGAATTCTTGAGTAAATTATAAGAATACCCCTCACTGTATTTACATATCCGTATCCGTATTCTGAAAAACACGAATATAATGAGACGAAACTAATCTAATAATCTAATACTAGGATCCGGCTTAAACCAAAGTCCACTAGTATTATCCGGCCGAACATGATCTATGCACAAGTACACATATATGTTCGAACCCTGTCGTAAAACCATACGACCTCTACATCGTTTCGCCCGAAGCAGGGAAACCTTCTGTATGGGACTCTAAAGACTCGACAGTACGCTGGCAGTGGGTTTAACCACAAGCTCAGCAGCGGTACTAGCTGCACGTAACGGCTACCCAGGTATCTGTCGATAAGAAGGCCGATGAGCAAACTCATCCGAACTCCTACTGAGGTTATCTGTGACAATTGTTCATACCAGAATATTGCATTTTATTCCGCCCATTCTTACGCTCGTTTGTTTATAGGCAGGTGTTTTTAATCCGTGTTTGTTACATATTTGCAGGATACAGGTTCTCGGTTCTAAAACGGTGAAATTCATGGAAAACACGACAAAATCCGGGTTCCTGCCAACTACTGAGAAAACACGGTCTCCGCTCGTCATCCGTATGTTGCCAGATACCAGTTTAGGAAGACAAAATGTCAAATCAATGTCACCTTCATGCACAAGGCTCAATTGCAACAACAAGTTCCAAGAAATCTACGCGGAGCTCGAGGCAATCATGACAAAAGACATCCACAAAAAGTCCACCTTTCCTCAACAGAAATTCTGGAAGAATTGTGAATGTATTTTCAGAAAATACATATACCAGACAACAAAGGACAAGAAACCAGGGAAGCACAGAAAATCAGAGCCCCTAAACCCTCTATAGTGCGGCGGATCCGCGGCCAATAAGGGGTATTGGCGGCGGATCCGCGGCCAGGTGGGGTCATCATTGTGTCATTTTCTGGGGGCACTTTGGGTATTTCATTTTATATCTGATGGTTGCCCTAGATCTTCAACTGCCTGCCTATAAATACAGCAGAACTTGCCAAAGCCAAGGGTCATTCTTGGGTTCCTCTTTCTTTTGTAGTTTTAGCTCTTTTTCTTCTTCTTCTTCATTCTTTTTCCATGAAAATTGTAGTGAGAGCTTTTTGAGTGGGAGATTAATGAAGATGAGGGTTTTGTATCATTCTCTTGTGTTTCTTCTTCCCCTTGAGATTCTTGCTTTCTCTTGATCATTCAACCTCTTCATTGAGCTTGAATGGTTAAGGGTTAGTTATGGATCTCAAAGGTCGTATTCTTTCATGGAATTAGCACTTCATTTCACATGCGTTCTCTACCGTTCCCTTGATCTTGCAACCTCTTCATTGAGCTTGCAAGTTTAAGGGTTGGCTATTGATCACATGCTTGTCTTGAGTCCTAAGTTCGTGTTCTTTTTATCGCTTTTTATTACTTGCAATTTATTTCCATGCACTTTAATTACTTGCAATTTATATTCATGCACTTAATTACTTGTATTCTTTTCTTTGTTCTTTTCTTTTTGTTCTCTTTTGTTTATTTTGTGAATGTTGTAATTATTGTTGTTGTTAAGAATCCATATGATATTGTAAGTTAACATTTCTTTGCTCTTTTCCTTTTCCCGTTATTTTCCATTGAACTCCGCCCAAACCATACGCAAGCGCTCCGTTAGGCACCCTACCCTGACAAGGTAACGGTGATTCCTAACCGCGACCGGTTGTGTTCGGTTTGGCCGGAGGCGAAAGCAAGAGACAAGAACGGAAGGACAAGGGTAAATAAGCCGGATTCCACGAATACCGCGCTTAAATCCCCTAATCCACGTTGTTGCCGATTGCTCGAGCTTCAATTGGTCAAGACTCGGCTCAAAGGTTTCGAGTACGGATTTCTTTAGCTTACAATCTCGTATTTTCTTCTTAACAACTTTATACTTGCAAATAAACACATAGGTTAGATCAAACAAACATACAGATTCTTTATTGACTCGTCTAAGACAAGAAGGTAAGATACCACCATCTCCCTGTGGACCGACCCGTGCTCAACCGGCTAGCTGCATAGCGACACCGTCCTGATCGCGGTTATACTTTAATTCTTTGAACATCCGACACGCTTTTGGCGTGCGATCAAATGGCGCCGTTGCCGGGGAGACGGTAACGTATTACTTTTCTTGTTATTCGGGTTAATATTCTTTTTGTATATATTTAAAAAAAACATAAAAAAAATCTTTTTTGTTTTTTTTTGATAATTTTTGTGGGCAAGTGTGCAGATTTTTGCGTATTTGCAAACTGCAATTGTGGGGAGCAAAGTGTGCATTCAAGGCAAAGGTGTTTACGAAGTACAGTGCCAAAGATCCGGTAGTTTGACCCGCGCAAGCGAACCTTTCAAGCTTACCGGATTTGATTCAACGGGGGTTTCCTAACCCAAAACTTAACGGTACGTATTTTACTAACACCTTCTTCTCAAATCCGACGCTTCCAATATACTATTCTTTGCAGGATTCTTTGCAAGTTCGCTAGCAAACGCTAAAAATTGACTAACCCGTATTTGTTGCAGCGCCGCGCTTAAACTAAAAAACGATTGTTTGATTCTTTAAAGAATTTTTGAATAGTGCATTGCATACATTAATACGGACTTAAGGGCAAGCGAACCCCACAACATACGGTAAAGGATTTCATCACCTTTTCCGTGGCCCACAAATCACGAACTTGAGCATAACGTTTACCCACACAAATTTTAAAAGAAACTAGACTTTAAGCCTTAAGGACTTCGCGCTCACTAGGAGAAGTTAACTGTGTTCAGAACCTTGCTTAACGGTATATTGTTTACGGGGTGTCTAGGAAAGTGTTAACGGCGAAACCGCCAAAAGAGAAAGGGTTATTTAATTAAGGAACTTCGCGAAAGCGTTGGAAAACCTCCCCTTATCTCTGCACTTACCTGGCCTCGTGATCAGTGTATCTTGAGCCTGTTTTTCGACACGGTTTTACTTCGACAATTAAGTTCTGGAGCAGGTCTAGTTGACCTAGGTTAACCCTAGAACGATTAGGTGTGTGGTATTTTTTGTGTCGTGATTGTTTTTGTCCATATTCTTTTTGTGTATACTTCATTCTTTTGTTAATATATAAAAAAAAATCACATTCTTTTTCCCCTCCTTTTCTCTGCCTTTCTCCCTTTCTCTCTTCATATCATGGGTACCCCACCTCGCAAAACTCTTGCCGAACTTTGGTACCCACAACCGGACATTACTTCATACGGTTCTTGCTTTGGCCGAACATCGAACGACCCCTCCATGCCCAAAGTTTCACTGAAAGATCACATAGCAGCGTCTAGGACAAACACTTGCACTCCTCATTCCACTTTGTATCAACCTTTTCAACCTCCCGCACCCGCTTATGTTGATACCCCTTCTGCAAGCCGTCCTTTGTCCATCGCTGAACGAATTGAACAATCCCGTAGCCGATCTTTCACTCCTTTCACCACTTCAAATTCTTGGGATCAACAATTCCATTCACCTTCCTATCCAAATGTTGATCCTGCTCCTGTCCAGCCATTCAATTCCTACCAATCCTACCCTACTTTTGCACCTTCCCTAGACATTGCATCAGAACCGCCATTTAGGAGTTTTCAGTATCCAAACAACTTTGAATCTTTTACTGAAACCCCTTCACAACCAATGTCTAGTCTAGAACAATCCTTGGAATACTTTAGGGTAGCGTCAAGCCAACAGATGATGGATTTGAATGCGTCCATGGCCGCCCTCATACAACCTAGTGACCCGGTAGCTAGTTTCCAGCTAGCTCCAAATTTTCCAATGTATGATGAGGCGGTAGGACAGGCTGTGAATTTGAGTGGAGAGAGTGAGTTGTATACCCTTCCAAATCAAACCTACCCGTCTCAAATTGAATCCCACAACTCCTGTGTTGAAAGTCTATCAAGTGTCCCAAATGAATTATCAGTTGAAGATAGAATGTTTAATGAGTTGTGCGACTTTGTAGTGTTTGATTTACCAGATTGTGAAGGGACCTTGCCAAGTGAAACCACACCCAATCCTTTTGACCTCTACACCTCCATCTTAGAACCTGAATTGATTGAAATCCATGCTTTTGATGAGGTGTCTGAGAATATTAATTTTCACTTGATTGAGGATATTGACGCTGGGAACATTTTGGATGATGAGCCCATAGATTTGGCTGAGTTTGTCTCTTCAAATCATCATCCCGAGTCATTAAATGTTTTTCCCGAACCCCATATGCGTCTTGATTTTGATGAAATTTGCATGGATAAGCTGAATTTTGAGGAGAATTTTGAGGATATTTTTGAGGATGAAACAGTTCTAGATGATGAGTCGGATTTTCCAATTCATCCTGTTCCTTTCATTGACTGTGTACACCCTCCCGAAACCTTAACCGATACCCTTCCTCAACCACTTCCCTCTATCCTTTCCATCGTTCCGACCTTGCAAGAACCCGTCTCACTTTCACTTCGTATATCTGGTTTACCAAGTTCGGCGTACCCATGGTTTCTCACGAATCTTGAGGGATTTGACCCCATTTCTCGACGGGTAAATATATTAGCACAATCGCTTTTCACACATCGGTCATCACAAATTGTGCTAATCTATTTACTCCATTTGCACCCTCAAGTTCGTATTCCGCTTCTTTTTCCCTTCCTCCATTCTTCCTCTCATCTACCGAGACCGCATTCCACTTCTCTCCACTTACGGTCTCGTGTATTCTCCATTTCTTTTCTCTACGCCTTCTTTGACCAACCACTGCTTTACAGAGATAAGATTTTTGAATGGTTGGTGTTAACTTTTGGCCTGTGTAAGGCCTTGTATAGCTTGATATTGTTCTTCCCCCCTAATCCTGAATTTCAACGCTTAACAGTGGAAACACTGTTTTACTTAAGTTTGGGGGGGGGACACTTTTTTTTGTACATATTTTTGTTTTCCTTTTTTGTATATAATTTGTTGTAGGGAGCGCCGGCAAATTTTGACCCTCTTGGTATAGCCTGACAGTGAGGGCACTGTCAAGTTTAAGTTTGGGGGTGTGCTCGGTAAGCTTTCTTCCTTCGCATTCATATGTATATTTTGCATCTGCATATTAAAACCATAAAATCCATAAAAATCTGAAAATTTTCTAAAAATATAAAAACTTTTTTGTCAAGTTAGCTTGCGGAAGAACTCTGATTCAACATTCGACGGTTTTTGTTTGAAAAAATAGGAATAACTAAATCTTATGTTTAGATTTTGAAAACCTGAAAGATAACTCTCCTTTGAAATTAACTATAGCTGATATACGTCTTTACATCACACTACACGTGTCGTGAGTTGTGGAAATTAGAAGACAAGTCTTTTATGTCTAAAAAACTTTTAAATGGATCAATGATTTTCTGAGGATCAAATAGGTTTGTTCTGAAATAAGTAATATCAAGAATAGTTTATGAAGTGAAGTGAATATGTAGGAATGTTATTGATGCCCTAATTGGAACTAAGTCTGAAAAATAACCCATCTGAAACTTGATTGGAATGATTACACACCAAACCCACTAAACACGTCTTTTATCCAAAAAAATAATGGAACTGCCGGTTATATCTCCGTTCGTATTAAATCATCTGATTTTCACGCAAACTGTCTTTTGTTTTTGGACCTAGGTAACTTGAGTAATTAAGTCCGCTGGGGTGTTTCTACACCTAATGCCCTAAAACCAACTGGTTTGGGTGCATTGGCCCAAAGCTCGCTAAGAAGCCTAGAAAGTCCAGTTTAAAACAAAGTCAAGCAAGTGTTCTCTCAGAGTTAAAATTCCTAACGGTTCTTTGTGTGAGAATAATCTTGATAAAAGACAGGCTTTTATAAAAAAATTTAACGGAGATATGAAGGTTTTATTCTATGATAAAGACTATTGCACGTTCACAGAGGTGTGTATGAAATGAAAACAAGAAAAAGGTGGAGTGAAAAATACGACTTAGTTTCCTGTTAAGGAAGATAGAAATTCTGAAGTTGAAACCTTACTGGAAAACGAAACTTGAAAAATGCTTAACTCTTTATAAAACTTATGTGATCCTTTTAAAATTGTTATCTGGGCTTTATTGTGCGACATGATGACTTTAATCCATCCTTCTGGAACTTAACGACACTAATTGCACTGCACGTAAAGACATATAAAATCTGTAGTTAAATAAGAAGCGAGGTGTGAAAAATAAAGGTTCGATAGTCTAGACTTAGGATTATAGAATTGTTATTTTCTGAAACAAAAACTTTAGGGTTTGAATCTTAGTTATTGTACAAAACCAACTTGACCGGATTTTGTGGGTAGTATCTGCTGAAAACCCTCAGGAGACAACACTCCTCCTACTAGGGACACCTAGAGGTTTAACGGCTTGTTGCACATGCTCAGTGCAATCGCGTTCCCTGCGAAAGTGCGGTTAGGATTTTCTTTTTTGCGAATAATTGGTTTTGCTCGGGACGAGCAAAAGTTAAGTTTGGGGGTATTTGTTCATACCAGAATATTGCATTTTATTCCGCCCATTCTTACGCTCGTTTGTTTATAGGCAGGTGTTTTTAATCCGTGTTTGTTACATATTTGCAGGATACAGGTTCTCGGTTCTAAAACGGTGAAATTCATGGAAAACACGACAAAATCCGGGTTCCTGCCAACTACTGAGAAAACACGGTCTCCGCTCGTCATCCGTATGTTGCCAGATACCAGTTTAGGAAGACAAAATGTCAAATCAATGTCACCTTCATGCACAAGGCTCAATGGCAACAACAAGTTCCAAGAAATCTACGCGGAGCTCGAGGCAATCATGACAAAAGACATCCACAAAAAGTCCACATTTCCTCAACAGAAATTCTGGAAGAATTGTGAATGTATTTTCAGAAAATACATATACCAGACAACAAAGGACAAGAAACCAGGGAAGCACAGAAAATCAGAGCCCCTAAACCCTCTATAGTGCGGCGGATCCGCGGCCAATAGGGGGTATTGGCGGCGGATCCGCGGCCAGGTGGGGTCGTCATTGTGTCGTTTTCTGGGGGCACTTTGGGTATTTCATTTTATATCTGATGGTTGCCCTAGATCTTCAACTGCCTGCCTATAAATACAGCAGAACTTGCCAAAGCCAAGGGTCATTCTTGGGTTCCTCTTTCTTTTGTAGTTTTAGCTCTTTTTCTTCTTCTTCTTCATTCTTTTTCCATGAAAATTGTAGTGAGAGCTTTTTGAGTGGGAGATTAATGAAGATGAGGGTTTTGTATCATTCTCTTGTGTTTCTTCTTCCCCTTGAGATTCTTGCTTTCTCTTGATCATTCAACCTCTTCATTGAGCTTGAATGGTTAAGGGTTAGTTATGGATCTCAAGGGTCGTATTCTTTCATGGAATTAGCACTTTATTTCACATGCGTTCTCTACCCTTCCCTTGATCTTGCAACCTCTTCATTGAGCTTGCAAGTTTAAGGGTTGGCTATTGATCACATGCTTGTCTTGAGTCCTAAGTTCGTGTTCTTTTTATCGCTTTTTATTACTTGCAATTTATTTCCATGCACTTTAATTACTTGCAATTTATATTCATGCACTTAATTACTTGTATTCTTTTCTTTGTTCTTTTCTTTTTGTTCTCTTTTGTTCATTTTGTGAATGTTGTAATTATTGTTGTTGTTAAGAATCCATATGATATTGTAAGTTAACATTTCTTTGCTCTTTTCCTTTTCCCGTTATTTTCCATTGAACTCCGCCCAAATCATACGCAAGCGCTCCGTTAGGCACCCTACCCTGACAAGGTAACGGTGATTCCTAACCGCGACCGGTTGCGTTCGGTTTGGCCGGAGGCGAAAGCAAGAGACAAGAACGGAAGGACAAGGGTAAATAAGCCGGATTCCACGAATACCGCGCTTAAATCCCCTAATCCACGTTGTTGCCGATTGCTCGAGCTTCAATTGGTCAAGACTCGGCTCAAAGGTTTCGAGTACGGATTTCTTTAGCTTACAATCTCGTATTTTCTTCTTAACAACTTTATACTTGCAAATAAACACATAGGTTAGATCAAACAAACATACAGATTCTTTATTGACTCGTCTAAGACAAGAAGGTAAGATACCACCATCTCCCTGTGGACCGACCCGTGCTCAACCGGCTAGCTGCATAGCGACACCGTCCTGATCGCGGTTATACTTTAATTCTTTGAACATCCGACACGCTTTTGGCGTGCGATCAACAATCTCAGTACAGTCCGGTCTGTTCATCTAAGAGTATCGCATTGTTAGTTGTATGTATGCCCTAGAGGCCAGTATTGTACAAATGATGTATATTATATTGGATGCTTGGACATATATAGTGAGGACTTTCTTGCTCGATATGATAGTATGCTATCTGGTTGGTCTTTATCTTAATATGTATACTTGTCTCTTGATACTGTCTTATAGTTACATGTTGGTAAAGCCCTTAGGATGTGTACTTGACTCCCTGGTGCAGATCATACTAGTGGGGACGGAGTAGTCCATAAGTACATCCTTTAATGTTCCTAGTCGTAGGTGTATCGAGACAGGGCATCGATATACCAGAGTAGACTAGCGTATACGCTTCTCGACCCATGAGATGGACGATGGATGATCCCATATCCATTGCTGTTTGACATAAGAGATGGTATACGGGTGCTCAGTGGAGACTGGGTAGACTGGACGGACTCGCCGAGAACTCCCAGATGGTATTATACCTCACGTCAGATGGCAGTTCTCTGGTGACACTTGTGCATGTTAGTCTGTAGACCCGAGATCTTCATGGAGTCTTGTGTGATTCCCACTGTGCTTTGATTTCCACCTTACCACATCCAAGAGGGCGTGCAAAACAGTGGTTTTTGGGTACAGTCCCGAGTCACATGGAGGCAATGAGCGATAGGATGGTTTCGTCTCTCCCGGTATTGGGGGTTGATGTTGCGCTGTGCTCGATTGGCCATAACAGGAAAGTCCCTGGCCAGGGCTGATTTAGAGATTTACTGGTAAGTGTTACCAGTAGTTTCTCGACCCGTTATGAGCCTCACATCGGCACGACTTATCGGTTATTGGGGTCTAACATTTACCACCCCTAGACTTGATATGCGACATATCAGACGAGGAGACCGGATTGTACGGGAAGTGTTACCGGCAGGCTTTTACAGGAGTTGGAGCGGGCTTTCTTGCTGATATTCTGATCGCTCAATACCCGGGTAGCCGTTACATCCAGCTAGTACCGCTGACGGCTTGTGGGTGCTTGATGTGATCATCACCTACTGCCGGCGTATTGACGAGTCTTTAGAGTCCTACATAGAGGTTTTACTGGCGCAGGCAAAACGAAATAGGAGCGCATATGTGATATGTGCGGGACCGAGAATAATGCGTGTATGTGATACCATATTCTATTCTTGCGACTTCTTGTATCGGTCGGTTATATATGATATAGCCGAGTTATCGAATCAAGTGTTGATTCGATAAGTCGATACATTGGATGTTAGTCGGTTATATGAGATATGACCGGATTATTAAGTCGAGTGTTGATTTAATAATTTAGTGTATAATTGTATATTAGATATACTAATTTACATTAACTAATATTTGTTCACTTAAGGATTATTCTCACATGTGCACAACTTTAATATATATGTGATATATATTAAAATGTGTTTTCTTTTTGTATCATGGTTGTTGATACATCATTCATGGGTGTGCAAGACATACACCATTCTATTTTAAATGGTGGTTTATATTTATTTAAGGTAAACAAATTAGTGGAGCTTTTGTCATAAGCATGAAGCTTGTAGAAGCTTGTGGATGCTTTGACAAAGTCCACTAACTTTGTTTTACTTTAGATTTTTATTAACCTAACCATTTTGGATTAGCCATGGTTATGTCTCTATATGAGTTAGTATATGATACTCACTCACCCATGGTTAGCTCACTTGACTTGATAATTATCCTTCTCTTTTCTTTTGTTCATCTTCTTCTTCTTTGAGCAAAAGAAAAGCTTGCTAGGGTTTTCAAAAGAGAGTGAAAGCTTGTCAGAAAATAAATTCTAAAGTGAACCCACTTCCTATTTCTCCATCCTCTACTAGACTAGCACTTTAGTTTAGGGTGTTTGCTTCACTAATTCTCTAGTTAGTGAAGTAGTAGCATGAGTTGGTATTCTCTCGACGTAGATCATCTTCGGCCTCGAAGACTTCAAGCAAGGACGCTTTTTTCGCCTCGTGAAGCTATGCAAGAGCCCGGGAGAACCATGATCGCAGCGAAGGAACTACAACAAAGTGCTTTAGAAGTGAAGGACCGATCTACAAAGGTTGTATTTTCTTCTTCACTTAGATAGTACAGATGTTTACTTGCATGTGTTACCCTAATAATCGAGCAAAGATCTTGTTTAGGGTTGTTCGGCACGGCTAAAATTTTAATCGGGCATGGTTGATGCCTTATAGTATGTTGTTAGAGTGCCTAGTATACCTATAGTGGTATCAGAGCCTAGCTAGAGCATTAGGCGACGTGTATACGAAGTTAAAACTCCGAACGAACTCAGAAACGCCATTTTAAACCCCTCTCTGGACATTTTTTAAAAACTGTGATTTTTCTGTATTAAAAATACCTAAAAAATTCAGCAGGGAAATATAAGCAACACTGTTAAAAACGAGACAGTAAGCCGTACAATTAGCCGCGGAACCGCGGCAATACCCTACTTGTGCCGCGGATCCGCGGCCGTACAGAAGGCTTACTGCCTCGTTTTGACACAGTAACATCCGTAGGCAAAATTGCTAATTTCTGGGTATTTTTAATTTGACTCAAGTGTTGAGTGTTCTGGGGATTATTTTGTATTCGTTGATTCGATCGGAATATTTAATTTCGTTATGTTTTCCGGATAATTTAGAAAGTATTAAAATGTTCGAACAGATATCATTAACTCATTTTTTCCGGCACGAAAAACTTTCAAGTGTTGAATTTTTCTTGAGTTTAAATCTTTCGGAAAAACGTGCATGTAACGTGATGGACCCTCTAGAAGAACACAAATCTTAACTCGATTATGTGACCGTCTGAACCGCCTCAAAACCTTAGGGTTTGGGGCAGTACGGCGTGCCACATGTGAGGCGTTGGCTTGACCCTTCTACGGCTGGACCATTGCTACTGTGACGTATTCTGGAATTTTTGAACTCCGCTCAAGTGTTGAGCTATTTGGGAAATCTTGGGTATTTGATTATTCGATCGAAAAGTTTAATACTGTCTATTTATCTGGAATGTGATACAATATTTGGAATTCATAATGTTAGGCATGAAATGCGAAGTATGTGATATTTCTGATTTACGATGTCTAAAGAGATTGTGGACTCCAAATGTTGTAGTTTTACACTTTCTTTTCTGCGACCGTAAGTGTAATATGTGATATCGCCGGTTTCGTTGCTATATGTCAACGACAATTGGGATGCGCATATTTTCTTACGTTGATGACATGTGATGTTATGTGTTGCTGGATATGTTATATTGTATCGTCGCGTTTTGAATAGCCGGGGGTTTTATATGAGATGAGGGTTTTTATTTTCATTCATGTAAAATTAAATGTATGTAATATTCTTTTATTGGGGCACTTCCGGGATGAGGTTGATGTCACCATTTGTATGTTATTTACTTTTCCGCACTAGGTAGACCCAAGGAGGGGAGCACAAGTAACCGGGTTCTAGAGTCCAGTGGGAGACCAACTCGAGGAGTCGAGTCCGGGTCTTCTAACTCTAGAATTGGAAGGGTTGCTTGCCGCTCTCGTAGGAGTATAGGGGTGTGGGTTTGGCTATTCATCACGACCGTGGAATTCATGTTTTATAGAGGCTCAAAATAAAACACGGACCTCCTAGTATATCCATTATTTCATATGATTCTTCTGCTGCGATATCTGTGATGTGATCATTTGATATGTTGTGATAGATACTGTATATAGTATATATGATATATTATATAGACGTTACTTATGTTTTACACCCGCGCTAGCCCTGCCCCACTCTGCCGTTAGTTACCTAACCTAACGGTGCACGAGGGGACATCGAGGCGAATCCGGATGGCATAAGTATACGTCGTATTTATCTGTGATGTTTAGGTGACATAAATGATGGGACTTCATTAATGTGATTAATCAAAGAAAAGAAACCTAAAAGATGTTGTAGAATCAATTTTTCAAAAAAAAGGGTAGCTACAGTTTTTGCTTTGCATAGCGATATATATGATATATCCTGCACCTTATTCGATGAGGAAAGAGCCGAGATCCCTTCACCGGGAGTGACCTCTTTAGAAAAACTGGCAAATGCTACAACACTCGGGTTTTTTTATTGCTTTTGGAGTTTTTGCTTTGCATAGCGATATATTTGATATATCCTGCACCTTATTCCATAAGGAAAGAGCCGAGATCGCTTCACCGGGAGTGACCTTTTTAGCAAAACTAATGAAAGCCTCAAAATCACTCCATTTCAAAATTCACTTGATTCTACAACGATATCAAGTTCAATACGCAATAGGTTTTCAGAAAAACCTGTCGTAGCCCTCCGTGATTTCAGATAAATCCTACTTAGTATTCGTGCTACGTTTGTTGACCTCCGTCAAGGCGTAGTGTGCGGTAGCTAATTAGTATTTATCTGCTTATGCATATGATGCAGATTGGATTAGGGTAGTCGTACGACCTTGTTGACCTCCGTCAAGGGTCGTGCGGGTGGGTTTGATTCAATCAAGAAATGACGGGTTGAACTTGACTTGCACCCTGTGGTTTGTTGACCTCCGTCAAGGTCATGGGATGCTTGGGGCAAAATTATCGGGAATTTAAAGCTTGAAATTTGCAATGAGATTGCATACCTTCTATAAGATAGTTGGATCCCGATACCCACTGCGAGTAATTGTTACTCCTGGGAGAGTTTTACACAGGACAATTAGCCGATCAAGTAGGTGTCTAGAAAGGTGTCAACGGGGTTACGCCTCTGGAAAAATGAGGTTTACTTTAATTAGGTTCGTGCGAAAGCACGGGGAACCTCCCTCAAAGTACCGACACTGTCCTGGCTGAAAGATTGGAGAAATTGTAGGGTGTAATTAATCCCGGCTAGTCTTTCCTTCTAGGGTTTGAAGGAAGATTTGATAAAAACAGCGGGAGCCATTCTGATTAGATAAAATAATAACCAATCTGATCTTGCAAGAGCATACACTAAAGTGTTTTCTTCTCTCTCTCTCCAGGTAGCGACCATATCATGCCTTAATCAAGATAATAATATGGATGTATTGACCGAACCCGCATATAATACTGTGCTGGAGAACGTTGGTTCCGTTCTTTCTTATAAGAGTTATAAGACTGAACAGGATATAGGGGAATACCAGGATTCCCATGCCACCCGAATGAAGAAAGTACATGATGATGCATTTTCTTCGGGTGTGTTTGTTACAGAGAATTGTTTCTCCATTTGCTCTACGTCCTGGGTATTAGATACCGGATCAGAATCCCATATATGTAATCAGTTACATGGGCTGAGGAGAGGTAGAGAACTTGGAGAATGTGATAAAGACATAAGGGTTGGAAATGGTGCAATTGTTGCAGCTAGAACCGTCGGGGAATATCACCTTGTACTACCAACTGGTAATACATTGATTCAGAACGAATGCTATTACATGCCGAACCTGATATGCAACATTATATCGGTTTCTTTATTAAGTAAAGAGGGATATAATTTTGTATTACAGGATAATGTTATGAATATTTTCCTGAACCAAAAGTTGGTTGGATCAGGCACGTTGTGCAATATCATTTATGTTCTAAATCAATCAACAGTTCTAAGCATAACAAACACACACAAGAGGAAGAGTTCAGAACTGAACGAATCCTTCTTGTGGCATTGTAGACTGGGTCACATCAATGCGACACGACTAGCTAAGTTGCATAAGGATGGATATTTGAATCCGTTTGAATTTTCATCTTATGACACTTGCCAGTCATGTCTCAAAGGCAAGATGACCAAAACTCCGTTTACGGGACACGGAGAAAGAGTTACGGAACTCTTGGGACTGGTACATAGTGATGTATGCGGTCCCATGTCTATACATTCCAGGGATGGTTCTTCGTACTTCATTACATTCACTGACGATCTCTCTAGATTCGGATATGTTCCTGATGAAGCACAAATCAGAAGCTTTCAAGAAATTTAGAGAATATAAACAAGAAGTCGAGAACCAAACCGGGAAAAGTATTAAATCCTTCGATCTGATCGAGGAGGTGAATACTTGAACAATGAATTCCTGGACTTCCTAAAAGAGAATGGGATTCTCTCTCAGCTAACTCCTCTATATACACCACAGCACAACGGTGTATCAGAACGGAGGAATCGCACCCTATTAGATATGGTGCGCTCTATGATGAGCATAGCTGAGTTACCTATTTCCTTCTGGGGATATGCACTGGAGACAGCAGCATACCTACTGAATAGGGTTCCAACCAAATCTGTGCCTACCACCCCATATGAGATATGGGAGGGGAAGAGACCATATCTTAATTTTAGTAAGATATGGGGTTGCCCGGCCTATGTCAAAAGACAAAAACTGGACAAACTCGAGGCAAGGTCTGTCATGTGTATGTTTATTGGATATCCCAAGCATTCGTGAGGGTATATCTTCTACCACAGTGAGGAACAAAGGGTGTTTGTTGCTCAACATGACACCTTTTTAGAAAAAGAATTTCTTGCAAAAGAGATTAGTGGCTCTGAGGTAGAACTGGAAGAGGTTCCAGCAATACAGACTACGACAGAAGATTTGGTTGAACCGGTGGATTCCGTAGTTTCCGATGAACCCCAGCCACTCCGCCGATCTAGTAGGGTTCCTCACCCACCTGAGAGATACTACAGTTTTCTCATGGATGGTGGGAGCGAGGATTGCATCATGGAGGATGATGACCCAACTAGCTTCAAGCAGGCCATCACGAGTGGAGACTCAGTCAAATGGCTGGATGCAATGCGGTCCGAGATGGAATCCTTGTACACCAACAAAGTATGGACTTTGGAAGATGCTCCTGAAGGCGTAAAACCCATTGGGAGCAAGTGGATCTTCAAGGGAAAACTTGGTGTAGATGGGAAAGTGGAGACTTTCAAAGCTAGACTTGTTGCAAAGGGTTTTCGTCAAAGACCAGGTATGGACTATGATGAAACCTTTTCTCCAGTGGCTATGCTTAAATCCATCTAGATCATGCTTGCCATCGCTGCATATCATGACTATGAAATCTGGCAAATGGATGTTAAGTCCGCATTTCTAAACGGTGATTTAGAAGAGAGCATGTACATGACTCAGCCAGAGGGCTTCGTAGCTAGTGGGAGCAGCGGGAAGGTGTGCAAGCTGCTTAAATCTATTTATGGATTAAAGCAAGTATCGCGGAGTTGGAACATCTGCTTTGACGTCGCTATCAAAGAGTTTGATTTCGTCAAAAACGTAGATGAACCTTGTATCTACAAGAAGGTGGCAGAGAGTAAGGTTGTCTTCCTCGTATTATACGTGGACGACATACACTTGATAGGAAATGACATTCCTATGCTGCAATCGGTCAAGCTCTTCTTATCACAAAGATTCTCAATGAAAGATCTAGGTGATGCCTCCTGCATACTGGGAATTATGATCTATAGAGATAGATCTAAAAGGATATTGGGATTGTCCCAATCCAGGTACATTGACACCATACTAAAGAGGTTTAGTATGGAAGAATCCAAGCGTGGGAACTTACCCACGATCTCTGGACTCACTCTCTCCAAAGAGATGTCTCCCAAGACTGATTTGGAGAGAGCTCGCATGCAAGGGATACCCTATGCTTCGGCTGTAGGCTCTATCATGTATGCGGTGCTATGTACCAGACCCGATGTAGCACACTCACTAAGTGTAGTGAGTAGGTATCAAGCTGATCCTGGAGAGAGTCACTGGACAGCTGTGAAAAGCATTCTCAAGTACTTACGAAGGACTAAGAAGATGCTCTTGGTGTATGGTAACGGAGAACTCCAAGTGGAGTCCTTTACCGATTCGAGCTTTCAGAGTGATAAGGACGACTCTAAGTCGCACTCGGGATTTGTCTTTACCCTTTACGGAGGGGCGGTTAGCTAGAAGAGTTCCAAGCAGGAAACCGTGGCAGATTAGACGATGGAGGCTGAATACATCGCTGCCAACGATGCTGCCAAAGAGGCTGTTTGGATCAAGAAGTTCATTGCTGAACTTGGAGTGGTTCCATCCATTGAGCATCCAATACCTTTATATTATGATAACAATGGAGAGGTGGCTTTGGCTAAGGAACCCAGGTCCCATCAGCGATCCAGGCATATTCTGAGGCGGTATCACCTGATCCGGGAGATAGTTGATCGCCGGGAGATCGAGGTCACGAGGGTTGACATGAAGAACAACACAGCGGATCCACTTACGAAGGCCATTCCCCAGATATAGTTTGAGAGACTCTTCGGGATGCTTGGTATGCGATACTACAACAGCTGGCCCTAGTGCAAGTGGGAGATTGTTAGTTGTATGTATGCCCTAGAGGACAGTATTGTGTAAGGTTCCTAGGCACACCCATGAGTTCCCACAAGGCTTCAACCATGCCAATTTCAAATTTTTCCGGCACCGAGAAACCCTAATGCGATCGTTAACTAGAGTAAAGGCGAAACGTGCAAGCTACTAAACTGCTTTAGTACTAAGTGAAAGGAAATACAACCTTTGTAGATCCGGTCCTCCACTTCCTTAGCTTCATGAGTATGTCCCTTCGCTGCGATCATCGGATCCCGGACTCTTGCGATGGTTTCGTCCAAGAAATGATCGGGCTCGGTCGTCGACTTCGATGCCGAAGATGATCTTTGTCGAGGCAACTCAAGATCAAGCTCCAACTTCACCAAGTCATGAAACTTGTGAAGAAAACACCCTATACTACTTGGCAAGTGGTAGAGGATGAAGAAATAGGAAGTGGGTTCACTTTGGATTTGGATTTCTCACTTGGAATCATCACTTGACATTTTTGAAGCAAGCTTTTCTTTTCTTTCTCAAGAAGAAGAAGAAGAAAGCAATGAAAAATGAATTAATTAAAATAGAAAATCAAGTGACCCTTATCATATTGCAACCATGGTTAAGTGTAGAGAATAAACTAGGGTTAAGTTGAATGGTTAGGTTAAAAGAAAGAAACAAAATGGTTACTTCTTCAAAGCTTCATGAAGCTTCAACAAAAGACAAAGCAAGCCACCATTTCATTTTCCTTTGCCAAAATGAATAAAGAGAATAAATAAATAAGTAAATCAAAACCCTAACCATTAACATAACCATGGTTTAATCATACACACCCAAGTTTGCATGTATCATCAAACATGATACAAACTTGTGCACAAAAAAATATATCATATATACAATGTGCACAAACAAGTGAGAAAAACATCTTAAGTGAACCAATATTAGTTAATGTAAAGTAATATATCAAATATATAATTATACATTAAATCATTAAATCAACACTTGATTTAACGATCCGGTCACATCGCATATGACCGACTAATATCCAATGTATCGACTTATCGAATCAATCCTCGATTCGATAACTAGGTTATATCGCATACAACCAATCGATACATTCATCGCGAGAATAGAATACGGTATCACATACACGCATTATTCTCGGTCCCGCACATATCTCATATGCGCTCCTGTTTCATTTCGCTTGAGCCAGAAAACCTCTGTGTAGGACTCTAAAGACTCGTCAATACGCCGGCAGCAGGTGATGATCATATCAAACACCCACAAGCCGCAAGCGGTCTGCTAAACGTAACGGCCACCCGGGTATTGAGCGATCAGAAGATCAACGAGCAAGCCCGCTCACACTCCTGTGAATCCAACCAGTAACACTTACCGTACAGTCCGGTCTGTTCGTCTGATATGTCACATATCTCGCCTAGGGGTGGTAAAAGTCAGACCCCAATAGCTTGATAAGTCGTGTCGATATAAGGTCTATAACAGTTCGAGAAACTACTGGTAACACTTACCAGTAAATCTCAGCAACCCTGGCTAGGGATTTCCGGTTATAGCCAATCGAACACATCGCAACATCAACTCCCTATACCGGGAGAGACGAATCCCCTCCTATCGCTCATTGCCTCCATGTGATTCGGGACTGTACCCAAAAGCCACCGTTTTTCATGCCCTCTTGGACGTGGTAAGGTGGAAATCAAAGCACAGTGGGAATCACACAAGACTCTATGACGATCTCGGGTCTACAGACTAACCTGTACCAGTGTCACCAGAGAACTGCCATCTGACGTAAGGTATAATACCATCTGGGAGTTCTCGGCGAGTCCGTCCAGTGTACCCAGTCTCTACTGAGCACCCGTATATCATCTCTGATGTCAAACACCAATGGATATGGGATCATCCATCGCCCATCTGTATGGGTCGAGAAGGTATACGCTAGTCTACTCTGGTATATCGATACCCCGTCTCGATACACTCACGACTAGGGACCTTGAAGGATGTAATTATGGACTACCATGTCCCCACTAGTATGATCCGCATCATAATCCAGGTAGTCAAGTACACATCCTAAGGGCTTTACCAACATGTAACAGAGAGACAATCAGTGTACACGTTAAGATAAAGAGCAACCAGATAGCATACTATCATGTCGAGTAAGAAAGTCCTCCCTATATATGTCCCAGCATCCACTACAATATACATCCTATGTACAGTAATGGCCTCTAGGGCATACATATAACTTACAATCTCCCACTTGCACTATGGCCATCTGTAGCAGTGGTTGTAGTATCTCATACTCAACCATCCCATAAAAGTCTCTCTCTGGGAAAAGGCCTTTGTGAGTGGATCCGCCGTGTTGTCCTCTGAGTCTACTCTCCTAACCTTGATCACCCTGGAGATCAACTATCTCCATGATCAGGTGACGCTGCTTCAGAATATGTCTGGATCACTGATGGGACGGACGTTCCTTGGCATAAGCCACAACTCCATTATCACACAATGGGAGGAACTAAGTTCATCTCATGAACTAATATACACCCAGACAGCCTCTTTGGTAGCATCTTAAGTAGCGATGTATCCAGCTTTTATTGTCTAGTATGCCACGGTATCTGGCTTGGAACTCTTCCAACATCCCGTCCCTTTACTGAGGGTAAAGATAATGCCTGTGACTGACTTTCAGTCGTCCTTATCACTCTGGAAACTTTCCAGTGATTCTCCCCAGGATCAATTGATACCATCTCACTACAACTAGTGAGTTTCCTAGCATCCAATCAGATCTATCTAATAGATCCAAAACCCAGAATTTAGGTGGTATCACTTTGATCCTATATGGAGAATCATTGTGATAAGCGGAGATTGACAGATCGTAGCATAGGAAACTCCTTTCTTATCAAGAGTATGTCATCCACGTACTCTACGAGGATCACCACCATACTCCCTACTACCTTTTTGTATATACAAGGTTCATCTACCATTTTGATGATGTCAAACTCTTTGACTAACACATCAAAACAGACGTTCCATCTCCGCGATACCTGCTTTAATCTGTAAAGCAACTTGCACATGTTTCCGCTGCTCCCACTGTTTACGAGGCCCTCTGACTGTGTACTTATAGACGTTCTCTTCTAAAACATCATTTAGAAAAGCAGTCATGGCACCCAACCGCCAGATATCGTAGTCATGGTATGTAGCCGTGGCAAGTAGGATCTGGATGGACTTAAGCATAGCCATTGGAAAAAGGTTTCATCATTATCCACGCCTGGTCGATGACGAAAACCTTTAACAAGTCTAGCTTTGAAAGTCTCAACTTTTCCATCTCAGATCGCTAAGCATCCAGCCATTCTTACAGAGTCCCACTCTTGATGGCCAGCTCGAAACTAGTTAGGTCATCATCTCATGATGCAATCCTCGCTCCCACTGTCATAGAGAAACCGAAGCAACTCTCAGGTGGGTGAGGAACCCTACTAGATCGGCGGAGAGGCTGAGGTTCGTTGGTTACTATTGAATCCTTCGGTTCTACCAAATCATCAGCTGCAGTTTGTATAGCTGGAACATTTCTAGTTCTACATAACAGACCTTGCCTCGAGCTTGTCCGGATTTTGCTTTTAGACATAGGCCGGCTAACCCCAAATCTTAACTAACTTAAGATATGGGCTCTTCCCTTTCCATATCACATATGAAGTGGTAGGCAACTGATTTGATCGGAACCCTATTCAATAGGTATGCAACTTCATAAGTGCATAACTTCCAAAAGGAAATAGGAAACTCAGTAGTACTCATCATAGAGCGCACCATATCATATAGGGTGTGATTGCTCCGCCCCGATACACCGAAGTGCTGAGGTGTATACGGAGGAGTAATGCTGAGAGAGAATCTCATTCTTAGAATAGTCCAGGAATCCTGTGCTAAAGTATTCTCCTCCTTGATCACATCAAAGGACATAATACTTATACCCGTTGTTGGTTCTCTACTTCTAACTTATATTCTGTGAATATCTCAAAAGGTTCGGACCTGTGTTTCAACAGGAACATATGTCTGAATCTTGAAAGATTATCAGAGAATATAATGGAGTACAAAGAACCGGTCTTGGCATTTGTAGACAGGAGACCTTACATACATGAACATGTATCAATCCCAAGAGTTCACTAACTCTTTCTCTGTTTTCAGTAAACAGAGCTATGGTCATCTTATCTTTGTGACATGACTGGCAAGTTTCATAAGATGTAAATTCAAACTAATTTAAATATGCATCAATATGTAACTTCAGTTAGTCGGGTCGCATTGATATGACCTAGTCTACAATACCTCAAGAAGGAATCGTTCATATCTGAACTCTTCCTCTTGTGTGTGTTCTGTATACTAGGAACTGTAGTTTGATTTAGAACGTCAATGCTTTTAGATAACGTGTCTGAACCGATCAACTTTTGATATAGGAAATGTTCAAAACATTATCCAACAATACAAAATTATATCCTTTCTTTACTAATAAAGAGACTGATATGATTTTGTATATCAGGTTTGGTATCTAATAACATTCGTTCAGAATCAATGTATTGGTAATACAGGGTGACAGTGACCAACAGACTTGGCTGCAACACTTGCCCCGTTTTCTGTCTCATGAAACTTATCACCCGTTCTCAGTTCTTTACCTATCTGTAGCCCATGTAACAAATTACACATGCGGGATCCTGATCCGGTATCTCATATCCAGGACGTAAAGAAAACTGAGAAACAGTTCTGTATAATGAACACACCCGAAGATGATGCTTCAGCATGCACTCTCTTCGTTTGGGTGGCATGAGAATTCTGGTAATCCCCAATTTCCTGCTCTGTCTTATAACAATTATAAGTTGGAGCGGGACCAATGTTCCCCAGCTCAGTATAACAAGCGGGTTCGGTCAATTTATCCATTTTATTATCTTGATTAAGGCGTGACATGGTCGCTACCTGGAGAGAGATAGAAGAAAACACTCTGCGTGCGCTCTTGCAAGATCAGATTGGTTATTATTTTATCTAATCAGGATGGCTCCCACTGTTTTTATCAAATTTTCCTTCAAACCCTAAAAGGAAAGACTAGCCGGGATTAATTACACACTACAAGTTCGCCAATCTTTCATCCAGGCCAGTGTCGGTACTTTGAGGGAGGTTCCCCGTGCTTTCGTACGGACCTAATTACGGTAAACCTCGGTTTCCCAGAGGCGTAACCCCGTTGACACCTTTCTAGACACCTACTTGATCGGCTAATTGTAATGTGTAAAACTCTCCCAGGAGTAACAATTACTCGCAGTGGGTATCGGGATCCAACTATCTCATAGAAGGTATGCAATCTCATTGCAAATTTCAACACTTGAAATTCCCGATAATTTTGCCCCTAGCACCCTATGACCTTGACGGAGGTCAACAAACCATAGGCTACTGGTCAAGTTCAACCCGTCATTTCTTGATTGAATCAAACCCACCCGCACGACCCTTGACGGAGGTCAACAAGGTCGCACGACTACCCTAATCCATTCTGCATCATATGCATAGGCAGATAAATAGTAGTTAGCTACCACACACTACACCTTGACGGAGGTCAACAAACGTAGCACGAATACTAAGTAGGACTTATCTGAAATGACGGAAGGCTACGACAGGTTTTTCTGAAAACCTATTGCGTAATGAACTTGATATCGTTGTAGGATCGAATGAATTTTGAAATGGAGTGTTTTTGAGGCTTTTCTAGTTTTGCTAAAGGGGTCACTCCCGGTGAAGGGATCGTCGGCCCTTTCCTCGTCGAATGAGGTGCGGGATATATCATATAGATCACTGTGCAAAGCAGAAACTATAGAAGCAATCAAAAGACAAACCGAGTGTGTAGCATCTGCCAGTTATTACTAAAGGGGTCACTCCCGGTGCAGGGATCTCGGCCCTTTCCTCATCGAATAAGGTGCAGGATGTTCTATAAGGAACACCGCGATGCAAAGCAAGAACTGTAGCTACCAGTTTTTTTAAAAAATTCGATTCCACAACATCTTAGGTTTCTTTTCTTTCATTAATCACATTAATGAAGTCCTATCATTTAAGCACCTAAACATCACAGATAAATACAACGTACGCTTATGCCATCCGCATTCGCCTCGATGTCCCGTCTGCACCGTTAGGTTAGGTAACTAACGCCAGAGCGAGGCAGGGCTAGCGCGGGTGTAAAACATAAGCAACGTCTATATAATATATCATATATACTATATACAGTATCCATCACAGCATATCAAATGATCACATCACAGCTATTGCAGCAGAAGAATCATATGAAACAATGGATATACTAGGACGTCCGTGTTTTCAATACGAGCCAGTATAAAACACGGATTCTACGGTCGCGATGAATAGCCAAACCCACACCCCTAAACCCCTACGAGAGCGGCAAGCAACCCTACCAATTCTAGAGTTAGGAGACCCGGACTCGACTCCTCGAGTTGGTCTCCCACTGGACTCCAGAACCCAGTTACTTGTGCCCTCCTCCTTGGGTCTATCCTAGTGCAGAAAAGTAAATAATAAACATCAATGGTGACATCTTCCGCAACCTGGAAGTGCCCCAATAAAAGAATATTACATACAAGTTTGTACATGAATGAAAATGAAAAACACTCATCTCACATAAAAGCCCCCGGCTATTCAAACACGACGATCCAATATAACATATCCAGCAACACATAACATCACATGTCATCAACGTAAGTAAATATGCGCATCCCAATTGTCATTGACATATAGCAACGAAACCGGCGATATCACATATTACACTTACGGTCACAGAAAAGAAAGTGTAAAACTACAACAGTTGGAATCCGCAACCTGTATAGACATCGCATGCCTATATTAATGAATTCCTTAGACATCACATGCCTAACAATTATAAACCCCGCATTTTAGTCTCATTATCGAAAACACTTTTCAATATCAAGTCGGGCAATTCAACAAGATTCCCGACATCCTGATCGAATGCTCGTCGCAAACTTTAGTAGGCGGCCGCACCCCCGACGCCGTCGACGAAGTGCACCACGGCGAAACACCGCTGCCGCGAGCACCCGGACGGATGCTTTCGGCGACGGGGTTCTCCTACAGTCACTTGGTCGGGGCTATGGGATGTAGCTGTCTATTAAGTTTACCCGGCGAGTATCCGCGTACGCTACGTGATTGCGACGGACTTTTGATCGCATCAAAATTCCGTGGCAACCGATCAAGTGAGATGAAAGTGCTATGTTTATAACATTCATATCAGTTATCTCATAACTACTTGTGGATTCCAAGTATTGTATCACATTCCAGATAAATAGAAAATGTTAAACTTTCCGATCGAAAAATCAAACACCCAAGTTTTCCCGAAACAGATCAACACATGATATAAGTTTAAAAACATTCACTTCATGCCTCAGTACCAACGGTCCAGCCGTAGAATGGTCAAGCCAATGCCTCACATGTGGCACGCCGTACTGCCCCAAACCCTAAGGTTCAAAGGGCAGTTCAAGACGGTCACATAATCGAGTTAAGGTTTGTTGTCTTCTAGAGGGACCATCGCGTTACTTGCACTACTTGGAACGTTATTAAACTACGGAAAAATCCAACAATTGAAAATTTCCCAACAGGGGAAAATTTGGGTATTTATATCCGGTCGAACTTTTCAAGATATTCTAAAATTATCCGGAAAAACACACAGACGAAGTTAAACTTCCCGATCGAAACACCGAGTCCCCAATACAACCCAGAAAACTCAACTCTTGAGTATAGATTAAAATTACCCAGAAAGTACAGGAGTCAAATAGAAACATTACTGTGCAAATTTTGGTCAACGATGCAACAAAATGGCCGCGGAACCGCCGCGCCACGTGGGGTAATGCCGCGGTTCCGCGGCGGTTTGATGGAATTAGGACCTCGTTTTGCACAGTAATTCTTATAAAACCCTGCTTATTTTTCTGCATATTTTTAATCATGAAAAATCCACGGTTTCAAAAATTGTACAGAGAAGGGGTCGGATTAGGGTTTCGGGTTCGTTCGGGTTTATAACTTCGTCTACTTATCGCCTAAGGCTCTAGCTAGGCTCTGATACCACTGTAGGGTTCCTAGGCACACCCATGAGTTCCCACAAGGCATCAACCATGCCAATTTCAAATTTTTCCGGTGCCGAGAAACCCTAATGCGATCGTTAACTAGAGCAAAGGCGAAACGTGCAAGCTACTAAACTGCTTTAGTACTAAGTGAAAGGAAATACAACCTTTGTAGATCCGGTCCTCCACTTCCTTAGCTCCATGAGGATGTCCCTTCGCTGCGATCATCGGATCCCGGAATCTAGCGATGGTTTCGTCGAAGAAATGATCGGGCTAGGTCGTCGACTTCGATGCCGAAGATGATCTACGTCGAGGCAACTCAAGATCAAGCTCCAACTTCACCAAGTCATGAAACTTGTGAAGAAAACACCCTATACTACTTGGCAAGTGGTAGAGAATGAAGAAACAGAAAGTGGGTTCACTTTGGATTCGGATTTCTCACTTGGAATCATCACTTGACATTTTTGAAGCAAGCTTTTCTTTTCTTTCTCAAGAAGAAGAAGAAGAAAGAAATGAAAAATGAATTAATTAAAATAGAAAATAATGTGACCCTTATCATATTGCAACCATGGTTAAGTGTAGAGAATAAACTAGGGTTAAGTTGAATGGTTAGGTTAAAGGAAAGAAACAAAATGGTTACTTCTTCAAAGCTTCATGAAGCTTCAACAAAAGACAAAGCAAGCTACCATTTCATTTTCCTTTGCGAAAATGAATAAAGAGAATAAATAAATAAGTAAATCAAAACCCTAACCATTAACATAACCATGGTTTAATCATACACACCCAAGTTTGCATGTATCATCAAACATGATACAAACTTGTGCACAAAAAAATATATCACATATACAATGTGCAAAAACAAGTGAGAAAAAGATCTTAAGTGAACCAATATTAGTTAATGTAAATTAATATATCAAATATATAATTATACATTAATCATTAAATCAACACTTGATTTAACGATCCGGTCACATCGCATATGACCGACTAATATCCAATGTATCGACTTATCGAATCAATCCTCGATTCAATAACTAGGTTATATCGGATACAACCAATCGATACATTCATCGCGAGAATAGAATACGGTATCACATACACGCATTATTCTCGGTCCCGCACATATCTCATATGCGCTCCTATTTCGTTTCGCTTGAGCCAGGAAACTTCTGTGTAGGACTCTAAAGACTCGTCAATAGCCGGCAGCAGGTGATGATCATATCAAACACCCACAAGCCGCAAGCGGTCTGCTAAACGTAACGACCACCCGGGTATTGAGCGATCAGAAATCAACGAGCAAGCCCGCTCACACTCCTGTGAATCCAACCAGTAACACTTACCGTACAGTCCGGTCTGTTCGTCTGATATGTCGCATATCTCGCCTAGGGGTGGTAAACGTCAGACCCCAATAGCTTGATAAGTCGTGTCGATATGAGGTCTATAACAGTTTGAGAAACTACTGGTAACACTTACCAGTAAATCTCAGCAACCCTGGCCAGGGATTTCCGGTTATAGCCAATCGAATACAGCGCAACATTAACTCCCTATACCGGGAAAGACGAATCCCCTCCTATCGCTCATTGCCTCCATGTGATTCGGGACAGTACCCAATAGCCACCGTTTTGCACGCCCTCTTGGACGTGGTAAGGTGGAAATCAAAGCACAGTGGGAATCACACAAGACTCTATGACGATCTCGGGTCTATAGACTAACCTGTACCAGTGTCACCAGAGAACTGCCATCTGACGTAAGGTATAATACCATCTGGGAGTTCTCGGCGAGTCCGTCCAGTGTACCCAGTCGCTTCTGAGCACCCGTATATCATCTCTAATGTCAAACACCAATGGATATGGGATCATCCATCGCCCATCTGTATGGGTCGAGAAGGTATACGCTAGTCTACTCTGGTATATCGATGCCCCGTCTCGATACACCCACGACTAGGGACCTTGAAGGATGTACTTATGGACTGCCATGTCCCCACTATTATGATCCGCATCATAGTCCAGGTAGTCAAGTACACATCCTAAGGGCTTTACCAACATGTAACAGAGAGACAATCAGTGTACACGTTAAGGTAAAGAGCAACCAGATAGCATACTATCATGTCGAGCAAGAAAGTCCTCCCTATATATGTCCCAGCATCCACTACAATATACATCCTATGTACAGTAATGGCCTCTAGGGCATACATACAACTAACATATTGTACAGATGATGTATATTATATTGGATGCTTGGACATATATAGAGAGGACTTTCTTGCTCGATATGATAGTATGCTATCTGGTTGCTCTTTATCTTAATATGTATACTTGTCTCTTGATACTGTCTTATAGTTACATGTTGGAAAAGCCCTTAGGATGTGTACTTGACTACCTGGACTATGTGCAGATCATACTAGTAGGGACAGAGTAGTCCATAAGTACATCCTTTAATGTTCCTAGTCGTAGGTGTATCGAGACAGGGCATCGATATAGCAGAGTAGACTAGCGTATACGCTTCTCGACCCATGAGATGGGCGATGGATGATCCCATATCCATTGGTGTTTGACATCCGAGATGGTATACGGGTGCTCAGTGGAGACTGGGTACACTGGACGGACTCGCCGAGAACTACCAGATGGTATTATACCTCACGTCAGATGGCAGTTCTCTGGTGACACTTGTGCAGGTTAGTCTGTAGACCCAAGATCTTCATAGAGTCTTGTGTGATTCCCACTGTGCTTTGATTTCCACCTTACCACGTCCAAGAGGGCGTCCAAAACGGTGGTTTTTGGGTACAGTCCCGAGTCACATAGAGGCAATGAGCGATAGGAGGGGTTTCGTCTCTCCAGGTATTGGGGGTTGATGTTGCGCTGTGCTCGATTGTCCATAATAGTTAAGTCCCTGGCCAGGGCTGATTTAGAGATTTACTGGTAAGTGTTACCAGTAGTTTCTCGACCCGTTATGAGCATCACATCGGCACGACTTATCGGTTATTGGGGTCTGACGTTTGCCACCCCTAGACTTGATATGCGATATATCAGACGAGGAGAACAGACTGTACGGGAAGTATTACCAGCAGGCTTTTACAGGAGTTGGAGCGGGCTTGCTTGCTAATCTTCTGATCGCTCAATACCCGGGTAGCCGTTACGTCCAGCTAGTACCGCTGACGGCTTATGTGTGCTTGATGTGATCATCACCTACTGCCGGCGCATTGACGAGTCTTTAGAGTCCTACATAGAGGTTTTACTGGCTCAAGAAAAACGAAATAGGAGCGCATATGTGATATGTGCGGGACCGAGAATAATGCGTGTATGTGATACCGTATTCTATTCTCGCGACTTCTTGTGTCGGTCGGTTATATGTGATATAGCCGGGTTATCGAATCAAGTGTTGATTCGATAAGTCGATACATTGGATGTTAGTCGGTTATATGAGATATGACCGGATTATTAATTCAAGTGTTGATTTAATAATTTAGTGGATAATTGTATATTAGATTTACTAATTTACATTAACTAACATTTGTTCACTTAAGGATTATTCTCACATGTGCACAACTTTAATATATATGTGATATATATTAAAACGTGTTTTCTTTTTGTATCATGGTTGTTGATACATCATTCATGGGTGTGCAAGACATACACCATTCTATTTTAAATGGTGGTTTATATTTATTTAAGGTAATTACAAATTAGTGGAGCTTTTGTCATAAGCATGAAGCTTGTAGAAGCTTGTGGATGCTTTGACAAAGTCCACTTTGTTTTACTTTAGATTTTTATTAACCTAACCATTTTGGATTAGCCATGGTTATGTCTCTACATGAGTTAGTATATGATACTCACTCATCCATGGTTAGCTCACTTGACTTGATAATTATCCTTCTCTTTTCTATTGTTCATCTTCTTCTTCTTTGAGCAAAAGAAAAGCTTGCTAGGGTTTTCAAAAGAGAGTGAAAGCTTGTGAGAAAATAAATTCTAAAGTGAACCCACTTCCTATTTCATCATCCTCTACTAGACTAGCACTTTAGTTTAGGATGTTTGCTTCACTAATTCTCTAGTTAGTGAAATAGTAACTTGAGTTGGTATTCTCTCGACGTAGATCACCTTCGGCCTCGAAGACTTCAAGCAAGGACGCTTCTTTCGCCTCATGAAGCCATGCAAGAGCCCGGGAGAACCATGATCGCAGCGAATGGACTACAACAAGGAGCTTTAGTAGTGAAGGACCGATCTACAAAGGTTGTATTTTCTTCTTCACTTAGATAGTAAAGATGTTTACTTGCATGTGTTACCCTAATAATCTAGCAAAGATCTTGTTTAGGGTTGTTCGGCACGGCTAAAATTTTAATCGGGCATGGTTGATGCCTTGTAGTACCTTATTAGAATGCCTAGTAACCCTACACGCATATCGGGCCTAGGGGGCGGTAGCCGTCAGACCCCTAATAGCACAATAAGTCATTCCAGAATAGATCCCAAAACACCCTGAGAAACTATTGGAGTACCTACCAGTAAATCTCGCTTGCCTGTCCAGGGACTTTGTGTAAATGCTTTCCGAACAAAGCACGATATCAACCCCCAATATCGGGAGAGACGAATCCTATCTAACCGCTACTGCCTCCAAGTGCTTCATGACTGCATCCACCTACTACATGTTTACACGACTCATTAGAGCCATGGTAGGGTAGTAATCTAAGAACAGTGGGAACACACTCGAGGCGAAATAGCAGTGTCAAGTCAACGGACTATGCTGTACTCATGTCACCTGAGAACTGCTACCTGACGATAGATATAGTACCAACCAGCAGTTCCCCATGAGTCTGTCCAGTGTAACTCATAACCCAATGAGCACCGGGGTACTATCTCCCGTACGACATACTAATGGTTGTGGGACAAACCATCTCCCCTGCTGGGATAAGAAGCGTATATACTAGTCTACTCTGGAGTATCGATGCTCTGTCTCGATAATCCTACGACCAGAGACTTGTATAAGGATTTTCTTATAGACTACCCATCCCTCACTAGTGTGACTGCCATCACAACGCCGGTAGTCAAGCAAAGATTCTAAGGGCACTACCAATATGTATTAGCGATACGTTAAAAGAAACATATACACAAATTAAGATAGAAACAAACCAAGTAGCATACTCCCATATTGATCAAGACTGTCATAAAATCCGTGTATATCCCAAGCTTCAAAAGTGTAATATACAGACTAGTACTATACAATAATGGCCTCTAGGGAATATATCACTAACAGTCTCCTACTTGCACTAAGGTCATGTGTTGGCATATCGCTGACCTATCATCTCGAATAGCCTCTCAAACTGCGTCTGGGGAATGGCTTTTGTGAGTGGATCTGCAGTGTTGTTCTCCGTATCAACTCTCCGCACCTCGATCTCCCGGTGATCCACGATCTCCCTGATCAGGTGATACCACCTAAAGATATGTCGGGACTTCTAATGGGACCTGGGTTCCTTCGCTAAAGCTATAGCCCTATTTTTTCACAATACAGAGGTATTGGATCAACAGTAGACGGAACCACCTGAAGTTCTGTTAAGAACTTCCTCATCAAGACTGCTTCTTTTGCGGCGTCACAAGCGGCGATATACTTCGCTTCTATCGTCGAGTCAGCAACGGTGTCTTGCTTGGAGCTATTCCAATAGATTGCCCCTCCATTGAGGGTAAGGACATAACCCAACATGGACTTGGAGTCATCCTTGTCACTCTAGAAACTGGAGTCAGCAAAGACCTCGATCTGGAGGTGTTTTCCGTCGTATACCAAGAACATCTCCTTAGTCCATCTCATGTACTTAAGAATGTTCTTTACTGCTATCCAGTGCTTCTCCCCAGGGTTTGACTGATACCGGCTTACCACGCTTAGTACGTAAGCAACATCTGGTCTCGTACACATCATCTCATACATTATAAAGCCTACCGCAGAAGCGTAGGATATAGTTGACATGCGATCCCTTTTCAAATCAGTCTTGGGAGACATCTCTTTAGAGAGGGTGATTCCGTGACAAGCTGGTAGATTACCGCGCTTTGAATCTTCCATACTGAATCTTTTCAGTATGGTGTCAATATACCTGGACTGTGAAAGTCCCAACATCCTCTTAGTTCTATCACGATAGATCTGGATCTTCAGAATGTAAGAGGCATCATCCAGGTCTTTCATGGAGAACCTTTGTGACAAGAATCCTTTGACTGATTGTAGCATAGCAATGTCATTTTCTATTAAGAAAATGTCATCTACGTATAAGACGAAGAATACCACAGTTCTCACTACAATCTTACTATAGATGCATGGTTCATCTGGATATTTGATAAAGTCAAATTCTTTGAACGTCTCATCAAAACAGATGTTCTAACTCCACAATGCCTACTTTAATCCATAAATGGACTTAACCAACTTGCACACTTTTCCGCTGCTCCCACTCTGAACGAAACCTTCTGGCTGATCCATATAGACTCACTCATCCAAATTTCCATTTAGAAAAGCGGTCTTTACATCCATCTGCTAAATCTCATAATCGTGGAAGGCAGCAATGACAAGAAGGATCCGAATGGATTTGAGCATAGCCACTAGAGAAAAAATTTCATCATAGTCCAAACCAGGTCTTTGACGAAAACCTTTTGCAACAAGTCTAGCCTTATAGGTTTCAACATGTCCATCTACACCAATCTTCTTTTTGAAGATCCATTTGTATCCAACGGGTTTTACCCCTTTTGGAGCAATGTCCAAAGTCAATACTTTGTTGGTGTACATGGACTCCATCTCGGTCCGCATTGCATCTAGCCATTTTACCGAGTCTCCGCTCTGAATGGCTTGCTGGAAGCTAATTGGATCATCATCGTTAATGATGCAATCCCCTCTATCCCGTCTATGAGAAAACCGTAGTATCTCTTGGGTAGATGAGATAGCCTACTGCTCCTACGGAGTGGCCCGGGGATGTCCTGTTCTTTTGAAACCACTGGTTCTACCATGCTTTCAGTAATAGTTTGTGGTTCTAGAATTTCTTCCAGTTCTATTGCGATCCCACTATTTTCTTTTCCAAAAATTGATTTTCCAAAAATTGGGCATGACGAGAAACAAAAACCTTTTGTTCCTCTGCATAATAGAAAAGATATCCTATGGAGTTCTTTGGATATTCCACAAACTTACACAGTACTGAGCATGCCTCGAGCTTGTCCGCATGCTGCTTTTTGACAAAAGCTGGACATCCCCATATCTTTAGATACTGAAAATACGGTTTCTTCTCACTCCACATCTGATATGGTGTGGTAGGCACAGTCTTGGTAGGATACTTGTTTAAAAGTTATACAGATGATTCTAGTGCATAGACCCTGAAGGCTCGTGGTAACTCAACGTTACTCATCATGGAACGTACCATATCCAATAAGGTTTGGTTCTTCCTTTCCGATACACCGTTGTGTTATGTTGTGTATGGAGGAGTAAGCTGAGAGAGAATTCCATTCTCTTTTAAGTAATCCAGGAACTCTGCACTTAAGTATTCACCACCTCGATCAGATCTCAGTGTCTTGATACTTTTGCTGGTTTGGTTTTCCACTTCATTCTTATATTCTCGGAATTTCTCAAAGGCCTCGGATTTATGTTTTATCAAGAAGACATGTCCATACCCAGAGAAATCATCCATAAAAGTAATGAAATAGGAATAACCACTTCTTGCATGTGTAGATATTGGACCACACACGTCGCTGTGTATGAGTCCCAAGAGCTCGCTCGCTCTTACTCCATGTCCAGTGAACGGAGTCTTTGTCATCTTTCCTTTGAGACATGTTTGACAGGTTGCATAAGACTAATACTTGAACGGATCCAAATATCCCTCTTTATGAAACTTGGTCAACCATGTTTCATTGATATGACCCAGTCTACAATACCATAAGAAAGCTTGATTTAATTCTGAAGACTTTCTTTTGTGTTTGTTCTGGACGTTGAAAACTTGACGTTGGTTTAATACGTATATACCGTTGTTTAGTGTACCACGATTTAGGTGGATGTTTACGACATCGCTTACAAATGTAAAATCATAACCTTCTTAGATAACAAAGATACAGAAATGATATTACAAGTCAAACTAGGTACACAAAAATAGTTGCGCAAAACCAAAATATGTCCACTTATCAATCCTAAGTGATATTTCCCTACGGACACAGCATCCACGCTCGCTCCATTAGAAACCCTGAGGGTCATATCACCCGCCTTCAAAACTCTACGGTTTCTCAGTGCCTGCAAATAATTACAGATATGTGATCTTGATCCGGTATACAATACCCATGAAGTAGAGTTGATTGACAAACGGTTTTCAATCATAAACACTCCTGAATCCGAAGCCACAACTTGCTTCGAACCCTGGTTCTGGGCTTTCTAGGCCCTGCAATCTTTCTTCCAATAGCCCTTCTTGTGACGGTAAAAGCATTCTTCCGTCTCTACCGTCAGCCCCCCAACTTTTGCCTTGCCCCTTCCTTCTACCTTACTAACACCGCCTTTCGGCTTGCTGGGAGACTTTTTCTTCTTCCCCTTGGCTTTCGCCTTGGATCTAGAAGAGGAAGATCCCCAACAAGTAGAGCGGGTGTTTCCCTGAACTTCTGCAGGGCGCCCTCAACGCTCCTTAACATATTGAAGAGTTCTGGAAGTGTAACTTCCTTCCCTTGAATGTTGAAATTCAAGATAAACTGGGCGTAGGTAGAAGACAGGGGCTGTAGAACCAAGTCTGTGTATAACTCATTCTCCAACGTGGTCCTCAGGACCGCGAGCTCCTCAATGTAGCTGATCATCTTAAGGATGTGGTTCCCTAGAGATACGAGATTGCTCTCCATATAATTTCTTTGAGGTCTCGTATCTTGCGATACGAGATTGCTCTCCATATAAATCCTTGGTATGGAGGAAGATGGAAGCAAGGTCCATCTTCTCGTGCCGCCTCTGGTGTTCATTAACCATAGAGGCCAGCACGAGGCACTTGGATTTCGCACTGTCAATTTCCCAGGTTTTATGGATCTCTTTATCCGCGACTCTGGAATCTGGACCTGGGATCGCGGGGGCTTTGGCAGTAAGGAGATAGCCCAGTTTGTCATATGTTATGGCCATCTGGACATTCCTGAGCCAATCTTTATAGTTTGGTTCTGTCAATATGTTTTTATCTAAAAGTAACTTAGGGCCGGTCATCTTGGTCGCTGCAATTAGGAGAGAGAGAAGAAACATTTTAGCATGATGCTTTTTCAAGTTTAGTTTGGTTTTTAGTTTATCTAAACATGATGGCTCCTACTATTTCTCGAATCCTCCTTCAAATCATAAAAGAAGAATTAGTCGGGATTAATCGCATCCTACAATTCTTGCTTTAACCTTTCGGCCAGGCTAGTGTCGGTATTTCGAGGGAGGTTTTACAATACTTACACGAAGTTCCTTAATTAAATAATATCTTTTCCCTAGAGGCATAGCCCCGCTAACACCGTTCTAGACATCTACTTAGTTTATAGCATTGATTGCAAAGTGAAAAAATTCTCCCGAGGAGTAGCGGATACTCACAGTAGGATCGGGATCCAAATATTATCGTGTGACAACCTTGAAGGAATCCTACCAAAATCATCACCCTCCAAATGGTATGCATCACTAGCAAGTTTCAATTTCCTTAGAAACTCCCGATGTGGATTTTTGCTCCAAGCTCTTATGATCTTGACGAAGGCCAACATATCATAAGTCGCAAGTCAAGTTCTACCCATCGTTGTTCTGGTTAATTTGAACCCACCCGTACATACTCTTGACGAAGGCTAAAATAGTAGTACGACTTTCTTAAATCAATGCATCTATCTATACAATAGATGAATATTCTGCAGCTACCAATCACTATACCTTGGCGAAGGTCAAAATACATAGCTTGAATACAACTGAATATCCATCTGAAATGACAGAGGGCTATGAATGGTTTTGGCGAAACCGTGAACGTAATGAACTTGATATAATCAAAGGAACCATGATAGCTTTTAAAGGAGTGGTTTAAGCTCCGTATTTAAAAGTTGCTTCTTTGAAAAAATCGAGTGGTTTTTGAAATTGTTCCAACGATTCAGCTTTGGTTTGTTTGCTTTGCAATAATCAATTAATGCAGTCCCATCATTTATACCTATCATTGCAGAAAGAAACGAAAAAACAACATATACTTATGCCATCCGCATTCGCCACAGGGTCTTGTCATACATCGTTAGGTTACTTAACTAACGGCAGAGCGGGGGCTGGACTAGCGCGGGTGCAAAACTTATGCAATGTCTATTATATAGCATATATATAAATATCCATTCGTCTCATGCAATAATAGGCATTCCGGAATATAGATAAACATATTGGATATACTAGGAATTCCACGTTTCGTTTAAGCCTGTAACGAAACACAGATTCTATAGTCGTGATGAATAGCAAAAACCCCACCCTAGACCCCTACGGGTGCGGCAAACTACCCGCCAAATTCCTAAAGTGAAGCAACCTCCCTCGGTAAAATGAGTAGGCCACTCGGCACTTCAATGAACCCTGTAGTTTGTGCACCCTACCTTGGGTCCATCCTAGGAGCAAAAAAAGTAAATGAAATAATACAAATGTGGCTACAACCTCAACCCGGATGTGCCCCGCAAAATAATATTACATCACTTTACAATTTATATCGAATGATAGAAAGAAAACTCTCTTCTCACATCCATCGGCTATTCATCCACGACGATCCAATATTCTATAAACACAAACCAACATCATAGATATGTGCAACCCCCAACTAATCGATGTATAGCAATTAGCGGAAGTTTACGAACATATATATCAAACATAGAAACGATACTCAGCTAAGAACTTTAGAATTTCGATTGAAACATATTTTGTGTGTCTATCCCATGTACAAACCAGCACATTAACAATACAGGGTAGAAACCAAGTATACCAGAAATCACAACACAACAAATAAGAACCACAGAAGAAAACCGAGTCAACTCGGCCTCGACTCGGTCGCGGAACGGCGGTGAAACACACCATTTCGCCGTGCCTCCACGGACGTCTTGGCGAGTTACTGACTTGTTTTTCTTGTGTGACCTTAGAATTCCTTGCTTGTATTTTTAAGCCTCTGAAATATTTTTTAGACCATATTTTAAAAAAGACAGCAAGCATGGATTTTGAGTTATGATTTCGGGTTTTTCCGACAATCGATGTTCTAACTACTTGCTAACTAGCTAGTTAACCTTTAGTAGGCTATGTTACCACTGTAAGTCGATGTCACGCATCCCGCGGGTTCGCGGGGAAGCAGAATTTGCCAAAAAATGATTTTTATATGCTTCGCAACACCGACTAAACTCCAGGATCGATACTAAACCCTAACTAACTAAACATTTATGAGGTTTAACTACTATGTAAGAAAGTTATACCACAAGTAGCAAGTCCTTCTTCTTCTTGTACTCTTCCTCCTCTTCTTGTGTTCCTTGAAGAGTGTACGGATTGCGCCCCCTCTTCGGCCTCCTCACGTCAAAGACGATCCACCCAAGAGTGTCTACCTTGAGCTCCTACGTCTAATATGAGATAACTAGGATACCTAGTATGCTAATCTAAGTAACCTAGAGGATGTAAAGAGTGATTATAGATAGATTAGTCTCAATAACCCTAGGTTTCTCAACACATGAGACAATTAGGGTTTGAGGAAGAAGAAGAGAGCTCTTGAGGAGAGAGAGCGTTTAAGATAATAATCAAATGAATATGGCTTCTTGTGATGACTATGAAGCATCTTAAAATATCTCACAAAATATCACAAAATATCTAAGTACCACCTTGCCTCAATAGTCATCCATGAGTCACCAAGTAGCCATGCATCATTTAATGAAAATACAACATCTCATACCTCCACCTTATTAACCATTTAAGATAAATGGTAATAAAAGAAATGAGGTGTCCTCTTCTAAAAGAATTATTGAGTAAATTACAAGAATACCCTTCACCGTATATACATACCCGTATCCGTATTCCGAAAAACATGAATAGAATGAGACAAAACTAATCCAATAATCTAATTCTAGGATCCGTCTTAAACCAAACCCACTAGTATTATCCGTCTGAATATGATCTGTGCACAAGTACACGTATATGTTCGAACCTTGTCGTAAAACCAATAGAGTGGAAGACATTTCAAGACCACTTCGATGCCAAGTACTTCCTAGAGACTGCCCGCTTTGATATGGAGCAGCAATTCATCCACATACAGTAAAGCTCGATATGGGTCAAGTCTGTGGATGAATATGATACTGAGTTTACCTTGCTCGGCAGGTAAGATATAGTCTCAAGTTCAATTTTTTATGTCACATACAGTACTGCTAACATAAGGCCATAATAGGTTCGCCGCACACCTTATTCCCATTGCTGAGATCCAGGCACAACGATTCCATCTGGGGTTGGACCCCGAAATCTAAGCTGCACTCGCCATAGGGTATTTCCCAACCCATGAGCTTTCTTTAAAGGCTGCCTGACTATATGCGGCAGTTGTGAAGAAGAAGGGCAGGCTGCAGTCGGCTGGTGTGAAACGCCCTATGCACCAGATTGTTAGGAATATGTATGCCCTAGAGACCATTATTGTATGGTGTAGTGGATGCTTCGAGATATATATAGAGGACTTTTTTGCTCGGCATGATAGTATGCTATCTGGTTGCTCTTTATTTTAACATGTACACTTATTTTAGTACATTGTCTCTCTGATATATGTTGATAAAGCCCTTAGGATGTAGGCTTGACTACCAGGACTATGATGCGGATCATACTAGAGGGGATTGTGTAGTCCGCAAGCACAACCTTTAACAGTTCCTAGTCGAGGGAATATCGAGACAGGGCATCGATATTCCAGATTAGACTAGTGTGTACGTTTCTTGACCCTGTATGGGACGATGGTTGATCCCACAACCATTGGTGTTTGTGTTAGGAATATGTATGTCCTAGAGGCCATTATTGTATGATATAGTGGATGCTTGGACATATATATAGAGGACTTTCTTGCTCAACATGATAGTATGCTATCTGGTTGCACTTTATCTTAACATGTACACTTGTATTGTTATTGTTAATGATATATGCCCTAGAGGCCATTATTGTACAGTACAAGTTTTTATATTACATTTTGGAAGCTTGGGATATACACGAATTTTATGACAGTCTTGCTCAATATGGCAGTATGCTACTTGGTTTGTTTCTATCTTAATTTGTGTATATGTTTCTTTTAACGTATCGCTAATACATATTGGTAGAGCCCTTAGGATCTTTGCTTGCCTACTAGCGTTGTGATAGCAGTCACACTAGTGGGGGCTGGGTACTTTATAAGCACGTCCTTATACAAGTCTCTGGTCGTAGGATTATCGAGACAGAGTATCGATACTCCAGAGTAGACTAGTGTATACGCTTCTTATCCCAGCAAGGGGGATGGATTGTCTCGCAGCCATTAGTATGTCGTACGTGAGATAGTATGTAGGTGCTCATTGGGTTATGAGTTACACTGGACGGACTCATGGGGAACTGCTGGTTGGTACTATATCTATCATCAGGTAACAGTTCCCAGGTGACATGAGTACATCATAGTCCGTTGACTTGACACTGCTACTTCGCCTCGCGTGTATTCCAATTGTTCTTAGATTAGTACCCTACCATTGCTCTAATGAGTCGTGCAAACATGTAGTAGGTAGGTGATGTCCCGAAGCACTTGGAGGCAGTGGCGGTTAGATAGGATTCGTCTCTACCGATATTGGGGGTTGATATCGCGCTGTGTTCGGAAAGCGTTTACACAAAGTCCCTGGCCGGGGCAAGCGATATTTACTGGTAGGTACTCCAATAGTTTCTCAGGGTGTTTTGGGCTCTACTCTGGCATGACTTATTGTTCTATTAGGGTTCTGACGGCTACCGCCCCCTGGGTCCGATATGCGATACTCTTAGACGAACAGACCAGACTGTACGGAGATTGTCATAGACAGGCTCAGTAGGAGTTCGGATGAGTTTGCTCATCGGCCTTCTTATCGATATATACCTGTGTAGCTGTTATGTGCAGCTAGTGCAGCTGACGGCTTATGGTTAAACCCACTGCTAGTGTAGTGTTGAGTCTTTACAGTCCCACACAGATGGTTTTCCTACTTCGGGCGAAACTGTTAGTTATATGTATGCCCTAGAGGCCATTACTGTAGATAGAATGTATATTGTAGTGGATACTAGGACATATATAGGGAGGACTTTCTTGCTCGACATGATAGTATGCTATCTGGTTGCTCTTTACCTTAACGTGTACACTGATTGTCTCTCTCTGTTACATGTTGGTAAAGCCCTTAGGATGTGTACTTGACTACCTGGACTATGATGCGGATCATACTAGTGGGGACATGGTAGTCTATAAGTACATCCTTCAAGGTCCCTAGTCATGGGTGTATCGAGACGGGGCATCGATATACCAGAGTAGACTAGCATATACCTTCTCGACCCATACAGATGGGCGATGGATGATCCCATATCCATTGGTGTTTGACATCAGAGATGGTGTACGGGTGCTCAGTAGAGACTGAGTACACTGGACGGACTCGCCGAGAACTCCCAGATGGTATTATACCTTACGTCAGATGGCAGTTCTTTGGTGACACTGGTACAGAGTAGTCTGTTGACCCGAGATCGTCATAGAGTCTTGTGTGGTTCCCACTGTGCTTTGATTTCCACCTTACCACGTCCAAGAGGGCGTGCAAAACGGTGGCTTTTGGGTACAGTCCCGAATCACATGGAGGCAATGAGCGATAGGAGGGGATTCGTCTCTCCCGGTATAGGGAGTTGATGTCGTGCTGTGTTCGATTGGCTATAACCGGAAATCCCTGGCCAGGGTTGCTGAGATTTACTGGTAAGTGTTACCAGTAGTTTCTCGAACTGTTATAGACCTCATATCGACACGACTTATCGAGCTATTGGGGTTTGACGTTTACCACCCCTAGGCAAGATATGCGACATATCAAACGATCAGACCGGACTGTACGGTAGTGTTACTGGTTGGATTCACTGGAGTGTGAGCGGGGTTGCTCGTCCATCTTCTGATCGCTCAATACCCGGGTGGCCGTTACGTTTAGCAGACCGCTTGCGGCTTGTGGGTGTTTGATATGATCATCACCTGCTGCCGGCGTATTGACGAGTCTTTAGAGTCCTACACAGAGGTTTCCTGGCTCAAGCGAAACGAAATAGGAGCGCATATGAGATATGTGCGGGACCGAGAATAATGCGTGTATGTGATACCGTATTTCATTCTCGCGATGAATGTTTCGATTGGTTGTATGCGATATAACCTAGTTATCGAATCGGAGATTGATTCGATAAGTCGATACATTGGATACTAGTCGGTTATGTGCGACATGACCGGATCATTGAATCAAGTGTTGATTTAATGATTTAATGTATAATTATATATTTGATATATTACTTTGCATTAACTAGTATTGGTTCACTTTTAAATGGATTTTCTCACTTGATGTGCACATTGTATATGTGATATACTTTTGTGCACATGATTGTATCATGTTTGATGATACATGCTTTTTGGTTAAGTGTAAAGAATTAAACCATGGTTATGTTGGAAATTAGGGTTTTGTTTTTTTTTCCATTATTTATTTATTCATTTATTTATTTGTTTATTCTTTTTGGAAAAATATTAAGCATAAAGAAATGAAATGGTGGCTCATTTTGGACTTGCATGTTGAAGCTTCATGAAGCTTTGACTAAGTCACCATTTTGTCTCATGCTTAACCCTAACCGCTCCACTTAACCCTAGTTGATTCTCTACACTTCACCATGGTTACATTATGATAAGTATTCTTTTTATTTCCCTTTTTGGAAAATACTTATCATAATATTCATCTTCTTCTTCTTCTTCTTCACTTGAAGAAAGCATGCCTCTATCAATGGCAACTTGATGAAATGAGTGAGAAATCCAATTCTAAAGTGAACCCACCTCCTATTTCTTCATCCTCTACCTCTTGCCAAGTAGTAGAGTGTGTTTTCTTCACAAGTTTCATGACTTGGTGAAGTGGGAGCTTGATCTAGTGATGCCTCGACGTAGATCATCTTCGGCATCGTCGTCGATGACCTAGCCCGCTTTTTCTCCGATGAAGCCGACGCAAGAGCCCAAGATCCCATTTGGACAGCGGAGATGACTTCATCACGGAGCCTTGGAGGTGGAGGACCGGATCTACAAAGGTTGTATTTCCGTTCACTTAGTTAATTTGGTAACTAGTTGCTTGATTCGCCTAAACATCTAGCCAACGATCTTGTTAGGGTTTCTCGGCACCGTTAAAATTTGAAATTGGCATGGTTGATGCCTTGTGAGACCTCATTAGTGTGCCTAGGAACCTTTCATTGGTATCAGAGCCTAGCTAGAGCCTTAGGCGAAGTCTAGACGGAGTTTGAAGTCCGATCAAACCAAAACCCTAACCCGAAACATGCTCTCTGGACTTTTTCTAAAAAATGGGATTTTTCCAGATTAAAAATTCTTAAAAAATTCAGCAGGGAATTCTATGAATTACGGTGCAAATTTTTTCCAATGAACAGTATAGTGTGCGGCGGAACCGCGGCATAAGCATGGCTTATGCGGCGGTTCCGCGGCCTAATGATGATGTCAGCACTCCTACTTTGCACAGTAATTCAATTTTTCAGATGCTGAGTTTTATGGGAATTTTTAATATTTATTCAAGAGTTGAATTTTCTGGGGTTGTTTTGGGGATTCGGTGTTTCGATCGGAGTATCAGATTTTGTCTATGTAGCTTTCCGGATAAATATTAGAATATGTTAAAAAGTTCGACCGGATATAAATACCCAATTTTTCCCCTGTCGGGAAATTTCCAAGTGTTGGATTTTTCCGTAGTTTAACGACGTTCTAAGTAGCGCAAGTAACGCGATGGTCCCTCTAGAAGACAACAAACCTTAACTCGATTATGTGACCGTCTTGAACTGCCCTTTGAACCTTCGGGTTTGGGGCTGTACGGCGTGCCACATGTGAGGCGTTGGCTTGACCCTTCTACGGCTGGACCGTTGGTACTGAGGCACGAACTGAATGTTGTTAGACTTATTTTATGTGTTGACCTGTATCGGGAAAACTTGGGTGTTCGATTGTTCGATCGGAAAGTTTAAAATTTTCTATTTATCCGGAATGTGATACAATAATTGGAATTTACAAGTAGTTATGAGATAACTGAATGAATGTTATAAACATAGCACTTTAGTCTCACTTGATCGGTTGCCACGGAATTTTGATGTGATCAAAAGTCCGTCACAATCACGTAGCGTACGCGGATACTCGCCGGATAAACTTAATAGACAGCCTCACCCTATAGCCCCGACCAAGTGACTGTAGGAGAACCCCGTCGCCGAAAGCATCCGTTCGGGTGCTCGCGGCAGCGGTGTTCCGCCTTGGTGCACTTCGTCGACGGTAACAACGGTGCGGCCCTCTACTAAAGTTTGCGACGAGCATTCGATCAGAATGTCGGGAATCTTGTTGAATTGCCCGACTTGATATTGAAAAGAGTTTTCGATAATGAGACTAAAATGCGGGGTTTATAATTGTTAGGCATGTGATGTCTAAGGAATTCATTGATTAGGCATGCGATGTCTAAAGAGGTTGCGGATTCCAACTGTTGTAGTTTTACACTTTCTTTTCTGTGACCGTAAGTGTAATATGTGATATCGCCGGTTTCGTTGCTATATGTCAACGACAATTGGGATACGTATGTTTACTTACGTTGATGACATGTGATGTTATGTGTTGCTGGATATGTTATATTGGATCGTCGTGTTTGAATAGCCGGGGGTTTTTATGTGAGATGAGTGTTTTTCCTTTTCATTCATGTAAAAACTTGTATGTAATATTCTTTTATTGGGGCACTTCCAGGTTGCGGAAGTTGTCACCCTTTGTATATTATTTACTTTTTCGCACTAGGATAGACCCAAGGAGGGGAGCACAAGTAACCGGGTTCTGGAGTCCAGTGGGAGACCAACTCGAGGAGTCGAGTCCGGGTCTCCTAACTCTAGAATTGGTAGAGTTGCTTGCCGCTCTCGTAGGGGTCTAAGGGTGTGGGTTTGGCTATTCATCACGACCGTGGAATCCGTGTTTTATACTGGCTCGTATTGAAAACACGGACGTCCTAGTATATCTAATATTTCATATGATTCTTCTGCTGCAATATCTGTGATGTGATCATGTGATGTTCTGTGATAGATACAGTATATAGTATATATGATATATTATATAGGCGTTACTTATGTTTTACACCCGCGCTAGCCCTGCCCCGCTCTGTCGTTAGTTACCTAACCTAACGGTGCACGAGGGGACATCGAGGCGAATGCGAATGGCATAAGTGTACGTCGTATTTATCTGTGATGTTTAGGTACTTTAAATGATGGGACTTCATTAATGTGATTAATGAAAGTAAAAAGAAACCTAAGATGTTGTAGAATCGAATTTCAAAAATAAAACAGGTAGCTACAGTTTTTGCTTTGCACAGCGGTATATATGATATATCCTGCACCTTATTCGATAAGGAAAGGACCGAGATCCCTTCACCGGGAGTGACTCCTTTAGCAATAACTGGCAGATGCTACACACTCGGTTTGTCTTTTGATTGCTTTTAAGAGTTCTGCTTTGCACAGTGATATATATGATATATCCCGCACCTCATTCGACGAGGAAAGGACCGACGATCCCTTCACCGGGAGTGACTCCTTTAGCAAAACTAGAAAAGCCTCAAAAGCACTCCATTTTAAACTTCATTTGATTCTACAACGATATCAAGTTCATTACGCAATAGGTTTTCAGAAAAACCTGTCGTAGCCCTCCGTCATTTCAGATAAGTTGTATATAGTATTCGTGCTATATTTGTTGGCTTTCGTCAAGGTGTAGTGTGCGGTAGCTATCTGCTGCTTATCTGCTGCATATGATGCGATTGGATTAGGGTAGTCGTGCGGCTTTGTTGGCTTTCGTCAAGGGTCGTGCGGGTGGGTTTAATTCAATCAAGAAATGACGGGTTGGACTTGACTAGTAGCCTATGGTTTGTTGGCTTTCGTCAAGGTCATAGGATGCTAGGGGCAAAATATTATCGGGAATTTCAAGTGTTGAAATTTGCAATGAGATTGCATACCTTCTATGAGATAGTTGGATCCCGATACCCGCTGCGAGTAAGAGTTACTCCTTGGAGAGTTTTATACATTACAATTAGCCGATCAAGTAGGTGTCTAGAAAGGTGTCAATGGGGTTACGCCTCTGGGAAAACGAGGTTTACATTAATTAGGTTCGTGCGAAAGCACGGGGGACCTCCCTCAAAGTACCGACACTGGCCTGGCTGAAAGATTGACGAACTTGTAGTGTGTAATTAATCCCGGCTAGTCTTTCCTTTTAGGGTTTGAAGGAAGATTTGATAAAAAGCAGTGGGAGCCATCCTGATTAGATAAAATAATAACCAATCTGATCTTGCAAGAGCATACGCTGAGTGTTTTCTTCTCTCTCTCTCCTGGTAGCGACCATATCACGCCTTAATCAAGATAATAATACGGATTATTGACCGAACCCGCTTGTTATACTGAGCTGGGGAACGTTGGTCCCGCTCCAACTTATAATTGTTATAAGAAAGAGCAGGAAATTGGGGAATACCAGATTTCCCGTGCCGCCCAAACAAAGAAAGTGCATACTGATGCATCATCTTCGGGTATGTTCATTACAAAGAACTGTTTCTCAGTATCCTCCGCATCCTGGGTATGTGATACCGGATCAGGATCCCATATATGTAATCTGTTACATAGGGCTACAAAAGGGTAGAAAAACTGAGAACGGGTGATAAGTTTCATGAGGCAGAAAACGGGGCAAGTGTTGCAGCCAAGTCTGTTGGTCACTGTCACCCTGTATTACAAATACATTGATTCTGAACAAATGTTATTAGATACCGAACCTGATGTACAAAATCATATCAGTCTCTTTATTAGTAAAGAAATGATAAAATTTTGTATTGTTGGATAATGTTTTGAACATTTCCTATATCAAAAGTTGATCGGTTCAGGCACGTTATCTAAAAGCATTGATGTTCTAAATCAAACTACAGTTCTTAGTATACAGAACACACACAAGAGGAAGAGTTCAGAAATGAACGAATTCTTCTTGAGGTATTGTAGACTAGGTCAGATCAATGTGACCCGACTAGCTAAGTTACATTTAGATGCATATTTAAATCAGTTTGAATTTACATCTTGTGAAACTTGCCAGTCATGTCACAGAGATAAGATGACCATAGCTCCGTTTACAGGAAACAGAGAAAGAGTTAGTGAACTCTTGAGATGATACATGTTGATGTATGTAGGTCCTCTGTCTACACATACCAAGACCGGTTTTTTGTACTTCATTATATTCTCTGATAATCTCTCAAGATTCAGACATATGTTCCTATTGAAACACAAGTCCGAACCTTTTGAGATATTCACAAAATATGATTTAGAAGTAGAGAACCAAAATACGGGTAAAAGTATTATGTCCTTTGATGAGATCAAGGAGGAGAATACTTGTGCATAGAATTTATGGACTATTCTAAAGGAGAATGAGATTCTCTCTCAGCATTACTCCTCCGTATACACCATTGCACGATGGTATGTCGGGGCGGAGCAGATACACCCTATTTGATATAATGTGCTCTATGATGAGTACTACTGAGTTACCTATTTCCTATTGGGAGTTATGCACTTGAGAAGCTGCATACCTATTGAATAGGGTTCAAATCAAATCAGTAGCCTACCACTTCATATGTGATATGGAAAGGGAAGAGCCCATATCTTAAGTTAGTTAAGATTTGGGGTTGTCCAGCCTATGTCTAAAAGGCAAAATCCGGACAAGCTCGAGGTAAGATCTGTTATGTAGAACTGGAAATGTTCCAGTTATACAAACTGGCAGCTGATGATTTGACAGAACCAAAGGATTCAGTAGATTCCAACGAAGCTCAGCCTCTCCGCCGATCTAGTAAGGTTCCTCACTCACCTGAGAGTTACTTCGGTTTCTCTATGACAGTGGGAGCGAAGAATGCATCATGAGATGATGACCCAACTAGTTTCGAGCTGGCCATCTGGAGTGGGATTCTGTAAGAATGGCTGGATGCTTAGCGATCTGAGATGGAATCCTTATACACCAACAAAGTATGGACTTTAGTTGCTATATCTGAAGGGTTAAATACCCATCAGGAGCAAGTATATCTTGAGAAGATTACTTGGTGTAGATGGAAAAGTTGAGACTTTCAAAGTTAGACTTGTTAAAGGTTTTCGTTATCGACCAGGCATGGATAATGATGAAACCTTTTTCCAGTACCTATGCTTAAGTCCATCCAGATCCTACTTGCCACGGCTACATACCATGACTACGATATCTGGTGGTTGGGTGTCATGACTGCTTTTCTAAATGTTGATTTAGAAAAGAACGTCTATAAGTACACAGCCAGAGGGCTTCGTAGACAGTGGGAGCAGCGGAAACGTGTGCAAGATGTTTTATGTGATGAAGCAGGCATCGCGGAGTTGGAACATCTGTTTTGATGAGTTAGTCAAACAGTTTGACATCATCAAAATGGTAAATGAACCTTGTATATACAAAAAGGTAGTAGAGAGTATGGTGGTGATCCTCGTAGAGTACGTGGATGACATACTCTTGATAGGGAAGGAGTTTCCTATGCTACGCTCGGTCAATCTCCGCTTATCACAAGGATTCTCCAGATAGGATCAAAGTGATACCTCCTCCATCCTGAGCTTTCATCTATGAGATAGATGTTATTTGGGTATTAGTATACTCACTAGCTGTAGTGAGATGGTATCAATTGGTCCTGGGGAGAATCACTGGAAGGGTTCCACGGTGATAAAGACGACTGAGTGTCAGTCGCAGGCATTGTCTTTACCCTCAGTAAAGGGACGGTATGTTGGAAGAGTTCCAAGCTAAATACCGTGGCATACTAGACGATAAAGGCAGGATACATCGCTACTTAAGATGCTACCAAAGAGGCTGTTTGGGTGTATATTGGTTCATGAGATGAACTATGTTCCTACCATTGTGTGACAATGGAAGTGTGGCTTTGGCCCAGGAACCCTGGTCCCATCAGTGACCCAGACATATTCTAAGGCAGTGTCACCTGATCGTGGAGATGGTTGATCTCCAGGTGATCGAGGTTAGGAGAGTAGCCTCAGAGGACAACACGGCGGATCCACTCACGAAGGCCTATTCCCAGAGAGAGACTTTTATGGGACGGTTGAGTATGAGATACTGCAACCACTGCTACAGATGGCCCTAGTGCAAGTGGGAGATTGTTAGTTATATGTATGCCCTAGAGGCCATTACTGTACATAGGATGTATATTGTAGTGGATGCTGGGACATATATAGGGAGGACTTTCTTGCTCGACATGATAGTATGCTATCTGGTTGCTCTTTACCTTAACGTGTACACTGATTGTCTCTCTCTGTTACATGTTGGTAAAGCCCTTAGAATGTGTACTTGACTACCTGGACTATGATGCAGATCATACTAGTGGGGACATGGTAGTCCATAAGTACATCCTTCAAGGTCCCTAGTCGTGGGTGTATCGAGACGGGGCATCGATATACCAGAGTAGACTAGCGTATACCTTCTCGACCCATACAGATGGGCGATGGATGATCCCATATCCATTGGTGTTTGACATCAGAGATGGTGTACGGGTGCTCAGTAGAGACTGAGTACACTGGACGGACTCGCCGAGAACTCCCAGATGGTATTATACCTTACGTCAGATGGCAGTTCTCTGGTGACACCGGTACAGAGTAGTCTGTTGACCCGAGATCGTCATAGAGTCTTGTGTGGTTCCCACTGTGCTTTGATTTCCATCTTACCACGTCCAAGAGGGCGTGCAAAACGGTGGCTTTTGGGTACAGTCCCGAATCACATGGAGGCAATGAGCGATAGGAGGGGATTCGTCTCTCCCGGTATAGGGAGTTGATGTCGTGCTGTGTTCGATTGGCTATAACCGGAAATCCCTGGCCAGGGTTGCTGAGATTTACTGGTAAGTGTTACCAGTAGTTTCTCGAACTGTTATAGACCTCATATCGACACGACTTATCGAGCTATTGGGGTCTGACGTTTACCACCCCTAGGCAAGATATGCGACATATCAGACGATCAGACCGGACTGTACGGTAGTGTTACTGGTTGGATTCACTGGAGTGTGAGCGGGGTTGCTCGTCGATCTTCTGATCACTCAATACCCGGGTGGCCGTTACGTTTAGCAGACCGCTTGCGGCTTGTGGGTGTTTGATATGATCATCACCTGCTGCCGGCGTATTGACGAGTCTTTAGAGTCCTACACAGAGGTTTCCTGGCTCAAGCGAAACGAAATAGGAGCGCATATGAGATATGTGCGGGACCGAGAATAATGCGTGTATGTGATACCGTATTTCATTCTCGCGATGAATGTTTCGATTGGTTGTATGCGATATAACCTAGTTATCGAATCGGAGATTGATTCGATAAGTCGATACATTGGATACTAGTCGGTTATGTGCGACATGACCGGATCATTGAATCAAGTGTTGATTTAATGATTTAATGTATAATTATATATTTGATATATTACTTTTCATTAACTAGTATTGGTTCACTTTTAAATGGATTTTCTCACTTGATGCGCACATTGTATATGTGATATACTTTTGTGCACATGATTGTATCATGTTTGATGATACATGCTTTTTGGTTAAGTGTAAAGAATTAAACCATGGTTATGTTGGAAATTAGGGTTTTGTTTTTTTTTCCATTATTTATTTATTCATTTATTTATTTGTTTATTCTTTTTGGAAAAATATTAAGCATAAAGAAATGAAATGGTGGCTCATTTTGGACTTGCATGTTGAAGCTTCATGAAGCTTTGACTAAGTCACCATTTTGTCTCATGCTTAACCCTAACCGCTCCACTTAACCCTAGTTGATTCTCTACACTTCACCATGGTTACATTATGGTAAGTATTCTTTTTATTTCCCTTTTTGGAAAATACTTATCATAATATTCATCTTCTTCTTCTTCTTCTTCACTTAAAGAAAGCATGCCTCCATCAATGGCAACTTGATGAAATGAGTGAGAAATCCAATTCTAAAGTGAACCCACCTCCTATTTCTTCATCCTCTACCTCTTGCCAAGTAGTAGAGTGTGTTTTCTTCACAAGTTTCATGACTTGGTGAAGTGGGAGCTTGATCTAGTGATGCCTCGACGTAGATCATCTTCGGCATCGTCGTCGATGACCTAGCCCGCTTTTTCTCCGATGAAGCCGACGCAAGAGCCCAAGATCCCATTTGGACAGCGGAGATGACTTCATCACGGAGCCGTGGAGGTGGAGGACCGGATCTACAAAGGTTGTATTTCCGTTCACTTAGTTAATTTGGTAACTAGTTGCTTGATTCGCCTAAACATCTAGCCAACGATCTTGTTAGGGTTTCTCGGCACCGTTAAAATTTGAAATTGGCATGGTTGATTCCTTGTGAGACCTCATTAGTGTGCCTATGAACCTTTCAGAAACGATGTAGAGGTCGTATGGTTTTACGACAGGGTTCGGACATATATGTGTACTTGTGCACGGATCATGTTCGGACGGATAATCCTAGTAGGGTTTGGTTTAAACCGGATCCTAGTATTAGATTGTTGGATTAGTTTCTTCTCATTGTATTCATGTTTCTCGGAATACAGAGATGGGTATGTATATAAAGATGAGGGGCATTATTGTAATTTGTTTAAGATGGCTTCTAGAAGGAGACACCTCATTGGGCTTTTTATATTTTGATTAAAACATTTATGAGGTGGAGGAAATGAGGTGTTATTTGTATGATAATTGAAGCATGGCTACTTGGTGACTCATGGTTGACTTTTGAGATATTTTGTAAGATATTTGTGAGATATTTTGGGATGCCATATAGTCATAAAAATATCCATATTCATTTATCATTATCACAAACACTCTCTCTTTCCTCAAGCACTTTTCTTTTTTCTCTCAAACCCTAATTGTCTCATTTGTTGAGAATTCTAGGGTTCGCGAGACTAATCAATCCATATTCACTCTCTACTTCCTTTAAGCTACTTAGATTAGCACACTAAGTACCTTAGTTATCTCATCTTAGAGGTAGAACCTCAAGATAGACACTCTCGGGTGGACCTTTTTTGACTCGAAGAGTCCGACGAGGAGGCTGTAGGGTTACGTTGCGCGGCAAAAAGGTTTCGGGAGGTATCGTTCATGCCAATTTCAAATTTTTGCCATGCTAAACAACCCTAACCCTAAAATCTTAACTAGAGTTATAAACAATACAACATGCAAACAAGTTTGCATACAAAGTGAATGAGGAATACAACCTTTGTAGACCGGTCCTTCACTTCTAATACTCCGTGTAGTAGTCCTTTCGCTCTAAGTAGTGAACACCCGAACTCTAGTATGGGTTCACATGAAGAAATGTACAAGCTTGCTAGAAGTCTTCGAGGTCGAACATGATCTACGTCGATGAGACTCAAGCTCATGCTACCTTTTCACTAATGGTAGATTAGTGAAGCAAACACCCTAAACTAAATGGCTAATATAGTAGAGGATGATGTAGTAGGAATTGGGCTCACTTTAGATTTAATTTTCTCACAATATTTTCTCACTTAGAAAAAAGCTAGCAAGTTTTTTCTCAATGAAGAAGAAGATGAAGTGATGAAGAGAAATGAAACTCATGAGGTGAGAATAGCAATCATGGGTGAGTTAGTGTACACTAACTCATGTAGAGAATTAACTATAGCTAAGGATAATGGTTAGGTTAAGTGGACTAAGTCAATGGTTATCAACAAGCTTCTCCAAGCTTCTAACCATGAGATAATTCCACCAATTTTTAATTACTTTGATAAATAAAAACCCTAGGATTATCCTAAATATAGTGTAAGTCTCATACACCTATGAAGCATGTGGCATCAAGCATGACACAATAAAATGTACATTAATATCACATATATACTATATGCACACAAGTGAGAAAAAGAAATATTTAGTGAGCAAATATTAGTTAATGAAAATTAATATATCAAATATATAATTATACATTAAATTATCAAATCAACACTTGATTTAATAATCCGGCTATATCACATTAATGTAACATCTTATCGAATCAACACTTGATCCGATAACCCGGCTATATCACATATAACCATCCGATATCACATATTGCGGGAATAGAATGCGGTATCACATACGCGCATTAATCTTGGTCCCGCACATATCACATATGTTCTCCTACTTCGTTTTGCATGAACCAGGAAACCTCTGTGTAGGACTCTAAAGACTCGTCAATACGCCGGCAGTAGGTGTTGATCATATCAAACACTCACAAGCCGTAAGCGGTCTACTAAATGTAACGACCACCCGGGTATTGAGCAATCAGAAGATCAACAAGCAAGCCTGCTCATACTCCTGCGAATCCAATCAGTAACACTACCGTACAGTCCGGTCTCTTCGTCAGATATGTCGCATATCACAGCATGGGGGTGGTATAACGTCAAACCCCAATTGCCTGTTAAGTCATGCCGTTGCAAGGTCCATAACGGTTCGAGAAACTACTGATAACACTTAACAGTAGATCTCAGCAACCCTGGCCAGGGATTTCCTGTTATGGCCAATCGAGCATAGCGCAACATCAACCCCCAATACCGGGAGAGACGAATCCCCTCCTATTGCTCACTGCCTCCATGTGACTCGGGACTGTACCCAAAAACCACATTTTTGCACGATCTCTTGATCATGGTATGGTGGAAATCAAAGCACGGTGGGAATCACACAAGACTCTATGACGATCTCGGGTCGACAGACTAACCTGTACCAGTGTCACCAGAGAACTGCAATCTGACGATAGGTATAATACCATCTAGTAGTTCTCGGCGAGTCCGTCCAGTGTACCCAGTCTCCACTGAGCACCCGTATACCTTCTCTGATGTCAAACACCAATGGATGTTGGATCATCCATCGCCCATCATATGGGTCAAGAAGCGCATACGCTAGTTTACTCTGGAGTATCATTGCCCTGTCTCGATACTCATATGACCAGGAACAATTGAAGGATGTACTTACCGACTACCTCTGCCCTACTAGTATGATCTGCATCATAATCCTGGTAGTCAAGTACTCATCCTAAGGGCTTTATCAATATGTAATCGAGAGACAATAAGTGTACACGTTAAGATAAAGTGCAACCAGATAGCATAATATTATGTCGAGAAAGAAAGTCCTCCCTATATATTTCCAAGCATCCACTACAATATACATCGCATGTACAGTAATGGCCTCTAGGGCATACATATAACTAACAATCTCCCACTTGCACTAAGGCCATTTGTTGCAGTATCCCATACTCAACGTCCTATAGAAGTCTCTCTAGGGTAAGGCCTTTGTGAGTGGATCCGCCATGTTATCCTTTGGGTCTACTCTCCTAGCCTCGATCCCTTGGAGATCAACCATCTCCCTGATCAAGTGATACTGTCCTCAGAATATGTCTGGATCGCTGATGGGACCGGTGTTCCTAGGCCAAAACCACAACTCCATTGTAGTCATAATAACAGTTATTGGACGATCAATGGTAGGAACCATGTTCATCTCATGAACAAGAAATGTCCAAACAGCCACTTTGGCAGCATCGTTGGTAGTGATGTATTTAGCCTTTATCGTCTAGTATGCCACGGTATCTAGCTTGGAACTCTTCCAACATACCGTCCCTCAACTTAGGGTAAAGATCTTATCACTCTGGAAGCTCGAACCAAGAACATTCATTTAGTGCTTCTCAAGTACTTAAGAATGTCCTCTACAGCTGTCCAGTGATTCTCCTAAGATCCGATTGATTCCTGATCACTACACCTAGTGAGTTAGCTACATCTGGTCTGGTACATAACATCGCATACATGATAGAGCCTACGGCCAAAGCATAGGGTATCCCTTGCACGCGAGCTCTCTCCAAATCAGTCTTGGAAGACTTCTTTTTGGAGAGATTGATTCCTGAGTAAATGGACGAACCACCACGCTTAGAATCTTCCATACTAAACCCCTTAGTACGATGTTATTGTACCTGGATTTGGGACACTTCCAACATCCACTTAGATCTATCACTATAGATCATAATCCACAAGATGTAGTAGGTATCATCCAGATCTTCCATGGAGAATCCTCGTGATAAGTGGAGCTTGACCGAGTGTATCATAGGAAACCATTTCCTATCAAGAGTATGTCGTCAACATACAATACGTGTATGAAAACTTTACTCTCTACATCCTTCTTATATATACAAGGTTAATCTACCATTTTGACAAAGTCAAAGTCTTTGACCGCCACATCAAAACAGATGTTCCAACTCCGCGATGCGCGCATTGATCTTAATGGACTTAAGCGTAGCTTTGAAAGTCTCAACTTTTCCATCTACACCAAGAATCTTCTTAAGATCCATTTACTCCTAATGGGATTTACCCCTTCAGGTGAAATAATCAAAGTCATACTTTGTTGGTATACATGGATACCATCTTTGATTGCATAGAATCCAGCCATTTTACAAAGTTCCACTTGTGATGGCCTGCCTGAAATTAGTTGGGCCATCATCTACAATGATACAATCCTCGCTCCTACTGTCACCGAGAAGACCGTAGTATCTCTCAAGTGGATGAGGAACCCTACTAGATTCGAGAAGAGGCTGAGGTTCGTTGGAAACTATTGATTCCTTTGGTTTCACCAAATCATCAGTTGTTAGTATGTCTAGCTGGAACTCCTTCCAGTTCTACCTCATGACCACAAATTTCTTCACAAGAATTCCTTTTCTAAAAAAGTGGCATGCTGAGAAACAAAAAAACCTTTTGCTCCTCAGAGTGGTAGAAGATATTCCTGTAAGTCTATGTTACGCACCCCACGAACTTGCGGGGAGGCGGAATATATGAAAAACGATTGTCAAAGCTTCGTAATACGGACTTGAGCGCATGAATCGTTTTCTAAACCATTGCTAACTACAACTAGAGGTTTAACTACTCTGTCTCGATATTATACCTCACGTTACATGTCCTTCGGGTCTTCATCGCTGTCCTCCACTCCTCGTAGGCTCCTTGGAACATCGGCACCTCAACGGCCTCCTCGAATCAAAGACGATCCACCCGAAAGCTCCTACGCCAAGTTTAATCTCAAACTTGTGATAACTAGGTTGCTTAAAGTGCTAATCTAAGCTACCTAGGGGATATAGAGTGAGGTTATGGATGTATTAGTCTAGCTAACCCTTGATCTCAACACATGAGACGTTAGGATTAGGGTTTGAAGAGAGAGTGAGCTTGAGGAGAGAGAAGGTGAAGGTGAGAATGAATATAGAAAATCTTCTCACTTGAATATATGAAACATATTGAATTATCAAATAAATGAATTTAGATGATTATTCACCATGCTTCATTTATTCAACAAGAGTGATTCATCATGTGAGTCATTAAGCAATTAATGATGCATTTAAAGATATGATGAATCACACAAATGAGTCACAAAAGCAATTAATGAAAATGCCACCTCAACCCCTCATGTCACCATCCTTCTAGAAGCTTCTCGAAAAATTACGAGAACGCCCCTCGCATCCGTGAAAACACGGAAAAACTTTAGACTGTATAAATCCAATAACCTGATATTAGAATCTGGCTTAAACCAAAGACGGCTAGTAAAAACTGTCCGAAAAGTCGTACGTGCGTAAACACACGTATGCGTCCGAACCCTTGTCGTAAAACCATACGACCTCTATATCGTTTCGCCTAGAGCAGGGAAACTCTCTGTGTGGGACTCTAAAGACTCGACACTACGCTGGCAGTGGATTTAACCACAGACCGCAAGCGGCACTAGCTGTACGTAACGGTCCCCAAGTAGATGTCGATAAGAAGGCCGATGATGAAAACCATCCGAACCCCTACTGAGCCTGATGTGACAATCTCCGTACAGTCCGGTCTGTTCGTCTAAGACTATCGCATATCGAGCCTAGGAGGCGGCAAGCGTCAGTTCCCTAATAGCTGTATAAGTCGTGTCGGAGCGAAGCCCATTACACCCTGAGAAGCTACTGGAACCTACCAGTATATCTCGCTTGCCCTGACCAAGGACTTTTCGTAATGGATCTCTAACACAGCGCGATATCGACTCCCAATACCGGGAGAGACGAATCCTGTCTAACCGCCACTGCCTCCGAGTGCTCGGGACTGCACCCAACTGCTACCTGCTTGCACGACTCCTTTGAGCCGTGGTAGGGTAGAAATCTAAGAAAAGTGGGACACACTCGAGGCGAAGTAGCAGTGTCAAGTCTGCGGACTATGCTGTACTCATGTCACCTGGGAACTGTTAACTGACGATGGGTATAATACCAACCAATCAATTCCCCTGCGAGTCCTGTCCGATGTACCCGTAACCTAACGAGCACCTGTATACTATCTCCAGTACGACGTACTGATGGATGTGGGACATACCATCTCCCCAACTGGGATGAGAAGCGTACACACTTAGTCTACTTCGGAATATCGATGCCCTATCTAGATAATCCAACGACCAGGGACCTGTTTAGGATGTTGCTTACAGACTACCCAGCCTCCACTAGTGTGACTGCCATCACAACGCTGGTAATCAAGCAAAGATCCTGTGTGCTATACTAATATGTATAAGTGATACGTTACAAGAAACATATGCACATATTAAAGTAGACACAAACCAAGTAGCATACTACCACTTTTAGCAAGACTGTATATACAACTGTGAATATCCCAAGCTTCCATTAAGTAATATACATGCAAGTATGATACAATAAAGGCCCCTAGGGCATATACACTAACAATCTCCCACTTGCACTAGGGCCATGAGCTGGCATATCGTAGACATATCATCTCGAATAGCCTCTCGAACTGCGTCTGAGGATGGGCCTTTATGAATGGATCAGCAATGTTATTCTCCGTCTCTACTCTCTTCACCTCGATCTCCCGGCGATCGACGATCTCCCTGATCAGGTGATACCGCCTTAAGATGTGTATGGACTTCTGATGGGACCTGGGTTCCTTCGCTAAAGCTATAGCGCCGTTGTTGTCACAATACAGAGGTATTGGACCAACACTAGAAGGAACCACCTGAAGTTCTGTGAGGAACTTCTTCATCCAGACAGCTTCTTTTGCGGCATCGCAAGCAGCTATGTACTCCGCTTCCATCGTTGAGTCTGCAACGGTCTCCTTCTTGGAACTCTTCCAACAGACCGCCCCTCCATTGAGGGTAAAGACATAACCCGACATGGACTTGGAGTCATCTTTGTCACTCTGGAAGCCGGAGTCGGCGAAGGCCTCCATCTAGTGGTCTTTTCCGCTATACACCAAGAACATCTCCTTAGTCCTCCTCAGGTACTTGAGAATGTTCTTTACTGCTATCCAGTGATTCTCCCCTGGGTTTGCTTGATACCGTCTTACAACGCTCAAAGCGTATGCTACATCTGGTCTGGAACATAACATCGCATACATTATAGAGCCTACTGCTGAAGCGTAGGGTATAATCGACATGCGATCCCTTTCCAAATCAGTCTTGGGAGACATCTCTTTGGAGAGGGTGATTCCATGACAAGCCGGTAAGTTACCGCGCTTAGAATCTTCCATACTGAATCTCTTCACTATGGTTTCTATGTACCTGGACTGCGAAAGTCCCAACATCCTCTTTGATCTATCACGATAGATCCGGATCCCCAGAATGTAGGTGGCATCACCCAGGTCTTTCATGGAGAATTTATATGATAAGAATCTTTTGACTGACTGTAACATAGGAATATCATTTCTTATTAGGAGAATGTCATCCACGTACAAGACGAGGAATACTACAGCTCTCCCTACAATCTTACTGTATATGCATGGTTCATCTGGATTTTTGATAAAGTCAAATTCTTTGACAGCATCATCAAAACAGATGTTCCAACTCCGCGATGCTTGCTTTAGTCCATAAATGGACTTAAGCAGCTTGCATACTTTACCGCTGCTCCCACTTTGAATGAATCCCTCTGGCTGATCCATATAGACGCTCTCTTCCAAATTTCCATTTAGAAAAGCCGTCTTTACGTCCATCTGCCAGATCTCATAATCGTGGAAGGCAGAAATAGCAAGAAGGACCCTAATGGATTTTAGCATAGCTACTGGAGAAAAGGTTTCGTCATAGTCCAAACCAGGTCTTTGACGGAAACCCTTTGCAACAAGTCTAGCTTTATAGGTTTCAACCTGTCCATCTACACCAATCTTCTTTCTGAAGATCCATTTGCATCCTACGGGTTTTACCCCATCTGGAGCAAAGTCCAAAGTCCATACTTTGTTAGTGTACATGGACTCCATTTCGGTCCGCATTGCATCCAGCCATTTTACTGAGTCACCGCTCTGAATGGCTTGCTGGAAGCTAGTAGGCTTATCATAGTCTATAGTGCAATCCTCTCTATCCCCGTCTATGAGAAAACCATAGTATCTCTCGGGCGGATGAGATTGCCTACTACTTCTGCGGATAGGCGCTGGTATGTCCCTTTCTTCTTGAACCTCTGGTTCTACCATACTTTCAGTTGTAGTTTGCGGTTCTGAAATTTCTTCCAGTTCTATTTCGCTCTCACTTGTTTCCTTTTCTAAAAACTGATGTTCTAGAAAATGGGCATTACGAAAAACAAAAACCTTTTGTTCCTCTGCGTAATAGAATAGATATCCCCTGGAGTTCTTTGGATATCCCACAAACTTACACTGTACTGATCGTGCCTCGAGCTTGTCCGCATGCTGCTTTTTAACAAAAGCTGGACATCCCCAAATCTTCAGATACTGAAGATAGGGTTTCTTCCCACTCCACATCTGATATGGTGTGGTAGGCACAGTTTTGGTAGGAACTATGTTCAAAAGATATGCCGCTGATTCTAGCGCATATCCCCAGAAAGATCGCGGTAACTCATCTTTACTCATCATGGAACGAACTATATCTAATAGGGTTCGATTCCTCCTTTCCGATACACCGTTGTGTTGTGGTGTGTATGGAGGAGTAAGCTGAGAGAGAATTCCATTCACTTTTAAGTAAGCTAGGAATTAGGTACTTAAGTATTCACCACCTCGATCAGATCTCAGTGTCTTGATACTTTTGCCGGTCTGTTTTTCTACTTCATTCTTGTATTCTTGGAATTTCTCAAAGGCCTCGGATTTATGCTTCATTAAGAAGACATATCCATACCTAGAGAAATCATCTGTAAAAGTAATGAAGTAAGAATAACCACCTCGCGCATGTGTAGACATTGGACCGCACACGTCACTGTGTACGAGTCTCAAGAGCTCGATTGCTCTTTCTCCGTGTCCAGAAAACGGAGTCTTTGTCATCTTTCCCATGAGACAAGATCCACAAGTAGTATAAGATTGATATTCGAACGGATTCAAATATCCTTCTCTATATAACTTAGTTAACCTTCTCTCATTGATGTGACCCAGTCTATAATGCCATAAGAAAGCCTGATTTAATTCCGGAGACTTTCTTTTAAGTGTGTTTTGGACACTGAAAATCTGGACTTGATTTAATACGTATATTCCGTTTTCTAATGTACCTGACCCAATCAAATCTTGATTTAGGTGGATGTGAACCACATCTCTTGTAAAAGCAAAATCATATCCTTCCTTAGAAAGTAAGGGTACAGATATGATATTACAAGTCGTACCTGGTACATAAAAACAGTTACGCAGAATCAATTTCTGTCCAGTTATCGATATTCCCCTACGGATTCAGCGTTCATGCTCATTCCGTTAGCAACAGTGAGGGTCATATCACCTATCCCGATAACCCTACGGTTTCTCAAAGCCTGTAATGAATTACAGATGTGAGTTCCTGATCCGGTATCCAATACCCAGGAAGTAGGGTTAACTGACATACAGTTCTCTATCACAAACACACTTGAGGTCGAAGCCACAACATGCTTCGTATCCTGCCTACTGGCTTCTAAAGCCCTGCAATCATTCTGCCAATGCCCAATCCCATAACAATAAGAATGTCCCTTAATAGGATGATCCAGCTTGTCATAGGCAATGGACATCTGGACAGACTTTTGCCAGTCAAATAAGTCAGATTCAGTCAATTTATTATCTAGATGTAACCTATGTGTGGTCACAAGGTCGCTGCAATTAAGAGAGAGAAAGAAGAAAACTATTTTAGCATGATGCTGTTACAAGCTTAGATTGGTTTTAAGTTTATCTAAACAGGATGGCTCCCACTGTTTCTCGAATCCTTCCTCAAACCATAAAAGAGGAATTAGCCAGGACTATTCTCACCGTACAATACTTGCTTAACCGTTCAGCCATGCCAGTGTCGATACATCGAGGGAGGTTTTCCAACGCTTTCGCGAAGTTCCTTAATTAAAGAACCTCTTTTCTCTGGGGGCGTAGCCCCGCTGACACCTTTCTAGGCACCTACCTGGTTTATAGCATTGATCGTTAAGTGACGAATCTCCTGATAAGTAGTATATACTCACAGTAGGATCAGGATCCAAAATATCATCGTATGATAATGTTGAAGGAATCCTACCAACATTCATCAAACTCCAAAATGGTATGCATATCTCTGCAAATTTCAGTTTCCTTAGAAATTCCCGATATAGATTTTTTCCCCATGCTCTTATGACCTTGGCGTTAGGTCAAAATGTCATAAGTCACATGTCAAGTTCTACCCGTCATTATCCAGGTTAATTTGAACCCATCCGTACATATCCTTGACGTTAGGCCAAAATGATAATACGACTGTCCCAAACTAACACATCTATCTATACAACAAATGAATACCCAGCAGCTACCAAACACTATGCCTTGGCGTTAGGTCAAAATACATAGCTTGAATACTACTGAATACCCAAATGAAATGACGGAGGGCTACGAATGGTTTTGGTAAAACCGTGAACGTAGTGAACTTGATATAATTGAAGGAACCTGATACCTTTTAAAAGGAGTGGTTAAAGCTCCGAAATTAAAATTCTGATCTTTTAAAAATAACCGAGTGGTTTCTTTTAAATTTGTTCTAACGATTAAATTTTGGTTTATTATCTTTGCATTATAATAATGTGTCCCATCATTTATCCTATCATTGCAAAAAACAACGAAAATACCACGTCCTCTTATGCCATCCGCATTGGCCACGAGGTCCCGTCATCACCCGTTAGGTTACTTAACTAACGACAGAGCGGGGGCTGGGCTAGCACGGGTGTAAAACATAAGTGATGCCTAATAGCCATCATATATAGATATTGTACATTCGTCAGACACAATAATAAGCATTCCAGATCACAGATGAACTTTATTGAATTTATTAGCAATCCGCATTTGCTTTGAGCCTGCAATAAAAGACGGATTACACGGTTGTGATGAATAGCCATTACCCCACCCTAGACCCCTACGGGTACGACAAACTACCCGCCAAGTACCCGAAGTGAACCGGTCTCCCTCAACAAAGTGAGTAGGCCACTAAACACTTCAAAGTACCCGGTAGTTTGTGTACCCCGCCTTGGGTCTGTCCTAGGAGCAAAAACAGTAAAAAGAAATAATACAACGGTGACTACAACCGCAACCTGGATGTGCCCCGCAGAAGAATATTACATCAAATTACATTTACATTGAATGAATGAATATTAAACACATCTCAAACCCCGGCTAATCATCACAACATCCTAATCAAGTTCATATACACAAACAGTAAACATTACAGAAATGTGCAACCCCCTGCCAACCGACATACTAGCAGTTAGGGGAGATTTACGAACACATTAAACATTACAGATAAAAACCCAATTAGCAAATATCTTAGAATATTGATCGATTACCATATTCCGTGTCTACCCCAAAAGCAAACCTGTACTGAAGTAAGCTGGGTAGAAACAGAACATACAGGAAGACAAAAACACAAAAATTATGAATTACCGTGAAACTCCAAGTCAACTCGGTGTTGACTCGGCGGCGGAACCACGGCAGAAGCACTCTATTGCCGCGGATCCGCGGCCGTTTTGCCGATTCAGTGGCTCTTATTTTCCCAGTATTCATTAATTTTCATGCTGTGAATTTTAAGGTATGTCAAATATTTTTTCAGACAGTTTAAAAATTAACAGAAACTTAGGGTTTTGGTTTTTCGTTTTTCATATTTTTCGTCGATCGAACTTCTAATCAGTTGCTAACAAGCTAGTAATGGTTTAGTTGGTTCTGATACCACTGTAAGTCCATGTTACGCTCCCCACGAACTTGCGGGGAGGCGGAATATATGAAAAACGATTGTCAAAGCTTCGTAACACGGACTTGAGCGCATGAATCGTTATCTAAACCATTGCTAACTACAACTAGAGGTTTAACTACTCGGTTCCGATATTATACCTCACGTTACATGTCCTTCGGGTCTTCATCGTTGTCCTCCACTCCTCGTAGGCTCCTTGGAACATCGGCACCTCAACGGCCTCCTCGAATCAAAGACGATCCACCCAAAAGCTCCTACGCCAAGTTTAATCTCAAACTTGAGATAACTAGGTTGCTTAAAGTGCTAATCTAAGCTACCTAGGGGATATAGAGTGAGGTTATGGATGTATTAGTCTAGCTAACCCTTGATCTCAACACATGAGAGGTTAGGGTTAGGGTTTGAAGAGAGAGTGCGCTTGAGGAGAGAGAAGGTGAAGGTGAGAATGAATATAGAAAAGCTTCTCACTTGAATATATGAAACATATTGAATTATCAAATAAATGAATTTAAATGATTATTCACCATGCTTCATTTATTCAACAAGAGTGATTCATCATGTGAGTCATTAAGCAATTAATGATGTATTTAAAGATATGATGAATCACACAAATGAGTCACAAAAGCAATTAATGAAAATGCCACCTCAACCCCTCATGTCACCATCCTTCTAGAAGCTTCTCGAAAAATTACGAGAACGCCCCTCGCATCCGTGAAAACACGGAAAAACTTTAGACTGTATAAATCCAATAACCTGATACTAGAATCTGGCTTAAATCAAAACTGGCTAGTAAAAACTGTCCGAAAAGTCATACGTGCGTAAACACACGTATGCGTCCGAACCCTTGTCGTAAAACCATACGACCTCTATATCGTTTCGCCTATATCAGGGAAACTCTCTGTGTGGGACTCTAAAGACTCGATACTACGCTGGCAGTGGGTTTAACCATAGACCGCAAGCGGCACTAGCTGTACGTAACGGTCCCCAAGTAGATGTCGATAAGAAGGCCGATGAGGAAAACCATCCGAACCCCTACTGAGCCTGATGTGACAATCTCCGTACAGTCCGGTCTATTCATCTAAGACTATCGCATATCGAGCCTAGGAGGCGACAAGCGTCAGTCCCCTAATAGCTGTATAAGTCGTGTCGGAGCGAAGCCCATTACACCCTGAGAAGCTACTGGAACCTACCAGTATATCTCGCTTGCCCTGGCCAGGGACTTTGCGTAATGGCTCTCTGACACAGCGCGATATCGACTCCCAATACCGGGAGAGACGCATCCTGTTTAACTGCCACTGCCTCCAAGTGCTCGGGACTGCACCCAACTGCTACCTGTTTGCACGACTCCTTTGAGCCGTGGTAGGGTAGCAATCTAAGAACAGTGGGACACACTTGAAGCGAAGTAGCAGTGTCAAGTCTGCGGACTATGCTGTACTCATGTCACCTGGGAACTGTTAACTGACGATGGGTATAATACCAACCAATCAGTTCCCCTGCGAGTCCTGTCCGGTGTACCCGTAACCTAACGAGCACCTGTATACTATCTCCAGTACAACGTACTGATGGTTGTGGGACAGAACATCTCCCCAACTGGGATGAGAAGCGTACACACTTAGTCTACTCCGGAATATCGATGCCCTATCTCGATAATCCAACGACCAGGAACCTGTATAGGATGTTGCTTATAGACTACCCAGCCCCCACTAGTGTGACTGCCATCACAACGTTGGTAATCACGCAAAGATCGTATGGGCTCTACTAATATGTATAAGTGATACGTTACAAGAAACATATGCACATATTAAAGTAGACACAAACCAAGTAGTATACTACCATTTTTAGCAAGACTGTATATACAACTGTGAATATCCCAAGCTTCCATTAAGTAATATACATACAAGTATGATACAATAATGGCCCCTAGGGCATATATACTAACAATTCCCTCACAAATATTTGGGATATCCTAATAAACTTACAGAACTGACCTTGCCTCAAGCTTGTCCGGATTCTGCCTTTCAACATAGGCCGGACAACCCCATATCTTAACTCGTTTAAGACATGGTCTCTTCCCATTCCATATCTCATATGGAGTGGTAGACGCTGATTTGGATGGAACACCATTCAATAGATATGCAACTTCTCAAGTGCAAAGCTCCAAAAGGAAACAGGTAACTCAACAGTACTCATCATAGAGCGCGCCATATCTCATAGGGTACGATACCTCCATCCCGATACACCGTTGTGTTATGGTGTACACGAAGGAGTAAGCTGAGAGAGAATCTCATACTTCTTCAAATAATTCAGGAACTCTATGCCCAAGTATTCTTCTCCTTGATCATATCGTAGGACTTTAATACTTCTACCTGTTTGGTTCTCAACTTCAAGCTTATATTCCTTAAATTTCTCATAAATTTCAGACTTGTGTTTCAACAGGAACATAAGTTCGAATCTCTAGAGATGATCAATGATTATAATGAAGTACGAAGAACTAACCCTGGCATTTGTAAACATAGGACCGTATATATCATCATGTATCTGTCCCTAGAGTTTAGTAACCCTATCTCTGTTTCCAGTATACGGAGTATTGGTCATTTTACCTTTGAGACAAGACTGGAAAGTATCATAAGATGAAAATTTGAACAGATTCTCATATTCATCCTTATGTAATTTAGCTGGTCGTGTCACATTGATATGACCTAGTCTACAATGCCATAAGAAGGATTCGTTCATTTCTGAACTATTCCTCTTGTATATGTTCTAGATACTTTGAACTGTGGTTTGATTTAGAATATATATGCCATTTCTTAATGTGTCTGATCCAATCAACTTTTGATTCAGGAAAATTTTCACAATATTATCCTCCGATACAAAATTATATCCTTCTTTAACTGAATAAAGAAAATGATGTAATGTTGTATATCATGTTCGTAGTCTAATAACATTTGTTCAGAATCATTGTTTTTACCATTTGGTAATACAAGGTGATATCTGCCAACTGACTTGGCTGCAACAATTGCATCATTCTCTAACACTTAGAGATATATCACCCAATCTCAGTTTTCTACCTTTCTGTAGCCCATGTAACAAATTACATATGTGGGATCCTATTCCGGTATCTCATACCTAGAACGTAGAGAAAACTGAGAAACAGTTCTCGGGAATGAACACGCCCGATGAAGATGCATCAATATGCACTTTCTTCGATTGGGTGGCATGAGAATCCGGATATTCCCCTATTTCCTGCTTGGACTTATAACAATTATAAGATAGAGCGGAACCAACATTTCCCAGCTCAGTATAATAAGCATGTTCGGTCAATGCATCCATATTATTATCTTGATTAAGGTGTGACATGGTTGCTATTAGGAGAGAGAGAGAAGAAAACACTCTGCGTGCGCTCTTGTAAGACAAACCGAGTGTGTTGTAGCATCTGCTAGTTTCGCTAAAGAGGTCACTCCCGGTGAAGAGATCTTGATTGATTCCTTATCGAATAAGGTGCTGGATATTCAACAAGGAATACCGCTATGCAAAACAAGAACTAGAGCTACCAGTTTTTAAAACAAGTTTCTACAACATCTTTAGCTTTCTTTTTATTTCATTAATCTCATTAATGAAGTCCTATCATATATGCTTCCTAAGCATCACGTAAGAAACAAAAGCAACAATATTTATTATATATCATATATATAATATAGGCATTCGTCTCAGAACATATAAAGTGATCACATCATAGAATATCAGCAGCAGAAGAACACATATGAAATATTGGATATACTAGGAATTCCGTGTTTTAATTAAGCCAATAAAAAATGCGGATTCCACGGTCGCGATGAATAGCCAAACCCACATCCATAGACCCCTACGAGAGAGACAAGAAACCCTCCCAATTCTAGAGTTAGGAGACCCGGTCTCGACTCCTCGAGATGGTCTCCCACTGGACTCTAGAACCCGGTTACATGTGCTCTCCTCCTTGGGTCTATCCTAATGTGAAAAAGTAAATAATATACATCAATGGTGACAACATCCTCAACCCGGATGCGCCCCGAATAAAAGAATATTACATACAAGTTTTTACATGAATGAAAAATGAAAAACTATCATCTCACATAAAAAAAAACCCGGCTATTCAGAATACGAAGATCCAATATAACATATCACAGCAACACATAATATCACATGTCATAAACGTAAGCAAATATGCGTATCCCAATTGTCGTTGACGTATAGCAATGAAACCGGCGATACACCATATATTACACTTACGGTCGTAGAAAAGAAAGTGAAAAACTACAACAATTGGAATCCGCAACCACCTTAAACATCATAAACCCAATGTATCACATGCTTTGGATTTCATGCCTAACCAAATGAATTCCTTAGACATCACATGCCTAACAATTATAAACCTCGCATTTTAGTCTCGACATTGAAAACACTTTCCAATAACCTGTCGGGTAATTCAACAAGATTCCCGATAACCTGATCGAATGCTCATCGAAAACTTTAGTAGACGGCCTCACCCCCGATGCTGTCGACGAAGTGCACTAAGGCGGAACACCGTGGCCGCGAGCACTCGAAAGGATGCTTTTGGCGACGGGGTTCTCCTACAGTCATTTGGTCGGGGCTATGGGGTGTGACTATCTAGTAAGCTTACCCGGCGAGTATCCGCGTATACTACATAATTGCGATGGACTTTTGATCCTCATCAAAATTCCGAGGCAACCGATCAAATGGGACCAAACTGCTAGATTTATAAAATTCAAACTAGTTATCTCATAACTAATTATGTGGATTCCAAATATTGTATCACAATCACAGATAGCTAGACTATCTTAAACTTTTCGATCGAATAAACAAACACCCAAAATTTCCCAAAAAGCTCAACACTTGAGCGAAGTTCAAAAAGTACCAAGAACATGCCATAGCTCCAATGAACCATCCGTAGATGGGCCGACCCATGCCTCACTAATGTCTCCATGGAACTGCCGCAAACCCTAAGATATAACCGCGGTTCCGCGATCTAAAAATTCGAGTTTGGATACCGTTCTTCTAAAGGGTCCACAGAATCGCTTGCATGATTTTTTGAATATTTTAAACTTGAAAAAAATCCAACTCTTGGAAAATTTCCAGCGAAGGAAAATATTGGTTATTGATATCCGTTCGAACTTTTTAACGTCGTCTATATAACCCGAATAGATGTTAGAAGTACAACTACGAAACACTCTGAATTTCCTTTGCAGAAAGTTAGCATCACATACAAATTTAGCAAAAACAAGCAACACCAGAAATACCAAAAACCCAGAGACTGGATCACCCTAAAAAACTCAACCCCTGACTACTCTAAAAAACCAAGTAAGCCGGTTTTCCTCTTGATGTGGCCGGCCAAATTCTGGGGACAGGGGATAAATTTTCTACTGTATTCATGCCACATCATATGTAACATTCTGCAGTTGCTAAAATATGTTTTAGAGGCCATTAAAAATTCAAACTAGGATTGTATATCGGGTGTTTCGGAGTTGTTTCGGTTTCGTAATCCAACAAATATCGTTTAAATCTCTAGCTTGGCTCTAATACCACTGTAGGGTTACCTAGCACGAAAGCAAGGTTTCGGGAGGCATCGTCCATGCCGTTTTTAATTTTTTGCCGTACTAAAGAACCCTAATCCTAGAATCTTAACTAGAGATTTAAATGAAACAACATGCAAAGAACTTTGCAAACAAAGTGAATGAGGAATACAACCTTTGTAGACCGGTCCCTTCACTTCTAAAGTTCCGTGTAGTAGTCTCTTCACTCCAAGTAGTGAACACCCGAACTCTATTAAGGGTTCACATGAAGAAATGGACAATCTTGCTCGAAATCTTCGAGGCCGAAAATGATCTACGTCGAGGAGACTCAAGCTCATGCTACCTCTTCACTATGGTAGATTAGTGAAGCAAACACCTTAAACTAAATGGCTAATATAGTAGAGAATGATGTGGTAGGAATTGGGCTCACTTTAGATTTAATTTTCTCACAATATTTTCTCACTTAAAAAAAAGCTAGCAAGCTTTTTTCTCAATGAAAAAGAAGATGAAGTGATGAAGAGAATGAAACTCATGAGGTGAGAATAGCAACCATGGGTGAGTTAGTGTCATACACTAACTAATGTAGAGAATTAACCATAGCTAAGGATAATGGTTTGGTTAATAAATACCTATAAGTAAAACAAAACTAGTGGACTAAGTCAATGGTTATCAACAAGCTTCTCCAAGCTTCTAGCCATGAGATAATTCCACCAATTTTGAATTTCTTTGATAAATAAAACCCTAGGATTATCTTAAGTATAGTGTAAGTCTCATACACCCATGAAGCATGTGGCATCAAGCATGACACAATAAGATATACATTAATATATATCACATATATACTATATGCACACAAGTGAGAAAAAGAAATGTTTAGCGAGCAAATAGTAGGTAATGTAAGTCAATATATCAAATATATAATTATACATTAAATTATCAAATCAACACTTGATTTAATAATCCGACTATATCACATACAACCGACTAATATCAAATGTAACATCTTATTGAATCAACACTTGATCGGATAACCCGTCTATATTACATATCGCGAGAATAGAATTCGGTGTCACATACGCGCATTAATCTCGGTCCCGCACATATCACATATGTGCTCATACTTCGTTTCACATGAACCAGGAAACCACTATGTAGGACTCTAAAGACTCGTCAATACGCCGGCGGTAGGTGATGATCATATCGAACACCCACAAGCTGAAAGCGGTCTGCTAAACGTAACGGCCATCCGGGTATTGAGGGATCAGAAGATCAACAAGCAAGCATGCTCATACTCCTGCGAATCCAATCAGTAACACAACCGTACAGTCCGGTCTCTTCGTCAGATATGTCGCATATCACAGCCTGGGGGTTGTATAACGTCAGACCCCAATAGCCTGATAAGTCATGCCGATGCAAGGTCCATAACGGTTCGAGAAACTACTGATAACACTTACCAGTAGATCTCAGCAACCCTGGCCAGGGATTTCCTGTTATGGCCAATCGAGCATAGCACAACATCAACCCACAAAACCGGGAGAGAAGAATCCCTTCCTATCACTCATTGCCTCCATGTGACTCGGGACTGTACCCAAAAACCACCTTTTTGCACGATCTCTTGACCGTGGTATGGTGGAAAGCAAAGCACGGTGGGAATCACACAAGACTCTATGACGATCTCAGGTCGACAGACTAATCTGTACCAGTATCACCAGAAAACTGCTATCTGACGATAGGTATAATACCATCTAGGAGTTCTCGGCAAGTCTGTCCAGTGTACCCAGTTTTCACTGAGCACCCGTATACCTTCTCTGATGACAAACACCAATGGATGTGGGATCATCCATCGACCATCATATGGGTCAAGAAGCGTATACGCTAGTCTACTCTGGAGTATCGATGCCCTGTCTCGATACTCCCACGACCAGTAACAATTGGAGGATGTACTTACCGACTACCTCTGCCTCACTAGTATAATCTACATCATAATCCTGGTAGTCAAGTACTCATCCTAAGGGCTTTATCAACATGTAATAGTGGCAATAAGTGTAAATGTTAAGTAAAAGTGCAACCAGATAGCAAACTATCATGTCGAGCAAGAAAGTCCTCCATATATATGTCCAAGCATCCACTATAATATACATCGCATGTACAGTAATGGCCTCTAGGGCATACATATAACTAACAGAAGCGTGATCCATACACACTCCAAGGAGCTCACACGGAGGAGGAAGACAACAAGAACAAGAAGGACTAGTAACTTGAGGTATAACTTTCTTATATAGTAGTTAAACCTTTTAGTTAGCTTGTTAGTTAGGTTTTAGTATCGATCCTGGAGTTTAATCGATGTTACGAAGCATATAAAAATCATTTTTTGTAATCTCGGCCTCCCCAAGGACCCGCGGGGTGCGTGGCATCGACTAACAGTGATATCAGAGCCTACTAAACCTTTACTAGCTTGTTAGCAAGTTATTAGAACTTTGATCGTCGGAAAATCACGAAAACAATACACCCGCACCCTCAAGTTTCTGTCGATTTTTAAACTACCAGAAAAAATTATTTCAGAGCTACGAAAATTAAGTGCAGGTTATTATAAGAACACCCAAGAAAAACGAGCTAATGAATCGCCAAGACAACCGCGGAAGCACGGCGGAACAGTTCGTTCCGCCGCGGTTCCGCGGTCGAGTCGAAGCCGATTCAACTCCTCCTTCTTCTGTTGTTCTAAATGTTGGGTGTATTGTTCTCTGGTATATTTGGTTTCTGCCCAGTATTTTTCTGTGTGCTGGTTTGCACTTGGGGTAGATATGGAAAATAGTTTTCAATCGAAATTCTAAAGTTCTTGGCTAATCGGGTTTTATTTGTGTTGTGATATATGTGTCGTAAACTTCAGCTAATTGCTATATGTCGGTTAGTTTGGAATTGCACATATATGTAATGTTGGTTTGTGTATATGAACTTATTGGATCGTCATGGATAAATAGTCGAGGATGTGAGATGAGAGTTCTCTTTCATTCGATGTAAATTGTAAAGTGATGTAATATTATTTTGTGAGGAATATCTGGGTTAAGGTTGTAGCCACCGTTGTATTATTTCATTTACTGTTTTTTGCTCCTAGGATAGACCCAAGGTGGTGTGCATAAACTATCGGGTTCTTTGAAGTGCCGAGTGGCCTACTCATTTTACTGACGGAGGATGCTTCACTTCGGGAATTTTTCGGGTAGTTTTCTGCACCCGTAAGGGTATAGGGTGGGGTTTAGTATTCATCACGACTGTGGATCAATCCTTCTTTCGTTACAGGCTTAAACGAAACACAGAATTTCTAGTATATCCAATATGTTCATCTGTGATCTGGAATGTCTATTATTGCGTGAGACGAATGTATATATTATATATGTTATATAATATACGTTGCTTATGTTTTGCATCCGTGCTAGTCCAGCCCACGCTCTGGCGTTAGTTAAGTAACCTAACGGTGTTAGACGGGGACCAGTAGCGAATTCGGATGGCACAAGCATACGTCATATTTTCGTTTCTCTCTGTGATGATAGGTGTAAATGACGGGACCGCATTAGATTAATGCAAAAAAACAAACCAAAGCTAAATCGTTGGAACGATTTTGAAACCACTGGGTTTTTTCAAAACAGCAAACTTTTAAAATGCAGAGCTTAAACCACTCCTTTAAAAGCTATCAGGTTCTTTTGATTAAATCAAGTTCATTACGTTCACGGTTTCGCCAAAACCAGCCATAGCCCTCCGTCATTTCAGTTGAGTATTCAGTAGTATTCGAGCTATGTATTTCGACCTTCACCAATGCATAGTGATTGGTAGCTGCTGGATATTCATCTGTAGCATAGATAGATGTGTTAGTTTAGGATAGTCGTACTAATATTTTGACCTTCGTCAAGGGTATGTACGGGTGGGTTTAAATTAACCTGGACAATGACGGGTAGAACTTGACATGTGACTTATGATATGTTGGTCTTCGTCAAGGTCATAAGAGCATGGGGCAAAAATCCACATTGGGAGTTTCTAAAGAAACTGAAACTTGCTACTGTTGCATACCATTTTGAGTGTGATAATGTTGGCAGGATTCCTTCAGGATTATCACACAATGATATTTGGATCCCGATCCTACTGTGAGTATATGCTACTCCTCGGGAGATTTTTTCACTTAATGATCAATGTTATAAACTATGTAGGTGTCTAGAACAGTGTTACCAGGGCTACGCATCCAGGGAAATGAGGTTATTTAATTAAGGAACTTCGCGAAAGCGTTGTAAAACCTCCCTCAAAGTACCGATACTAGCCTGTCCAAAATGTTAAGCAAGAATTGTACGGTGAGATTAATCCTGACTAATTCTTCTTTTATGCTTTGAGGAAGGATTCGAGAAACAGTGGGAGCCATCCTGTTTAGATAAACTAAAACCCAATCTAAAATTGCAAGAGCATCATGCTAAAGTGTTTCTTCTCTCTCTCCTAATTGCAGCGACCAAGATGACCGGCCTTTAGTTACTTTTAGATAAAAACATATTGACGGGACCAAAGTATTAAGATTGGCTCAGGACAGTCCAGATGGCCATCACATATGACAAACTAGGCTATTTTCTTACTACTAAAGCCCCCACCGTCCCAGGTCCAGATTCTAGCGTCGTGGATAAGGAAATCCGTAAGACCTGGGAAATTGACAGCGCGAAAGCCAAGTGCCTCGTGCCGGCCTCTATGGATGATGAACACCAGAGGCGTCACGAGAAGATGGATCTTGAATCCATCTTCCACCATACCAAGGACTTATATGGAGAGCAATCTCGTATCGCAAGATACGAGATCTCAAAGAAATTATTTCAAGCGAGGTTGGCTATTGGGTCATCTGTAGAGGACCATGTCCTTAAGATGATCAGATTGATTGAAGAGCTCACGGACCTGGGGACCACATAGGAGAATGAGCTGTATACAGATTGATTCTACAGTCCCTCCCATCTACCTACACCCAGTTTATCTTGAATTTTAACATTCAAGGGAAGGATGTTACACTTAACTTCTTAACATGTTGAGGAGCGCTGAGGGCACCCTGCAGAAGTCCAAGGAGACACCCGCTATGTTTGTTGGAGGATCTTCCTCTTCTAGATCCAAGAAGAAAGCCAAGGGGAAGAAGAAGAAGGCCCCTATCAAGCCAAAAGGCTGTGTTAGTAAGGTAGAGGCAAGAGGCAAGGCAAAAGTTGGGGGGCCGACGGTAGGGAAGGAAGAATGCTTCTACTGTCACAAGAAGGGCTATTGGAAGAAAGATTGCAAGGCCTGGAAAGCCCCGAACCAGGGTGCGAAGCAGATTGTGGATTCAGCTTCAGGTGTGTTTGCGATTGAAAACTGTCTGCCAATCAACTTTACTTCTTGGGTATTGGATACTAGATCAGAATCTTATATCTGTAATTCTTTGCAGGCATTGAGATGCCATAGAGTTTTGAAGGTGGGTGATATGACCCTCAGGGTTGCTAATGGAGTGAGCGTGGATGATGTGTCCGTAGGGGAATATCACTAAGGATTGACAAGTGGACATATTTTGGTTTTGCGCAAATTTTTTTGTGCACCTTGTTTGGCATGTAATATCATTTCTGTATCTTTTTTTTATCTAAAGAAGGTTATGATTTTACATTTGTAAGCAATGTCGTAAACATCCACCTTAATCATGGTTTGATTGGGTCCGGTACACTAAACAGCGGTATATACTTATTAAACCAATTGCATGCTTTCAACGTTCAGAACACATACAAAAGAAAGTCTCCAGAATTAAATCAAGTTTTCTTATGGCATTGTAGACTGGGTCACATCAATGAAATACGGTTGACCAAGTTACATAAAGAGGGATATTTGGATCCGTTCAAATATCAGTCTTATGCAACTTGTCAATCATGTCTCAAAGGAAGGATGACAAAGACTCTTTTCGCTGGACACGGAGTAAGAGCGAGCGAGCTCTTGGGAATCATACACAGAAACATGTGTGGTCCAATGTCTATACATGAAAGAAGTGGTTATTCCTATTTCATTAATTTTACGGATGATTTCTCTAGGTATGGACATGTTTTCTTGATGAAACATAAATTCGAGTCCTTTGAGAAATTCCAAGAATATAAGAATGAAGTGGAAAACCAAACCGGCAAAAGTATCAAGACACTGAGATCTGATCGAGGTGGTGAATACTTAAGTGCTGAGTTCCTGGATTACTTAAAAGAGAATGGAATTCTCTCTCAGCTTACTCCTCCATACACACCACAGCACAATGGTGTATCGGAAAGGCAGAACCGAACCTTATTGGATATGGTACGTTCTAAGATGAGTAACGCTGAGTTACCGCGATCTTTCTGGGGCTATGCACTAGAATCAGCTGCATATCTTTTGAACAAGGTTCCTACTAAGACCGTGCCTACTACACCATATCAGATATGGAGTAGGAAGAAACCCTATCTTCAGTATTTGAAGATATAGGGATGTCCAGCTTTTGTTAAAAAGCATCATACGGACAAGCTCGAGGCACGCTCCGTACTGTGTAAGTTTGTGGGATACCCAAAGAGCTCCAGGGGGTATCTTTTCTATTACGCAGAAAAACAAAAGGTTTTTCTTTCTCATCATGCCCACTTCTTGGAAACTCAATTTTTAGAAAAAGAGATAAGTAGGAGCGCAATAGAACTGGAAGAAATTCCAGAACCACAAGCAATTACTGAAAGTATGGTGGAACCAAAAGTTTCAAAAGAACAGGACATCCCCGCACCACTCCACAAGAGTAGTAGGCTGTCTTATCTGTCTGAGAGATACTACGGTTTTCTCGTAGATGGGGATAGAGAGGATTGCATCATTGACAATGATGAGCCAACTAGCTTCCAGCAAGCCATTCAGAGCAGAGACCCGGTAAAATGGCTGGATGCAATGCTGACCGAGATGGAGTCCATGTACACCAACAAAGAATGGAGTTTGGACATTGCTCCAGAAGGGGTAAAACTCGTAGGTTGCAAATGGATCTTCAGAAAGAAGATTGGTGTAGATGGACAGGTTGAAACCTATAAGGCTAGACTTGTTGCAAAATGCGTTCGTCAAAGACTAGGTTTGGACTATGATGAAACCTTTTCTCTAGCGGCTATGCTCAAATCCATTCGGATCCTTCTTGCCATTTCTGCCTTCCACGATTATGAGATTTGGCAGATGGACGTAAAGACCACTTTTCTAAATTGGAATTTGGAAGAGTGCGTCTATATTGATCAGCCAGAGGGTTTCATTCAGAGTGGGAGCAGCAAGAAAGAGTGCAAGTTGCCTAAATCCATTTATGGATTAAAGCAGGCATCGCGGAGTTAGAACATCTATTTGGATGAGGCAGTCAAAGAATTTGACTTTATCAAAAATCCAGATGAACCATATATTTATAGTAAGATTGTATCAAGAACTTTTGTATTCCTCGTCTTGTACGTGGATAACATTATCTTGATAGGATAATTGTCACAATTCTTGTCACAAAGGTTCTCCATGAAAGACCAGGGTGAATCTGTCACGACCCAGATTTAGGCACGTGATCGGCACTTAAACTACATAACGTCAACAGGCGTACGCAATTTAAGTAAGCCGAAACCCAGAAATCTAAACCACCCAAAAATGGATAAGTGGAGAAAATATAGTTAAAAACCTTCGGAAATCTCAAGTAAAAATCTTTGAACTTAAGTTTACTTTCTTAATAATTTCGGCAGCACCTCCTTTGTAAAAACTAGCCCCGAAAACGGGTAAAATATAGAATATAAATAAAGCATCCCAAACGGGAGCAAATCACGCCCAACGGCGGAAACAACCACCGCAACTATATATACGACGCCGTAAAGAAGAAATGCAAATGAAAACAACATAAGGAGGTAAAACTTATAACAAGGCCGGCTCCCACGAGCACGGCACACAGAGTCACCAAAACTATATACAACACCGATCCTCACAACTCACCTCTAAGTCAAATACATGAAGTGGTAGATGGAGAGTACAAGATCCAACAAAAGATATACAATGTACAAAAACGGAGAACCGCGAACCCACCTAATAGCAAAGGCCTCACAGCCAACCGTAGTGGTATCCACAAAAGTAGAGATAACAAGAAGTCCTGCCGCGACTACTCTGAGGGTAAGTCCTGCAAAACATTGTGGCACAACGGGGGTGAGTTGCCAACTTGTGAATAGTAAATAACATCATACTGTAATCGCAAGTATGCACGAACAACGATAATCTATAACATGTAATCTGATAGCATAAGTATGAAAATATGAATATGCAACAATCATGTAAAGGTACATCATCAAGGTATTATAACTACATGAACCAATGCATATCAACATAATCCTGAGTGTGGGATGATATAATAAAACCTCCCTCAAAAATCATCAGCATGGAAAAACCCCAGTGTCCCTTACTGACACGTCAAATCCTAAAATCCTCAGGCACCACATCCTCAGATCTGCCCTCCTATCATGGAACCTGAGTGTCCAACACCGACTCCCGAAACATCATGAAAACATATGCCTGTATATATATGTGTGTGTGTCTCTCGACGACACATCAAAATCATTGAACCTGAGTGTCCAACACCGACACTTGAAACATCATGAAACCCGTGTCCAGCATCAACACTCGAAACATCATGAAACCCGTGTCCAGCATCGACACGTAAATCCTCATATCTCAGGCGCCGTCACCACGACTAGCCCTGATGTCATGTCCGTACATCGCTCCGGTCGGTATCCCCATGATAACCGCCGAGTCCAAATACTATCACCGGTAGGTACTAGCCCTGCCAGCCAGGCTCATCGTCTATACCACGAAAAATCATATCTTGCCCCAGGGAACTATACCGGGTCCACCATGTACCCGCAGATGGTGCCTATCCGCTCCTCGAATCGGGTATATAACACAAGTCTCAGAACCGAGAAAACCCATGGTGGACGCACAGAAATATCATATCAAGAGAAACCGGGTTTTCAAACAATACATAATTTCTTGAAAACAACCCCATGGTTCTCAAATCCATAAAGCATATGAAATCCATATCTCAATGCGTAAATCAATGAAAAACTAATATATGCAACATAAAACAGCAATATGAGCATATTAAGAGAAAACCGCTCTTTTAAATGAATCCATCTTTAACATATATCATGTGGTTCCCAAATCCTCCGAAATCAAGTGCAGCATCATATGAGGTGTACATGTAACTATAGCAAGACATAAGTATCTACATGTAAGCAAGTATGTATGATGCATTTTGTAAGCGCAATAGTATAATAATCAACGTCTCAATATCAAATGACAATACAATACCACTTAGGGGTATATGCAGCTATAGCAATGTATGTGGGTATACATGTAAGTATGTTTGCATGATGTACATATAGCTGTAGCAAGGTATGTTGGTGTATATGTCAGTATGTAAGCAGGATGTACATGTAGTTGTAGCAAGGTATACGTGAAATGGAATAAAAATCACAACCTCCATTATCCTTATCCAATACAATATCACGTATGTATATGTGTCAGCTGTATCTCATATGCACAATGGAATAAGTGTCACTATCTCAATTATCCCTATGCAATACAATATACGTATGTATATGGGTTGTGCATGTCATGGAAATTACCGACGGTGTGTGTGTAGCATACAAATTAGTGCTCGTGCAACATGAACCGTCAGTAATGGTGTTGTGTCCAATAGGTACAAAGTCAAGGCACAACAGGTAATAATATGCAATGATGCTCATGCGCAATCAACTCATATGCGAATAAAATACAGCTATAATATCATATCCAACCCAGACGCATAACGCCATACGGGCGATTTCCCCGTAGATGTTAAATCTACTCACCGATGATCTCGAACTAAGAAAATCCGACCACGTGCTTCCCTTTCTTCGCAGCGTCCGAAGTCCCCGCTTGCGATCCTAAAATTTCACAAACACAACACATAAGGCTAAATATCCTACACCGACACAAAGATAATGAAATGCAAGGATAACGCCCACAAGATAAAGACACTGTGCTCCTAGTGCACAAAACATGTACGACATCGGCACAACCCTAACTAGGATCGCTAAACTACGCAACCACCAAGCCTATACCCCGATCGTACCGATCGTGCATTCACAACACAATATATCGCATGGAAGATAATATACAACCATCCAAATGCCAAAAGAAACCCACGCCTAATTTATCCGAAAACCTAGTAAGCACTTTTTATCATTTTAGCTCAAGTCTAAAAGTTAACACAGATTCCAGCGATCACAATCATCGCAAAGTAGCTTAACTAAGTAACCCAAACCTTTACTACAATTTTAGCCTCACCCAAATATGATTTAGTAAAAGTTAGTTTTCTATTAAACTCAATTTGATAAATTAGGAAATTAACAAATAACATTCTCCCACTAGGTTAAGTTTTCCCAAGTCTACACTTTTCAATTAACCATTTCAACCAATTAAACCCTAACTTGATCTTCACTAAAATTTCATGAATTTCTAAACATGCAATTTAAAGCTATAATAAACATCTAATAAGCTAGATTAATGTATTTAAACAACATTTAAAGTTTAGGGTTAGGATTTATACCTCCACTAGATTCACAACTAGCAACTAAACTCAAATTTTAGCCTCCAAAATGATGATTTTCAAGAAGATCCAAGCTTGTTTAGTGTTGAAGAATGATTGGTAGGGATTAGTTTGTGAGTTTGTGAGATTATTTGAGGATTTTTGATTACTTATTTGAGCTTGGAGAGATGAAAATTGGGTGAGGAAACACAAAGGGCAGTAAGGGGGTGCTCGGCCAAGGGGGAAATGTGAGGAGGTTTGGAAAAATCTAGTGTTAAGCATCAATTAAAGCTCATTAATGCCTCTCCCATCCATGCCACCTCTTAAACATTTTCTTTGAAATTTTCTTTTAATTCACAAATATCTAGATATTTTGGAGAGAAGGATTAAAGCTTAATCTAGTGATTAAATTATTATAGATTCACTTTAGTAATAATTAACCGAAACAAAATTATAATTACCACTAATTAAGTGCATAGTTAAGAACTTATAATAATATTTTAATTAGGAAAAAATATTTAAGTGAACCAAAATTTTCAAGTGACAACTAAAAATTGCAAACTAGCAATTTCCTAATTAAACTAGGTGCAGTTAAGTTTAAACTGAAAAATGATCACTTCAGGGTTTTTACGGAAAAACAAAAAACACCGCCTATTTTACCTTTTAACGGAAAATTCGTATAACAAATCCTAAAACGTTACAATCTCCCCCTTAAAGAAATTCGGTCCCCGAATTAAAAAATTTAACAACGCGTACCTCTGAAGAGATGAGAGAATTTCTTCCGCATCTCGCTCTCGGCCTCCCAAGTGATCTCTTCACTAGAAGGGCTACGCCAAAGAACCTTCACAGATGGCAAGACCTTTGACCGAAGTTTCTTCACTCGTCGATCCAATAAAACTACCGGCTGCTTGGTGAACGAAGGATCGCGCTCGAGCTGAACAGTCTGGTGCTGAATCATGTGAGAAGGATCATGAAGGTATCTGCAAAGCATCGAAACATGGAAAACGGGGTGAACATCCGGAAAACTGGGCGGAAGTGCCGAACGATAGGCAACGGCACCAACTCGCTCAAGGATATCGAAAGGACCCACAAATCTGGGACTAAGCTTCCCCTTTTTCCCAAATCTCATAACGTCCTTCTTCGGAGAAATCCACAGGAATACATGATCCCCCACTGCGAACTCAAGTCTGCGACAACAATAATCAGCATAAGACTTCTGTCTGCATTGTGCTGCTCTCATCCTGTCCTGAATCAGCTGGATCTTCTCCTAGTCTCCTGAACTAGCTGGGGTCCTAAAACCCTACTCTCACCGAGTTCGGTCCAACAGACTGGAAATCGACACTTCCTACCATACAAAGCCTCAAAAGGTGCCATCTGAATCGTCTCCTCATAACTGTTATTGTAGGAGAATTCAATCAACGGCAAGTGACGATCCCAACTTCCACCAAAATCAAGCACACACGCCCAAAGCATATCCTCTAGAGTCTGTTTAGTCCGCTCCGACTGACCATCGGTCTGCGGATGAAAAGCGGTGCTAAAACTCAACCGGGTACCCAAAACTTCCTGAAGCTTCTGCCAAAGACGGCTAGTAAACTGGATGCCCCTGTCGGATACGATGCATGTGGGAACGCCGTGCAAACGCACAATCTCATCTATATACAATTGAGCATACTGAGCATAACCGAAAGTGGTCTTTACTGGAAGGAAGTGAGCCGCTTTCGTCAACCGGTCAACAATCACCCAAATGGAGTCATACCCCTGACTGGTCCTGGGTAGACCCATAACAAAGTCCATGGAAATCTGCTCCTATTTCCACTCTGGAACGGGTAAAGGCTGCAACTCTCCTGCTGGTCTCTGATACTCAGCTTTGACTTGCTGACAAGTCAGGCACCTCGAAACGAAGTCCGAAACATCGCGCTTCATCCCTTCCCACCAGTAAATGTCTCTCAAATCACGATACATCTTGGTGGAACCTGGATGAACGCTAAAGGCTGACTGATGTGCCTGCTCTAGGATCTCGCGTTTCAACCCATCAATATCTGGTACACACAAGCGAATCCCAAAACGTAGCAGACCCTGGTCATCAATCATGAACTCTAAAACTGTACCCTGCCGGACAAGCTCAAGAATCTCAGACAAACGAGCATCACTGGGCTGCGCCTCACGGATACGATCAAGTAGTAGTGGACAGGCAGAGACATGAGCAAGCTGTCCCCTAGTGGAAGTGAACTCAAACTGTACTCTACCATCGCACAAGATCTGCCAATCTGCAGAAGAATGTCGCTGAACTGCGCTCAACTGGGACAAGCTACCCCCGGGCCTACGACTCAAAGCATCAGTTACCACATTCTCCTTGCCCGGGTGATAAAGAATCTCACAACCATAATCCTTCACAAGCTCCATCCAACGACGCTGTCTCAGGTTCAGATCCCGTTGCTGGAAGATGTACTTCAAGCTCTTATGATCCATGAAAATTTGACACAACTCTCCATCCAAGTAGTGTCTCCAAATCTTCAGCGCAAAGACCACCGCGGCCATCTCGAGATCGTGAGTGGGATAATTCTTCTCGTGCTTCTTCAGCTGCCTAGAAGCGTAAGAAATCACTCTATCATGCTGCATCGGTACACAACCGAGCCCCACTCGAGAAGTATCACAGTAAACAACATAGCCTCCCTATCTAGAAGGCAAAGATAGAACAGGTGCAGTCGTCAACCGAGTTTTCAACTGCTGGAAACTTTGCTCGCACACATCAGTCCAAAGAGAAGGAACCCCCTTCTGGGTTAGTCTAGTCAGCAGTGCAGCGATACTCGAAAAATCCTGCACGAAACGGCGATAATAACCAGCTAAGCCCAAAAAGATGCGGACCTCAGTCACAGATACAGGTCTGGGCCAAAGCTGTACAGCTTCAATCTTCCTCGGGTCCACAAGAATACCATCTCCCGTCACCACACAACCTAAGAAGTCAACTCTATCAAGCCAAAACGCGCACTTTGAGAATTTAGCATAAAGCCGGTGCTCTCTCAATGTCTGCAAAGTAATCCTTAAGTGCTACTCATGCTCCTCTTGGATCCTAGAGTAGACCAGAATTGTTAGATATAGTGCCTTCAAAGTCAATTATTGGATCGCAGGCACGTGAATGCAATGATTGAGGGAGGACCTATACCGGTAGGACAATCTTACTCGAGAGGTTTGTATACTATCTGGTTTGTCTTTATCATCGTGTACATGCTTAAGGTGACATTGCAGTTCACTATTACACGTTGATAGAGAATAGTATACTATCTGGTTTATGTTTATCATCGTGTACAGCTTTAGGTAATGCTACAGATCACTATTGCACGTTGATAGAGCCCGTAGGATTCTTGCTTGACTACCAGCAGTATGATGGCGATCATATACGTGGGAGCTGGGGTCTATAAGCATATCCTTAAAAGGTCCCTAGTCATGGGAGTTTCGAGACTGGGCATCGATACTCCATTAGTAGACTAGTGTATACAGTCGAGACCCCGACGAGGGGCGGTGGCCGGTCTCACAAGCCATTGGTGTCAGTTGGTTCACCTAAGATGTATACAGGTGCTCATTGGGTTATGAGTACACCGGACAGGACTCGCCGGGAACATGCTAGTTGGTACTATACCTAGAGTCAGATAGCAGTTCCCTGGTGACATGTGTATAGGTTAGTTCATCGACTAGAGATCGTCATTTGTCTCCTGTGAGTTCCCACTGTGCTTTGATTACTACCCTACCACGGCTCAAAGAAGTCGTGCAAACAGGTTTTAGTTGGGTACAGTCCCGAGCCACATAGAGGCAAGTGAGCGGATCGGCAGGGGATTCGTCTCTCCCGGTATTGGGGGTGAGATCGCGCTGTGTCTAGCAGAGCCATTACACAAAGCGCTCGGCCGAGGCAGGAGATTTACTGGTAGGTATTCCAGTAGTATCTCAGGGTGTTCTGGGCTACACTCCGACACGACTTGTACCGCTTTTGGGGATCTAACTTTTACCAACCCCCTAGGGCCGACATGCGATGCTCATAGACGAACGGACCGGACTGTACGGATATTGTCACTGACAGGATCAGTAGGGTGTCAGGATGAGTTCGCTCATCGACCTCCCTTTTGGTCAATACCTAGTAGCTCGTTACGTACAGCTAGTACCTCTAACGTGCTAGTGGTTAAATCCACAGCCAAAGTATTGACGAGTCTTTAGAGTCCCCCACAAACAGTTTCTCAAGTTTCGGGCGAAACGTTGTAGAGGCCGTATGATATATGGCAGGGTCTGATCATATACGTGCAGTATTGCACGGATCATGATCGGGCGGATCGTACTAGTGGGCTTTGGTTTAAGCCGGATCCTAGTATTAGATTTGTTGGATTACTTTAGTCTCATCGCATTCGCATTCAGTCAGAATGCTGGTGCAGGTATGTATATACAGGTGAGGGTATCCTTGTGATCCGTCACGAGTTTACTTTAGATGTTGTCGTATCTTTTTATTGTTGTAAACATTTAGGTTAATGTTTACGTATGGATATTATGAGCTAGAAATCATCATTTTGTGCATTAATTGTGACACATGCAAGGGTAGTGACTCTGTTAGTTATATGTATGCCCTAGAGGCCATTACTGTACATTGGATGTATATTGTAGTGGATGCTGGGACATATACAGGGAGGACTTTCTTGCTCGACATGATAGTATGCTATCTGGTTACTCTTTACCTTAACGTGTATACTGATTGTCTCTCTGTTACATGTTGGTAAAACCCTTAGGATGTGTACTTGACTACCTGGACTATGATGCGGATCATACTAGTGGGGACATGGTAGTCCATAAGTACATCCTTCAAAGTCCCTAGTCGTAGGTGTATCGAGATGGGGCATCGATATACCAGAGTAGACTAGCGTATACCTTCTCGACCCATATAGATGGGCGATGGATGATCCCATATCCATTGGTGTTTGTCATCGGAGATGATATACGGGTGCTCAGTGGAGACTGGGTATACTGGACGGACTCGCCGAGAACTCCCAGATGGTATTATACCTTACGTCAGATGGCAGTTCTCTGGTGACACTGGTACAGGTTAGTCTGTAGACCCGAGATCGTCATAGAGTCTTGTGTGATTCCCACTGTGCTTTGATTTCCATCTTACCACGTCAAAGAGGGCGTGCAAAACGGTGGTTTTTGGGTACAGTCCCGAGTCACATGGAGGCAATGAGCGATAGGAGGGGATTCGTCTCTCCCGGTATAGGGAGTTGATGTTGCACTGTGTTCGATTGGCTATAACAGGAAGTCCCTGGCCAGGGCTGATCAGAGATTTGCTAGTAAGTGTTACCAGTAGTTTCTCGACCCGTTATGAGCCTCACATCGGCACGACTTATCGGTTATTGGGGTCTGACGTTTACCACCCCTAGACTTGATATACGACATATCAGACGAACATACCGGACTGTATGGTAAGTGTTACTGGTTGGATTCACAGGAGTGTGAGCGGGCTTGCTCATCGATCTTCTGATCGCTCAATACCCGGGTGGCCGTTACGTTTAGTAGACCGCTTGCGGCTTGTGGATGTTTGATATGATCATCATCTGCTGCCGGCGTATTGACGAGTCTTTAGAGTCCTACACAGAGGTTTCCTGGCTCAAGCGAAACGAAATAGGAGCGCATATGAGATATGTGCGGGACCGAGAATAATGCGTGTATGTGATACAGTATTTCATTCTCGCGATGCATGTATCGAATGGTTGTATGCGATATAACCTAGTTATCGAATCAAGGATTGATTCGATAAACCGATACATTGAATATTAGTCGGTTATATGCGATATGACCGGATCGTTAAATCAAGTGTTGATTTAATGATTTAATGCATAATTATATATTTGATATATTACTTTGCATTAACTAGTGTTGGTTCACTTTAAATGGATTTTCTCACTTGGATGTACAAGATGTATACATGTTTACTTGGTTAAGTGTAAAGAATTAAACCATGGTTAAACTAATGATTAGGGTTTTGTTTATCCATTACTTATTTATTCATTTATTTATTTGTTTATTCATTTTGGAAATGATAAGAAAAGAATAGTGGCTTTATTTGTAGTTTAGTTGAAGCTTCATGAAACTTTGACCTAGTCCACCATTCTTGTCTCTTGCTTAACCCTAACCATCATATCTAACCATGGTCTATTCTCTACACTCAACTAAGGTTAGTATTATGATAAGTATTCATTTTCCTTTTCATTTAAAACACTAATCATAATGTTATCATCTTCTTCTTCTTCTTCAAGATGAAGATAGCTTGCCTCATCAATGGCAACTAGTGAAATTGAGTGAGAAATCCAATTCTAAAGTGAACCCACTTCCTATTTCTTCATCCTCTACCTCTTGCCAAGTAGTATAGGGTGTTTCCTTCACAAGTTTTCATGGCTTGGTGAAGGTGGAGCTTGATCTAGTGATGCCTCGACGTAGATCATCTTCGGCATCGTCGTCGATGACCTAGCCCGCTTTTTCTCCGATGAAGCCGATGCTAGTGTCATGGTTCGATTTGGACAGCGGAGAGGACTTCATCATGGAGCTAAGGAGGTGGAGAAATGGATCTACAAAGGTTGTATTTCCGTTCTTTTAGTTTAGTTGTAAACTAGTTTCATTTTATCGCCTAAAATCTAGTTAACGATCCGTATTAGGGTTCTTCGGCACGCGTAAAATTTGAAATTGGCATGGTTGATGCCTTGTGAGACCTCTTGAGAGTGCCTACGAACCCTACAGACTCATGGTCTCTTTTTATGTGCATATGTCACATTTGATGTTTGATTTGTGTTGATTTGATGAGAAGAGAGATGGGGGGCCTGCCATGGGATAGTTTTGGTCTTGTATTTTTTGAACACACACTCTCTCCTTTTATCATATGAAACACAAAAGAAAGAAAGCCTCTTCTCCTTCTTTTTCCTCTAGCTCATTATCTCCATCAATGGCTTTATCTCTAACCTCCATCCAAATCAATGGATGCAAGAGACAAAGTGATCACAAACATTCTCTACAACACCTTGGACACGTCGGCTAGCACACTTCATGCCCGAGTTGCTTCGGATGAAGCGGGAGCTCATAAAAATACTCGTAGATGTGGTGTCCTTTCCGACGAGGAGATCAAGACCGGAGATGCCGCGAGGAGCTTGGGATGGTGGCCAAAGACCGAAGGACACGGATCGATCGGTATAGCTTTCCAACCCTCTCTCTAGATTTCTAGTTGTAGGTTAATGGTTCGATACGGGTTTTAAGCATTGATTCGTATCTCAAAAACTATCTATAACCGCAATCAAGAACGGCATCGCAAGAAGCTAGCCGGTGAGTACGGGTCGGTCCACAGGGATGTTGTGAATCTCCAAATCGCTCAAACGAGTTAATTCCGATGGGTGTTCGGACGGATTATTAAATCTAAAAACCTAATTAATCTATATCTAGGTCTTGCTAGGGTTAGGTCTAGGTTAAGTTTGGAAAGTCTATAAATCTCACCGCTTTCTATACCCATATGAAGATCTAATTAGGTGTTATGGTAATTATTAACAAAAGGGATTAGAATCATCGGGAAGATGTTTTCTTCCTCTAGTTTATTGTCCTTTCTTTATCAAACCTTACCCTAAACTCTATGGAAAACATCACAACCGGGCCTTTATACTACGGTATCACCGCTACCTCGAGGGATAGGGTGTCGTAGGGAACGGTATGTGCATGTATGCATAGTGTCCTATGATAATATATGATGGGCAAGAAAGGGGATGAGAGATCTTCGTCTCTCAAACCTTCCCCAGATCTAACCCTAACAAGCGAGGAGACTACTCACTCATTAGGGAATTAAAATACATTTATCTAGGGCAGAGAATTAAAGATTAACTAGGGCAAGAATAGAAAATTAACCGAGGGCAGAAATTAAAGAACTTACAAAAAATGATGCTCTCCAAAAGAATGCTGAAATTTATTAATGAAGGGAGGCATAAGAAAATACAATCTTTAGAGTTTCTATTTATAGAGAATAGGAAACCCTAGGTTACATTTTGTTCGCATGTCTACAATTACAAAAATAGCCCTATAAATACCAGTCAACGTCGCCACTGAATTTTGGTAAAAAAATAATTCTCCTTTGGCTTCTTCTGGCCACGGAACCGCGGCAACGGCAGGCTTGGGCCGCGGTTCCGCGGCCCAATAATGAGTTCAGAGGATTATATTTTGCTGGGCTGCTTCAAGGTTCTTTGGGCTTTTCATTTCTTTAGTTTTTTCTCCATTTGGCTTTTGGGTTTTCTTCCAGATTTCCAGTGAACATTTGTAGTGGATTTTTAACCGTTCGCTTTGACAACTTGGACCTTGCGTTGCCTTGTTAATTACGAACTTTATCTTGTATGTAGGCTTGATCAAGAGTCCTCTGTTTGTTGGTTAAAGTCCATATTTTCATCGTATTTACATCGTTTTCACTGTTTTCTGTCTAAGAACCTGTAACCTGTAACATGTAGCAGACATGCGTCAAAAGCACCTGTTTATTTATAAAAAGAATAAGAATGGAGAATATAATAATGCAATATTATGGTATGAACAAATACCCCCAAACTTATCTTTCGCTCGTCCTCGAGCAAACTTATTTTTTATTCACTAAAATCCTAACCACACTTTCGCAGGGAAACGCGATTGCACTGAGCACGTGCAACAAGCCGTTAAACCTCTAGGTGTCCCTAGTAGGAGGAGTGTTGTCTCCTGAGGGTTTTCAGCGGATTACATCCACAAAATCCTATCAATTCGGCCCATCGACTTTTGTTCTCCAATTAGGTTTTCCAACAAGGAATTCTATTATCATCGACTCGTAAATTATCCACCCACATTCTTCACACTTTCTCATCATCTAACTTAAGATTATATATGTTCTGCAGACCTATTTAGCTTTCGGCATTTCTTAAGTTTTCCTTCTAGGGTTCCATCTCCACTTAGGAATTTCTATCAACTCTACTAAAGATACAAGTTCTATTCTTCATCCCTTTCTCTCATCTAAACTCCAATCACATATCCCCACATGTGTGTAAATATCACCCCTACACTTGGAAATCAAATCAAGCAATCATACCCTTGTCCGTTGTCCAAAGTACTAATTAGTTGGTGAATTTTTAATTGAATTTGCTTACACATCCTTCATGCGACCGTTAATACTTCTTGAGGTACCAACGACCGATTACAAGATGCGTTTGCACTTTAAAGCGTAATTCCTAGTCTTGCAACACCCAAGGCTTTAGCAGCGACTCCCAAACCAGTTGGTCTAAGGCACTAGGTGATGAAGCACCCTCGCTAAATATTTTTCTATTTTTGCAGCCTTAAGTAATCACAAAAACCAGTGTCCATTTTTTTTATTCTTTATTCACACTTTTTTTTCTTTTATTTTCTTCGTACTAAGGACTTTAGACAAGAGCATTTCAAGGTCTCTTCTACTATTCCAAGTTTCAAGGTGCGTGATTGTTCAAATTGTAGGGTATACATTTTCTGAATCTAGATTTAAGGTAGGAACTATTTTTCAAACTTATACTCTAATAAGAACATCAATACTTTTCCTTCGTTTCGACTTAGCCTAAGAAGTGAACCTAAAATTTGCCTATTTCTAAATAAACTACAAAGACATATACTTTCTACCGTTAACTTTAAGGAATGTTATTTTTAGGATTTTTAATTTACTAAGTCTAAGATCTAGTTGTTCCTAGCTAGTTAACCTATTTGTCAAACTAAAGTCAATTAGCCAAAATTGAATACAATAATTTTTTTAAAATTTTTGAAAATTTTCAATTTTTATGGGTTTTCAAATAAATATGCAAATGCAAAAATATGTACAAATGAATGCGAAGGAAGAAGACATACCGATCAGACCCCCAAACTTAAACTTGACAGTGTCCTCACTGTCATGCTAAACCAAGAGGGTCAAAAATTGTCGGCACTCCCCTGTTTATTTATTTATAATTTTTTTTTATTTTATTGTTTTGAAATTTTTTTTTGTTATTTTTTTTATAGAAAAAGAGAACAAAAATATATATACATATATACAAAAGGTTCCCCCCAAACTTAAGCTTGGCCTTACACAAGCCAAAGGTTAGCACCAACCATTCAAAAATCTTATCGTGGTAATGATATAGTTGGTGCAAGAATGGGGTGTGGAGGAAAGAAATGAGAAACATGCGAGACCGTGTGGAAAGAAGAATGGTAGAATATGGTCTCGGTGGGGGAGAAGAAGGGCGGAAAGGAGAAAGAATGGTCGCGCGATCTTGAGGGTGTAAATCGAGTGAATAAATTAGCGCAATATATGATGACCGAAGTGTGAAAACTGATTGTGCTAATCTATCAATTCGTCATGCAATGGGGTCAAATCCCTCAAGATTCACAACAAAACAAGGGTACGCCGAACTTGGTATAGGAGATGAAAGCGTAACGGTCACTTGTACGGTCGGAACAATAGGAAGAACGAAAGGAAGTGAATTAGGGATAGTATCATTCTCACTGTAGTAAACTGTCTCGAACTTAAAAGATTCCATTAATGGTTCGAAACTACTGTAATCAACCGAGTCTGATGGTTCAACTAACTCATCTGAAAATGTAAAGGACTCAAACTCGGGCGGTGAGTCATCAACATCGTCCGAAAAAGTGAAACACTCGTACGTGTTATCGGCTGTGAGAGCTGTGTCAGATTCAAAAGAAAAGTTTTCAAGCTCACAGTATTCAAGCGTGGTCGGAACGATGGAAAGGAGGGAGGGTGATTTAGGTAAAGGTTTAAGAGGATGAATGGGAAAATCAGACACATCAAACAGAAATGGTTCAAGCTCAATATGATCCTCAAAACTCTCCTCAATACTATCCTTATAATTCTCCTCAATATTCAACTCATCCATGCCATTAGCATCAAAATCAAGACGCATATGAGATTCGGGAGAAACATTTAATAACTCGGGATGATGATTTGAACATAAAATTTCAATTAAATCGACAGGTTCATCATCCGAAATATTCCCGGCGTCTATATCCTCAATCAAGTGAAAATCAATTTTCTTAGACACCTCATCAAAAGCAGGGATATTTATCAATTTGGGTTCTAGAGTGGAGGTGTAAAGATCGAAAGGATTAAGTGCGGTTTCACTCGAAAGGGTTTCTTTGTTAGTGTATATGCCCTAGAGGCCATTACTGTATCATACTAGTTTGTATATTACTTAATGGAAGCTTGGGATATTCACAGTTGTATAAAAAATCTTGCTCAAAATGGTAGTATGCTACTTGGTTTATTTCTACTTCAATGTGATGTGTTTATTTTAGTATATCACCTATACACATTAGTGGAGCCCTTAGGATCTTTGCTTGATTACCAGCGTTGTGATGGCAGTCACACTAGTGGGGGCTGGGTAATCTATAAGCACATCCTTATGCAGGTCCCTAGTCGCAGGACTATCGAGACAGGGCATCGATACTCCGGAGTAGACTAGCGTATGCGCTTCTCATCCCAGCAGGGGAGACGGTCTGTCCCACAGCCGTCAGTACGTCGTACTTGAGATAGTATGCGGGTGCTCGTTAGCTTACGAGTACACTGGACAGGACTCGTCGGGAACTGACTGATTGGTATTATACCTATCGTCAGTTATCAGTTCCCAGGTGACATGAGTACAGCTTAGTCCGCTGACTTGACATTGTCACTTCGCCTCGAGTGTGTTCCCACTGTACTTTGATTACTACCCTACCACGGCTCAAAGGAGTCGTGCAAACAGGTAGTAGTTGGGTGCAGTCCCGAAGCACTTGGAGGCAGTGACGGTTAGACAGGATTCATCTCTCCCGGTATTGGGGGTTGACATCGCACAGTGTCTAGGAGAGCCATTACACGAGTAGTCCCTGGCCAGGGTAAGCGAGATATACTGGTAGGTTTCCAGTGTTATCTCAGGGTGTTATGGGCTACACTCTGACACGACTTGTACCGCTATTAGGGGACCGACGTTTACCGCCCCCTAGGCCCGCCATGCAATGTATCAGACGAACAGACCGGACTGTACGGAGACTGTCACATTCAGGCTCAGTAGGAGTTCAGATGGGTTTCACCTCGTCAGTCTTCTTGTCGGCATCTACCTAGGGGGCGTTACGCACAGCTAGTGCCGCTTGTGGTCTGTGGTTAAACCTACTGCCAGCGTAGTGTCGAGTCTTTAGAGTCCCACACAGAAAGCTATTCGCCTTTAGGCAAAAGAGTAGAGGTCGCATGGTTTTGCGACAGGTCGCATGGTTTTGCGACAGGGTTCGGTCACATCCGTGCACTTGTGCACGTTTAGTGTCCGGACAGTTAACACTAGCGGGCTTTGGTTTAAGCCAGATCCTAGTGTACGTTTTGGGATTGGTTTTATCTCGTATGTATTCGTGTTCCTCGGAACGCGGATGCGGGTGTGTATGCACAGTTGACAGAGAGACAGAGACAGAGGATTCTCATTAGGGTTGTTAACTGTTGACTGTTGACTATTGACTTTTTGCTAAACCCTAATGAGAATATGAAATATAATTAACAATAATATTAATTAAGTATTATAGTGACATGGTTGTTGAGGGGTTGACTTTGTTGACTTGTTGACTTTGTTGACCGGTTGACTAGGTTGGACTAGTTGACCATCATCATGACAATAGCTATCATTTCATGGCAAAGACTTTTGCTTGCTTGTTTCTCTTGTGCAAAATGAGTGTATGAAATGATATGGCTATTTTGACTTAAACTATCACATAATACTTGATTTCTATTATTTGTTATGATGGCTTTGGATTATGAGAGCCAAGAGGGAAAAAGTCTTTCTCATTCTCTCATTTCCATTCTCTCTCTTGCTTGAGCTCTCACTCTCTTCCTCTTGCTCTCCCTCTCTCTAGTCTATGGTTCACTTGTCTCATGTGTTGAGAAGCAAGAACCATAGAGAAAAATCCCAACACACTCTCCTTTACTCACCCTAGTTCACAAGGTTTAGCAAACCGAGTGAACTAGTTTCTTCAAAGTTCGAAGAAGAAGCCAAAGGTGGAAGCTTTCGGATGGATCGATCTTCGGCGTAAGGAGACGACGGGGTGAAGCCGATCCGTACACCATCGAGAGTTGAAGATGAAGGAGTTCAAGAAAGAAAGGTATAACCCCCTAACCGAGTAGTTAACAACTCCTAGTTAGGTTGTTAGGTAGATAGTTTAACAAAGATCCGTTTTGAGTCCATATTACCGCCTCTAGAAAATTGTTTTTCTTCAAATTCCGCATGCCCGTAAGTACCGGGAGAGGTAGCATGGAGTTACAGTGGTATCAGAGCCTAGTTAAACACTACCTAACATGTTAGCATAGTAACTAGAAATTCGATCGGAGAAAAAGTCACGAAATACACCCCGAAATCAAACTTGCTGTCAATTTTTAAAGTGCTGAAAAAATAATAAATCATGCTTTAAAAATCGACTCAGGGTTTTTATAGTCTACTGTAGAAAAACGGTCCAGAGAACCCATCAAACCGCCGCGGAAACGCGGTCGATTTAACTCTGCTGTGGATCGTCTTCTCTGCAGAATACTGAGTGGGGTATTTTGGGATTTTTGGTATATGTCTTTTCAGCCCAGATTTTCCAGAAAGAAAAATTTGTTCTTGGGACTTGAAAAACCGTATTTTTATCGAACTTCTAAAGACTAATGCTAACGGGTTTATATCTGTGATGTGATATTTGTATTGAACGTCTGCTAATCGCTATATGTCGATTAGTGGGGGTTATACAAATCTGTGATCTGTAATGTTGTTGGTATGTGTATATGAATTCATTGGATTGTCACCCGGGGGTTGTGAGACGAGAGTTTTCTTTTCTTTCAATTCATGTAAATTTGTAAATTGATGTAATATTATTTGTATGGCCGCACAACCGGGTCGGGGTTGTAGCCGTCATTGTATAATTTCTTTTTACAGTTTATGCTCCTAGGATAGACCCATGGAGGGGGTGCACAAACTACCGGGTATCCCGAAATGCCGAGTGGCCTACTCACGGTGTTGAGGGAGGTTGCTTCGTTTCGGGTACTTGGCGGGTAGTTTGCCGCACCCGTAGGGGTCTTGGGTGGGGTATTGGCTATTCACCGCGACCGTGTAATCTTCTTTTCGTTACAGGCTCGTACGAATTGCGGATTCCTAGTATATCCAATGTATTCATCTGTGATCTGAAATGGCTATCATTGCAATATATATCTATATATGATACTATTTAGGCGTTGCTTATGTTTTATAGCCGCGCTAGCCCACCCCCCGCTCTGTCGTTAGTTAAGTAACCTAAAAGGTAATGACGGGGCCCCATGGCGAATGCGAATGGCATAAGCGTACGTCATATTTTGGTTGTTTTCTGCAATGGTAGGATTAAATGATGGGACGCATTAAAAGAACTAATGCAAGGAAATAAACCAAGTAAAAGTCGTTGGAACACTTTCGAAAAACCACTCGGTTCTTTTCAAAACCAACTTTTAAATGCGGAGCTTGAGCCACTCCTTTTAAAAGCTATCTCGTTCCATCGATTATATCAAGTTCACTACGTTCACGGTTTTGCCAAAACCATTCGTAGCCCTCCGTCGTTTCACATGAATAGTCAATAGTATTCAAGCTATGTATGTTGGCCAAAGTCAAGGCATAGTGATTGGTAGCTATTGGGTATTCATGTGCAGCATAGATAGATGTGTTGGTTTGGGGCAGTCGTTCTACCATTTTGGCCAAAGTCAAGGGTATGTGCGGGTGGGCTCAAATTAACCTCGAGAATGACGGGTAGAACTTGACATGTGACTTATGATATTTTGGCCAAAGTCAAGGTCATAAGAGCATGGGGCAAAAATCCACATCGGGAGTTTCATAAGTACTGAAACTTGCTAGCGCTACATACCATTTGGAGTGTGATGATTCTGGTAGGATTCCTTCAGTTTTGTCACGCGATGATATTTTGGATCCCGATCCTACTGTGAGTATATGCTACTCCTCGGGAAATTTCTCACTTAACGATCAATGCTATAAACCAAGTAGGTGTATAGAAAGGTTTTAGCGGGGCTACGCCCACAGGGAAAAGAGGTTATTTAATTAAGGAACTTAGCGAAAGCGTTGGAAAACCTCCCTCGAAGTACCGACACCAGCCTGGCCGAACGGTTAAGCAAGAATTATACGGTGAGATTGATCCTGACTAATTCTTCCTTTTTGGTTTGAGGAGGGATTCGAGAGACAGTGGGAGCCATCCTGTTTAGACAAACTAAAAACCACTCTAAACTTGCAAGACTATCTTGCTGAGTGTTTCTTCTCTCTCTCCTAATTGCAGCGACCAATCGACATGACTGGACTTAAGTTACTTCTAGATAAAAACATACTGACATGGCCAAACTACAAAGATTGGCTCAGGAATGTCAAGATGGCAATCACTTACGACAAGCCGGGGTATCTTCTTACCACCAAAGCTCCCCCTGTCCCAGGTCCCAAAACCAGCGTCGCGGATAAGGAAATCCGTAAGACCTGGGAAATCGACTGCGCGAAGGCCAAGTGCCTCGTGCTTGCCTCTATGGAAAATGAACATCAGAGGAAGCACAAGAATATAGACCTCGAATCCATATTTCTCCATACAAAAGAACTGTATGGAGAGCAATCTCGTATCGCCAGATACGAAGTGTCGAAGAAGTTATTTTCGGCAAGATTGGCCGTCGGATCATCGGTAGCGGAACACGTGCTTAAGATGATTGGCTACATTGAGGAGCTCACGGACCTTGGGACCACGTTGGAGAATGAGCTCTATACGGACTTGATTCTCCAGTCCCTTCCTTCCACTTACGCCCAGTTTATCCTGAACTTCAACTTACAAGAAAGAAAGTTGAACTTTCAGAACTCCTCAACATGCTGAGGAGCGCAGAGGGCACCCTACAGAAAGGTAGGGAAACATCCACTTTGTTTGTAGGAGGATCTTCCTCTTCTAGGTCCAACGCGAAAGCCAAGGGAAAGAAGAAGAAAGCCCCCGCCAAACCAAGAGGCGATGTTAGTAAAGTGGATACGAAGGGAAAGGCAAAAGCAACAAAGATAGCGGGGAAGCTTATGGGAAAAGAAGAATGCTTCTATTGTCATAAGAGTGGACACTGGAAGAAAAATTGCAGGGCTTGGAAGGCCAGAACACAGGATCTGAAGCAAGTTGCAGCTTCAGATTCAGGTGTGTATGTTATTGAAAACTGTCTATCAATAAACTCTACTTCCTGAGTATTGGATATCGGATCAGGATCTCATATCTGTAATTCTTTGCGGGCGTTGAGAAACCGTAGGTTTTTGAAGGCAGGTGACATGACCCTCAAAGTTGCAAACGGAGCTAGCATGGATGCTAAGGCCGTGGGGGACTATCACCTGGGAATGTCAGATGGACATGTTTTGGTTTTGTGTAATTGTTTTTTTGTACCCAACGCAACTTGTAATATCATTTCTGTATCTTTGGTTTCTAAAGAAGGTTATGAATTTGCGTTTGTAAGCAATGTTGTAAACATTCACCTTAATCAAGTTCTGATTGGGTCAGGTACATTGAGCAATGGTATATACGTATTAAACCAACCACAGTTTTTCAATGTCCAGAATACACACAAAAGAAAGTCTCCAGAAATCAATCAGACTTTCTTATGGCATTGTAGACTGGGTCACATCAATGAGAGAAGGTTGACTAAGTTACATACAGAAGGATATTTGGATCCGTTCGAATATCAATCGTATGCCAGTTGTCAATCCTGTCTCAAAGGAAAGATGACAAAGACTCCATTCACTGGACACGGAGTAAGAGCGAGCGAGCTCTTGGGACTCGTACACAGCGACGTGTGCGGTCCAATGTCTACACATGCGCAAAGCAGTTATTCTTACTTCATTACTTTTACGGATGACTTTTCAAGGTACGGTTATGACTTCTTAATGAAACATAAATCCGAAGCCTTTGGAAAGTTCCAGGAATATAAGAATGAAGTAGAAAAACAAACCGGCAAAAGTATCAAGACACTAAGATCTGATCGAGGTGGTGAATACTTAAGTGCCGAATTCCTGGATTACTTAAAAGTGAATGGAATTCTCTCTCAGCTTACTCCTCCATACACTCCGCAACATAACGGTGTATCGGAGAGACGGAACCGAACCCTATTGGATATGGTACGGTCCATGATGGGTAACGCTGAGTTTCCGCGATCATTCTGGGGATATGCACTAGAATCAGCTGCATACCTTTTGAACCGAGTTCCAACTAAGACTGTGCCTACTACACAATATCAGATGTGGTGTGGGAAGAGACCCTATCTTAATCACATTAAGACATGGGGATGTCCAGCTTTTGTCAAAAAGCAGCATACGGATAAGCTCGAGGCACGCTCAGTACAGTGCAAGTTCGCGGGATATCCAAAGAACTCCAAGGGATATTTCTTCTATTGCGAAGAGGAACAAAAGGTTTTTTTTTCTCGGCATGCCCACTTTCTAGAACACCAGTTCTTGGAAAGAGAAATTAATGGGAGCGCAGTAGAACTGGAAGAAATTCCAGAACCACGAGCTATTACTGAAAGCTTAGTAGAACCAGAGGGTTCAAAAGAACAGGACATTCCTACGCCGCTCCGCAGGAGTAGTAGGCAGTCTCATCCGCCCGAGAGATACTACGGTTTTCTCATAGACGGGGATAGAGAGGATTGCATCATTGATAGTGATGAGCCTACTAGCTTCCAGCAAGCCGTTCAGAGCGTTGACTCGGTAAAATGGCTGGATGCAATGCGGACCAAAATGGAGTCCATGTACACCAACAAAGTATGGACGTTGGACATTGCTCCAGATGGGGTAAAACCCGTAGGATGCAAGTGGATCTTCAAAAGGAAGATTGGTATAGATGGACAGGTTGAGACCTATAAGGCTAGACTTGTTGCAAAGGGTTTTCGTCAAAGACCTGGTTTGGACTATGACGAAACCTTTTCTCCAGCGGCTATGCTGAAATCCATTTGGATCCTTCTTGCCATTGCTGCCTTCCACGATTATGAGATCTGGCAGATGGACGTAAAGACCGCTTTTCTAAATGGAAATTTAGAGGAGTGTGTCTATATGGACCAGCCAGAGGGTTTCGTTCAGAGTGGGAGCAGCGGAAAGGTGTGCAAGTTGCTTAAGTCCATTTATGGACTAAAGCAGGCATCGCGGAGTTGGAACATCTGTTTTGATGAGACGGTCAAAGAATTTAACTTTATCAAAAATCGAGATGAACCATGCATCTATAGTAGATTTGTAGCAAGAACTGTTGTATTCCTCGTTTTATACGTGGATGACATTCTTCTGATAGGAAATGACATTCCTATGCTACAATCTGTCAAGGGGTTCTTGTCACACAGGTTCTCCATGAAAGACCTGGGTGATGCCTCATACATCCTGGGGATCCGGATCCATCGTGATAGATCCAAGAGGATATCAGGACTTTCACAGTCCAGGTACATTGACACCATACTGAAAAGGTTCAGTATGGAAGATTCCAAGCGCGGTAACCTACCGGCTTGTCACGGGATCACCCTCTCTAAAGAGATGTCTCCCAAGACAGATTTGGAGAGGGATCGCATGTCTATTATACCCTACGCTTCTGCGGTAGGCTCTATAATGTATGCGATGTTGTGTACCAGACCGGATGTAGCTTATGCACTGAGTGTGGTAAGCCGGTATCAGTCAAACCCTGGGGAGAAACACTGGATAGCGGTAAAGAACATTCTCAAGTACCTGAGAAGGACTAAGGAGATGTTCTTGGTGTATGGCGGAAAAGACCTCCAGATCGAGGCCTTTGCTGACTCCAGCTTCCAGAGTGACAAGGATGATTCCAAGTCCATGTCGGGTTTTGTCTTTACCCTCAATAGAGGGGCGGTGTGTTGGAAGAGTTCCAAACAGGAAACCATTGCTGACTCGACTATGGAAGCGGAATACATCGCTGCATCTGATGCCGCAAAAGAAGCCGTCTGGATGACAAAGTTCTTAAAAGAACTTCAGGTGGTTCCGTCCATTGTTGATCCAATACCTCTGTATTGCGACAACAACGGGGCTATAGCTTTAGCGAAGGAACCCAGGTCCCATCAGAAATCCAGACACATCTTGAGGCGATATCACCTGATCAGGAAGATCGTGGATCGCCAGGAGATCGAGGTTCGGAGGGTTGCTTCAGAATATAACATTGCAGATCCATTCACCAAGGCCTTTCCCCAGACTCAGTTCGAGCGGCTGATCGAGATGATAGGTCTTCGATACGCCAGTACATGGCCTTAGTGCAAGTGGGAGATTGTTAGTGTATATGCCCTAGAGGCCATTACTGTATCATACTAGTTTGTATATTACTTAATGGAAGCTTGGGATATTCACAGTTGTATAAACAATCTTGCTCAAAATGGTAGTATGCTACTTGGTTTGTTTCTACTTCAATGTGTACATGTGTTTATTTTAGTATATCACCTATACACATTAGTGGAGCCCTTAGGATCTTTGCTTGATTACCAGCATTGTGATGGCAGTCATACTAGTGGGGGCTGGGTAATCTATAAGCACATCGTTATACAGGTCCCTAGTCGCAGGACTATCGAGACAGGGCATCGATACTCCGGAGTAGACTAGCGTATACGCTTCTCATCCCAGCAGGGGAGACGGTCTGTCCCACAGCCGTCAGTACGTCGTACTTGAGATAGTATGCGGGTGCTCGTTAGGTTACGAGTACAATGGACAGGACTCGTCGGGAACTGACTGGTTGGCATTATACCTATCGTCGGTTATCACTTCCCAGGTGACATGAGTACAGCTTAGTCCGCTGACTTGACACTGTCACTTCGCCTCGAGTGTGTTCCCACTGTACTTTTATTACTACCCTACCACGGCTCAAAGGAGTCGTGCAAACAGGTAGTAGTTGGGTGCAGTCCCGAAGCACTTGGAGGCAGTGACGGTTAGATAGGATTCGTCTCTCCCGGTATTGGGGGTTGACATCGCGCTGTGTCTAGGAGAGCCATTACACGAGTAGTCCCTGGCCAGGGAAAGCGAGATATACTGGTAGGTTTCCAGTGTTATCTTAGGGTGTTATGAGCTACACTCCGACACGACTTGTACCTCTATTAGGGGACTGACGTTTACCGCCCCCTAGGCCCGCCATACGATGTATCAGACGAACAGACCGGACTGTACGGAGACTGTCACATTCAGGCTCAGTAGGAGTTCAGATGGGTTTGACCTCGTCAGTCTTCTTGTCGGCATCTACCTGGGGGCCGTTACGCACAGCTAGTGCCGCTTGCGGTCTGTGGTTAAACGTCCCACTGCCAGCGTAGTGTCGAGTATTTAGAGTCCCACACAGAAAGCTATTCGCCTTTAGGCAAAAGAGTAGAGGTCGCATGGTTTTGCGAAAGGTCGCATGGTTTTGCGACAGGGTTCGGTCACATCCGTGCACTTGTGCACGTTTAGTGTCCGGACAGTTAACACAAGCGGGCTTTGGTTTAAGCCAAATCCTAGTGTACGTTTTGGGATTGGTTTTATCTCGTATGTATTCGTGTTCCTCGGAACGCGGATGCGGGTGTGTATGCACAGTTGACAGAGAGACATAGACAGAGGATTCTCATTAGGGTTGTTAACTGTTGACTGTTGACTATTGACTTTTTGCTAAACCCTAATGAGAATATGAAATATAATTAACAATAATATTAATTAAGTATTATAGTGACATGGTTGTTGAGGGGTTGACTTTGTTGACTTGTTGACTTTGTTGACCGGTTGACTAGGTTGGACTAGTTGACCATCATCATGACAATAGCTATCATTTCATGGCAAAGACTTTTGCTTGCTTGTTTCTCTTGTACAAAATGAGTGCATGAAATGATATGGCTATTTTGACTTAAACCATCACATAATACTCGATTGCTATTATTTGTTATGATGGCTTTGGATTATGAGAGCCAAGAGGGAAAAAGCCTTTCTCATTCTCTCAGTTCCATTCTCTCTCTTGCTTGAGCTCTCACTCTCTTCCTCTTGCTCTCCCTCTCTCTAGTCTATGGTTCACTTATCTCATGTGTTGAAAAGCAAGAACCATAGAGAAAAATCCTAACACACTCTCCTCTACTCACTCTAGTTCACAAGGTTTAGCAAACCGAGTGAACTAGTTTCTTCAAAGTTCGAAGAAGAAGCCAAAGGTGGAAGCTTTCGGGTGGATCGATCTTCGGCGCAAGGAGACGACGGGGTGAAGCCGATCCGTACACCATCAAGAGTTGAAGACGAAGGAGTTCAAGAAAGAAATGTATAACCCCTTAACCGAGTAGTTAACAACTCCTAGTTAGGTTGTTAGGTAGATAGTTTAACAAAGATCCGTTTTGAGTCCATGTTACCGCCTCTAGAAAATTGTTTTTATTCAAATTCCGCATGCCCATAAGTACCGGGAGAGGTAGCATGGACTTACATTCTTCACAATTTGGCAAATCAAACACTACAAAGTCGCACAACTCATAATTTTGGACACATGTTTGAAAATTGGAGTTGTTGGATTCAATTGGGTATGGGTAGGTTTGATTTGGAAATCCTCTCACATTCTCTCTCTGTCCAACCGCCTCCTCATACATTGGAAAATTTGGAGCTAGTTGGAAACTAGCTACCGGTTCACTCGGTTGCATAAGGGCGGCCATGGACGCTTCCACATTCCTCACCATTTTGTTTGTTGATGCAATATAAGCCTCCAACGACTCTTCCAAACTAGACTTGGGTGGTAAAGGGGTTTCGGTAAAAGATTCGAAATCGTGTGGATATGCAAAACTCCCTAATGGCTGTGTAGAAACAGTGTCTAGTGAGGGTGGTAAGGTCGGGTAGGACTGGTAGGAAGTGGGTGATTGGACAGGGGTAGGGTCAACATATGGATAAAAAGGTGAATAGTCGTGCGGATCCCTAGAACTAGATGAGTAGAGAGGGTTGAAAGATCGACTGCGAGATTGAGCAATATGCTCAGCAATGGACATCGGCTTAGGAGTAACAGCAGGACTTGAAAAAGTGGTATCAACATATGGAAGTGGTAAAGGTTGACTTGGTTGACACAAAGTGGGTTGAAAAGTCAAACTGTTTCTCCTAGACGCCTCTATTTGATCTTTCAAAGATATTTTTGGCAAGGAGGGATCGTCTTTAAATTGACCGAACAAATTGACATACGACGCAAAATTAGGTTCGGGATACCAAAGTTCGGCAAGTGATTTATTATGTGGGGTACCCATGTTAGAAGGAAGGGTGAAAAGAAAGAATGTTTGTGAGGGTGCAAGGATTTATTCGCGGCAAAAGTTTGCAAGTTTTCTAATAAAAATTTTCCTTTGTTCTTTTTCTCTTTATTTGGAAAAATTGTTGCAAAAAGATTTTCGAGAAAAGATATGCAACAGAAAAGATTACTTGCAATCAATTTCTATTTTAAGCGAAGCGCACAAATCCTGCACAAGGCTGTTATATGGAAAGAGAAAGATTTTTCAAACGCGCAAAATTCTGCAGGCAATTCACAGAAAATATCTCAAAATGTGCAGAGGAGAAATAACAGGGAGCATACAGTGCAAATTCCATCAACTGAAGACACCAAAAGGCCGCGTTTCCGCGGTTGGAACATCTATTGTGCGGCGAATCCGCGGTGAGGGGGTTGACACGAGTCCCAAGATTTTTTTCAGCAGACGACTCCACAGGAAGGTCGCGGTTCCGCGGTCCGAAACAGGGTTCAGCCGCGGTTTCGCGGTCAGATGGCGGCTACAGATCCCAAAAATTTTGCTGTCTCTCTGTTTTGATTTTCTCTTATTTTCCAGATCTGTATTTTTCTGTTTCGCTCTCTGGATTTTTCCAGATCCGAATTTGTTTGTATATCCTGCAAAATTCAAACAACAAAGTATCCCTTCCAAAAATAACAGATGAAATATTTTTATATTTTTTACGATTTTTCAGATTTTTATGATTTTTTATTTTATTAAGATTAACCCGAAATTGGAAAAAGGAAATAACACGCCATCCCCGGCAACGGCGCCATTTGATTCGTATCTCAAAAACTATCTATAACCGCAATCAAGAACGGCGTCGCAAGAAACTAGCCGGTGAATACGGGTCGGTCCACAGGGATGTTGTGAATCTCCTAATCGCTCAAACGAGTTACCGATGGGTGTTCGGACGGATTATTAAATCTAAAAACCTAATTAATCTATATCTAGGTCTTGCTAGGGTTAGGTCTAGGTTAAATTTGGAAAGTCTATAAATCTCACCGCTTTCTATACCCATATGAAGATCTAATTAGGTGTTATGGTAATTATTAACAAAAGGAATTAGAATCATCGGGAAGATGTTTTCTTCCTCTAGTTTCTTGTCCTTCCTTTATCAATCGTTACCCTAACCTCTATGGAAAACATCACAACCGGGCCTTTATACTACGGTATCACCGCTACCTCGAGGGATAGGGTGCCGTAGGGAGCGGTATGTGCATGTATGCATAGTGTCCTATGAAAATATATGATGGGCAAGAAAGGGGATGAGAGATCTTCGTCTCTCAAACCTTCCATAAATCTAACCCTAACAAGCGAGGAGACTACTCACTCATTAGGGAATTAAAATACATTTATCTAGGGCAGAGAATTAAAGATTAACTAGGGCAAGAATAGAAAATTAACCTAGGGCAGAAAATAAAGAACTTACAAAAAATGATGCTCTCCAAAAGAATGCTGAAATTTATTAATGAAGGGATGCGTAAGAAAATACAATCTTTAGAGTTCCTATTTATAGAGAATAGGAAACCCTAGGTTACATTTTGTTCGCATGTCTATAATTACAAAAATAGCCCTATAAAGACCAGTCAACGCCGCCACTGAATTTTGGTAAAAAAATAATTCTCCTTTGGCTTCTTCTGGCCGCGGAACCGCGGCAACGGCAGGTTTGGGCCGCGGTTCCGCGGCCCAATAATGAGTTCAGAGGATTATATTTTGCTGGGCTGCTTCAGGGTTCTTTGGGCTTTTCATTTCTTTAGTTTTTTCTCTATTTGGCTTTTGGGTTTTCTTCCAGATTTCCAGTGAACATTTGTAGTGGATTTTTAACCGTTCGCTTTGAAAACTTGGACCTTGCGTTGCCTTGTTAATTGTGAACTTTATCTTTGATGTAGGCTTGATCAAGAGTCCTCTGTTTGTTGATTAAAGTCCATATTTTCATCGTCTTTACATCGTTTTCACTGTTTTCTGTCCAAGAACCTGTAACCTGTAACATGTAGCAGACATGCGTCAAAAGCACCTATTTATTTATAAAAAGAATAAGAATGGGGAATATAATAATGCAATATTATGGTATAAATAAGCATACGATAGCGCCGGTTTCTAGTTTGAAAAGTTTTTCATTCCGCATTTTGGCCTCGGAAAGACGGCAGGGACGCTACCGTAGTCTTACATGGTATCAGAGTCAGGCCATTAACCTTCATTAGCTTGCTCTAACGTATTTAGAACTTCGATCGAACGAATTTTCCAAAACCGCGATTTCAAAATGTGCAGTTTCTGTCGAATCTTTTTTTGTTGTCAAAAAATTATTTAGAGTATTGCAGAAATATGTGCAGGCTTTTCTAAGAAAACTGAGAAATTTTGGTTCACTGTTGGCACTGTAGCGCCGCAGAACCACGGCCGTACCCACATTTTGGCCGTGGTTCCGTCACCGTACATTAGCATTAGTGCACCAAACTTTCAGCAGTTCTCTCTGAGTTGGAAATGGGGTTTCTGGTAATTTTTGTTTGGGCCCAGAATTGTTTGAGTACTGGGTATTGTGCTTGGGGCCTATTTCGGGAAATTTTTGTCGATCGAAAATTTTAAACATGTTAGTTCACAGTATTTACATTATATCTGCGACCGTGAATGTCATTTGATCGGTAAATCCTGTCTAATTGCTATAGCTCTTTTAGACGGATTTGCGAACGTGACATTCACGTTGATGTTCTGTATTGTGCTGTGATGTTGCGGATTTATCATGGTGGATAGCCTGGATGCAATGGTAGTACAGTTTGGTTATATTTATATATTTGATATTGCGGGACGAGCGTCCGACATGTGGACTGACGTCACTGACTGTTTGTATATTATTCTTTTGGGGCACGACCGGGCTGAGGTCGATGTACCCGTTGTATATATTTTACTTTCTGTACTAGGATTACCCCGTGGAGGGGCGCACGGATAGCCGGGTTCTAGAGGGCAACGAGCCCGCATCTCATGGCTTTGAGACGGAGGGGGCTTCACTCTAGAATTGGCGGGCTATTCGCCGCACTCGTAGGGGGTACAGGTTGACCTAAGGAGGGGTGCTCAAGTTACTGGATTCCGTGAAGTGCTGGGTGGTCTATTCACTTTGTTGAAGGGGGCTGTCTCGCTTCAGGTTTTAGCGGGTAACTTGCCGCGCCCGTAGGGGTCTAGAATTTCATTGCATAGGCTATCCACATGACCAGGGGAACGTCGGGTTTCAGTAGCGGCTCTATGAAACCCGGGATCCCAGATTATCTGTATTTTTCTGTGATGCTTATTACATTTCTGTGATGTTGCATTTTATCACGCCATGAGTGAATATTATATATTGATATATATATACAAGTAGATGTTGTATATGTTTTACACCTGCGCTAGTCCAGTCCCCGCTCTGTCGTTAGTTAAGTAACCTAACGGGTGATGACGGGAGCCAGTGGCGAATGCGGATGGCATATACGTACATCATATTTTCGTTCTTTTGTGGTGTGATTAATTGATGGGACTGCATTGATTTGGATCAATGCAAGCTAAACAAACCTATTATGATGTTGTTGGAACATTTTTCAAAAAAAGCTGTTATTGCAAGGACGTTCTCTTTTGTTTTGCACAGTGGTATACAGTTGGAATATCCTGCACCTCAGTCGACGAGGCAAGGGCCGAGATCCCTTCACCGGGAGTGACCCCTTGGACAGAAGTTTGTGTCAGGGTAATAACTTCACTATAGCCGATTGCTTTTTGCTTTGCATCGTGGTATTCAGTTGGAATATCCTGCACCTCATTCTACAGGGAAAGAACCGAGATCCCTTCACCGGGAGTGACCTCTTTAGCAAAGGTTTTCGCCACTATATTTTTATAAAAAGTTTATCCAGTTCCTTCAACGATATCAAGTTGATTACGCTAAATGTTTTTCGCCAAAAACCTGCCGTAGCCCTCCATCATTTCAGATTAGTATTGCTTAGTATTCGTGCTACGTATGTCGTGCATTGCTGAGGCGTAGTGTTCGGTAGCTCTGTAATGCTTTTCTACCGCATGGATATGTGGATTGGTTAGGACAGTCGTACGGTTATGTTGGCATTGTTAAGAACTCGTACGGGTAGGTTTAATGCAATCAAGATAATGACGGGTTGAACTTGGCTAGGACTCTTTGACATGTTGGCATTGTCAAGGTCACTTGGGTCCTAGGGGTAAAAACATACATCGGGAGTTTCTAAAGAAACTGAAACTTACCAGGCATACGCATACCTTCTGGAGTGTGATAACGCGAGTGGATTCCATCACGTTATCATGCGATGATAGTTGGATCCCGATTTCCACTGATGAGTTGGTTTACTCGTCGGGTGATCCCGACTAATTCTTCTTTCAGGTTTGGAGGAGAATTTGAGGTTATAGTGGGAGGTTTCCTGATTAGATAAATTGATAACCATTCTGATCTAGGTTAGAGTGCACGCTGAGTGTTTCTTTTCTCTCTCTCTTGGCAGCGACCATGACTCGACCCTTGACTATGACTCAGTGACCAAGTTAACTGAACCTTTTTAAAACTGGTTTTTGGATTGTCTGAGTTGCATACCTCATTACCACTCCTACTTTTACCCTTTTCTACAGAACACCCCGTATTACTACGAACGTCCACTTCAATTGGATAAAAACATCGTATGGTTATATACGAACTCGAAGGAACTTGTTCTAGATTCGAGGATGGTTTCCGGTTTTGGAGAAAACGAATAGGACTATTCAGTTGTCTTTTCCTTTTACCTTCTCTCAGGTTGCGAGTGCTCCTTGGATTAGGACAGTACACCTATTATGCTTATTGGATAGTCTTCATCCAAACCATAGGTGGGTGCCGAACGGTAGGGAATGAAGAAAACCAATTAGCCTAACGAAGGTGTGCAGAAGGTATTAAGTAAAGACAAATAAAGGGATTAATAAGAGGGCAAAGTAAATTGCGACTGCTATTCATGACCAAACCAAGTATTTCTTCGCGAATCCTACATCACCTTTTTATTTCTCCAGAACACTCTGTATCACTACGAAGATCCACAGTTTATTGGATACTCCATCGTATGGTTATATACGAACTCGAAGGGACTTGTTCCAGTTCGAGGATGGATTCTGGTTCAGGAGAAATAGGAATGGGGTTTATTCAGTTGTCTCCTTCTCTCGTGTTGCGAGTGCTCCTAGGATTAGGACAATACACCTATTACGCTTATTGGATAGTCTTCTTCCAAACCATAGGCTGGTGCCGAACGGAAGGGAATGAAGAAAACCATTTAGCCTAAAAGGGTGTACAAAAGGTAATGACTAAAGGCATATAAAGGGATTTGGAGAGATGGCAAAGAAATATACGGTTACAGTTGTGAATCTGATAATGGAAGAGGCATTACTAGGAATACCCGGATATCCCTTCAAAACATTTACATGTTTCAATTTCACTGTGTACTGTTAAAAGAAAACTGATTTCCCAATTAGTCCTTGCTCCAGGGTATGTATTTACCAGGTTTGATTCTCACATCTGTATGGTTTTACAGATGATGAGTGGGAGTAAGTTATTGGGAGTTGGGTGATCATCCTCATTATATCGGGATTCGTTGTTATTGGTGATATTTGAGGAAATCACCTGGGTTATTTGCCGGACGACAGATATTTGGTTTTGAATATCCGCTGTAATGCACCAATTTCAAATTGATATATCTGTACGTTTATTTTTTATAAAGTGAGATATAACTTTGTGAAATTATGTCTATGACATTTACCTATATCAGTTGATGGTTAGGTAAGGAGCATTAAACAGCGGTGTAATTCTTCATAATCATAGTACAGTTTTTCAACCTTCGACGCACAGGGTTTGAGTTATTCAACTCAGGGGACTTATACAGAGTATTGTATGTTGTCCAGTGTCCATTAGGACAGAGGGGTTGGTACTCGTACTATATTCTGTTTACTTATGACTTCTCTAGTTCTTAGATATGTGTTTCATAGAAATACAAGATCCAAGTTTTGAGAAGTTGTAGGTATATGAATAAAGTAGAGAACCGGGTATTGCAAGTATCAGGATTCTTCAAGATGATCGAAGATGTAGATACTTGTGTATGGTATTCAGCTGATAGTAATGATTATGAGAACTTACTTCTTTTTCAGGTTACTCATATCTGGAAGTATTCCTAAGTTGAGTAATGCTGATCAGCCTCTCTCCATTTAGTTGACATGCACTGGAGACAGCTGCATAATTTGAATCTGGTTCCAATTAAATCAGTGCCTCTGTTTCTATATTGGATATAGAATAGTTCATATCTTAACAATGTTAAGATACGGGGAGTTGTCCGGTTTATGCTTAAAACCAGACTCTGGATAACTCAAGGCACGTTTCTGTAATGACTATTTGTGGGTTCACCCGGGCTATGACGAGGGTTGATTTTCTACCATCTGGAAGATCAATAGTGATATTGTTCTTAACTCGCCACAGTTTTAATCAAAATGGAATTTTTTTTCGGAAAACAGTAGTGGGAGTATGGTAGAACTGGAAGTGATTTCAGAACCGCAAACGATTACTGAAAATTTGATAAGAACCTAAAGATTCAATCTGGTTTGACATTCCATTGGCCACTTCGCAGATATAGTGGGTAACCTCAGGCACTCGAGAGGTACTTCGGTATGCTCAAAGACGGTAACAGGGAGGTTCTTGTTTACCCAGACTTGACACTACTGTTGTTCCAGACTATGAGACCGGGCAGGAGGATGAGTATAGCGTCGTTCTAAACTAGCTTTAGAAGTGCACGTGTATATTATTCTTCCAGAGGGTTGTCGTAGTCAGTGGGAGCAGCGGAAGCATAGTTATAAGTGGCTTATGTCTATTTATAGACGAAAGCAGATATAGCGGAGATAGATCATCTATTTCTGATGTGATAGTCATGGGTTTGGCTTCATCAGAATAGGGGATGGATATGTTAAGAAGGTAGTAGGGTGTGATGTCCTGGTATTTGGATGACATGCACATAGTAGGAAGTGAAATTCCTATACTACGATCGGTTATCCTTTGGTTGTTACACAGTGGTTTCTCCACATTGGATATGAATATTATATCAGATATTCTGGTTACTGGATCTATGGTTTTAGATCTAGATTTGGGTAGTTTCCCAATCAGGGTACTTAGACAGCATTCTAAAAGGTGCTTTAGAATGGACGACTCCTGGCATGGTGGTGTACCTGCAGGTGATGGAGTCACCCTCTCTAAAGGTGTCTTAATGACTAAAGGGGAGAGGGATGTGCATGATTGGCAGATCACTTCCTTAGGCAATTAAGTCAATCATGAGATGTCAAGTACCACACCAGATGTTGTTTTTGCATAAGATGCAATAAATTGATATTAATCCAATCCTGGAGAAACGATCGGAAGCAATTTTAGAAGATAAGTGGATGTTCTAGGGATATGATAACAACAGCCTCTTTCGGGGAATGGTTATCATTCCAGGCTTCCAAGGTGACCTGGATGACAGAGTGACTGTCAGAGTTATAGTTTTCCCTCTGACGAGGGACAGTGTTTTGGACAGGTGATCTAAGAAAACACTGAGGGAGGCATGGCGCAGGATACTGATTAAGTTCAGTTGACGATACAGTCTAAGAAGTTTGGATTTGGAGTTCATTTATGAGCTGGGTCCCATCAGATATCCAGACATATTCTAAGACATGTATAACACAATTCGGGAGATGGCTTTCTCCACGAATTTAAGATTAAGAGAGACATAGAAAGAAACATCAGGGCGGATCTACTAGCTGAGGCTATTCGTCGAACGCAATAGTTTCGCAAACGAGCTTTGTGAAACTGATCAGTAGAGGAGTTGGGTGTTCGGTATCACACGGGCTGTGAGTATGCGACATCGCAATAATTAGCCTTGAGTGCAACTGGGAGATTGTTGGATATAGTGCCCTCAGAGTCAATTATTGGATCGAAGGCACGTGATTGCAATGATTGAGGGAGGACCTATACCGGTAGGACAGTCTTACTCGAGAGATTTGTATACTATCTGGTTTGTCTTTATCATCATGTACATGCTTAAGGTTACATTGTAGTTCACTATTACACGTTGATAGAGAATAGTATACTATTTGGTTTATCTTTATCATCGTGTACAGCTTTAGGTGATGCTACAGATCACTATTGCACGTTGATAGAGCCCATAGGATTCTTGCTTGACTACCAGCAGTATGATGGCGATCATATACGTAGGAGCTGGGGTCTATAAGCACATCCTTAAAAGGCCCCTAGTCGTGGGAGTTTCGAGACTAGGCACCGATACTCCATTAGTAGACTAGTGTATACAGTCGAGACCCCGACGAGGGGCGGTGGCCGGTCTCACAAGCCATTGGTGTCAGTTGGTTCACCTAAGATGTATACAGGTGCTCATTGGGTTATGAGTACACCGGACAGGACTCGCCGGGAACATACTAGTTGGTATTATACCTAGCGTCAGATAGCAGTTCCCTGGTGACATGTGTACAGGTTAGTTCATCGACCTAAGATCGTCATTTGTCTCGTGTGAGTTCCCACTGTGCTTTGATTACTACCCTACCACGGCTCGAAGGAGTCGTGCAAACAGGTTTTAGTTGGGTACAGTCCCGAGCCACATGGAGGCAAGTGAGACGATCGGCAGGGATTCGTCTCTCCCGGTATTGGGGTGAGATCGCGTTGTGTCTAGGAGAGCCATTACACAAAGCCCTCGGCTAAGGCATGAGATTTACTGGTAGGTATTCCAGTAGTATCTCAGGGTGTTCTGGGCTACACTCCGACATGACTTGTACCGCTTTTAGGGGTCTGACTTTTACCAACCCCCTAGGCCCGACATGCGATGCTCATAGACGAACGGACCGGACTGTACGGATATTGTCACTGACAGGCTCAGTAGGGTGTCAGGATGAGTTCGCTCATCGACCACCCTTTTGGTCAATACCTGGTAGCCCGTTACGTACAGCTAGTACCTCTAACGTGCTAGTGGTTAAATCCACAACCAAAATATTGACGAGTCTTTAGAGTCCCCCACAGACAGTTTCTCAAGTTTCGGGCGAAACATTGTAGAGGCCGTATGATACATGGCAGGGTCCGATCATATACGTGCAGTATTGCACGGATCATGATCGGGCGAATCATACTAGTGGGCTTTGGTTTAAGCCGGATCCTAGTATTAGATTTGTTGGATTACTTTAGTCTCATCGCATTCGCATTCAGTCGGAATGCGGGTGCAGGTATGTATATACAGGTGAGGGGTATCCTTGTGATTCGTCACGAGTTTATTTTAGATGTTGCCGTATGTTTTTATTGTTGTAAACATTTGGGTTAATGTTTTCATATGGATATTATGAGCTAGAAATCATCATTTTGTGCATTAATTGTGACACATGCAAGGCTAGTGACTCATGGTCTCTTTTTATGTGCATATGTCACATTTGATGTTTGATTTGTGTTGATTTGATGAGAAGAGAGAGAGAGGGGCTGGCATGGGATAGTTTTGGTCTTGTATTTTTTGAACACACACTCTCTCCTTTTATCATATGAAACACAAAAGAAAGAATGCCTCTTCTCCTTCTTCTTCCTCTAGCTCATTATCTCCATCTATGGCTTCATCTCTAACCTCCATCCAAATCAATGGATGCAAGAGACAAAGTGATCACAAACATTCTCTACAACACCTTGGACACGTCGGCTAGCACACTTCGTGCCCGAGTTGATTCGGATGAAGCGGGTGCCCGTAAAAAGACTCGTAGATGTGGTGCCCTTTCCGGCGAGGAGATCAAGACCGGAGATGCCGTGAGGAGCTTGGGATGGTGGCCAAAGACCGAAGGACATGGATCGATCGGTATAGGTTTCCAACCCTCTCTCTAGATTGCTAGTTGTAGGTTAATGGTTCGATCCGGGTTTTAAGCATACGATAGCGCCGGTTTCTAGTTTGAAAAGTTTTTGTTTCCGCATTTTGGCCTCGGAAAGACGGACGGGGCACTACTGTAGTCTTACAAGAATGTCATCAATAAACACAATAATAAACTGGTCGAGGAACGACCTAAAAATCCGGTTCATTAGATCCATGAACGCTGCCGGCACATTGGTGATTCCGAACGACATCACCAAAAACTCATAATGCCCGTAGCGCGTACGAAAAACAGTCTTCGAAATGTCATCATTCCGAACCCGCAACTGATGATAACCCGAACGCAAATCAATCTTAGAAAAATATTTCGCACCCTGGAGCTGATCAAACAAATCGTCAATGCGAGATAAAGGATACCTATTCCGCACCATAACTTGGTTCAATTGACGATAATCCATACATAACCTCAAACTGCCGTCCTTCTTCTTGACGAATATAGCAGGAGCTCCCCACGGCGAAAAACTTGGACGCACAAGTCCCCTATCAAGAAACTCTTGCAATTGATCTTTAAGCTCTCTAAGCTCCGCCGGAGCCATCCGATTAGGCAGTATAGAAATAGGCCCCACGCCGGGAATCAGATCAATGCAAAACTCAATATCGCGCTCTGGCGGCAACCTAAGTAACTCATCAGGAAAAACGTCGGGAAACTCTCGCACGGTAGGAACCCGGTCCAACGACTCCACTGTGGCTCCAGTATCATGAATGAAAGCCAAGAATCCCCGACATCCTTTTCTTAAAAGCCGACCAGCACTAAGGACAAAAATCAAACTGTGAGGGGCGGCACCACGGTCCCCCGCACCACAAACTCTTACTCGCCGGGAAAACAAAATCTAACTGTTTTCTCACGACAGTCCACGGACGCGTAGCAAGTAGCTAACCATTCCATGCCTAGGAGAACGTCAAAGTCCAACATCTCAAGAAGGATCAAGTCGACGAAAAAATTTCGATCTCTTAAGCGAACAACACACGACCGAAACACGTGTCGCGCAACAAACGAATCGCCAACAGGAGTAGTCACGACAAGCGGTTGACCTAGCAAACACGACTCTTGGCCTAACCTTGGCACGAAGTGCATAGAAACATACGAATGCGTAAATCCCGGATCAAATAAAACATGTGCATCAAAAGAACATAGAGAATGGGTACCTGAAACCACTGCATTGGACGCCTGCGCGTCCTGGTGAGTCAAGGAAAACACTCGAGCCTGCCCTCTACCGGCAACTGGCTGTCCTCTGCCTCTACCACCCCGTCCTTCCTGAACAAACCCTCCCCAACCACGACCTCTCTAAGTATCAATCTGACGCGGAGCAACAACATGCGCAAGAGACAACGCTCTCTGAGGCAGGAAGGCGGTAAGGTAACATGTAGTATGTCTACCTCCCTCTGGCGTATCGCAGTACAGTCCTTAATGAGGTGACGTAGACTTCCACACCCAAAGCACCCACGCATCGATTGCTGACCCTCCTAGGGATAAGTGCTGAATAACTGGCCTCGTCCCACTTCTCTTCTACTCCCCATGCCTGAACGAATGTTGTCGCGGCGTCTAAAAATCTGTCTCCAGAATGATATACCAGTACGAGCCCTCTTCGGTTCTGGAACAACCGACGACTCAGAAAGATGCTCCACAACCAATAGGGCTGTGTCCACCGTTGCTGCATACGTGTCACAATACTGAATGCTGATAGCGAGGAATAACTGGGTAAGCGGGACTCGAACGAACCTCTTTACCCGCATCTCCTCAGTTGCTACCAAATACGGAGCATACACAGACAGCTCGGTAAACTGCACATCGTACTCAGCCACCGTCATACCCGGAGTCTGGCGTAATGACTCGAATCTGCACGCTCGAACATCCTTGACGCTCTGCGGAAGAAAACGGGTGAGAAACACCTTCACGAACTCAGCCCAGGTCAAAGGAGCAAGACCTGTGGCTCTGCCCTTCTCCAACGACTCGCACCACTTCTGGGCCAGACCCTCCAGACGAAAACTCGCGATCTCTATCCATCTCGCATCGGAGCATCTCAGTTAACGACATATCCTGGCTATCCGGTCGATAAATGACCACGGATCCTCAGCTGTATCGGTGCCTGTGAAAACCGGAGGCTTCAGCCTCATGAACTCTGACAGTGATACCGTGATAATCTTCGTAGCTGTCGCTGCGACTGCCGGAACAGTAGGTACCATCATGGTCCCCGCAACAGATGAAATAACCTCCTGTCTCTGCGCTCGAATGGCCTCGACTAACGACCCCATCATCTGGCGTAAATCCTGCATACCGACCCCTAGCATAGCAATATGGTCTGTCGAAGGTGGATCAATCTGCTCCTGCACAATGGGCGTACCACCCGGGTCAGTCCTCGTCTCAGACGAGTCAACTTTGACCTCGGCTCTCACGGCGGCTCTCTGTGCCCTCATAGTCTTCGGCAGCATAAAGGCTGGAAATGGAAACATGATTCGATAAGGACACAGAAATCGAATCACAAGGATGTATATAATCACGGAAGGAATTTCAATCAATAAGTCCTAAGGTAACTTAGGCGGAGTACCGTGTCGTAAGTATGCCGCGCAACATACACACGCTACGTCACTCTGCTTAAGCTACCTACTCCATCATACCAAGGTCATGCTACACTCCGAAAGGTAAAACCTAGCGCTTTGATACCAACTTTGTCACGACCCAAATTTAGGCACGTGACCGGCACTTAAACCACGTAACATCAACAGGCGTACGCAATTTAAGTAAGCCAAAACCCAAAAATCTAAACCACCCAAAAATGGATAAGTGAAGAAAACATAGTTAAAAACCTTCGGAAATCTCAAGTAAAAATCTTTGAACTTAAGTTACTTTCTTAAAAATTTCGGCAGCACCTCCTTTGTAAAAATGAGCCCCGAAAATGGGTACAACATAGAATATAAATAAAGCATTCCAAACGGGAGAAAATCATGCCTAACGGCGGAAACAACCACCACAAGCATATATACGATGCCGTAACGAAGAAATACAAATGAAAACAGCATAAGGAGGTAAAACTTATAACAAGGCCGGCTCCCACGAGCACGACATACAGAGTCACCAAAAATATATACAACACCGATCCTCACAACTCGTCTCTAAGTCAAATACATGAAGTGGTAGATAGAGAATACTAGATCCAACAAATGATATACAATGTACAAAAACGGATAACCGCGAACCCACCTAATAGCAAAGGCCTCACAGCCAACCGTAGCGGTACCCACAAAAGTAAAGATAACAAGAAGTCCTGCAACGACTACTCTGAGGGTAAGTCCTGCAAAACACTGTGGCACAACGGGTGTGAGTTGCCAACTCGTGAATAGTAAATAACATCATACTGTAATCGCAAGTATGCACGAACAGCGATAATCTATCACATGTAATCTGATAGCATAAGTATGGAAATATGAATATGCAACAATCATGTAAAGGTACATCATCAAGGTAATATAACTACATGAAGCAATGCATATCAACATAATCCTGAGTGTGTGATGATATAATAAAACCTCATGCAAAAATCATCAGCATGGAAAAACCCCAGTGTCCCTCACTGACACGTCAAATCCCAAAATCCTCAGGCACCGCATCCTCAAATCGGCCCTCATATCCTGTGAGTCTCATGGAACCTGAGTGTCCAACACCGACACCTGAAACATCATGAAAACATATGAGTGTATATATGTGTGTGTGTGTGTGTGTGTCCCTCGACGACACATCAAAATCATGGAACCTGAGTGTCCAACACCGACACTCGAAATATCATGAAACCCGTGTCCAGTATTGACACGTAAATCCTTATAACTCAGGCACCGTCACCACGACTGGCCCTGATATCATGTCCGTACATTGCTCCGGTCGGTATCCCCACGATAACCGCCGAGTCCAAATACTATCATCAGTAGGTATTGGCCCTGCCAGCCAGGCTCATCGTCTATACGACGAAAAATCATATCTTGCCCCGGGGAACCATACCGGGTCCACCATGTACCCGCAGAAGGTGCCTATCCCTCCTCAAATCGTGTATATAACATAAGTCTCAGAACCGAGAAAAGTCATGGTGGACGCACTGAAATATCATATCAAGAGAAACCTGGTTTTCAAACAATACATAATTTCTTGAAAACACCCCCACGGTTCTCAAATCCATAAAGCATATGAAATCCATATCTCAATGCGTAAATCCATGATAAACTGATATATGCAACATGAAACAACAATATGAGCATATTAAGGGAAAACCACTCTTTTAAATTAATCCAGCGTTAAAATATATCATGCGGTTCCCAAATCCTCCAAAATCAAGTGCAGCATCATATGAGGTGTACATGTAACTATAGCAAGACATAAGTATCTACATGTAAGCAAGTATGTATGATGCATTTCGTAAGAGCAATAGCACAATAATCAATGTCTCAATGTCAAATGACAATACAATACCACTTAGTGGGTATACACAGCTATAGCAATGTATGTGGGTATACATGTAAGTATGTTTGCATGATGTAAATGTAGCTGTAGCATGGTATGTGGGTGTACATGTCAGTATGTATGCAGGATGTACATGTAGTTGTAGCAAGGTATACGTGAAATGGAATAAAAATCACAACCTCCATTATCCCTATCCAATACAATATCATGTATGTATATGTGTCAGCTGTATCTTATGAACAATGGAATAAGAGTCACTATCTCAATTATCTCTATCCAATACAATATCACATATGTATATGGGTTGTGCGTGTCATGGAATTACCGACGGTGTGTGTGTAGCATACAAATTAGTGCTCGTGCAACATGAACCGTCAGTAATGGTGTTGTGTCCAATAGGTACAAAGTCAAGGCACAACAGTTAATAATATGCAATGACGCTCATGCGCAATCAACTCATATGCGAATAACATATAGCTATAATATCATATCCAGCCCTGACGCATAACGCCATACGGGCGATTTCCCCGTAGATGTTAAATCTACTCACCGATAATCTCGAGCTAAGAAAATCCGACCACCTGCTTCCCTTTCTTCGCAGCGTCCGAAGTCCCCGCTTACGATCGTAAAATTTCACAAACACAACACATAAGGCTAAATATCCTACGCCGACACAAAGTTAATAAAACGCAAGGATAACGACCACAAGATAAAAACACTGTGCACCTAGTGCACAAAACACGTACGACATCGGCACAACTCTAGCTAGGATCGCTAAACTACGCAACCACCAAGCCTAGACCCCGATCGTACCGATCGCGCATTCAAAACACAATATATCACGTGGAAGATAATATACAACCATCACAACGCCAAAAGAAACCCACGCCTAATTTATCCGAAAACCTAGTAAGCACTTTTTATCATTTTAGCTCAAGTCTAAAAGTTAACACAGATTCTAGCGATCACAATCATCGCAAAGTAGCTTAACAAAGTCACCCAAACTTTTATTACAATTTTAGCCTCACCCAAATATGATTTAGTAAAATTTAGTTTGCTATTAAACTCAATTTGAAAAATTAAGAAATTAACAAATAAGGTTCTCCCACTAGGTTAAGTTTTCCTAAGTCTACACTTTTCAATTAACCATTTCAACCAATTAAACCCTAACTTGATCTTCACTAAACTTTCATGAATTTCTAAACATACAATTTAAATCTATAATAAACATCTAATAAGCTAGCTTAATGTATTTAAACAACATTTAAAGTTTAGGGTTAGGATTTATACCTCCACTAGATTCACAACTAGCAACTAAACTCAAATTTTAGCCTCCAAAATGATGATTTTCATGAAGATCCAAGTTTGTTTAGTGTTGAAGAATGATGGGTACGGATTTGTTTGTGTGTCTGTGGGATTATTTGAGGATTTTTGATAATTTATTTGAGATTGGAGAGATGAAAATGGGGTGAGGAAACACAAAGGGCAGCAACGGGGGGAGGGGTGCTCGGCCAAGGGGGGAAATGTGAGGAGATTAGGAAAAATCTAGTGTTAAGCATCAATTAAAGCTCATTAATGCCTCTACCATCCATGCCACCTCTTAAACATTTTCTTTGAAATTTTCTTTTAATTCACAAATATCTAGATATTTTGGAGAGAAGGATTAAAGCTTAATCTAGTGATTAAATTAGTATAGATTCACTTTATTAATAATTAACCGAAACAAAATTATAATTACCACTAATTAAGTGCATAGTTAAGAACTTATAATAATATTTTAATTAGGGAAAAATATTTAAGTGAACCAAAATTTTCAAGTGACAATTAAAAACCGCAAACTAGCAATTTCCTAATTAAACTAGATGTAGTTAAGTCTAAACTGAAAAATGATCACTTTAGGGTTTTTACGGAAAAACAAAAAAAACATAGCCTATTTTACCTTTTAACGGAAAATTCGCATAACGAATCCTAAAACGTTACAGAATCAGTCAAAGGATTCTTGTCACAAAGGTTCTCCATTAAAGATCTGGGTGATACCTCTTACATTCTGGGGATCCTGATCTATCTTGATAGATCTAAGAGGATGGTTGGACTTTCACAGTCTAGGTATATCGACACCATACTGAAAAGATTCGGTATGGAAGATTCGAAGCGCGGTAATCTACCGGCTTGTCACGGAATCGTCCTCTCCAAAGAGATGTCTCCCAAGACTGATTTGGAAAGGGATCACATGTCTACTATACCCTACGTTAATGCAGTAGGCACTATAATGTATGCGGTGTTGTGTACCAGACCAGATGTTGCTTACGCACTAAGCGTGGTAAGCCAGTTTCAGTCATACCGTGGGGAGAAGCACTGGATAGCAGTAAAGAACATTCTCAAATACCTGAGAAAAACTAAGGGGATGTTCTTGGTGTATGGCGGAAAGGACCTCCAGATCGAGGCCTTTGCTGACTCCAGCTTCTAGAGTGACAAGAATGACTCCAAGTCCATGTCGAGTTATGTCTTTACCCTCAATGGAGGGGTGGTCTGTTGGAAGAGCCCCCTACAGGACACCGTTGCTGACTTGACGATGTAAGCGGAGTATATCGCGCGCATGTGACGCCGCAAAAGAAACAGTCTGGATGAGGAAGTTCTTAACAGAACTTCAGGTGGTTCTTTCCATTGTTGATCCAATACCTCTGTATTGTGACAACAACGGGGCTATAGCTTTAGCGAAGGAGTCCCATCAGAAGTCCAGACATATCTTGAGGAGGTATCACCTGATCAGGGAGATCGTGGATCGTCGGGAGATCGAGGTACGGAGAGTTGATATGGAGAACAACACTGTAGATCCACTCACAAAGGCCATCCCTCAGACTCAGTTCAAGAGGTTATTCGAGATGATAGGTCTGCGATATGCCAACACATGGCCTTAGTTCAAGTGGGATATTGTTAGTGATATATGCCCTAGAGGCCATTTTGTATAATACTAGTTTGTATATTACATTTTGGAAACTTGGGATATACATGGATTTTATGACAGTCTTGTTCAATATGGTAGTATGCTACTTGGTTTGTTTCTATCTTAATATGTGTATATGTTTCTTTTAGCATATCGCTAATACATATTGGTAGAGCCCTTAGGATATTTTCTTGATTACTAGTGTTGTGATGGTACTCCAGTAGTTTCTCAGAGTGTTTTGGGCTATACTCCGACATGACTTATTGCGCTATTAGGGGTCTGTCATTTACCGCCCCTCTAGTCCTGATATGCGATACTCTTAGACGAACAGATCGGACTGTACGGAGATTATCACAGATATGATCATTAGGAGTTCAGATGTGTTTTCTCATCGGCCTTCTTATCGACAAATACATGGGTAGGCATTACGTGCAGCTAGTACCGCTGACGACTATGGTTAAATCCACTGCCAGTAGTGTCGAGTCTTTAGAGTCCCACACAGAGGGTTTCCCTGCTTCGGGCGAAACGATGTAGAGGTCGTATGGTTTTACGACATGGTTCGAACATATACGTGTACTTGTGCACGGATCATGTTCGGACGGATAATACTAGCGGGCTTTAGTTTAAGCCGGATCCTAGTATTAGATTGTTGGATTAGTTTCGTCTCATTATATTTGTGTTTCTCGGAATACGGATACGGGTAAGTTTAGACGGATGAGGAGCATTCTTGTAATTTTTTTCAAGATGGCTTCTAGAAGGAGACGCCTCATTAGGGTTTTTATATTTTGATTAAAACATTTATGAGGTGGAGGAAATGAGGTGTTATTTGTATGATAATTGAAGCATGGCTACTTGGTGACTCATGGTTGACTTTTGAAGCAAGGGTGGACTTAGATATTTTGAGATATTTTGTAAGATATTTGTGAGATAATTTGGGATGCCATATAGTCATAAAAATAGACATATTCATTTATCATTATCATAAACACTCTCTTTCCTCAAGCTCTTTTCTTCTTCCTCTCAAACCCTAATTGTCTCATGTGTTGAAAATTCTAGGGTTAGTGAGACTAATCTATCCATAATCACTTTCTACTTCCTCTAGGAAACTTAGATGAGCCCACTAAGTACCTTAGTTGCCTCATCTTAGAGGTAGAAGTTCAACGTAGACACTCTCGGGTGGATCTTTTTCGACTCGAGGTTTCCGACGAGGATGCGCGATCCATACACACTCCAAGGAGCTCATAAAGAGTAGGAGGACAGCAAGAACAAGAAGGACTAGTAACTTAAGGTATAACTTTCTTACATAGTAGTTAAACTTTTTAGTTAGTTTGTTAGTTATGGTTTAGTATCGATCCTGGAGTTTAGTCGATGTTACGAAGCATATAAAAATCGTTTTTTGCAATCTTCGCCTCCCCACGGACCGCGGGATGCGTGGCATCGACATACAGTTATACCATCTCTCTGATATATGTTGATACAACCCTTAGGATATTGGCTTGACTACCAGGACTATGATGGAGATCATATTAGTGGAGCTTGTATAGTCCACAAGAACATCCTTTAACAATTCCTAGTCGAGAGAGTATCGAGACTGGGAATCGATATTCCAGAGTAGACTAGTGTGTACGTTTCTTGACCCTGTATGGGGCGATTTTTGATCCCACAACCATTGGTGTTTGACTTCAAAGATTGTACACAAGTGCTAATTAGAGAATGGGTACACCGAACAGGACTCGCCGAGAACTCCAAGATGGTACTATACCTATCGTCAGATAGCAGTTCTCTGGTGACACTTATACAGGTTAGTCTGTAGACCCGAGATCATCATAGTGTCTTGTGTGGTTCCCACCGTGCATTGATTTCCTCCCTACCACGGCTCAAAGGAGTTGTGCAAATAGATGGATTTTGGGTACAGTCCCGCGTCACATGGAGACGGTGAGAGATAGGAGGGGTTTCGTCTCTCCCGGTATTAGGAGTTGATGTTGCGCTATGCTCGATTGGCTATAGCAGCAAGTCCCTGGCCAGGGCTGATGAGATTTACTGGTAAGTGTTATCAGTAGTTTCTCAAACAGTTATAGGCTACTCATCGGCATGACTTATCAAATTATTGGGGTTTGACGAATCTATCCCTAGACACGATATGCGACATATCAGATGAAGAGACTGGACTGTACGGTAAGTGTTGCTTATAAGCTTCATGGGTGTTCGGACAAGTTTTCTCGTTGATCTTCTATTCTCTCAATACCTGAGTAGCCGTTACGTCCAGCTAGTACCGCTGACGGCTTGTGAGTATCTGATATGATCATTACCTACTGCTGGCATATTGACGAGTCTTTAGAGTCCCATACAGAACTTTCCTAGCTCAAGCGAAATGAAGTAAGGCACATATGGTGATAAGTGTGGGTGCTTGATTAAATACGAGTATATGATACCGAATTCTAATCTCGCGATATTTGAAATCGATTAGGTTATATGTGATATAACCGGATTATTGAATCAAGTGTTGATTCAATGATTTGTTATATGTATATAAATTTGATATTGACCGGTTATATATGATATGACCGGATTATTGAATCATGTGTTGATTTTATATTCAATGTTGAATGTTATCGGTTATATGTGATATAACCGGGTTATTGAATCAAGTGTTGATTTAATAATATGATATACATATAAATGATATTAGTTGGTTATATATGATATAACCGGATTATTGAATTAAGAGTTGATTTAATAATTTGATATATATTTATATATTTGATATATACAAATATATATTAACTAATGATTTTCTTCTCTTGATATATAATTGTATATATGTATATATGATATATATATATATAATGGATTATTGTATCATGCTTGATGATACATAGAACATGGGCGTATGAGACTCACACTAGGGTTTAAGATAATTGGGATGAATTTATTTAGAAGGAAAATCAAAATGAGTGGAATTGTGAGTCATGGCTTGGATGCTTGGAGAAATATTGAGAAGCCATGACTCATCCTCTCATTTTGTTTTACTCTTAGATATTTTATTCATCCCATTATAATATCAACCTCATGGTTCACTCTTTCACTTGATCAATCATAATTCACCCAAGTTCATCTTCTTTTTTCAAGTGAAAAGCTCACTAGGGTTTTTCTTGAGTTGAAAAAAGAGAGAGGAATATATTTCTAAAGTGAGCAAAATTCCTACTTCATCAACCTACACTATCCTAGACCTTTAGTATAGGTTGTTTGCTTCATTAATACTTTGATTAGTGAAGAGATAGTTTGAGTTAGAGAGACTTCAAGGTGAATCATCTTCAGCCTCGAAGACGACTTATCAAGCACGATCCTTTTTTCAAGTGGAGCCAAGAAAGGTTTCTAGGGACTACTACTTGGAGCTATAGAAGTGAAGGAATTGGTCTACAAAGGTTGTAACCTTCTTCACTTAGTTTAGAACTTGCTTACATGCTTATAAACCCTAATTCTCTAGTTCGATTCTAGGTTAGTGTAGTTTAGACCTTTAGATTTTTTAAAATTGCATACTTAATGCATGTGGAAACCCAGTAGAGGTGCTAACACAAAATTTCATGGTATAAGAGCCAAGCTAGAGCATTAGACGATATATAGAAATTACGAAATCGAAATAACTCCAAAACAGTCGAACCAAATCCAAGTTTCTGTCAATTTTTCCAGAGCATCTATTTTTTTTTAAACAGTTGTAGATGCTCTTCATGTTGTAAATAGAACACTGTAGAAAAACGAGACCAAGAATCATAAAATTGGATGGCCAAAATGATCAAAAAATCGGCCTGGCCGGTTTTCCTATGGTGCTTGGTCTCGTGGTTTTTATAGTGTTATGGAATCTTGGGCTTAGGGTTTCAGGTACTGTTACTTTTTGCCCAGATTGCATGTGATGTTATCTTTGTGTTGGGGAAATTCGGAGTGTTTCGAAGTTGCAGTTTTAACATCATTTACGGGTTTTAGTTTGTAAATGTGATACAATATTTGGAATCCACATTAATTAGTTTTGTGAAAACTAGTTTGTGATTTGCGAATCTAGCATTTTAGTCTTATTTGATCGATTGCCATGGAGTTTCGATTGGGATCAAAACTCCGTCGCAATCTCGTATAGTACGTGAACACTCGCTGGGAAACACTACTAGATAGCCACACCCCATAGCCTCGACCATGTGAATAAAGGAGAACCATGTGGCCAAAAGCATCTACTCGTGTGCTCGCGGCCATGATGTTCCACTTAAGTGCACTTCGTCATAGGCATCAGGGGTGCGACCATCTACTAAAGTTCCCGATAAGCATTCAATCATTTTAATCAGGAATCTTGTTGAATTGCCCGACTTGTTATTGAAAAGTGTTTTCAATTCGATACTCAAATGCAAGATTTATTGGGTTAGGCATGAAATTCGGAATATGTGATATTCTGGGTTTATGATGTCTAAGGTGTATTTGCAGATTCTAATTATTGTTGTTTTCGTTTCTTTTCTGCGACCATAAGTGTAATTTGCGGTGTATCCCCGATCTTGTTTCTATACGACAACGACATTTGGAATACGAATATTTACTTACGTTGATGACATATTATGTTATTGTATTGCTGTGATATGTTATATTGGATCATCGTGATTGAATAGACGGGTTTTTTTGCGTGAGATGAGAGTTTTTCAATTTTCATTCATGTAATCATTTGTATGCAATATTCTTTTATTTGGACACTTCTGGGTTGAAGTTGTTGTCTTCATTGATGTATATTATTTACTTTTCCGCATTAGAATAGACCCAAGGCGGGGAGCACAAGTAACCGGGTTCTAGAGTCCAGAGGGAGACCATCTCGAGGAGTCGAGACTGGGTTGTCTAACTCTAGAATTGGCAGGGTCACTTGCCTCTCTCATAACGGTCTAGGGATGTGGGTTTGGCTATTCATCGAGATCGTGGAATCCGTGTTTTTCATTACTGGCTTAATTTAAAACATGGACCTCCTAGTATATCCAATATTTCATATGTTTGCTTCTGCTGCTTGAGTTCTGTGATGTGATCATATAACTATGTGATACAAATGCTAATATATATGGTATACTAGTAGACACTATATATGTTTTGCATCTGCGCTAGTCTTGACCCCGCCCTGCCGTAAGTTAAGTAACCTTACGGTGAAGACCCGGGTCCCTCTGACGAACGCGGATGGCATATATACGTATTTTATTTTCGTTTCTTCTGTGATGTTTAGAAAACATAAATGATGGAATGTCATTAATAAGATTAATAAAAAGAAAAGAAATCTAAAAATATTGTAGAATCAAATTTTTCAAAAAGGTAGCTCTAGTTCTTGCTTTGCATAGCGGTATTCCTTGATGAATATCCAGCACCTCATTCGATGAGGAAAGAGCATAGATCCCTTCACCGGGAGCGACCTCTTTAGCAAAACTAGCATATGCTACAACCCACTCGGTTTGTTTTGAAAACTACTCGATTTTAAAGCAGAGCTTAAACCACTCCTTTTCAAATCACCAGATTCTACAACGATATCAAGTTCATTACGTTAAAGGGTTTCTTCAAAACCAGTCGTAGCCCTCCGTCATTTCAGATAAGTACTGTTCAGTATTCATGCTGCGTTTGTTGACCTTGTCAAGGCGAAGTGTGCGGTAGCTGATTAGTACTTATCTGTCGTATATGATGCGATTGGATTAGGGTAGTTGCACGGCCTTGTTGACCTTGTCAAGGGTCGTGCGGGTGGGTTTAATTCAATTAGGAAATGACGGGTTGAACTTGACTTGCGGTTTATTCTTTGTTGACCTTGTCAAGGTCATCAACCGCATGGGGTAAAAACAGATATTGGGAATTTCAAGTGTTGAAATTTGCAATGAGATTGCATACCTTCTATATGATAGTTGGATTCCGATACCCACTGCGAGTAAGAGTTACTCCTGAGAGAGTTTTCTACTTTACAATTAGCTAATCCAGTAGGTGTCTAAGAAAGATATTAACGGGGTTATACCCCTGCGGAAACGAGGTTATTTAATTAGTTCCATACGAAAGCATGGGGAGACTCCATCGGAATACCAATACCTTCCTGGCTGACCGATTAGCGAACTTGTAGGGTGTAATTAATCCCGGCTAATCTTACCTTTTAGGGTTTGAAGGAAGATTTGATAAAAAAAACCGCGGGAGCCATCCTGATTAAATAAGATAATAACCAATCTAATCTTGTAAGAGCATATGCTAAAGTGTTTTCTCCTCTCTCTCTCCAGATAGCGACCATGACATGCCTTAATCAAGATAATAATATAGATGTATTGACTGAACCCGCTTATTATAATAGGTTGGGGAACGTTGGTTCCGCTCTATCTTATGACTGTCATAAGTCTGAGCAAGGAATAGGGGAATACTAGGATTCCCACGCAACCCGAACGAACAAGAGCAGGCTGATGCATCTTATTCGGGTGTGTTCATTATTGAGAATTGTTTTCTCTGTTTGCTCTATGTCCTGGGTATTAGATACCTGATCCTGATCCCATATTTGTAATATATTACAAGGGTTAAGAAGAAGTAGAGAACTGGAAAAGGGTGATATGTCCCTCAGAGTAGGGAACAGAGCAATTGTTGCTGTCGAAGCTGTCGGAATATCACCTTGTCTTTCTAAATGGTAATACATTGATTTTGAACGACTGTTATTACGTACCGTCGATGATGTGCAACATCATATCCATTTCTTTATTAGATAAAGAAGGATATAACTTTGCATTAGATAAAAATGTTATGAATATTTTCCTAAATCAAGCGTTGATTGGGTTTGGTACGTTGTGTAACGGTATATACGTTCTAAATCGAAACACAGTTCTAAGTATACAGAACACACATAAGAGGAAAAGCTCATAAATGAACGAAGACTTCTTGTGGAATTGTAGACTTAGTCATATCAATGCGATCAGACTAGCTAAGTTACATAAAGATGGATATTTGAATTGTTGGATATAGTGCCTTCAAAGTCAATTATTGGATCGCAGGTACGTGATTGCAATGATTGAGGGAGGACCTATACCGGTAGGACAGTCTTACTCAAGATGATAGTATGCTATCTGATTTGCCTTTATCGGTCGTGTACAGCTTTAGGTGACATGATCACTATTACACGTTGATAAAGCCCTTAGGATCCTGCTTGACTACCAACAGTATGATGGCGATCATATACGTGAGAGTTGGGTAGTCCATAAGCACATCCTTAAAAGTGGTCCCGAGTCATGGGAGTTTCGAGACAGTGCATCGATACTCCAGAATAGACTAGTGTATACAGTCGAGACCCCGATGAGGGGCGGTGGTCGGTCTCACAAGCCATTGGTGTCAGTTGGATCACATAAGATGAATACAGGTGCTCATTGGGTTATGAGTACACCGGACAGGACTCGTCGGGAACCTGCTAGTTGGTATTTATACCTAGCGTCGATAGCAGTTCCCTGGTGACATGTGTACAGGTTAGTTCATTGACCTGAGGTCGTCATTTGTCTCATGTGAGTTCCCATTGTGCTTTGATTACTACCCTACCACGGCTCAAAGGAGTCGTGCAAACAGGTTTTAGTTGGGTACAGTCCCGAGCCACATGGAGGCAAGTGAGCGGATAGGCAGGGGATTCGTCTCTCCCGGTATTGGGGGTGAGATCGCGCTGTGTCTAGGAGAGCCATTACACCAAGTCCTTGGCCAAGGCAGGTGAGAATTACTGGTAAATATTTCAGTAGTGTCTCAGGGTGTTCAGGGCTACTCCCCGACACGACTTATACCGCTATTGGGGGTCTGACGTTACTGGCCCCTAGGCCTGATATGCGATGCTCATAGACGAACGGACCGGACTATACGTATATTGTCACTGATAGGCTCAGTAGGATGAGTTCGCTCATCAGCTTCCCTTTCCGTCAGTACATGTGCAGCCGTTACGCACGGCTAATGCCGCTGACGTGCTTGTGGTTAAACCCACTGCTAGGGTACTGACGAGTCTGTCACGTCCCGAAAGTACGGAATATGACCGGCATTTAAACTACGAACGTCTCAAGGCGTACGTATTCTAAGTAAGCCGAAAACCCAGAAATCCAAACCAAGAAAAGTAGTAGAGTGTAGGAAAACCATTTTAAACCAAATAGTTTGCAACATATGCCGAAATATGCATTTTAAAATCATAAGTCTTTTCTAAAAATTTCGGCAGAGTTTCCTTTGTAAAACGGACCCCAAACGGGTACAAAACCTGATAAAGCATATACATGAATAAAGGCATCCCCAAGCGGGAGCTAGCTCTTCGTCAATCGACGGTCACAACCACACAAGCAATATAATATACAACGCCGAAAGGCGAGGATCACAACAGAAAAAGAAACACAAAACAACATGAAATCCATAGAAGTACAACGCGCGACTCTAAGGTCGAATGAATAAACAACACCGGTCTCTATCTCAAATAAATACATGTTTGGTTGATGGAACTTCTAGATACAGCTGAAATATAATATACAATATATAATTATGGGTACGATACAAATAAACCCACCTACTAGCAAGTCACCCGAAAAGAAGCAGTGCCAGTAAGCCGTAATGAAACCTGTACGGCAAAAACCTGCAAGAAACTGGGGCACAACGGGGGTGAGTTGCCAACTCGTGAATAGAATACATCTACGAACAGAAATCGCATGTATGATGCAATCCTAGGTCATACGATCATAATATATCCTCGAATATATAACCAGCAGCCTATAACAATGGCTAGGGTATACCTCTAAACAACGGTAATACCAAGTGCTCGTGTCAGTGCCTCAGGTAGCAATATATCAAATGGATGAAGTATGCGTGCATGAAAAATATGATGAAGTATTTAAATTGATATCAATACACATATATTAGCGTTCCTTTCCACTAATATTGGTGTAAGGGCATATATAACAGCATCCTCATCCCCTGTTATATATACATATGAAGTATGATCAATGTAATCAGAGTCTGTATGTGATCAATGTCGGTATATATGTGGATCCCGCCCACGTGTCACCCAATGACAATAAGCATCATGGATGTAAATATGAGGGTATAATCAAAATCATGGAAATACATCGTGAAACCAGTGCCTAGCATCGGCACAAAACATAGTCTCAATCTCAATATCTCAATGTCTCTATATCAATCTCACCATCTAGGGCGCCGTCAATCCAGACCGGCCCCTACCATCAATCTCAAGACCACGACGGTATCCTCCGGATATCCGACGCGTCGGGTAAAATCATCGGTCGGTAGTGCTCCCCTGCCAGGCTCAACGCCATCATCTGCGATCCTCTTACCCCAGGGTACCACACCGGGTCCACCATATACACGAAACGGTTCCTCCACTCCTCGAACTCGGGTCTCGAAATCCATCAGCAAACTCATGGTGGACGACTCATACATCATGGTAAAACCGCACTTTTTATTTAAAAAGAGAGAAAAGAAGTTTATATAAGTTTTGCGGTTTTCCCCCAAATCCAGAAAATCTCTTGGAAATCCGAATCCAAATCATCAATAGCATGTAAAACCAAGAATATAGGCATGAGAATCCATGAATGCGGCATAACAATGAATAACAGTATGCATGAAGTGACAAGTAATAACTACAATGTCTAAGCTGGCATAAAAGGCAAGTACACTAATATCATGTCAACTACTAGCTAACAAGCTAAATCAAGCAATAATATTCTCTAAGTGTACGTGACATGGCAATTACCGATGAAGATGTGTGTGCGCCGGCAAATAAGTGTACATGGTACATACGCATCATCGGTAATGGTGCTGGTGTCCTAACAGCATGATATCAACAATAGAATATGAATCATAATATAAGAATGCGATGCGGAGCGAACAACAATAATGATAGGGAGCTAAATACTAGACACAATGATAACAAATCTGCATTTAATGTAATATGAGTCATACAGCTACACTAAACTATAAGGTCGAGCTAACAAACTAAACTAAAGGTAAGGAAGCCGCTTAACATCTGAGTCGATAAATATATATAAATATATATTAGTCGGTGATCCCGCCTCGATAATATCACATCCGATACCATATCTCTATAATCAGTTATTCCCAAGTCAAGAGAGCGGATCAAACATCAATATATAGCTTGTACGTGAATCCGTCGTACAGCATCCCAAATCTGGGTACGGGTCAATATCATACTCATCACACTGCTCATCTGGTATCCTCTTTATCAAGATCATCATCTGAGGTACTGACCAACGTCTAGTACACTACTAATATCATCAATATAATCATGATCCGACTACTGATCAACAGTCTCGTACAAACCGATATCATCATCATATATCGTCATAAAGAGGTATACATCGCCTAATGCGACCTATCATAAATATCTTATCATATCATATCATATCTCATATCACGATCACATGTCAACCATTTTATATATATATATCACTATTCACATGGCATCGTCATCCAATGATCCGCTATAACATCAGGACGTATCTCAAGTACGAATCCTGCCATATCACCGATATCATAATCTCAGATCAAATATCATCGAATCATCTCAATCCCAAGTATCATCCTCAATCCGTATGTGAACACATAGTCCCATACCCATGTGAACACATAACTATATAGAATCCCATATAAGCACATATGAAAAAAGAATGAATGCAAGTATGGGTGTGTGTGCATGTGTGGTGCGACCACTACTCTACGGTTTCGCGACACTAAATCAATCCCAACACACCAAATATCCATCTTTAACATCAATAATTTCCAAACAACATATAATAAAGGTATGTGTGTATACGTATCCGTATACATCACCACGAACTGCGGGGGTGCTATACGCCATCCACCCGACTTCTCCCCGTAGATATAAATCTACTCACCTTACTTCTCGTGTTCCACTGCCGATGTCGCCATCTTCATCTTCATCACCTTGACGTCACGTGGGGTACCTACAAGGATATCCCAAACGCTAAAGCACATAAAAATCACATCGAAAACCGAAACGGCATACGCTACGCCCATAGGTACAAACCTATAGTCTCGCATGCAAACACGACCAATAACCCTTTGCCGTTGACGTTCAAACGCCATCCGACTGAAACGAATCACCAAATACCAAAATCCGTGCTAAAACAAGTCGTAAATCATGTGCCAACTCAAGAAAACTAACCCAGATTTTACCCTAAATGGAATCAGACAAAATTGCACATACCAAAGGTCAAATCTACTGGAAATAGGGCCCTGAACCAAAAACGAGGCCAATCCCACCTGCTCTGGACGCAAATTGCGGCCAGAGGGATTAAATCTGCGGCCAGAAATAGGAATTAGGGGCTAGGGCTTTGTGTGGTGGTTTTTATTTTCCTGCACATCTCACTGTCCAATCAATTTTATTTTCAGGTGGCTCGGGTTAAAGCAGATTTTCAAAAACAGTCCCAGATTTACAGTTTTTCCCCGATATCGTCTCATAAATCCGTATTCTGATTCTAGTTCCAGGTTTGGGTCTAAAATAACATCACACCAGGGTTTCTAAGGTCACAACAAGCCTCAATTTCACTTTTGATTTCAGATCAAACCCTAAACCCTAACTTGAATTTTCCAAAGTCCTCAAAACGACACAATATCGACATGAAACAAGTATGGATGCAATAAGAATTGAAATACTATACTAGGAGTGCAGAAATTACCTCCTTTGGCAACTCAATAATTTTCTTGAGTTGCTCAAAGTCCTCCAAATCCATTCTTTCTAGGTTCAATGTGTAGCTAGTGAGCTTGAGAGCAAGTTTTGTGAAGTGGGAATGGGGTTTTGGGGTTGTATTCATGGTGGATCTAGGTTGAAGAGGGAGGAGGAAGAAGAGGGAGGGGCTGCAGCAGCAATGGGGAAGGAGAGGAGAGAGAATGAGAAGGGGAAAATGATGGGGGATGGTCTAAAAAAAAGAAGGGTTGACCCATTCCTCTCTCTTTCATAATCATTCCAACCTTTTTCTTTTCTTTTCCTTTTTCTTTATTCCTTCTCACTCAAAGGTAACCCTAGGCAACCAACTACCCACAACATGTAGGAAAATGTAACAAGTGTGGAAAAATAACAATGTGCATGTTTTGCACCAAAAATGCTAAAATCCCGATTAGCGATTTTTAATCGCGATTAGCACTAAAATAGCATTTAACCATAAAAACTTAAAAATGGCATAATTCCCCAAAATACCCTGTTTTAGAATTTTCCATAATTTTTCCGAAATTTTCCCCATTTATCGGTATTTAATTATACCGAAATATTAAAATATTCATTGAAATAATATTAAATTATAAAAATTCCCAAAAATAATATTTTATTTTTGTTTGAAATGTTACAATCTTCCCCCCTTAAAGAAATTCGGTCCCCGAATTTAAATTTAAACCCCCAAATTCTAAAACATTTCAATAAAATGTCCAAGTTGTAGGGCTCCGAAATCATCAACACATAAAACGCATCATAGCGCAATGCATGTGCATGAGTAATGAGCAGATAATTCAAAATCAAAACTCCGTCAAGCATCCCGCAATCATCGGAGTCAAGGTAAAGACACGAATGCCAAATCCAAGGCAAAAATAATATGATATAAATCGGAACTATACATGTAAATACCAAATCTATACATGTAAATATCTGAAGGAAATGCATGCCAAATCTTTTAAAGTCGATGTGCAATGCGCATAAAACTGCACCGTGGCGGATGTCTATCGTAAGAAAATAACCATATACGTATATATATATCTTTTGTTAAATGTGTACGTTCCGCCGTTTTGGAAACAATTTAGAAGGGTTCCCTTATTTAAAACGTTTCGTGTCATATCGGGCACGTAGGTAAATACTGAGACTATAGCTCGCTTTTTGGAAATCCCTTCGATAACTATCAATGCATGCAAAATATACTCAGGTACTGTCATCTGACCAGTCCTGCTCGGTACGAAAACAAATCGCGATTATCATAAAAACGTACTGCTCCACAAGAAATCAATCCCCAAAATATACATATGAATACTACGTGCGTCTGGTGCGCACGGAAATCAAATCCATGAATGTGCCATACATGCGCACAGAAACAATATCTAAGTGCATCGGGTGTGCACGTGACATCTGTCATAGGCAACGTGTGTGCCTGACAGCAAAAACAGGTGCATCTGACATGCACGAAGAATCTCGATTTAGTGCATCTGGTGTGCACCAAAATCGCATCTCATAATATGCGCCCAACATGCGCGAAACCCAAATCAGGTGTATCCATCATACACGAAATCATGAAATCCAATATCAAGCGCCGAACATGCGCAAAATCCAATCAGGTGCACAAGGTGCACAAAACAACTATCGAACATCACAATCGAAATCGAAGTCCAGTGCATCTAACTGCACAAAATGTGTATCACTGCATTATAAGCATATATGAACTATACCGAGTGCAAAAACCAAATCGTGTGCGTAAATACGCACGAAATCAACTCAACTGTATGAAACTCATAAATCATAAACATGTGAAATTAAGGCACGAAAACGATAACAAGTGCAACAACTGTGCAAAAATCGTAAATACTCAGCAGGTGCAACCATGGTACACGAAAACAAATGTCATGAAACCCAATCATCAAAATCAGTCATGCGAATAGATCGCCCAAAACATCGAAATCAAGTATGGCGGAATAGTCCCGCTCAAGCACATCCTCCAAGAATCTCTGACCAACTGCCGTGGTCACTCATAGCATGTCTTGTCGACGATCTTGAACTCTGGCCTGCTGGTGTGCGTAACATGACCACTCCTGGGTCCAGGTCTTCTCTTGGGATTACCAATCTCACGATCCATCGGCTCATCGGCCCTGTCAGGTGTGCTAATGGGGACGATTCCGTTCTGGCACTTCTCTGGTCATCTCTCGGTCAATCCTCACGACCACCCGTAAGGCAGCATGTCGCCGGCGTCGGCCTCTGGATCTCTGAATGCACGTGGCACATCTGATCCTGGGTGCAAATATCATTGCGGCAGTGTCCTGGAAGGAATCCTGCTCAAGATCTCTTCCAAGTCTCATCTCTGCCGAACTGTCTGGAAGTCATCGTCCTTTACTATATCGGTTTCTTGTTCCGGAACGTCTGCATACTCATCGCGACTCCTTTTGGAAGGTATATCCAAGTACGATGCCTCGGCATGCGTATTGCATCTCTGATATCGGCGGAGTAGAATGTCATCTTATCCAGATCTTGTATGAACCTCTTATTCCACTTTCTCTAATGAAGACTGCTTCGGACTCGTCTCGTCGTGGCTGCATGGACTGAGCTCCAACGGCTATCCTCGTATCTGGAGTCTCCCAAGAAATGCATCTCACCACCTGGCATCTAAATGAAGTCAAACCATCCGACCGATTTTTCAAAACCTCATAATCCCCCAAAGGGCTCAACATCTTGGGTACGGTTTAATAGTATCGAGTACGTACCACAGTATCGATGGTCCAGCCGTAGAAGGGCAAACCCAAGCCTCACTAATGGCGCCGTGGAACTGCCGTAAACCCTAAGGTTCAAAGGCTTTCACACAGTCATTAAGTCGAGTTAGGGTTTCATTCTTCTAGAGGGCCCATTGAATTGCCTGCATATCTTTCCGAATACTTTAAACTTGGAATAATAGATTTCTGACACTCGATCGTCTCTGTCGACTTTCAACGTCTCCGCGTGAAGTCGTCTCTAGCTGGAATCAATCTATCTGATGACCTCGCATCGAGGTAGCGAACGAACCATATGTCCTAGTCATTCATCCTTAGTGGCTAGCGACCTTCTATCATCTCTTAGTACAACTCGTACTGCAATAGCTCCAACATCTGGGGCGATATCTCTCGTTCGCAGCAATAACTAGCTCACTCGTCTGCACGATGAACAGTGCCTTAATCATCATGAATAAGCAATACATCAACGGTCATCAAAATCTGGCTGGCCTCTATCAGTGGCTCAATCCTCTGGTGCGGATCTGCACGTCCGAGTAATCTCATACAGCGATCCCTCCAACGCTCGTGGCGCTAAAACCTCATAAAAAGACACATCTCTACAATCGTGTGTCGCCGGAATTACGTCCTGGTCAGTCCTCGTTCGTGATGAGCTCGTGCTGACCGCAACTCTAGCCGTAACTCTCCCTGCCCATAATCGTAGCAGCAAACCATAACTGGTAATCAGGAATGAATATAATACTGAACAAAGAAATGTACATCCTAAGTCTTCTTAAGTGGAGTAGCGTATCGTAAGTATGCCGCGGAACATACCCACGGTACGTCACTCTACTTTAGTCACATATTCCATCAACCAAGGGTCATCCTACGCTCCGAAGGTAAAACCTAACGCTTTGATACCAACTTTGTCACGTCCCGAAAGTCCGGAATATGACAGGCACTTAAACTACGAACATCTCAAGGCGTACGTATTCTAAGTAAGTCGAAAACCCAGAAATCCAAACCAAGAAAAGTAGTAGAGTGTAGGAAAACCATTTTAAACCAAATAGTTTGCAACATATGCTAATATATGCATTTTAAAATCAAAAGTCTTTTCTAAAAATTTCGGCAGAGTTTTCTTTGTAAAACGGACCCCAAACGGGTACAAAACCTGATAAAGCATATACATGAATAAAGGCATCCCCAAGCGGGAGCTAGCTCTTCGTCAATCGATGGTCACAACCACGCAAGCAATATAATATACGACGCCGAAAGGCGAGGATCACAACAGAAAAGGAAACTCAAAATAACATGAAATCCATAGAAGTACAACGCGCGACTCTGAGGTCGAATGAATAAACAACACTGGTCTCTATCTCAAATAAATACATGTTTGGTTGATGGAACTTCTAGATACAACTGAAATATAATATACAATGTATAATGATGGGTACGATACAAATAAACCCACCTACTAGCAAGTCACCCGAAAAGAAGCAGTGCCAGCAAGCCGTAATGAAACCTGTACGGCAAAGACCTGCAAGAAACTGGGGCACAACGGGGGTGAGTTGCCAACTCGTGAAAAGAATACATCTACGAACAGAAATCGCATGTATGACGCAATCCTAGGTCATACGATCATAATATATCCTCGAATATATAACCAGCAGCCTATAACAATGGCTAGGGTATACCTCTAAACAACGGTAATACCAAGTGCTCGTGTCAGTGCCTCAAGTAGCAATATATCAAATGGATGAAGTATGCGTCCACGAAAAGTATGATGAAGTATTTAAATTGATATCAATACACATAAATTAGCGTCTCATTCCACAAATATTGGTGTAGGGGCATATAAAACAGCGTCCTCATCCCCTGTTATATATACATATGAAGTATGATCAATGTAATCAGAGTCTGTATGTGATCAATGTCGATATATATATGGATCCCGCCCACGTGTCACCCAATGACAATAAGCATCATGCATGTAAATATGAGGGTATAATCAAAATCATAGAAATACATCGTGAAAACAGTGCCTAGCATCGGCACAAAACATAGTCTCAATCTCAATATCTCAATGTCTCTGTATCAATCTCACCATCTAGGGCGCCGTCAATCCAGACCGGCCCCTACCATCAATCTCAAGACCACGACGGTATCCTCCGGATATCCGACGCGTCGGGTAAAATCACCGATCGGTAGTGCTCCCCTGCCAGGCTCAACGCCATCATCTGCGATCCTCTTGCCCCGGGGTACCGCACCGGGTCCACCATGAACCCGAAACGGTTCCTCCACTCCTCGAACTCGGGTCTCAAAATCCATCAGTAAACTCATGGTGGACGACTCATACATCATGGGAAAACCGCACTTTTTATTTAAAAAGAGAGAAAAGAAGTTTATATAAGTTTTGCGGTTTTCCCCCAAATCCAGAAAATCTCTTGGAAATCCGAATCCAAATCATCAATAGCATGTAAAACCATGAATATAGGCATGAGAATCCATGAATGCGGCATAACAATGAATAACAATATTCATGAAGTGACAAGTAATAACTAGAATGTCTAAACTGGCATATAAGGCAAGTACACTAATATCATGTCAACTACTAGCTAACAAGCTAAATCAAGCAATAATATTCTCTAAGTGTACGTGACATGGCAATTACCGATGAAGATGTGTGTGCGCCGGCAAATAAGTGTACATGGTACATACGCATCATCGGTAATGGTGCTGGTGTCCTAACAGCATAATATCAACAATAGAATATGAATCAAAATATAAGCATGCGATGCGGAGCGAACAACAATAATGAGTGGGAGCTAAATACTAGACACAATGATAACAAATCTGCATTTAATGTAATATGAGTCATACAGCTACACTAAACTATACGACCGAGTTAACAAACTAAACTAAAGGTAAGGAAGCCGCTTAACATCTGAGTCGATACATATATATAAATATATATTAGTCGGTGAACCAGCCTCGATAATATCACATCCGATACCATATCTCTATAATCAGTTATTCCCAAATCAAGAGTGCGGATCAAACATCAATATATAGCTCGTACGTGAATCCGTCGTACGGCATCCCAAATCTGGGTACGGGTCAATATCATACTCATCACACTGTTCATCTGGTATCCTCTTTATCAAGATCATCATCTGGGGTACTGACCTACGTCTAGTACACTACTAATATCATCAATATAATCATGATCCGACTACTGATCAACAGTCTCGTACAAACCGATATCATCATTATATATCGTCATAAAGAGGTATACATCGCCTAATGCGACCTATCATAAATATCTTATCATATCATATCATATCTTATATCATGATCACATGTCAACCATTTTATATATATATATATATATATCACTATTCACATGGCATCGTCATCCAATGATCCGATATAACATCAGGACGTATCTCAAGTACGAATCCTGCCATATCACCGATATCATAATCTCAGATCAAATATCATCGACTCATCTCAATCCCAAGTATCATCCTCAATCCGTATGTGAACACATAGTCCCATACCCATGTGAACACATAACTATATAGAATCCCATTTAAGCATATATGAAAGAAGAATGAATGCAAGTATGGGTGTGTGTGCGCATGTGTGGTGCGACCACTACTCTAGGGTTTCGCGACACTAAATCAATCCCAACACACCAAATATACATCTTTAACATCAATAATTTCCAAACAACATATAATAAAGGTATGTGTGTATACGTATCCGTATACATCACCACGAACTGCGGGGGTGCTATACGCCATCCACCCGACTTCTCCCCGTAGATATAAATCTACTCACCTTACTTCTCGTGTTCCGCTACCGATGTCACCATCTTCATCTTCATCGCCTTGACGTCACGTGGGGTACCTACAAAGATATCGCAAACACTAAAGCACATGAAAATCACATCGAAAACCGAAACGGCATACGCTACGCCCATAGGTACAAACCTATAGTCTCGCATGCAAACATGACCAATAACCCTTTGCCGTTGACGTTCAAACGCCATTTGACTGAAACGAATCACCAAATACCAAAATCTGTGCTAAAACAAGTCGTAAATCATGTGCCAACTCAAGAAAACTAACCCAGATTTTACCCTAAATGGAATCAGACAAAATTGCACATACCAAAGGTCAAATCTACTGGAAATAGGGCCCTGAACCAAAAACGAGGGCAATCCCACCTGCTCTGGCCGCAAGGGATTAAATCTATGGCCAGAAATAGGAATGATGGTCTAGGGCTTTGTGTGGTGGTTTCTATTTGCCTGCACATCTCACTGTCCAATCAATTTTATTTTCAGGTGGCTCGGGTTAAAGCAGATTTTAAAAAACCGTCCCAGATTTACAGTGTTCCCCGATATCGTCTCATAAATCCGTATTCTGGTTCTAATTCCTGGTTTGGGTTTAAAATAACATCACACCAGGGTTTCTAAGGTCACAACAAGTCTCAATTTCACTTTTGATTTCAGATCAAACCCTAAACCCTAACTTGAATTTTCCAAAGTCCTCAAAACGACACAATATCTACATGAAACAAGTATGGATGCACTAAGAATTGAAATAATATACTAAGGGTGCAGAAATTACCTCCTTTGGCAACTCAAGAATTTTCTTGAGTTGCTCAAAGTCCTCCAAATCCATTCTTTCTAGGTTCAATGTGTAGCTAGTGAGCTTGGGAGCAAGTTTTGTGAAATGGGAATAGGGTTTTGGGATTGTATTCATGATGGATCTAGGTTGAAGAGGGAGGAGGAAGAAGAGGGAGGGGCTGTAGCAGCAATGGGGAAGGAGAGGAGAGAGAATGAGAAGGGGAAAATGATGGGGGATAGTCTAAAAAAAAAAAGGGTTGACCGATTCCTCTCTCTTTCATAATCATTCCAACCTTTTTCTTTTCTTTATTCCTTCTCACTCAAAGGTAACCCTAGGCAACCAACTATCCACAACATGTAAGAAAATGTAACAAGTGTGGAAAAATGACATTATGCATGTTTTGCACCAAAAATACTAAAAACCCGATTAGCGATTTTTAATCGTGATTAGCACTAAAATAGGATATAACTAACCATAAAAACTTTAAAATGGCATAATCCCCCAAAATACCCTATTTTAGAATTTTCCATAATTTTTCCGAAATTTTCTCCATTTATCGGTATTTAATTATACCGAAATATTAAAATATTCATTAAAATAATATTAAATTATAAAAATTCCCAAAAATAATATTTTATTTTATCCTTTTGAAATGTTACAGAGTCTTTAGAGTCCCCCACAGATAGTTTCTCAAGTTCGGGCAAAACGTTGTAGAGGCCGTATGGTTTTATGGCAGGGTTCGAAAATGCACGTGCACTTGTGCACGTGTCATATTTCGGACAAATAATACTGGTGGGCTTTGGTTTAAGCCGGATCCAAGTATTATATTGAGTCGGAATATTTTAGTCTCTCGTATTCGTATTCGGTCGGAATACGGATACAGGTATGTATATACAGGTGAGGGGTATTCTCGTAATCCGTTACGAGAATATTTTAAAAGATGCATTTATTTTTGGATTAATCATTTTGGTTTAAATGATAATGGATTATGGAAAGTGTGACTCATTCTTTGTGACTCATTAATTCTAGAATGTTCACTAATGACTCATGTAATGAGTCATCTAGTGAGTCATGAAAGTATTAATGAGGTTTGTTTTGGGTGAGATATTTTAGGGTTGGGTTGGAGATATTTTTGTAAGATATTTTCTTTATTTCTCTAACACTAAACCTTATATATATCACACACAAGAGAAGAGGGCAGCCAAGGGGTTATATTTTGTATGCTTGGTTTTTTGCTCTCTTGACATAGTTTCTTGAGTTCACCATTTCCAATCCTTAGCATCTTCTTCAACCTCCACCCTAACCCTCTTATGTGATGAGAACCCTAGGGTGTTTGAGACAAAGTATTCTACTCATTCTCTACTTCATCTTGGTCATCTCTTTTAGCAGACTTGATGACCGAGTTGCCTCGGTATAGAGGCGGGAGCCCGTTTAAAGATCCGTTGACGTGGTGCCACCTAGACGAGGAGACAAGAGATCGGAGTTGCCACGAGGAGCGTGGGATGATGGCTAAAAACTGAAGGACTCGGATCGATCGGTATAGCCTTTCTACCTCTTTACAGTTTGTTAGTTTAGCGTTAATGGCAAGATCCAAGTTATATTATGCGATAGTGCCAGTTATAAAAGTTTTTGTTCCGTGTTTGTCGTCAGAATGACGGCCGGGGTGCTACCGTAGACTTACATGGTATCAGAGCCACGCCATTAACCTTTACTAACTTGTTCTAACGTGTTTAAAATATCGATCGAACGAAATTTCCAAAACCGCGACTTCAATGTTAAAGTTTCTATCTATTTTGTTTTGTCGTCTAAAAATTATTTTGAGCATCTCAGAAAATCGTGCAGGCTTTTTTAAGGATACTGTAGAAATTTAGTTCACTGTCTCCACAGTACTGCCGCGGAACCGCCACACAAACCATGGTTTGGCCGCGGTTCCGCCGTCGGTTTGGAGCAACAGAGTACCATATTTCTACAGTAGTGTCTTTCATAGGGAATTATGGTTTCTGGAATATTTTGTTTGGGCCCAGATTTTGTTTGAGTACTGCAGTTGTACTTGGGGCCCGCTTCGGGAAATTTTGTTGATCGGAATTTTAAACTTGTTAGTTTACAGTACTTACATTATATCTCCGACCGTGAATGTCATTCGAGCGGTAAATCGTGTCTAATTACTATAGCTCTTTTAGACGGGTTTGCGAACGTGACATTCGCGTTGATGTTCTGTGTTGTGCTGTGATGTTGCGGATTTGTCGTGGTGGATAGCTGTGTGCAATGGTAGTGCAGTTTGAATTTATTTGTACATTTGATATTGCGGGGCGAGCGTCCAACATATGGACTGCCGTCACTGCCTGTTTGTATAATATTCTTTTGGGGCACGACCGAGCTGAGGTCGATGTACCCGTTGTACATATTTTTCATTTATGTACTAGGTTTACCCCGCGACGGAGTGCACGGATAGCCGGGTTCTGGAGGGAAACGGGTCCGCATCTCATGGCTTTGAGAGGCAGAGGGCCTCACTCTAGAATTGGCAGGCTATTCGCCGCACTCGTAGGGGGTACAGGTTGACCCAAGGAGGGGTGCTCAAGTTACCGGATTCCGTGAAGTGCAGGGTGGTCCATTCACTTTGCTGTAGGGGGCTGCCTCGCTTCAGGTTTTGGCGGGTAACTTTCCGCATCCGTAGGGGTCTAGCTTTCATTGCACAGGCTATCCACACGACCAGGGGAACGTCGGGTTTCAATAGCGGCTCTGTGAAACCCGGGGATCCCAGATTATCTGTATTGTTCTGTGATGCTCATTACTTTTCTATAATGTTGCATTTATCATGCCTGGAGCGATTATTGTATATTGGTATATATACTAGTAGATGTTGTATATGTTTTACACCCGCACTAGTCCAGTCCCCGCTCTGTCGTTAGTTAAGTAACCTAACGGGTGATGACATGACCCAGTGGAGAATGCGGATAGCATATACGTACATTATATTTTCGTTCTTTTCTGGTGTGATTTATTGATGGGACTGCGTTGATTCTGATCAATGCAAAGGAAAACAAACCTATTTGGACGTTGTTGGAATAGTTTTAAAAAGGTGTTATTACAAAGACATTTTCTTTTGTTTTGCACAGTGGTATTTAGTTGGAATATCCTGCACCTCATTCGACGAGGCAAGGGCCGAGATCCCTTCACCGGGAGTGACCCCTTAGGCAGAAATTTGCGTCAGGGTAATAACTTCACTATAGTCAATTACTTGTTGCTTTGCATCGCGGTATTCAGTTGAAATATCCTACACCTCATTCCATGAGGAAAGGGCCGAGATCCCTTCACCGGGAGTTACCTCTTTAGCGAAGATTTTCGCCACTATATTTTTGTAAAAAGCTATCAGGTTCCTTCAACGAGATCAAGTTCATTACGTTAAAGGTTTTTCGCCAAAAACCAGCCGTAGCCCTCCGTCATTTCATATGAATGGTCGGTAGTATTCAAGCTATGTTTGTTTGGCCCTTAGTCAAGACATAGTGATTGGTAGCTGCTGGGATGTTCACATGTTGCATAGATAGATGCGTTGGTTTGGGACAGTCGTATTACTTTGTTGGCCCTTATTCAAGAGTATGTACGGGTGGGTTCAAATTAACAAGATAATGACGGGAAAAACTTGACATGTGACTTATGATTTGTTGGCCTTCAGTCAAGGTCATAAGAGCATGGGGCAAAAATCCACATCGGGAGTTTCTAACGAAACTGAAACTTGCCAAGTATGCGCATACCTTCTGGAGTATGATAACGTGAGTGGATTCCTTCACGTTATCATGTGATGATAGTTGGATCTCGATTCCCACTGATGAGTTGGTTTACTCTTCGGGTGATCCCGATTAATTCTTCTTTCAGGTTTGGAGGAGAATTTGACGGTACAGTGGGAGGTTTCCTGATTAGATAAAGTGATAACCATTCTGATCTAGGTTAGAGTGCACGCAGAGTGTTTCTTTTCTCTCTCTTTGGCAGCGACCATTGACCGACCCTAGACTATGACTCAGTGACCAAGTTGACAGAACCTTCTTAAAATACTGGATTTTGGATTGTCTAAAGTTGCATAAGTCATTGCTGCTCCTTCTTTTACCCTTTGCATTTCTCAGAACACCTCGTATCACTATGAACATCCACTTCCATTGGATAGATCCATCGTATGTTTATATACGAACTCGAAGGGAATTCTTCGAGGATGGATCTAGGTTCAGGAGAAATTGAATTGGTTTATTCAGTTGTCTTTTATTATCACCTTCTCTCAGGTTGCAAGGGCTCCTTGGTTTAGGAGAGTACACCTATTACGCTTATTGGATAGTCTTCTTCCAAACCATAGGCAGGTGTCGAAAGGTAGCGAATGAAGAAAACCAATTAGCCTAAGTAGGGTGTAAAGAAGGTAATAAATAAAGACAAAATAAAGGGATTAGAAAGAGGGCAAAGTAAATTGCGACTGCTATCATTTACGACCAAACCGCGTACTTCATCGCCACTCCTACTTCATCTTTGCTTTTTCCCCCAGTTCGGAAGAAATAGAATAAGGTATTATTCAGTTGTCTTTTATCATCACCTTCTCTCAGGTTGCGAGTACTCCTTGGTTTAGGAGGGTACACCTATTACGCTTATTGGATAGTCTTCTTCCAAACCATAGGCTGGTGCCGAACGGTAGGGAAGGAAGAAAACCACTTAGCCTAAAGGGGTGTACAGAAGGTAATGAATAAAGACAAATAAAGGGATTTGGAGAGATAGCAAAGAATATATACGGTTATAGTCATGAATTGGATTATGGAAGAGGCATTACTAGGAATACCAGGATACCCCTACGAAACATTTTCATATTTCAGTTTCACTGTGCGTTCGTTAAAAGAAAACTGATTTCCCAATTAGATACTTACTCCAGGATATGTATTTACCAGGTATGATTCTCACATCTGTATGGTTTTACAGATGATGAGTAGGAGTAAGTTATTGGGAATAAGGTGATCATCCTCTTTATATCGGAATTCGTTGTAATTGGTGATATTTGAGGAAGTCGCCTGGGTTTTTGCCGAACGGCAAGTATTTGGTTTTGAGTATCCGTTGTTGTGCACCAATTTCAAACTGATATATCTTTACGTTTATTTTTATAAAGTGAGATATAACTTTTTGAAATTATGTCCATGACATTTACCTATATCAGTTGACGATTGGGTAAGGAGCATTGAACAACGGAGTAGTTCTTAACCATAGGTACAGTTTTCAACCTACGATGCACAGGTTCTGAGTTATTCAACTCAGGGGACTCATACAGAGTATTGTATGTTGTCCAGTGTTCATTAGGACAAAGGTCCTCATACTATGTTTTGTTTACTTGTGACTTCTCTAGTTTTTAGACAAGTGTTTCGTAGAAATACAATGTCTAAGTTTTGAGAAGTTATACGTATAAGAATAAAGTAGAGAACCAGATGTCGCAAGTATCGGGATTCTTCAAGCTGATCGAAGATGTAGATACTTGTAATTGGTATTCAGTTGATAGTAATGGTTTTGAGAAACTTGTTTCTCTTTCAGGTTACTCATAATTGGATGTATTCGTAAGTTGAGTAATGCTGATTAGCCTCTCTCCATTAAGTTGATATGCACTGGAGACAGTTGCATGATTTGAATCTGGTTCCAATTAAATAAGTGTCAAAGTTTCTATATTGGATATAGAATGGTTCATATCATAACGATGTTAAAGTACGGGAAGTTGTCCGGCTTATGATTAAAACCAGACTCTAGATAAACTCAATGCACGTTTCTGTAATGGCAGTTTGTGGGTTGACCCAGGCTATGACGAGGGTTGACTTTCTACCATCTGGAAGATCAATGGTGATATTGTTCTTGACTCACCACGGTTTTAGTAAAATGGATTTTTTCAGAAAACAGTAGTGGGAGTATGGTAGAACTGGAAGTGATTCCAGAACCGCAAACGATTACGGAAAATTTAATAGGACCTAAAGATTCAATCAGGTTTAACATTCCATTAGCCACTCCGCAGATATGGTGGGTAACCTCAGGCACCCGAGAGGTACTCCGGTAGCCTCAAGGACGGTGACAGAGAGGTTCTTGTTTACCCAGACTTGACACTACTGTTGTTCCAGGCTATGAGACCCAGCAGGAGGATAAGTATAGCGTCGTTCTAAACTCGCTTTAGAAGTGCACGTATATATTATTCTGCCAGAGGGTTTTTGTGGTCAGTGGGAGCAGCGGAAGCATAGTGGGCAAGTAGCTTATGTCTATTTATAGACTAGAGCAGATATAGCGGAAATAGATCGTCTAATTTTGATGTGATGGTCATGGCTTTGACTTCATCAGAATAGGGGATGGATCTGTTAAGAAGGTAGTAGGGTGTGATGTCCTGGTATTTGGATGACATACACAGAGTAGGAAGTAAAATTCCTATACTGTTCAGTTGATAAAACTGCACATTTAATATGACACTTTTCCTACTATTTTAATATAATAAAAGGTGTTTATTATAATATATGATACATGTGAGGGTTTATCTGTAAAAATACTATTTTCATGTGTTTATATGTTATAATTAACATTTGGTAGGAAAAAGTAAGCATATCATATCCATGTAACATTTGGCCCATTTAAATATGCTTACCTTATTAAATACCTTTGACCAATTCTTAATGGCTAAGTTGATATCTCAATAAAACAAACTCTACTAATATTATTTGTTGAATTTGTTGTGCAGAATTTTCAGGGATGAAATCAAGGAAATCAAAGTTGTTAGAACAAACCTGCCTAATTAAGAAAGTAAACTAAAGAAATCAAGTCTGGCAGTGACGTAGAAAAGATTTTCAGTTTCCAGAGATATCAAAAAATCACGAAGAGCTACATAGATGAAGCCCCAGAAATTTAAGGCCGAGATCCCATCATAAGACCGCGGATCCGCGGTCAAACCCATCCAACGGCCGCGGTTCCGCCGCGGATTTGAGGAGTTAGGATTCTGGATTTTTTGGTTAGAATCGTAACAACTAGTTACCATATTAGGAAACTAGGGTTCCGGCTCTGTGAGTATAAATAAGGACCGAGAGCCTCTTGGAAAAATCATCAAGCCGACGAGATCACGAAGTCCAAGACGGCTCACGCATCCAGGCTGATCATCAACGGTTCATCTACCTCCTTAGAAGAGATCGAGAAGCAAACTAGGTTTTTGTAATCATTTTCTAAGGAATCAAAGTGTACTTGATCTTGTTGATTAATAAAGATAGTTTATTGCATTTTATTTTCTTCATGATTTCTATCTCTTCTTATCCCAACATGCGCGAGTAATTCTCCGCTTGTTAGGGTTCGTAGGATTAGGGTAGGTTAATGGATAATGAAGATCCCTAAACGCTTTTTACGTCCTATAAAGTTTATAAACTTTATCAAAAGAATCATTAACATCCTAATAGGGCGCGCTACCAATTCGTTGTTAGTCTCGACCGCGATTAGAGATTAGATTAATGATTGTTTTGGTAAAGGCTAGATATAAACGGAGTTCCGTGTCGAGATAGGGGTTAAGAGTGGGATTCCTTTTCCCTCCAGAAACCCTAATCTACACGCATCACTGTCGTTCTAGTTTTAAATCTATTAAAGGATAAAAAGGATAATTTTTAATTAATCATCCATAACTACTAAATCCTAACGAACCCTACAAGCCCCCTTATTATATTAACTACATCCATAAATAATCTAGATCTGTATTTTTCATTAGTGCTTAACGTAGATCTAGAAACTATTCATCAACATTCTTATTTCTTCCTCCTTTCTCAACACAAAAGTAAGAGTAAAAGGTTCCACGTTTCCTTGCGGACGACCCGTACTCATCTCGGTCTCGCTACATGCGACACCGTTATTGATTGCGGTTATTCTACAAACACACTTTTTCGTACCAATCAAATGGCGCCGTTGTCGGAGATACGTGCATAATTTTTTATTCTTACTATTTGTTTTGAATTCTTACTTGATCCATATCATAATTAAAACAAAACTGCAAATTGCATATTTAACGATTTGTGCGTGAATTTTTGCAAGGAGATCTGGAGTCACAGACTTGAGAAAACAGGAGACAGAGACATTCTTAGAGATCCAGAGGAGCATAGAAGGGCACAGAAAAAATTTCATCAACAGATCCTTATCTCCTGCGGCGGAACGCGGCAAAGGAGAGCATCTGCGGCGGAAGCGCGGTGCAATAGGGGATCTAGGGTTCCACACTTCTCTGGTATCTTTCTCAACTCCTTCTCTCCCCTCTCAAATCCAATAAAATCTATTTTTTGCAGAATTCTTTGCAAAAATAGCGCCGCTCAAAAAAATCTTTTTGTAAAAGTTTTGTTTTGTGGTTTGTTTTTGCATATTTTAATACGGACTTTAAGGGGCAAGCCCACAATTCAGATTAGGTAGGGATTTCATCACCCTTCCTAGGCCCCAAAAATCACAAAACGAGCATCTGCATCAACCCTACATTAATTTAAAAAAATATCTAGACAAGACTCTAAGGACTGTCGCGCTCAATAAGGACAGAGGAAGGTCGTAGGTAATCTATCACTTATCCGCATTACTTTGGTGGTGTCTAGGCAAGTGTGTCGAAGGCAAGTGGTTACTTAATTAGGCCCGCTATTTTCGGTGATTCATATTTTCATCAACCGACATCGACCGAGATGGAAGGATTTCCATCAAATTTTCATAACACCACTCTACCACCGCCCGCAGGTGCGCAGAATCCTCCGCGCATTTCTCTCCAAGAGATATGCTACCCTACACGTGGTCCCCTTCCTACCTGTCTTTCCATTCCACGAGCCAATGGGGACAATTTCGAAATTAAACTCCAATTCATCAAACTATTGCCCAAATTTCACAGTCTTGAATCTTAAGACGCATACGTTTTTATCTCCAAATTCGAAAATGTATGTGCAATGATTAGCACGTCACAACTGTCTATGGATGCTCTGCGTTTACGTCTTCTCCTATTCACTTTGTGCGATTTAGCCGAGAAATGGCTTTATAACACACCCGCACATTCTATTTCAACATGGGATGAATTCGTTGCAGCATTCCTGAAGAAATTTTATCTCAATCATAAGACCAGCCGTGTTCGGAGCGAAATCTTCAAATTTACCCAACTTCCCAATGAACCATTTTGGAAATGCTTTGAACGGTTCAAGGATCTTCTTATCCAATGTCCTCATCACGGAATCCCTAGATGGGATCTGTGTCGAATTATCTATGAGGGTATTGATTTCATGACAAAACAGATACTTGAAACCATGTGTCAATGTCAATTCCTATCTAAAGATGACGGTGAAGCTTGGAAATACCTGGAAGATCTTGCTCAAAACACTTTACAATGGGAAAGTGTTAGCCACTCATCGTCTAGGGAAGGTATCAATCAGCTCGATATTTCCGTCATAATGAGAGCCGAAATAGCCGCTATACAAAGGAAACTCGACGCTATAGAAAACAGAATCTCTTCAACCTCCCTAAATCAATACACACTTCCAAAAACCATGTGTGGATGCTGTTCCGACCCATCACATTTGACGGAAGAATATCCTTTGAATGTACCGTTTCAAGGTCACACTAATGCTGCATTTCAGCAACAACCTAGAAACGATCCTTCTTCTTCCACATATAATCAAGGTAGGAGGAATCACCCTGATTTTGCTTGGAACCAACACCAAACTCAAAACACGGTTTCAAACCAGAATGACTTTCAAAGGGTCCCTCCACAACAGCAACCACCACAACTGAGTCAGCTCCCCTGTCAACCACAAAATTTTCAAAACCTGGCCAACAACTTTGATCCTTCTTTTGCCGGTACTGCTACTCCCTCTGCACTCGACATGTTCATTGCACATTCCATGCGAAAGAATGATATTTTAACGTCTTCTATCCAAACGTTAGTACAAAATTATGCCTCCCATGGTGAGAGTATTAAATCGATAGAAGCACAAATCGCACAACTGACTGCTGCAATTAGTGCTAGAGAGAAAGGGAAACTTCCATCTCAACCCTTACTTGATCCTGGACCCTCGCATTATAATCATGTGAGTGTTATTTCCACAATGAGATCTGGAAGAGTGCTGGATAACCATGTGGGTGAACAGATTGATAATGATGAATTGATCATCAACACCCCGGCTTCCAATTCCACTTCCACTTCTACTTCTTACTCTACTTCGTCTAGTTTACCTTCTTCCGAGCCTATTCTACTTTTTCCCCAAGGCTCGAGCCCTCCACCCACTTCATCCTTTCCACCCCCACAAACTTCTCCACAGATGTTGGACCCAACACTTATTGATAAAGCTCCATTTCCAGATAGGTTGAGGCCCAACAAACCTAACGCACAAATGGAGAAGATTGTGGATATGTTCAAGCAGGTTAACGTAAACATCCCTATTCTAGATGCAATTCAACAAGTTCCGGCTTATGCGAAAATCCTTAAGAACTTGTGCACTAGGAAGAGGAAGACTCAAGTGCCGAAAAAAGTTTTCATGTCGAGTAATGTAAGCACGGCTTTTACACAGAATTTACCCAAGAAACGTAAGGATCCTGGCTGTCATACAATCTCTATTTCTATTGGGGGTAAAAATGTCAATCCTGCTTTACTCGATCTTGGCGCTAGTGTTAACCTGCTTCCATATTCTGTGTATGAGCAATTGGGTATCGGAGAATTGAAACCATCGCAATGCACCTTACAGATGGCAGATCAATCTATCACCCGCCCAAGGGGTATGCTTGAGGATGTGTTAATAAAAGTCGGGGATTTTATCTTCCCTGTGGACTTTATTGTTCTAGATACACAGTCTATAGCAAACCCACGGAACCAAATTCCAGTGATTCTCGGTCGACCCTTTTTGGCTACTTCCAACGCTTTAATCAACTGCCGAAATGGCTTTATGACCCTATCCTTTGGGAAGAGTCAATTGAGCTTAACATTTACAAGTTGGGAAGAGAACCCTCCGAACCCTATGCTCATATGTGTTCTGTCGAAACAATAGATTCCGACAGCAGCGAAATTGAAGAGCTTCACGATACTGATCTCGACTCCGCTATTACATTGTTGTCCGGGTCAACATCTAACGCTGAATATGGACCTTTTATGGAGTCTGGGTATCATCCCGTTCTTTCCGATGAGATTATTATTCGGGATATCGATGAAAGTTTTGAAAAAAATTTCGCTGACGAACTTGCATTCTTAGAAAATATGGGTGTTGTGATGAATTAACCTCAACACAAGGAAGTTGAACCATCACCATTTCTTCCTATCAACAACAAGAATGCAAGTAATCCACCTTCATTGTTTTGTTTCTACAAACCGAGACGTAAAGCCGTTCTTTACCATCTCCTATCTCCCCACTTCTTCAAATCTCTGGTTTTTCACCAAACAGTACGTTTCATCGATAAATTTTTTGAATGGTTGGCGTTGAATTTTGGTCTTTGCAAGGCTTTACTTTGACCAATAATTTTAACCCCCCCAAATAATTTTAAATGCTTAATACGATTTTACTTAAGTTTGGGGGGGATATTTTGGCTCTTGAAAGAAATTTTTTATAAGATTGTGAGCCAAAAATAAGTTTAGGCGAGGATTTCACTTTCATTATTTCTTGTCCCCTTTTTCCTACCAAGTCTACAGGTTTTTGAGCTTAACAGGTGACATCAGTGAGGACACTGCTGTAAACAGGTTTGGGGGAGGTTTGTGCTTATTCACACATTACTTTGCATTATACTATATATAAGCACAAAAATTTTAAATTTTTTTTTTGATAATGAAAGTTTGAAAGTGAAAAATTTACATATTAAAGATAGGAATAGTTTAAGAAAAGTAAGAAAGTTAGATGTTTTCTTAAATGAAACTGCTAATAAGTAGTTATGAGCTGTTGTCCCAAGGGTTAGTAAGATGAAGGAAATTACTAATCTAAGGATAAAAATAACCCTGAAAAATAGTTCCTATTCTGGAAGCCAAACATTTGAACGTTGATACCCTACTATACGCACTCACACACACATCTTGAAACTCGGGATAGTAGAGGATACCTTGAAATGCTCTTATCTAAAAGCCGAAGTATGAAGAAAATAAAAGTGGAAAATAAAAGATAAAATGGTGAAAAGAAAAAAATGAACACTGGTTTTGTTATCGCCAAGGCAGCAATAAAAAAATATAGCGAGGGTGCTTTATCACCTAGTGCCTTAGACCAACTGGTTTGGGAGCCACTGCTAAGCCTTAGGTGTTGCAAGACGAGAAAATTCACCTAAATAAGTATGCACATGAGTAATCGATCGGTTAGTACCTCAAGAAATATTAACGGTCACATGAAAAATGTGTGAGCGAATTCCATCTAAATATCTATTAAAAAGTACTAAGGTAGATGGACAAGAGTATGATTGCTTGAATTGAATTCTCTGAGTGTAGGGATGTCCAGTTCACACACGTAGGGGTATATGATCAATGTTTGGAAGAAAGGTAGGAATGAAAACTAAAGGCGATGTTTTATTGAGGGATAATGTGATTTCTAACATTTTTTGACGACCATTAAGATAGGGCTCATAGCAACTGAAAAGCTGGTGTAGTTGAAAACTCTTATTTTTAAGTTCTTTCTTTTATAGTTCTTATCTTTATATGTAACTTTCACCATCTCTCTTTTATTATAGGATTTTGTGGGTGTAATCCGCTGAAATCCCTCAGGAGACAACACTCCTCCTATTAGGGACACCTAGAAGTTTAACGGCTTGTTGCACGTGCTCAGTACAATCGTGTTGTCTACGAAAGTGTGCTTAGATTTCTCATTTCTTTTTCTCCTTCTCTTGAATAAACTAGTTTGCTCGGGACGATCAAAGATAAGTTTGGGGGTATTTGTTCAGTTGATAAAACTGCACATTTAATATAACACTTTTCCTACTATTTTAATATAATAAAAGGTGTTTATTATAATATATGATACATGTGAGGGTTTATCTGTAAAAATACTATTTTCATGTGTTTATATGTTATAATTAATATTTGGTAGGAAAAAGTAAGCATATCATATCCATGTAACATTTAGCCCATTTAAATATGATTACCTTATTAAATACCTTTGACCAATTCTTAATGGTTAAGTTAATATCTCAATAAAACAAACTCTACTAATATTATTTGTTGAGTTTGTTGTGCAGAATTTTCAGGGCTGAAATCAAGGAAATCAAAGTTGTTAGAATAAACCTGCCTAATTAAGAAAGTAAACTAAAGAAATCAAGTCTGGCAGTGACGTAGAAAAGATTTTCAGTTTCCAGAGATATCAAAAGATCACCAAGAGATACATAGATGAAGCCCCAGAAATTTAAGGCCAAGATCCCACCATAAGACCGTGGATCCACGGTCAACCAACGGCCGCGGTTCCGCCGCAGATTTGAGGAGTTGGGATTCTGGATTTTTTGGTTAGAATCGTAACAACTAGTTACCATATTAGGAAACTAGGGTTCCGGCTCTGTGAGTATAAATAAGGACCGAGAGCCTCTTAGAAAAATCATCAAGCCGACGAGATCACGAATTCCAAGACGGCTCACGCATCCAAGCTGATCATCAACGGTTCATCTACCTCCTTAGAAGAGATCGAGAAGCAAACTAGGTTTTTGTAATCATTTTCTAAGGAATCAAAGTGTACTTGATCTTGTTGATTAATAAAGGTAGTTTATTGCATTTTATTTTCTTCATGATTTCTATCTTTTCTTATCCCAACATGTGCGAGTAATTCTCCGCTTGTTAGGGTTCGTAGGATTAGGGTAGGTTAATGGATGATGAAGATCCCTAAACGCTTTTTACGTCCTATAAAGTTTATAAACTTTATCAAAAGAATCATTAACATCCTAATCGGGCGCGCTACCAATTCGTTGTTAGTCTCGACCGCGATTAGAGATTAGATTAATGATTATTTTGGTAAAGGCTAGATATGAACGGAGTTCCGTGTCGAGATAGGGGTTAAGGGTGGGATTCCTTTTACCTCCAGAAACCCTAATCTACACGCATCACTGTCGTTCTAGTTTTAAATCTATTAAAGGATAAAAAGGGTAATTTTTAATTAATCATCCATAACTACTAAATCCTAACGAACCCTACAAGCCCCCTTATTATATTAACTACATCCATAAATAATCTAGATCTGTATTTTGCATTAGTGCTTAACGTAGATCTAGAAACCATTCATCAACATTCTTATTTCTTCCTCCTTTCTCAACACATCTAAAGTAAGAGTAAAAGTTTCCACGTTTCCCTGCGGACGACCCATACTCATCTAGGTCTAGCTACACGCGACACCGTTATTGATTGCGGTTATTCTACAAACACACTTTTTCGTACCAATCATATACTACGATCGGTTATACTGTGGTTGTTACACAGTTGTTTCTCCATAAAGGATATGGATATAATATCTGACATTCTGGTTACTAGATCTATGGTTTTAGATCTAGATTTGGGTGTTTCTCAATGTGGGTACTTTGACAGTATTCTAAAGGTATTTAGAATAGATGACTCCTGGCATGGTGGTGTACCTGCAGGTGATGGAGTCACCCTCTCTAAAGGTGTCTTACAGACTAAAGGGGAGAGGGATGTGCATGATTGGCATATCACTTGCTTAGGCAATTGAGTCAATCATGAGATGTCAAGTACCATACCAGATGTTGTTTTTGCACTAGATGCAATAAGTTTAATATTAATCCAATCCGGGAGAAACATACGGAAGAAGTTTTAGAACATAAGTGCATGTTCTAGGGATTTGATAACGGCAGCCTCCTTCGGGAGACGGTTATCATTCCAGGCTTCCAAAGGTGACATGGATGATGGAGTGATTGTTAGAGTTTTAGTTTTTCCTCTGACAAAGGGGGCAGTATTATAGACAGGTGGTCCAAGAGGATACTGTGGGAGGCATGGTGCTGGATACTGATTAGGTTCAGTTGACGATACAGTCTAAGAAGTTTGGATTTGGAGTTCATTTATGAACTAGGTCCCATCAGATATCCAGACATATTCTAAGACAGGTATTACTCAATTCGGGAGATGGCTTTTCTTAACGAACTTGAGATTAAGAGAGACATAGAAAGAAACATCAGGGCGGATCCACTCATTGAGGCTATTTCTCGAACATAAGAGTTTTACAAACGAGCTTTGTGAAACTGATTAGTAGAGGAGTTGGGTGTTCGGTATCACACGGGCTGTGAGTATGCGACATCGCAATAATTAGCCTTAAGTGCAAGTGGGAGATTGTTGGATATAGTGCCCTCAAAGTCAATTATTGGATCGCAGGTACGTGATTGCAATGATTGAGGGAGGACCTATACCAGTAGGACAGTCTTACTCAAGATGATAGTATGCTATCCGGTTTGCCTTTATCAGTCGTGTACAGCTTTAGGTGACATGATCACTATTACACGTTGATAGAGCCCTTAGGATCCTGCTTGACTACCAACAGTATGATGGCGATCATATACGTGAGAGTTGGGTAGTCCATAAGCACATCCTTAAAAGTGGTCCCTAGTCATGGGAGTTTCGAGATAGGGCATCGATACTCCGGAGTAGACTGGTGTATACAGTCGAGACCCCGACGAGGGGTGGTGGCCGGTCTCACAAGCCATTGGTGTCAGTTGGATCACCTAAGATATATACAGGTGCTTATTGGGTTATGAGTACACCGGACAGGACTCACCGGGAACCTGCTAGTTGGTATTTATACCTAGCGTCAGATAGCAGTTCCCTGGTGACATGTGTACATGTTAGTTCATCGACCTGAGGTCATCATTTATCTCGTGTGAGTTCCCACTGTTCTTTGATTACTACCCTACCACGGCTCAAAGGAGTCGTGCAAACAGGTTTTAGTTGGGTACAGTCCCGAGCTACATAGAGGCAAGTGAGCGGATCGGCAGGGGATTCGTCTCTCCCGGTATTGGGGGTGAAATCGCGCTGTGTCTAGGAAAGCCATTACACCAAGTCCTTAGCCAAGGCAGGTGAGAATTACTGGTAAGTATTCCAGTAGTTTCTCAGGGTGTTCAGGGCTACTCTCCGACACGACTTATACCGCTATTGGGGGTCTGACGTTACCAGCCCTCTAGTCCTGATATGCGATGCTCATAGACGAACGGGCCGGACTGTACGTATATTTTCACTGATAGGCTCAGTAGGGTTCCAGGATGAGTTCGCTCATCAGCTTCCCTTTCCGTCAGTACATGGGCAGCCGTTACGCACAGCTAGAGCCGCTGATGTGCTTGTGGTTAAACCTACTGCCAGGGTACTGACGAGTCTTTAGAGTCCCCCACAGACAGTTTCCCAAGTTTGGGCAAAACGTTGTAGAGGCCGTATGGTTTTATAGCATGGTTTGAAAATGCACGTGCACTTGTGCACGTATCATATTTCGGACAGATAATACTGGTGGGCTTTGGTTTAAGCCGGGTCCAAGTATTATATTGAGTCGGAATATTTTAGTCTCTCGTATTCGTATTCGGTCGGAATACGGATACAGGTATGTATATATAGGTGAGGGGTATTCTCGTAATCCGTTATGAGAATATTTTAAAAGATGCATTTCTTTTTGGATTAATCATTTTGGTTTAAATGATTATGGATTATGGAAAGTGTGACTCATTCTTTGTGACTCATTAATTCTAGAATGTTCACTAATGACTCATGTAATGAGCCATCTAGTGAGTCATTAAAGTATTAATGATGTTTGTTTTGGGTGAGATATTTTAGGGTTGGGTTGGAGATATTTTTGTAAGATATTTTCTTTATTTCTCTAACACTAAACCTTATATATATCACACACAAGAGAAGAGGGCAGCCAAGGGGTTATATTTTGTATGCTTGGTTTTTTGCTCTCTCGAAATAGTTTCTTGAGTTCACCATTTCCAATTTTTAGCATCTTCTTCAACCTCCACCCTAACCCTCTCATGTGATGAGAACCCTAGGGTGTTTGAGACAAAGTATTCTACTCATTCTCTAGTTCATCTTGGTCATCTCTTTTAGCAGACTTGATGACCGAGTTGCCTCGGTATAAAGGCGGGAGCCCGTTTAAAGATCCGTTGACGTGCTGCCACCCAGACGAGGAGACAAGAGATCAGAGTTTCCACGAGGAGCGTGGGATGATGGCTAAAGACCGAAGGACTCGGATCGATCGGTATAGCATTTCTACCTCTTTACAATTTGTTAGATTAGCATTAATGGCAAGATCCGGGTTATATTATGCGATAGCGCCAGTTATAAAAGTTTTTTTTCCGCGTTTGGCGTCAGAATGACGGCCGGGGCGCTACCGTAGACTTACATGAATACGTTCGAATTTACATCTTATGAAACTTGCGAGTCATGTCTCAAAGGCAAGATGACCAAAACTCCATTTACGGGACACGGAGAAAGAGCTACTGAACTCTTGGGACTGATACATAGTGATGTATGCGGTCCTATGTCTACACATGCCAGGAATGGTTCCTCGTACTTTATTACATTCATCGATGATCTCTCAAGATTCGGACAAGTGTTCCTCTTGAAACACAAATCTGAAGCTTTTAAGAAATTCAAGGAATATAAGTACGAAGTTGAGAACCAGACGCGTAAAAGTATTAAAATCCTTCAGTCTGATCGAGGAGAAGGATGCTTAAGAATGGAATTTCGAGACTATTTAAAAGAGAATGGGATTCTCTCCCAGCTTAGTCCACCGTATACACCACAGCACAATGGAGTGTCGGAGCGGAGAAATCGCACCCTATTATATATGGTGCGCTCTATGATGAGTAATGCTGAGTTACCTATTTCCTTATGGAGTTATGAACTTGAGATAGCTGCATACCTATTGAATCAAGTTCCATCAAAATCTGTGCCTAAAAAACCATATGAGATATGGAGTGGGAAGAGACCATATCTTAAACGAGTTAGGATATGGGGTTGTCCGGCCTATGTTAAAAAACAAAATCCGGACAAACTTGTGGCACGATCAGTTCTTTTCAAGTTTATGGGATATCTAAAGAATTCACATAGATATCTATTCTACCACAGCGAGGAACAAAAGGTGTTTGTTGCTCAACATGCCACTTTTTTATAAAAGAAATTTCTTGTTAAAGAAACTAGTGGTAATTAGGTAGAGATGGAAGAAGTTCCTGCTACACAAACTACAGCTGATGATTTGGTAGAACCGGAGGATTCAATAGTCCCCAACGAATCTCAGCCACTCCGCAGATCTAATAGGATTTCTCATCCACCTGAGAGATACTACGATTTTCTCATAGACGGTAGGAGTGAGGATTGCATCTTGGAAGATGATGATCCAACAAGTTTCGAGCAGGCCATCACAAGTGGGGACTCTGTGAAATGGCTGGATGCTATGCGATCTGAGATGGAATCCATGTACCCCAACAAAGTATGGACTTTGGAAGCTGCTCCTGAAAGGGTAAAACCCATCGGGAGCAAGTTGATCTTTAAGAAGATACATAGAGTAGTTGGAAAGGTTGAGACCTTCAAAGCTAGACTTGTCGCAAAAGGTTTCCGTAAATGACCAGGTGTCGACTATGATGAGACTTTTTCTCCAGTGGCGATGCTTAATTCCATCAGGATCCAACTTGCTATTGATGTATACCATGACTACGAAATTTGGCAGATGGACTCAAGACCGCTTTTCTAAATAGTGATTTAGAAGAGAGTGTGTACATGACACAGCCAGAGAGCTTCGTAGACAGTAGGAGCAGCGGAAAGGTGTGCAAGCAGCTTAAATCAATTTACGGATTAAAGCAGGCATCACGGAGCTGGAACATTTGTTTTGATGTAGCAGTCAAAGAGTTTGACTTCATCAAAAACGTAGATGAACCTTGTATATACAAAAAGATTGTAGAAAGTATGGTTGTCTTCCTCGTATTGTACGTGGATGACATACTCTTGATAGGAAATGGTGTTTCTATGCTACACGCGGTCAAACTCTTCCTATCGCAAAAGTTCTCCATGAAAGATTTGGGTGATGTCTCCTACATCCTAGGGATTAAGATCTATAGATATAGATCTAAACGGATATTGGGATTGTCCCAACCTGGTACATTGACACCGTACTAAAGAGGTTTAGTATGGAAGATTCTAAGCATGGTAATTTACCCGGTTGTTCAGGAATCACTCTCTCCAATGAGATGTCTCCCAAGACAGATTTGGAGAGGGCTCGCATGGAAGTGATACACTATACTTCTGTTGTTGGTCTATCATGTACACGATGTTATGTACCAGACTGGATGTAGCTTACGCACTAGGTATGATAAGTAGGTATCAATCAGACCCAGTGGAGAAGCACTGGACAACTATGAAGAACATTCTTAAGTAATTAAGAAGGACTAAAGAAATGTTCTTGGTGTATGGTAACGGAGAACTCCAAGTGGAGTTCTTTACTAATTCGAGCTTTCAAAGTGATAAGGACGACAGTAAGTCGGTCTCGGGTTTTGTCTTCATGTTGGATATATGTATGCCCTAGAGGCCATTATATGATAGTGGATGTATTTTATACATGTATATATATATTCAGTGTACATTCTTGCTCGACATGATAGTATGTTATCTGGTTCTTCTTTATCTGACATGTTGACTTGATCATGCTTTTATTCATTTACACATGTTGATAAAGCCCTGAGGATATTTGCTTGACTACTGTGATTCTGATGGAGATCATACTAGTGGGACGTCTGTAGTTTATAAGTATATCCTGAAATGTCCCTAGTCGTAGGTGTATCGAGATAGGGCATCAATATACCAGAGTAGACTAGTGTATATGATACTAGACCCATATGATAGGCGATAAATGTTCCCACATCCATTGATGTTTGACATCGAGATCGTATACGGGTGCTCAGTGGTGACTGGGTACACTGGACGGACTCGCCGAGAACTCCTATATGGTATTATATCTATCGTCGGATAGCAGTTCTCAGGTGACACTGGTACAGGTTAGTCTGTAGACCCGAGATCGTCATAGAGTCTTGTGTGTTCTCCCACTGTACTTTGATTACCATCCTACCGCGGCTCTACTGAGTCGTGCAAACAGGTGGCTTTTTGGTACAGTCCCGAGACACACAAAGACGATGAGCAATAGGAGGGGTTTCGTCTCTCCCGGTATTGGGAGTTGATGTTGTGCTATGCTCGATTGGCTATATCAGTAAGTCCCTGGCCAGGGCTGTTGAGATTTACTGATAAGTGTTATCAGTAGTTTCTCGATTTGTTATAAACCATTCATCGGCACGATTTATTGAGTTATTGGGGTCGACGTTACCATCCCTAGACTTGATATGCAGCATATTTGACGAAGAGACCGGACTGTACGGTAGTGTTGCCGGTTGGCTCGACGAGAGTTGTGACAGGTTCGCTTGTTTTCTTCTGATCGCTCAATATCCAGGTGACCGTTACGTTTATCTGACCTCTTGCGGCTTGGGGGTGCTTGATATGATCATCACCCACTGCCGGCGTATTGACGAGTCTTAGAGTCTCACAATGGAGTTAGCTATCCCAGACGAAACGATGTCGTGTGCATATGAGATATGCGCGGAGACCCGATTAAATCCGCGTATGTGATACCGTATATTAATCGGGCGGTTTGCTATTGGTCAGGTCGTATGTGATATGACCGGTTTGCTAAATCAAGTGTTGATTTATCATTGACTATTAGCTCTTTCACTTTAAACCCTACTTGTCTTTTGTTGTATGCATGCATGCATGCATTTATTCTCTTTGATGCACATATGGATGTGCATGCACTCATACATGCATACACAATTCTATCATGGTTGTTGATATATTGGATGGTGGCAATATAAGACTCACACCTTAAAAAATATGTTGATATTTATTTTTGGAAAAGATAAATGGAATTGGATAATTACTCATGGTTGATTATTATATTCCCCCCCCCCCCCCACCACTAACCTTTGTGTTAACCATGAGTTATTTTCCATGGCCATTTTTTATCCAAATATAAATATCTAGATATTTATTAACTTGGGTTAAGAGTGAGAAGAAGAAAATATATATATTTTCTTTTCTCATTCTTATCTCAATACTTATCATTATTTTGAGCTCTTCATTTGCCATCTTCTTCTTCCTCACTCTCTTTCTCTCTAGGTTTTAATAGTGAACAAAAGAGTGATCAATTTAGGGTTTTGAAGTGAGAGAACAAACCACATCATCATTCTACACTACTTTTGCCCATTAGTTTAGAGTGTTGGCTTCTACTCCTTCTCTTGATCAAGTGGAGCTACAAGCTTGGACAAAGAGGACTCCGGGTGGATCGTCGTGGACTTGGAGGATCTCAAGCAAGCTTCTTTCAACCCTCAAGTGGCCAAGGAGTCTAGAGTAGGGAGCTACAAAGGTTGTATTCTCTAAACCTAGTCTTTACCTCTTGTGGATTGTGTATAAAGTTTTGTTACCCTAGCTTTTCTAGTGTGATCCTTAGGTTAGTTTCTCTAGCACCCTATAAAATTTTAATATGGCATGTGTGGTGCTGGAGAAACACCTTCATGGTATCAGAGCATAACTAGAAGCCTAGACGATGTTACGACAATACGAAAACGAAAACTTCCGCAAAAAAATACGAAATTAGAAAACCCAAGAAATGCTCTCTGTACATTTTTCAAAAAGTGTTTAAAAAATTATTTTAGTAACCGCAGAGTGGTATTTAAGATGACATAAGAACACAGTGGAAAAATGAGGGGGGTGCTCGGTTCCTGGCCGGCGACTAGGCCAGGAAATCCGGCGTCGCCGACCCAGTTAGCTCCCTTCCTCCTCGTTTTTCTCCAGTGCTCTGTACATCATAATTTGGGGTTTCTGGTAATGTTTTGAAGTCCAAATTTGCATGTGATGTTAGTTTGGAAATGGGCTCTTTGCGGAGTATTTCGTATTTTATAGCATTGTATTTGGTAACTTTGACGACGTTAAACAGGTCGAATGAATTATCAAACACTGGTATTTTCCAGGTTGAATGTACTCGATATATAATGCAGGTATTCTTATGGATCCTCTAGAAGAATGTAACACTAACTCGAGATGTGACCACCAAACTGCGACTAAACCTTAGGGTTTACCGTAGTTAGTGGCGCCACAAATGAGGCTTGGGTCTGCCCTTCTACGGTTGGTCCATTAAATACTGTGGCATAGATTTTGGGTATTGTTTAACGGCGCTCAAGTGTTGAGCTTGCTGGGGAATATGGGTGTTCGTTAATTCGATCGAAGAGTTTAACATCGCCTAGTAGTATGTGATACTTATTTCTGCGACCGTAAGCGTAGTATGCGTATCGCCGGTTTCGTTGCTATATGTCAACGGTAATTAGGATACGCATACTTGCTTACGTTGATGACATGTGATGTTATGTGTTGTTGTGCTGTGATGTATAGGATTGTCGTGATCGAATAGCCGGGGGTTTTTATGTGAGATGAGAGTTTTACTTTTCATTCAAGTAAAATTCATTTGTAATGTAATATTCTTTTATTTGGGGCACTTCCGGATTGAGGATGATGTCACCATTATTATATATTATTTACTTTTGTGCATTAGGATAGACCCAAGTGGAGAGCACAAGTGATCGGGTTCTGGGGTCCAGTGGGAGACCATCTCGAGGTGTCGAGACCGGGTTTCCTAACTCCAGAATTTGCAGGGTCACTTGCCGCTCTCGTAGGGGTCTAGGGTGTAGGATTGGCTATTCATCATGACCGTGGAATCCGTATTTTCTATTGTTGGCTAAATACTAAATATGGACGTCCTAGTATATCCTATATTATCATATCTGTGTTTCTGCTGCCTATATTCTGTGATGTGATCGCTTAATGTATCTGAGACTAATGCTATATTATATATGAGATATATAATAGACGTTGCTTATGTTTTACACCCACACTAGTCCCGTCCCAGTATGTCATTAGTTAAGTAACCTAACGGTGCATAACGCAACATTACGGCGAATGCGGATGGCATAAGCGTACGTTGTATTTTTGTTTCTTTTCTGTGATTGGCTTAAGGACTTAAATGATGGGACTACATTAATATGATTAATGTAAAGAAAATAAACCTAAAAAGATGTTGTAGAATCGGATTTGAAAACCACTCGGCTTTTTGCGAAAAGCTACATTTCAAAATTGCGGAGCTTAAGCCACTCCTTTTGAAAACCATTTGATTCTACGACGATATCAAGTTCAAAGCGTTAAAGGTTTTCTTAAAAACCATCCGCAACCCTCCGTCATTTTAGGAAGTAAAGTACTTAGTATTCGTGTTACGTTTGTTGACTATAGTTAAGGCGTAGTGTACGGTAGCTAAGTGCTGTCTTCCTACACTGCATATGATGCAGATTAATTAGGACATTCATGCGACTTTGTTGACCATAGTTAAGGGTCATGTGAGTGGGTCTAATTAATCAAGAAATGACGGGTAGAACTTGACTAGTGCTTATGATTTGTTGACCATAGTTAAGGTCATGAGTGCTAGGCGTAAAAACCACATCGGGAATTTCAATAGTTGAAATTTGCAATGAGATTGCATACCTTCCATATGATGGTTGGATCCCGATCCCACTGTGGGCAATAGTTGCTCCCAGGAGAGTTTTGCAGTTTACAATTAGCTAACCTATTAGGTGTCTAGAAAGGTGTTAACGGGGCTACGCCTCTGGGAAGACGAGGTTTATATTAATTAGGTCCGTGCGAAAGCACGAGGAACCTCCCTCAAGTACCGACACTGGCCTGGCTGAACGGTTAGCGAAGTTGTAGACTGTAATTAATCCTGGCTAGTTTTCTTTTTAAGGTTTGAAAGAAAAACTTGATTAAAGATGTGGGAGACATCGATTAGATAAGATAATAACCAATCTGATCTTTGCAAGAGCTTTTGCTGAGTGTATTCTTTTCTCTCTTAATGGCAGATACCAATGACAGGACTCAAGCTTCTACTAGATAAAAATAAACTCAATGGAACCAATTATAAAGACTGGCTGAGGAATCTTAACATTGCCTTGACTTATGATAAGGTATCATATGTCCTCACGGCTCCAGCCCCGCCCGTCCCAGGTCCTAAATCCTCAGTTGCGGATATTGAAGTCTGCAAGACATGGGACGCTGACTGTGCGACGGCCAAATGCCTCGTGCTTGCATCGATGGATAACACACATCAGAAGCAGCACAAGAATATGGACATCCAAGCCATATTCCTCCATACAAAGGAGTTGTATGGGGAGAAATCTCACGTATTACGATACGAAGCATCCAGAAAACTGTTTCAGATGCGAATGGCCCCTGTCACACCAGTAGGAGACCATGTTCTGAAGATGATAGCTCTCAAAGAAGAGCTTGAGGACCTTGGGTGGACAATGGACAATGAGCAATATACTGATATTATTTTGCAGTCACTCCCCTCCACCTTTGCTCAATTTATAGTTAACTTCAACATGCACAACATGGAGAAGGAACTACCTGAACTCCTTAATATGTTAAGGAGTGCAGAGAGCTCGCTGAAGTCAGTGAAGACTCCCATTTTGAGTGTTGGGCCATCTTCCTCCTCTCACCCAAAGATTAAGGCCAAGGGAAAGATGAAGAAGAAACCCACCAAACCTAAGGGTGGAGTTAAAAAGGTTATAGGGAAAGACAAGTCCAAGGCTGGAGAATTGGGGAAAGGGGAATGTTATCACTGCCACAAAACAGGACACTGGAAGCGCAACTGCACGAAGTACTTGGATCTCAAAAAGAAGCATGGGGATGCTTCCTCTTCAGGTGTGTTTGTGACAGAAAAATGTTTTTCAATAAACTTTGCTTCCTATGTATTAGATACCGGTTCAGGTTCTCACATTTGCAATTCTATGCAAGGGCTGAGAAATAGCAAGGTTTTGAAGACAGGTGACCATACTCTCCGCATTGGAAATGGTTCCAATGTACATACTGTTGCAGTGGGAGAGTATTACTTGGGATTTCCATCTGGATGTATATTGGTTTTGAACCCATGTTATTATTTACCTAGTATGCTTTGTAATATAATATCCGTTTATTTGTTAGACGATGAAGGATATAATTTTGTATTGCAAAACAATGTTATGAACATTCACCTGAATCAAATGTTGGTTGGGTATGGTACGCTTAATAACGGGATATATGTCCTAAATTAACACACAGTTTTCAGCATACAATACACTAATAAAAGAAAACTTTCAGAATTAAATGAAGCTTTTCTTTGGCACTGTAGACTTGGTCATATACCCGAAACAAGACTAAACAAGCTACATAAAGATGGATATTTAAACCCTTTTGAATATAAATCTTATACGACTTGCCAGTCTTATATAAAGGGTAAAATGACCAAAACTCCGTTCACCGGACACGGAGAAAGAGCTACTGAACTCCTAGGCCTCATATATAGTGATGTATTCGGGCCAATGTCTACAAAGGCTAGAGGTGGTTTTTCTTACTTCATTACTTTCACTGATGATTTCTCAAGATTCGGTTATGTATTTTTATTAAAGCACAAGTCCGAAGCTTTCGAGAAATTCACTAAATATAAACTCGAAGTAGAAAAACAAACCGGCTTGAGTATCAAAATGCTTCGACCAGATCGAGGTGGGGAGTACCTCAGTACAGAGTTTGCAGACTTCCTAAAAGAGAATGGGATTCTCTCTCAGCTCACTCCTCCTTACACACCACAGCACAACGGTGTGTCAGAACGACGGAATCGGACCCTATTAGATATGGTCCATTCAATGATGAGTGATGTTGAGTTACCCGTCTCATTTTGGGGGCATACATTGGAGACTGCAGCGTTTCTACTGAACAGAGTTCCAACCAAAACCGTGTCTACCACGCCATATGAGATATAGCATGGGAAGAGACCATCTCTTAAACGAATTAAGATTTGGGGTTGTCCGGCCTATGTTAAAAAGCAGAATCCGGACAAACTCAAGACTGTTAGTGTATATGCCCTAGAGGCCATTACTGTATCATACTAGTATGTATATTACTTGATGGAAGCTTGGGATATTCACAGTTGTATATACAATCTTGCTCGAAATGGTAGTATGCTACTTGGTTTGTCTCTGCTTTAATATGTGCATGTGTTTCTTTTAGCATATTGCTGGTATACATATTAGTAGAGCCCTTAGGATTTTTGCTTGATTACCGGCGTTGTGATGGCGATCACACTCGTGGGGGCTGGGTAATCTATAAGCACATCCTTATACAGGTCCCTGGTCGTTGGACTATCGAGACAGGGCATCGATACTCCGGAGTAGACTAGCGTATGCGCTTCTCATCCCAGTGTGGGAGACGGTCTGTCCCACAGCCGTTAGTACGTTGTACTTGGGATAGTATGCGGGTGCTCGTTAGGTTACGAGTACACTGGACAGGACTCGTCGGGAACTGTTGGTTGGTAATATACCTATCGTCAGTTATCAGTTCCCAGGTGACATGAGTACAGCTTAGTCCGCTGACTTGACACTGTCATTTCGCCTCGAGTGTGTTCCCACTGTTCTTTGATTACTACCCTACCACGGCTCTACTGAGTCGTGCAAACAGGTAGTAGTTAGGAGCAGTCCCGAAGCACTTGGAGGCAGTGACGGTTAGACAGGATTCGTCTCTCCCGGTATTGGGGGTTGACATCGCGCTGTGTCTAGGAGAGCCATTACACAAGTAGTCCCTGGCCAGGGCAAGCGAGATCTACTGGTAGGTTCCAGTGTTATCTCAGGGTGTATTGGGCTACGCTCCGACACGACTTGTACCGCTATTAGGGGACTGACGTTCACCGCCCCCCTAGGCCCGCCATGCGATGTATCAGACGAACAGACCGGACTGTACGGAGACTGTCACATACAGGCTCAGTAGGAGTGCAGATGGGGTTCACCTCGTCAGTCTTCTTATCGACATCTACCTGGGGACCGTTACGTACAGCTAGTGCCGCTTGCGGTCTGTGGTTAAACCCACTGCCAGCGTAGTGTCGAGTCTTTAGAGTCCCACACAGAGAGCTATTCGCCTTTAGGCAAAATGAGTAGAGGTCGCATGGTTTTGCGACAGGGTTCGTTCGCATCCGCGCACTTGTGCACGTTTGCTGTCCGGACAGTTTATACTAGTGGGCTTTGGTTTAAGCCGGATTCTAGTATATGATTTGAGATTGGTTTTTCTCAGTGCATTCGTGTTCCTCGGATCACGAATGCGGGTGCGTATGCACAGTTGCTTGAGATTGAGGGAGAGGACCTTGTTTAGGGTTATTGACTATTGTCATTTTATTAACCCTATTGCTTTTGTGTGTATTATTGTTAATTGATAATTAGCTTAATTATTGTGCATGGTTGTTGTTGTTGACTATTTGACTTCATTGACTTGTTGACCATGTTGACAACTTGACCATAATTATTTCAATTGGAAGATGCTCTTTGATCCTTGCAATTTGCATTAATATTGAAATGATAATGGTCACCTCTTGATTAAACCATGACAATTTTCTAGCTAATTATGGAATTAAAATATTACACACATATTAGTGAGAATGGCTCACTAATATTTCATTATCTCATATCATTTCTCTCTCTTGCTCATCCTCTCCCTCAAGCTCTCTCCCTCTCATGTGTTGAGAAACAAAAAGCTTGAGAAAAACCTTCACTTGATCTTCTCTACTCTCTTCTAGGGTTCAAGTCTTAGCATTTCTTGCACTCTAGTTACTCCTAGCTTGGAGTTGAAGCTAAAGGTCAAGGCTTTCGGGTGGATCGTTCTTTGACGGGAGAAGACAAGCAAGGTGACATCTTTCTACCATTCCGGCGAGCAAGGAGAGAAGGAGTTCAAGCTCAAGGTATAACCTTTCTACAACTTAGCTAGTTGTAAGTTTGCTTTAGCTAGTTTTCGTTTAGCAAAGATCCTCCCATGCTCGGTCCATGTTGCCTAAGTCGATAAAAATCCAATTTTTATTATGTTTTCCGCCTCCCCGTAAGCACCGGGGTGGGCAACGTAGACCTAAAAGTGAGACTCAAGACACGGTCAGTTATGTGTAATTTTGTAGGATATCCAAAGAATTCTTATGGATATCTTTTCTACCACAAGGAGGAACAAAAAGTGTTTGTTTCTCAGTATGCCACGTTTTTGGAAAAAGAGTTTTTTACAAATGATACAGATGTCAATGTGGTAGATCTAGAAGAAGTTCTAGAAACACAAACCGCAAATGATGACTTGGTTGAACCGGCTGTTGCAACAGAAACTGAAGAACCTCGGCCACCTCCGTAGGTCTGGTAGGACTTCTCGCCCACCTGAGAGGTACTACGGTTTCCTCATTGATGGTGACAGAGAAGACTGCATCATGGAGGAGGAGGATCCTAACAGCTCTCAGCAAGCTATCACGAGTGGAGACTCTGTGAAGTGGCTGGATGCCATGAGATCAGAAATGGAGTCTATGTACACCAACAAAGTATGGACTTTTGACGTTGTACCCCCTGGGGTAAGACCTGTGGGGTGCAAATGGATCTTTAAAAGAAAGATTGGTGTAGATGGGCAGGTAGAGACCTATAAGACAAGACTTATGGCGAAGGGTTTTCGTCAAAGACCGGGTTTGGACTATGACGAAAATTTTTCTCCCGTAGCCATGCTTAAATCCATTCAGATCTTACTTTCTATAGCTGCTCACCGGCAGATGGACGTTAAAACATCATTTCTAAATGGAGATTTAGAAGAATGTGTTTATATGGATCAGCCAAAGGGCTTCATTGAAAGTGGGAGCAGCGGGAAAGCATGTAAGTTGCTCAAATCCATTTATGGATTAAAGTAGGTATCACGGAGTTGGAACATCTGTTTTGATGATGTTATCAAAGAGTTTGATTTCATCAAAAATCCAGATGAACCTTGTGTTTATAAGAAGGCTGTAGGGAGAGCTGTCGCATTCCTCGTATTGTACGTGGATGACATACTTCTGATAGGAAATGATATTCTTATGCTACAGTCGGTCAAATATTTCTTATCACTAAGGTTCTCCATGAAGGACCTGGATGATGCCACATACATTCTGGGCATTCGGATCTATAGGGATAGATCCAAGAGGTTATTAGGATTTTCCTAAACCAGGTACATTAACACCATCCTAAAAAGGTTTAGTATGGAAGACTCCAAGCAGGGTGCCTTACCCACTTGCCATGGGGTCACTCTCTCTAAGGACTCTTACCCAAAGACCGATGAAGAGAGAGCTCGCATGAGCATTATACCCTATGCTTCTGCAGTAGGATCTATAATATATGCGATGTTATGTACACGCCCAGATGTAGCTTATGCACTTAGTGTAGTAAGCAGGTATCAATCCAACCCAGAGAAGAATCACTGGATAGTTATAAAGAACATTCTTAAGTACTTGCGAAGGACTAAAGAATTGTTCTTGGTGTATGGTAATGGAGATCTCCAAATGGAGGCCTTTACCGATTCGAGCTTCCAGAGTGATAAGGACGACAACAAATCTATCTCTGGGTTTGTATTTACCCTCAATGGAGGGGCGGTAAGTTGGAAGAGTTCCAAACAGGATACCGTTGCAGACTCTACGATAGAAGCTGAGTACATTGCTGCGAATGATGCCGCCAAGGAAGCCGTCTGGATGAAGAAGTTCGTCTCGGAGATAGGGGTAGTTCCAACCATTATTGATCTAATACCATTGTATTGTGATAATAATGGGGCTATGGCGTTAGCCAAGGAGCCCAGGTCCCATCAGCGGTCCAGACACATCCTGAGGCGCTTTCATTTGATCCGGGAGATTGTAGATTGCCGCGAGATCGAGATTAGGAGAGTAGACACAAAGAATAACACTGCGATCCACTCACCAAGGCCCTCCCTCAGCTGCAGCATGAGCGACTTTTTGAGATGTTGTGTATGAGATACGCCAATAACTGGCCCTAGTGCAAGTGGGAGATTATTGGATATATGTATGTCCTAGAGGCCATTATATGATAGTGGATGTATTTTATACATGTATATATATATATATATATATATATATATATATATATATTCAGTGTACATTCTTTCTCGACATGATAATATGCTATCTGGTTCTTCTTTATCTGACATGTTGACTTGATCTTGCTTTTATTCATTTACACATGTTGATAAAGCCCTGAGGATATTTGCTTGACTACTGTGATTATGATAGAGATCATACTAGTAGGACGTCTTTAGTTTATAATCATATCCGGAAATCTCCCTAGTCGTAGGTGTATCGAGATGGGGCATCGATATACCAGAGTAGACTAGCGTATATGATACTAGACCTATATGATGGGCGATGGATGTTCTCGCATCCATTGATGTTTGACATCGAGATCGTATACGGGTGCTCAGTGGTGACTAGGTACACTGGACGGACTCGTCGAGAACTCCTATATGGTATTATATCTATCATCGGATAGTAGTTCTCAGGTGACACTGGTACAGATTAGTCTGTAGACCCGAGATCGTCATAGAGTCTTGTGTGTTCTCCCACTGTACTTTGATTACCACCCTACCACGGCTCTACTGAGTCATGCAAACAGGTGGCTTTTGGGTACAGTCCCGAGACACACAAAGACGATGAGGGATAGGAGGGGTTTCGTATCTCCCGGTATTGGGAGTTGATGTTGTGCTGTGCTCGATTGGTTATATCAGTAAGTCTCTGGCCAGGGCTGTTGAGATTTACTGATAAGTGTTATCAGTAGTTTCTTGATCTGTTATAGACCATTCATCGGCATGATTTATTGAGTTATTGGGGTCGACGTTTCCATCCATAGACTCGATATGCAGCATGTCTGATGAAGAGACTGGACTGTACGGTAGTGTTGCCGGTTGGCTCGATGGGAGTTATGACAGGTTCGCTTGTTTTTTTCTTGATCGCTCAATACCCGAGTGGCCATTACGTTTAGCTGACCTCTTGCGGCTTGGGGGTGCTTGATATGATCATCACCCACTATCGGCGTATTGACGAGTCTTAGAGTCCCACAATGGAGTTACCTAGTGATTGATAGAGTACGTGCGTGTTCAAGTTTTAGTTTAAATACCGCAATCAAGACGGTTTCGCTTGTAGCTAGCCGGTTGAGTACGGGTCGTCCGCAGGGAGATGGGAGTCTTTTTCAATGTGTTTTAACAAGTTAAGTCCGAAAGTTTAGATTTTGTTATGGTTATCTAAGTGTTGAGTTGATATTTAAAGCGAGCTTGTTAGGGTTAAGATTAGGTTAGTTTGAGTTAGGAGTCTCAAACTAAAACCATAACAAAATACCAACAACTACTTAACAAATTAAAGTTACAATAATTATAGCAAAAGTAAGACAAGCATGATAATAAAATGATCTTCTTTATTCACCATTCCTCACTCACAAAGCTCACTACAAGTTTAATGGAGAAGAGATGAGAAGAAGAAGAATATGTAAACTAAAACCTAGCAAAAAAGAAAATACAAGAATGGACCCCCTCCTTCACAAAGTTCTGGGCTATTTATAGGCCAAAAAATGAAAACCTAGGGCAACCATCAGAACACATATAAAAAGACCAAAACACCCCCCAAAGCCCTGCAGACTTGGCGCCTAAACGGCCGCGGATCCGCGGCCTAGACTCCCCTTTGGCCGCGGATCCGCGGCCGTTTAGTTGAGTTGGGCCCTCCAATTCTTTGTATTTCCCTGTTTCTCTGTGCCCTTTATTCTGGTATCTGTATTTTCTCATAATTTCTTCACGAATTTTCCAGAATTTCTGTTGAGGGAAAGGTGGACTTTTTGTCAAGATTTGGCATGATTGCCTCGAGCTCCGCGTAGATCTCTTGGATCTTGTGCTACCATTGAGCCTTGTGCATGAGAATGACATTGATTTGACATTTTGTCTTCCTAAACTGGTATCTGGCAACATACGGATGAAGAACGGAGACCGTGTTTTCTTAGTGGTTGGTAGGAACCCGGATTTTGTCGTGTTTTCCATAAATTTCACCGTTTTAGAACCGAGAACCTGTATCCTGCAATTGACTAGCAAACACGGCTCAAGAGTATCTACCGATATGCAATGTGACAAAAATTGGGCGGTATGAAAATGCAAAAATCTGATATGAACAAATACCCCCAAACTTATCATTTGCTCGTCCCGAGTAATGCCCATTTATTCACAAAATTTTTCCTAACCTCACTTTCGCAGGGAACGCGATTGCACTGAGCATGTGCAACAAGCCGTTAAACCTCTAGGTGTCCCTAGTAGGAGGAGTGTTGTCTCCTGAGGGTTTTCAGCGGATACTACCCATAAAATCCGGTCAAGTTGGTTTTGCAAAATAACTAAGATTCAAACCCTAGAGTTTTGTTTTAGAAAATAACAATTCTATAATCCTAAGTCTAGACTATCGAACCTTTATTTTTCACACCTCGCTTCTTATTTAACTACAGATTTTATATGTCTTTACATGCAGTGCAAATAGTGTCGTTAAGTTCCCGAAAGGTCGAATAAAGTCATCATGTCGCACAATAAAGCCCAGATAACAATTTAAAAAGGATCACATAAGTTTTATAAAGAGTTAAGCATTTTTTCAAGTTTCGTTTTCCAGTAAGGTTTCAACTTCAGAATTTCTATCTTCCATAACAGGAAAATAAGTCGTATTTTTCACTCCACCTTTTTCTTATTTTCATTTCATACACACCTCTGTGAACGTGCAATAGTCTTTATCATAGAATAAAACCTTCATATCTCCGCTAAAATTTTTATAAAAGCCTGTCTTTTATCAAGATTATTCTCACACAAAGAACCGTTAGGAATTTTAACTCGGAGAGAACACTTGCTTGACTTTGTTTTAAAACTGGACTTTCTAGGCTTCTTAGCGAGCTTTGGGCCAATGCACCCAAACCAGTTGGTTTTAGGGCATTAGGTATAGAAACACCCCAGCGGACATAATTACTCAAGTTACCTAGGTCCAAAAACAAAAGACAGTTTGGCGTGAAAATCAGATGATTTAATACGAACGGAGATATAACCGGCAGTTCCATTATTTTTTTGGATAAAAGACGTGTTTAGTGGGTTTGGTGTGTAATCATTCCAATCAAGTTTCAGATGGGTTATTTTTCAGACTTAGCTCCAATTACGGCATCAATAACATTCCTTCATATTCGCTTTACTTCATAAACTATTCTTGACATTACTTATTTCAGAACAAACCTATTTGATCCTCAGAAAATCATTTATCTGTTTAAAAGTTTAAATATGAAAGACTTGTCATCTAATTCCCAAAATCTTACGACATGTGTAGTGTGATGTAAAGACTTATATCAGCTATAGTTAACTTCAAAGGAGAGTTATCTTTCAGGTTTTCAAAATCTAAACATAAGATTTAGTCATTCCTATTTTATCAAACAAAACCGTCGAAATGTTGAATCAAAGTTCTTCCACAAGCTAACTTGACAAAAAAGTTTTTATATTTTTACAAAATTTTCAGATTTTTATGGATTTTATGGATTATGCAGATGCAAAATATACATATGAATGCGAAGGTAAGAAATGCGTACCGAGCGTACCCCCAAACTTAAACTGGACAGTGTCCTCACTGTCGTTGCATGAAGAGAGCAGTTGAAAGGTTCAAAATTGTCGGTTAGTGATACACAAATTTTTATTTGTTTTTGTTTTTAAAGAAAAGAAAAAGAATATACACAAATATATACAAAATGGTTTGTACATACCCCCAAACTTATTTGGAACAGTGTCCGCTGTTCTTGGCTGGATAACCGAAGTTTGGAGGTAGGCAGAGGAAGATCATGCAGGGTAAACCGGCTCCTGTAAGAACAGGAGCTCCTCTGTTGGTTCGGCGCTAAGGTACGGTTTGCATCGGTGTCCGTTTACTTTGAAAAGTGAACCGTCCTTTGGATTCTCCAAATCCACAGCGCCCTGCGGATACACATTCCGCACAAAATACGGCCCTTTCCAGCGAGATCTGAGCTTTCCAGGATGGAAGTGAAGTCGGGTGTCGTAAAGCAGTACCTGTTGACCAGGTACGAAGGTTTTGCGCAAAAAGTGTTTATCGTGAAACACCTTCGTTCGATTCTTAACGACAACCGCGTTATCGTAAGTCTCATCCCTAAGCTCGTTCAGTTCGTTCAACTGCAGCTTCCGATGGCTGCCCGCATCTTCGAGAGACAGATTCAGCTCCTTTATCGCCCAAAATGCGCGATGCTCTATTTCGACAGGAAGGTGGCAGGCTTTTCCGTACACAAGCCGATAGGGAGACATGCCAAGGTCGGTCTTATAATCGGTTCTAAATGCCCAAAGGGCATCAGTGAGTTTCAGAGACCAATCCTTACAGTTCTTGAAAACCGTCTTCTCCAGTATCTGCTTGATTTGCCGATTTGAAACTTCGGCCTGCCCGCAGGTTTGGGGGTGGTAGGGCATAGAGAGCTTATTATTTATGGAGTATTTCCGCATCAAGGCTTCGAAGGTTTTATTGCAGAAATGACTTCCATTATCGCTAATGATCGCTCGGGGGTGCCCAAACCATGAGAAAATGTTTTCTTTAAGGAACCTAACGACAACCTTGTTGTCGTTAGTTCGGCTGGGCACAGCCTCGACCCATTTAGAGACGTAATCAACAGCTAGAAGGATGTACAAGTTCCCAAAAGAGCTGGGAAACGGCCCCATGAAATCTATCCCCCAAACATCGAAAATCTCCACAACCAAGATCGGTTGGAGTGGCATCTCGTTCCTCCGGGATATCCGGCCCATGTGTTGGCACTGGGAGCAAGTCTTGCAATAGTCATGAGCGTCTTTGAAAAGTTGTGGCCAGTAAAAACCACATTGCAAGATCTTCTCAGCTGTCTTTCTGGGCCCAAAATGCCCGCCACACGCTTGATCGTGGCAAAATGACAGCACACTCTTGAATTCCTCATCAGGGACACACCGACGAATAATCTGGTCGGGACAGTACTTGAACAAGTAGGGTTCGTCCCAGTAAAAGTGTTTTACTTGGGATAAGAAGCGAAGTCTGTCCTGACTTGACCATTCGGTCGGTAGTAATCCCGTGGCCAAATAGTTCACAATATCTGCGAACCAGGGTTCGCAAGATACTGTCAAGAGCTGTTCATCCGGGAAAACGTCATTGATCGGAATTGGAAACGAAGGCGAAGAAGGAAGTCGTGAGAGATGGTCGGCAACTACGTTTTCACATCCTCGTTTGTCCTTAATGACAAGGTCAAACTCTTGAAGCAAGAGGATCCAACGTATTAACCGAGACTTTGCATCTTTCTTCGCAAAAAGATGGCGCATAGCTGAATGGTCTGTGTAGACAATGACTGGAGAGCCGATGAGGTAGGGCCTGAACTTTTCTAGAGCAAATACAACAGCTAAGAATTCCTTCTCAGTTGTTGTATAGTTGAGTTGGGCGTCGTTCAGGGTTCGGCTTGCGTAATAGATTACGTGCGGCATCTTGTTGATGTGTTTTCCAAGGACAGCACCAATGGCAAAGTCGGATGCATCGCATATAATCTCAAATGGGTGCGTCCAGTCAGGTGAAGAAAGAACGGGAGCAGAAGTGAGTGAGCGTTTCAGTGACTCGAATGCAGTCACACAGCTCGAGTTGAAGTCGAATGGCGTGTCCTTGGCCAGCAAAAGCGTCAAGGGCCTAGCAATCTTGCTAAAGTCCTTGATGAACCGTCTATAGAAACCGGCATGGCCAAGGAAGGCTCGGATATCTCTGACGCATCGGGGAGGAGGCAGATTGGAAATGACCTCAATCTTTGCTTTGTCAACCTCTATGCCATTTTGCGAGATGATATGTCCTAAGACAATACCTTCGCGCACCATGAAGTGGCATTTCTCCCAGTTCAAAGTGAGATTCTTGTCCTTACATCGGGTAAGGACAGCGTCAAGATGCAGCAAACACTCATTGAAGGAATCGCCGAAGATGGAGAAGTCATCCATGAAAATCTCCAGAAATTTTTCCACCATGTCAGAGAAGATACCCATCATACACCGCTGGAAGGTAGCGGGCGCATTGCATAACCCAAAGGGCATGCGTCGATAAGCAAATGTGCCGAAAGGACAAGTGAAAGTGGTCTTGTCCTGGTCTTTTTCGGCGATGGGAATCTGATTATAGCCGGAGTAGCCATCAAGAAAGCAGTAGTACTCGTGTCCGGCCAATCGTTCAAGCATTTGGTCAATAAAAGGTAGCGGAAAGTGGTCTTTCCGCGTTGCGGCGTTGAGTTTTCTGTAATCAATGCAAACTCGCCACCCAGTTTGGGTGCGAGTAGGGATTAACTCATTCGCCTCGTTGGTTATGACCGTGAATCCCGACTTCTTGGGGACAACGTGAATGGGGCTAACCCACTGGCTATCAGAGATAGGGTAAATGATACCACTATCTGGACATTTGACGATCTCCTTCTTCACAGCCTCCTTCATGACTGGATTAAGACGTCTTTGTGGATCCCGGGCTGGTTTGGCATCATCCATCAGATGAATGTGATGCTCAACGATCAGGGGACTAATCCCCTTGATGTCCGCCATGGACCAGCCAAAAGCTTGCCTGTTGCTGTGCAAGACTGCGAGAAGGGTTTTCTCTTGCTCAGGAGCTAGAGAAGCCGAGATGATGACAGGGAGGGTCTCGTTCTCACCTAAGTAAGCATACTTAAGATGAGACGGCAAAGGCTTGAGTTCGAGCGTTGGAGGTGAAACGATGGAAGGCAAGACTGGTGCAAAGGTCTCGAACTCAAAGGACTCCAGCAAAGGTTCAAAGCGAGTGTAGGCAACCGAGTTGGATGGTTCAGGTAACTCATCCGGAAAGTCGAAGGATTCAAACTCGGGTTGTGCGCAGCTAAGATCGTTTGAAAACGTGAAACACTCGTAGTCGTTGTTGGGCGCAGAAACAGCAGCAGGTTCGAAGAGAAACGCACTAGTGGCGTCAAGATTATCGTGATCAAACAGAAACTCCTCGAATTCACACTCTTCTGGGGTGATCTCCTGGATCGAGCAGACGTCCAGTATATGAGCATTAGGTTCGGCGGGCTGATTCCCCAACCTAAAAATGTTGAGTTCAATCGTCATATTTCCAAAAGAGAGGTTCATCGAACCATTGCGACAATTGACCACAGCATTTGAGGTTGCGAGAAATGGGCGACCGAGTATCACCGGAATTTGATTCCGGGGGTTAGCTACAGGCTGTGTATCTAATACAATGAAGTCAACGGGGAATATGAAGTCCCCGACTCTTATCAACACATCCTCTAGCTCACCCCTAGGATGGGTGATCGATCGGTCGGCCATTTGGAGAGTGCAGTGCGTGGGTTTCAGCTCTCCGACGCCTAATTGCTCGTATACTGAATACGGAAGCAAGTTAACACTGGCACCAAGATCTAATAGTGCGCGGTTGATGTTCTTATCCCTAATGGTAATTGAAATCGTAGGACAGCCAGGGTCCTTCCGTTTTTGTGGTAAAGATTGGGTAAGGGCATCACTCACAGCACTAGCCAAGAAAACTTTCTTGGGTACCTGAGACTTCCTCTTTTTCGTGCACAAGTCCTTTAAGATTTTCGCGTAGGACGGGACTTGTTGGACAGCATCTAAAAGAGGAATGTTAATGTTAACTTGCTTAAATAACTCCAGAATCTTCTCCATTTGAGGATTTTGTTTATTAGATCTCAACCGGTTTGGAAATGGAACATTTTGAAAATTGGTTGAGTCTAATGCTGGAGGAGGAGATTGTGGAGTTGGAACGGATCCCAGAATAGGTGTTTTCGTGGAGTGAGAAGTGGGTCCGTTCAGAGCAGAAGAAGAGGAAGGGGAGACTTATGAAGAACGGAGAATAGGCTCAGAAGACGAAGAAGAAGAAGGAGAAGAAGAAGAAGCAGCGGCCGGGGTGTCATCGTTGATCCGTTTGCCAATGTTGTTTTGCAGCATCCTCCCCGATCTCAGTGTAGTCACGGCACTCACATTATGGTTTTGTTGTTCAAGAGCAACATGTGCATTATGTGGGTGACCGGGATTTGGAAGTGGCTGGGACGGGAGCTTCCCCTTCTCTCGCTCGCTTAAGGCCGCGTTCAGCTGTGCAATCTGGGCCTCGATGGTCTTGATGCTTTGCCCGTGTGAAGCAGTGTGTTGCACTAAAGATTGAATCGAAGACTGGATGTTGGCGGTGGATTGAGTCAATTGTTTAACAAACGCCTCCAGACTTCGCTCGAGCGAGGAAACCTTATCGTTGTTTGACGGAACAAAGTTGTTTGGTGGAAAAGAGTTGTTGGGTGCAAAGTTGTTCGTCTGGTTTTGGAAAGGTTGGGGTTGGAAGGGCTGCTGATATTGATGTTGAGTTTGTTGTGGCGCTTGTTGTTGCGGTGGAGGGGCCCTTTGGAAATTGTTGCCTTGGAATTGATTCTGATTCTGATTCCAGGCGAAATTGGGATGGTTCCTCCAACCGGGATTGTAGGTGGAAGAGTATGGATCATTCTTCGGTCTTTACTGGAAGGCAGCATTAACCTGATCCTGTCCTTGCGAGGGTGGGTTGTAAGGACACTCTTCGGTCAAGTGGGAAGGATCGGAATAACAAGCGCAAATGGTATGAAGGGGGAGAACAGGGGCAGGAGCAGGAGAAGAAAATTTGCTCTCTATCGCTTCAAGCTTTCTTGTTATTGCAGCCATTTCAGCTTTCATCGCAATAGAGACGTCAAGTTGGTGGATTCCTACCCTAGACTGACCGGTAGAAGTGGAGGTAGAAGAAGAAGAAGTCGGTCTGGTGCTCTCCCACTGTAGCGTTTGCTCCGCAAGGTCGTCAAAGAACTGCCACGCTTCCTCGTCAGATTTCGATAGGAAGTGGCCCTGACAGATGGTTTCCAGCAACTGCTTCGTTGCTGGGTTCAGTCCCTCGTATAAGGTTTGGCAGAGCTGCCATTTCTCTATACCGTGGTGAGGACACTGAACAAGAAGGTCTTTGTACCGGTCAAAGCACTTCCAGAAGGGTTCAGAAGGAAGCTGGGAGAATTGGTTGATTTCATTTCGAATCATTGCGGTCTTATGATTCGGATAGAATTTTTTCAGAAACGCTTTAACAAACTCGTCCCAGCTGGTGATTGAGTGGGAAGCGGTGCTATACAGCCATTTTTCAGCGAGATCGCATAGAGTGAACGGAATGACCCGTAGACGTATAGCATCGTCCGACAGCTGGGTGGTTTTCATCATGGCACAGACGTTTTGAAATTTGTTGATGAAGATATAGGCATCTTCAGATTCAAGCCCATGAAAACGTGGAAGCATGTTGATGAAATGGGGCATAATTTCAAAGTTGTCCCCATTGGCCGGAGGAAGAGAAAGGCAGGTGGGAAGTGCAGAACGGATGGGATAGAAACGATCCTGGAGCGCGATTCGCTGCGGCGCTACAACAGGCGGAGGTGGTGGGAGATTGGTCTCCGTAGGAGGTGGAGCCAATCCAGCGGTGGTCAAAGAGATGTTCGGATTAAATCCTGACATCGCGGAAGAAGAGGTTGGTGAAGGTGAAGGTGAAGGTGAAGATGTATGAACAGAATTCCGGTCAACGTCGGAGTTGGCCGGCAAAGGAAGGGGTGAAAGAGGAGTGGACGGAGTATCGACTTCGGAGTCGATCGCGTAGTCGGTCGCGACTAACGTAACGCGGACTAGACGGGCGCTAGTGTCCCGAGTCCCAGCGGACATACACTAAACAAGTTTAGTATAGTCAAAGCGGAGAAGGTGAGGGTAAGAAAACGTCAATGGAGAAAGGCGATGGGTGGTGGGTGAAAAATGGATTTGGCGACAAAGGGCAAGTTTTTATAAAAGTTTTTGATTTTTTTTCTTTTTTTTTTTGTTTTTAGAAAGTTATTTACAGAAATATGTACGGATATACGGCTTAAGCAATCACAAACAAGATATGCACAATCATACCTAGATCTAGGGTATCCTAGGTCTACTAGACCTGCTCCTGAACTTGATTGTCGAAGTTAAACAGTGTCGAGAAACGGGCTTAAAAATACACTGATCACGAGGCCAGGTAAGTGCAGAGATAAGGGGAGGTTGTCCAACGCTTTCGCGAAGTTCCTTAATTAAATAACCCTTTCTCTTTCGGCGGTTGCGCCTTTAACACTTTCCTAGACACCCCGTAAACAATATACCGTTAAGCGAGGTTCTAAACACGGTTTATCTTCTCCTAATGAGCGCGAAGTCCTTAGGGCTGAAGTCTAGTATTTTTTAATTTACAATGGACAATGCATATGCTTTAGTGATTTTTGGGGTCCTGGGAAGGGTGATGAAATCCCCACCCAATCTGGATTGGTTTCAAGCCCCTTAAGTCCGTATTAAAGAAATGCAAAGCAGTAACAAATCAACTGCAAATAATTTTTATTTTGCGGCGCAAAGAATCCTGCACAAGAACAGTTTATTGGAAGGGGGAGAAGAATTTGCGCAAAGAAATCTGCAGAAAACACAATTCAGTGGAGTTCAGAGGAGTGGAGAGAAGAGAAAGACTCACCAGAAAGAAGTTGGCAGCCCAAAGGCACCAAGTGGCCGCGGATCCGCGGCCTAAGCCCTCTATTGCCTCGGATCCGCGGCAGGAACAGGGATTTGGGGCTCCGTTTTTCTGTTGTGACCTCCTGTTGGTGTTCTCTGCTTGTATGGATCTTCTGAATTTTTATTGTCTCACTGTACTTGCTCCAGATCTTGACAGTAGACCGTTTGTTCCGTTTTGATCCGTCGCGGTGTAGCCGCGAAATGTGGGTCTATCTTCCCACGTCTTTGGCACTGTACTTGAACTCCGTATTATCCGACGTCTTTGGCGTCGATCTTGAACTTCGTATTTTCCTGCACACTTGCACAAAAGCTAATCAAAAAAAACAAGATGGATTTTTACAATGTATATTTTTTTTGTTTTGTTTTTGGTTATATTCACAAGTTAACCCGAAATTACACAAGGAAATAAACTACCGTCTCCCCGGAAACGGCGCCATTTGATTGATAGAGTACGTGCGTGTTCAAGTTTTAGTTTAAATACCGCAATCAAGACGGTTTCGCTTGTAGCTAGCCGGTTGAGTACGGGTCGTCCGCAGGGAGATGGGAGTCTTTTTCAATGTGTTTAACGAGTTAAGTCCGAAAGTTCAGATTTTGTTATGGTTATCTAAGTGTTGAGTTGATATTTAAAGCGAGCTTGTTAGGGTTAGGATTAGGTTAGTTTGAGTTAGGAGTCTCCACATCTTTCGTTGCCCCTCTTAATATCGGTGTTACGGTAATCGGCAACAACGGGGATTAGCACGACTAGGAAGGACTTTGCGAGTATAAGCTAGGCTTTCCAACGCATAAGTCTTCCTTTTGGTGCTTGTCCGTCCGTTCTTGGCTCTTAGCCATAACCTCCGGTTAATTCAACCACAACCGGTCTCACTACGGAATCACCGCTATCATGTAGGATAGGGTGCCGTAAGGAGCGGATTGTGGTTCAATTAACGGGAGTCGATTTAAGCTGTTGGGCAAGGAAAGAGTGAGAGAGATTTCCTTCTCTCAAACTTCCCTTATCCTACCCTAACAAGAATGAACTACTCACACATCATGATACGAAAAAAATAAAACAAAACAAAAGAGGAAGATAGAAAGAAAGAGATTAGAAGAATAAGACTAGCTATTTGCGACCTCACCTTGGCGAGGATCGAGCGTAAGCATCATTGTCGTATGTAAGGATAAAGAAAAAAGAGAGAAGAAAGAAACAACAAGAAAATAACAACAACTACTTAACAAATTAAAGTTACAACAATTATAGCAAAAGTAAGACAAGCATGATAATAAAATGATCTTCTTTATTCACCATTCCTCACTCACAAAGCTCACTACAAGTTTAATGGAGAAGAGATGAGAAGAAGAAGAACATGTAAACTAAAACCTAGCAAAAAAGAAAATACAAGAATGGACCCCCTCCTTCACAAAGTTCTGGGCTATTTATAGGCCAAAAAATGAAAACCTAGGGCAACCACCAGAACACATATAAAAAGACCAAAACACCCCCCAAAGCCCTGCAGACTTGGCGCCTAAACGGCCGCGGATCCGAGGCCTAGACCCCCCTTTGGCCTCGGATCCGCGGCCGTTTAGTTGAGTTGGGCCCTCCAATTCTTTGTGTTTCCCTGTTTCTCTGTGCCCTTTATTCTGGTATCTGTATTTTCTCATAATTTCTTCACGAATTTTCCAGAATTTTTGTTGAGGGAAAGGTGGACTTTTTGTCAAGATTTGGCATGATTGCCTCGAGCTCCGCGTAGATCTCTTGGATCTTGTGCTACCATTGAGCCTTGTGCATGAGAATGACATTGATTTGACATTTTGTCTTCCTAAACTGGTATCTGGAAACATACGGATGAAGAGCGGAGACCGTGTTTTCTTAGTGGTTGGCAGAAATCCGGATTTTGTCGTGTTTTCCATGAATTTCACCGTTTTAGAACCGAGAACCTGTATCCTGCAATTGACTAGCAAACACGGCTCAAGAGTATCTACCGATATGCAATGTGACAAAAATTGGGCGGTATGAAAATGCAAAAATCTGATATGAACACCTAGCCCAGGCGAAACGATGTGGTGTGCATATGAGATATGCGCGGAGACCCGATTAAATCCGCGTATGTAATACCGTATATTAATCGGGCGGTTTGCTATTGGTCAGGTCGTATGTGATATGACCGGTTTTCTAAATCAAGTGTTGATTTATCATTGACTATTAGCTCTTTCACTTTAAACCCTTCTTGTCTTTTGTTGTATGCATGCATGTATGCATTTATTCTCTTTGATGCACATATGGATGTGCATGCACTCATACACGCATACACAATTCTATCATGGTTGTTGATATATTGGATGGTGGCAATATAAGACTCACACCTTAATAAATATGTTGATATTTATTTTTGGAAAAGATAAATGGAATTGGATAATTACTCATGGTTGATTATTATATTCCCCCCACTAACCTTTGTGTTAACCATGAGTTATTTTCCATGGCCATTTTTGATCCAAAGATAAATATCTAGATATTTATTAACTTGGGTTAAGAGTGAGAAGAAGAAAATATATATATTTTCTTTTCTCATTCTTATCTCATTACTTATCATTATTTTGAGCTCTTTATTTGCCATCTTCTTCTTCCTCACTCTCGTGCTCTCTAGGTTTTGATGGTGAACAAAAGAGTGATCAAGTTAGGGTTTTGAAGTGAGAGAACAAACCACATCATCATTCTACACTACTCTTGCTCATTAGTTTAGAGTGTTGGCTTCTACTTCTTCTCTTGATCAAGTGGAGCTACAAGCTTGGACAAAGAGGACTCCGGGTGGATCGTCGTGGACTTGGAGGATCTCAAGCAAGCTTCTATCAACCCTCAAGTGGCCAAGGAGTCTAGAGTAGGGAGCTACAAAGGTTGTATTCTCTAAACCTAGTCTTTACCTCTTGTGGATTGTGTATAAAGTTTTGTTACCCTAGCTTTTCTAGTGCGATCCTTAGGTTAGTTTCTCTAGCACCCTATAAAATTTTAATATGGCATGTGTGGTGATGGAGAAACACCTTCACTTCACTCTCAATGGAGGGGCGGTATGTTGGAAGAGTTCCAAGCAAGATACCGTAGCAGACTCGACGATGTAGGCTGAATACATCGCTGCCAATGAGGTTGTCTGGATAAAGAAGTTCATTGCTGAACTTGATGCGGTTCCATCCATTGAGCATCCAATACCTTTGTATTGTGATAACAATGGAGCTATGGTTTTAGCCAAGGAACCCCAGTCCCATCGGCTATCCAGACATATTCTGAGGCGGTATCACCTGATCCGGGAGATAGTTGATCACCGGGAGATCGAGGTCAGGAGAGTTGACACGAAGGACAACACAGCGGATCCACTCACGAAGGACCTCCCCCAGATGCGGTTTGAGAGACTTTTTGGGATGTTGGGTATGCGATACTACAACAACTGGCCTTAGTGCAAGTGGGAGATTGTTAGGAATATGTATACCCTAGAAGCCATTATTGTATGATATAGTGGATGCTTGGACAAATATATATATAGGATTTTCTTGCTCGACATGATAGTATGTTATCTGGTTGCACTTTATCTTAACATGTACACTTATATTGTTATACTATCTCTCTGATACATGTTGATAAAGCCCTTAGGATGTTAGCTTGACTACCAGGACTATGATGGAGATCATACTAGTGGGGCCTGTGTAGTTCAAAAGCACATCCTTTAACAGAACCTAGTCAAGGGAGTATCAAGACTAGACATCGATATTCCAGAGTAGACTAGTGTGTACGTTTCTTAACCCTGTATGGGGCGATGGTTGATCCCACAACCATTAGTGTTTGACATCAAAGATTGTACACAGGTGTTCATTAGAGAATGGGTAAACCAAATAGGACTCGCTGAGAACTCCTAGATAGTACTATACCTATCGTCAGATAGCAGTTCTCCGGTGACACTTGTATAGGTTAGTCTGTAGACCTGAGATCTTCATAGTGTCTTGTGTGGTTCCCACTGTGCTTTGATTTTCTCCCTACCACGGCTCAAAGGAGTCGTGCTAACAGGTGGATTTTGGGTACAGTCTCGAGTCGCATGGAGTCAGTGAGCAATAGGAGGGGTTTCGCCTCTCCCGGTATTAGGAGTTTATGTTGTGCTATGCTCGATTGTTTATAACAGCAAGTCCTTGGTCAGGGCTGATGAGATTTACTGGTAAGTGTTATCAGTAGTTTCTCGAACGGTTATAGGCCATTCATCGGCATGACTTATCAAGTTACTGGGGTCTGACAAATCCATCCCTAGACTCGATATGCGACTTATCAGAAGAAATGAACGGACTGTACGGTAAGTGTTGCTTATAGGCTTCATAGGAGTTTAGACAAGTTTTCTTGTTGATATTCTATTCGCTCAAAACCTTGATAGCTATTACGTCCAGCTAGTACGGCTGACGGCTTATGGGTATCTGATATGATCATTACCTACTGCTGGCGGATTGATGAGTCTTTAGAGTCCCACACAGAGGTTTTCTAGCTCAAGCGAAACGAAGTAGGGCACATATGGTGATATGTGCGGGTGCTTGATTAAATACGAGTATATGATACCGTATTCTAATCTCGCGATATTTGATATTGGTTAGGTTATATGTGATATAACCGGATTATTGAATCAAGTGTTGATTCAATGATTTGTTACATGTATATAAATTTGATATTGACCGGTTATATATGATATGACCGGATTATTGAATCAAGTGTTGATTTGATATTCAATATGGAATGTTGTCGATTATATGTGATATAACCGGGTTATTGAATCAAGTGTTGATTTGATAATATGATATACATATAAATGATATTAGTCGATTATATATAATATATCCAGATTATTGAATCAAGTGTTGATTTAATAATTTGATATATATATATATATATATATATATTAACTAATATAGTTCACTAATGATTTTCTTCTCTTGATATATAATTGTATATATGTATATATGATATATATATATATATTTATATATAAAATGGATTATTGTATCATGCTTAATGATACATAGAACATGGTTGTATGAGACTCACACTAGGGTTTAAGATAATTGGGATGAATTTATTTAGAAAGAAAATTAAAATGAGTGGAATTGTGAGTCATGGCTTGGATGCATGGAGAAGCATTGAGAAGCCACGACTCATCCTATCATTTTCTTTTACTCTTAGATATTTTATTTATCCCATTATTATCTTAACCTCATGGTTCACTTTCTCACTTGATCATTCATAATTCACCCAAGTTCATCTTCTTTCTTCAAGTGAAAAGCTCACTAGGGTTTTTCTTGAGTTGGAAAAAGAGAGAGGAATATATTTCTAAAATAAGCAAAATTCCTACTTCATCAACCTACACTCTCCTAACCCTTTAGTATAGGTTGTTTGCTTCACTAATACTTTGATTAGTGAAGAGATAGCTTGAGTTAGAGAGACTTCACGGTGGATCATCTTCAGCCTCGAAGACGACATGGTAAGCTCGATCCTTTCTTCAAGTGGAGCCAAGAAGGGTTCTAAGGACTACTACTTGGAGCTATAGAAGTGAAGGACTTTGTCTATAAAGGTTGTAACCCTCTTCACTTAGTTTAGAACTTTCTTACATGCTTATAAACCCTAATTCTCTGGTTCGATTCTAGGTTAGTGTAGCTTAAATCTCTAGATTTTTTAAAATTGCTTACTTGATGCATGTGGAAATCTAGTAGAGGTGCTAAGACATACTTTCAGTTTAACATCAAAGATTGTACATAGGTTCTCATTAGAGAATGGGTACACCGAACAGGACTCGCCGAGCACTTCTAGATGGTACCATACCTATCGTCAGATAGCAGTTCTCTGTTGACACTTGTACAAGTTCGTCTGTAGACCCAAGATCGTCATAGTGTCTTGTGTGGTTCCCACCATGCTTTGATTTTCTTCCTAACACGGCTCAAAGGAGTCATGCAAACAGGTGGATTTTGAGTACAGTCCCGAGTCACATAGAGGCAATGAGCAATAGGAGGGGTTTCTTCTCTCCCGGTATTGGGAGTTGAAGTTGCGCTATGCTCGATTGGCTATAACAGCAAGTCCCTGGCCAGGGTTGATGAGATTTACTGGTAAATATTATCAGTGGTTTCTCGAATGTTTATAGGCCACACATCGGCATGACTTATCAAGTTATTGGGGTCTGACAATTCCACTCCAGACTCGATAGGCGACATATCAGAAGAAGAGACCGGAATGTACGGTAAGTGTTACTTATAGGCTTTATGGGAGTTTGGACAAGTTTGCTTGTTGATCTTCTATTCATTCAATACCTGGGTAGCCGTTACGTCTAGCTAGTACCACTGACGGCTTGTGGGTATCTGATGTTTTCATAACCTACTGCTGGCATATTGACGAGTCTTTAGAGTCCCACACAGAAGTTTCCCAGCTCAAGCGAAACGAAGTAGGGCACATATGGAGATATGTACGAGTGCTTGATTGAATACGGGTATTGAATACCGTATTCTAATCTAGTGATATTTGATATCAGCCAGGTTATATGTGATATAACCGGATTATTGAATCAAGTGTTGATTCAATAATTTGATTTATGTATATATATATATATATATATATTTGATATTGGCCGGTTATATATGATATGACCAGATCATTGAATCAAGTGTTGATTTAATATCTAATATTGAATATTAGTCGGTTATATGTGATATAACTGGATAATTGAATTAAGTGTTGATTTAATGTTTTGATATACGTATATGAATGATATTTGTCAGTTATATATGATATAATCGGATTATTGAATCAAGTGTTGATTTAATAATCCGATATATATATATATATATATATATATATATATATATTAGCTCATTAAAGATTTTCTTCTCTTCATATATATTTATATATGTGTGTGATATATATTTATATATGAATTGTATCATGGTTGATGATATAAAGAACTAGGATGTATGAGAATCACATTAAAGTGAAGGATAATTAGGGTGGTTAATATTTTTGGAAAAAGAAAAAAATGGGAGAATGAGCCATGGCTTTGGACGCTTAGAGAAGTATTGAGACGCCATGAATCATCTCTAATTTTTTTTTTATTCCTAGATATTTAATCATCCTTATCTCATCTCATAACTCACCACATGGTTCATTGAACCTCATTCTCTCATCCAAGTTCATCCTCATCTTCTTCTTCATTTCCTCTCTATATTTTTCTTGAGTTTTGAAAAGAAAAGAAAAGGAAGAAATATTTGTGAACAAAATTCTTACTTCATCAACCTATACTATTCTAGCCTTTAGTATAGGTTTTTAGCTTCACTAATACCTTGAATAGTGAAGAGTGAACTTGAGTGAGAGAGACTTCAAGGTGGATCATCTTCGGCATCGAAGACAGCAAGCAAGCTCGTTCCTTTCATTAAGTGGAGTCAAAGAAGAGTTCTAGGGACTACTACTTGGAGTTTTAGAAGTGAATGACCGATCTATAAAGGTTGTAAACCCATTTCACTTAGTTTAGATGTAGTTTGCTTGCTACAAAACCCTAATTCTCTAGATCGATTCTAGGTTAGTATACTTAGACCCCTAGATTTTTTTAAATTGCATATTTGATACTTGTTGAAACCTAGTAGAGGTGCTAAGATATACTTTCACAGATCACAGGAGGGGCCTCTTCCAGACCAGCTTTCAATGGACCATCTCGGAGGCCAGGAGGTTTGTTCGCCAACAGCAGGCTACAATTTAGCAGCTACTACAAAAGAACAGGGCATTTATTGAAGAACTGCCGTAGGGCAAACAACTTGTGCTTGATCTGCGGGTCTTCTACTCACGCTATCGGAGCTTGCCCCCAGAACCGAGGACCTAACAACCCTCCAACTAGACCAGTGATCCAAGCTCCTCCTACCTGGTTAGCTCTACCAGCACCAGCTCCCCGCACCCAGACCGCTTAACCTCAACCCTGAGTGTTTAACCAGGCACAGAGGAAGGTGCCGCGATACCAAGCATTCACTATGCCGGTCGAAGAGGCCGAAGTTATGGGTCGGGTTATCACCGGTAAATCTTTTTCCTATTCATTTTCAAGTTATTTCATATCCTAGCCATCTATATTTGTTATACCTAAACCTATCCCATGTGAATTAGGTACAATCTTAGTAGCCACCCTACCTGCACTCGCACTCTTCGACACTGGGTCATTGCATTGCTTCATGTCGCAACAGTTCGTAAGAACTCATGCGATCCCAGTTAAGCCGCTCGTATCCAGCTGGAATGTTAGTCCAGGGAATGTCATTCTAAAAGCAACATTGGGATACGATCTGTGTCCAGTGGTCGTCTGTAGTCGAGAATTCTATGCGGACTTCAAGGTGCTGGACATACCGAATTTCGACGTAGTCTTAGGAATGAACTGGCTGGGAACTTTCTTCCCTACCATCGACTGTCGCCAAAAGAGGGTAGTGCTTGAAATACCAGATCACCTAATGTTCTATTTCAAAAGCAGAGGCCGGAATTTGGAGCCTAGCATCTACCGAGCCAAACCAAAGAAGGCAGAGATTGCAGTGTTGCAAGCAGAATGATCGAAGCCGGAGGTAGTTCGAGAGTTCGAGGATATTTTCCCTGAAGATATATCAGGTTTGCCTCCCGATCGAGCTTTTGAATTCAGTATTGATTTGCAACCCGAAGCACAACCTGTAGTCAAAGCTCCATATTGATTAAGTCCGCAGGGGTTGAAGGAGATTTGTATTCAATTGGACGAATTCCTGAAGAAAGATTGGATCAGTTCAAGTTGGGGATCACCAGTGTTGCTAGTGAAGAAGAAGAAAGGTACCTACAGGATGTGTGTAGATTATCGAGCTCTGAATGAAGTAACGATTAAGAACAAGTATCCACTACCGCGCATCGATGACCTTTTCGATCAGTTATGTGGATCTTCTATCATTTCAAAGTTATATCTTCATTCGGGTTATCATCAGGTGAAGGTCAAGAAGTCCGACATTTCGAAGACGGCATTTAGGACTCGTTATGGTCATTATGAATATCTCATAATGCCATTTGGAGTGACCAATGTACCTGCCATCTTTATGAACTTTTTGAACCAAGTTTTCCTAGAGTACTTAGACAGGTTAGTTGTTATCTTCATCGACGGTATCCTGGAGTATTCAAAGAATCGGAAAGAGCACACCAAGCAATTACGCATTGTCCTGGAGACATTACGACAACACCAGCTCTACGCCAAGTACAGCAAGTGTGAAATTTAGCTAGATCAAGTTGAATTTCTCGGACACATTGTTTCAGGCAAGGAAATCTCTGTAGATCCATTTAAGGTGTCAGCTGTCAGCGAGTGGTCGACACTAAAGATGGTGAAAATTATAAAAAGATTTCTAGGCTTAGCAGGATACTGCTGACGCTTTATCGAAGGATTTTCAAAAATCGCAGCCCCCTGACTAAGCTCACACGTAAAGACGAAGCGTTCGTGTAGTCAGAAGTATGTGAGAAGGATTTTGTAGAACTTAAGTCGAGATTAATCTCTGCACCTATTCTTGTAATACCCGATCAATCTAGCGGATTCGATGTGTATTGTGATGCGTCCCGTAAAGGATTAGGATGTATTCTACATCAGTATGGAAAAGTTGTAGCTTTTGCATCAAGACAATTAAAAGTTTTTGAACGCAACTATCCAACATATGATCTGGAATTGGCAGCTGTGATTTTCGCACTCAAGATTTGGCATCACTGTCTTTTGGGAGAACGAGTGGATATATACACTGACCACAAAATTCTAAAGTATGTATTTACTCAGAAGGAATTGAACATAAGGCAGAGTAGATGGCTAGAACTCATGGCGGACTTCGACATCAACTTACGGTATCATCCTGGAAAGGTGAACGTAGTTCCTGATACACTTAGTCGCCAGCTATTAGCAATGAACCTCACCGCTCAGTGGAAGATACAACAAGAATTGCATGGATTGGAAATTGAAGTAGTTGTGTCAGGTAACGCTCCATATTTGATGAACTTACAAGTCCAGTCTACTCTTGTTAATCAGATTAAGGCATCTCAAGCAAATGATGCCAAGCTACAAAAGATCCGAGAACAAATAGAAAGTGGTTTTTGTACTGACTTCATCATCTACGAAGATGGATCCTTGCGGTATGGGAGTCGTTTATGCGTGCTAGTCGGCACTGTTTGAGAAGAGGTGATGAAAGAATCTCACAGCTCCCCTTATTCGGTACACCCCAGCGGCACAAAGATGTACAAGGATCTACGACAACATTACTGGTGTCATGAAATGAAGTGAGAAGTAGCAAGGATCATAGCAAAGTGTTTAGTATGTCAGCAGGTGAAGGCTTAATATCACAGAACTGCTGGTCTACTTCAGCCATTATCAATCCTAGAATGGAAACGGTAACACAATACCATAGACTTCGTGACTGCTCTCCCTTGCAGCACGAAGGGTAACGATGCAATTTGGGTTATTGTGGATCGACTCACCAAGTCGGCATGTTTTATCCCATTCAGAGTTGGCCATTCAACCGAGACGTTAGCAAGGAAGAACATGGAGGTGGGTAGAAATATAAAATAAGATTTAAACCTTCAAGATGTACCATACTTGTCTTGATACCCATAAACTCATTGATCAGTCGAAAATAATGTATTTTTAACACGGCAATTTCCCTATCTTTTGCACTCATTTAGAAGTGTTCGGTATTCATATTTCACATATTAGCAAATCAGTCATAAAATATCAGATTGCATGTGTTAGACTTTTAAACCGGCACTTTAAGGGAAATTGACCGCATTTCATGGCATCGCATGATCTCTGCATTTGCGCAACACTTGTATCGAGAATTGTGCAGGAAATTGCAGGAGCAAAGCCAAAAGAGCTGATCAAAAATACGCCAACTCAATGATTTCAGATCTGGTAGCAATACAGAAGGAATTATAAAATTCAACATATCAGATAAAGGCCCATAAGACAGCCCAAGAATTACCATTGAAGTTTCAAGCCATGAAGCCCCCAAAGAGCCGCGGAACCGCGGCGGGAGCCAGCTTGCGCCGCGGTTCCGCGGAGCTTTTGCCACTTCATCACTTGAATTTTGGTGCATAATTCCTATATCAGTGGGTACACCTCATTTTGACACGTCAAATTCCAGAATTCTCTCGAAGTTTCTTCCAGATCAGCAAATATCATTAAGAAAAGCTAATCTTAATTAAGCTCCTAACAAACTATTTCTAGAAGCTCCCTCCTAACTAATCACATCTAGAAGCTTCTCCTCTAACTAACTTTTGGAGGGAAATTCAAATCTCCTCAACAAACTTTTGGAGAGAAACATAAAAATTCAAATCCTAGATCTAGGGTTTAGATGTCTATAAATAGGAACCTAGATCTAAGGGTTGGGGTTCAATCTTTGTTAATCCTTAGCTAATCTTTAGTCTTCTTCAATTTCTTCATCTTCTTCCACAAGTCTAGTGACAAGACTTGTGCGAAACCCTAACCCTAATTCCACTCCAAATTCAAGATCTTGAGTACCAAATCAAGTGAGAAGCCTTCAACCTTTTATGAGCCGAACCGGTCTTCAATCGGGCAAGTGATCCAAGCCGATCCGCGACTCACGGAGACGAGCAAAGCCAAATCGATGATCGAGTTCTTCCTCTTGTAGTTCTTGAGCGAATGTAATGAAATTGTTGATATAAATAAAAGGTGAAATTCTTTAATCTTGCTTTCTTTAAATTCTTGCATCATGATTCGATCTCAATTTGTAATTGTAATTCTTATGATGATGTTTGAGTAAAACTCCGCTCGTAAAGGAGTCGAGACGATCAATAGAATGATGATGTAACAAATCTTAAAACGATTTTTAAGTCCTACGAGTTTTGTAAACCCTAGCAAGTTCAAGAATCGATAACCTAGTTTCGTTGCGATGCTTTCTTGATTGTTATCGCTCGAAATTAGGGATCTACGATCGTTTCTTGAATTTACTAGAGGCTAGAATATGAATGATATCGATGAAAGAACAAGGGATAAGATGAAACCCTAGTTTCACAAGAAATCTCTAATTCTCGTCGATCATCATCGATCTAGTATCAATTCATCGAAGGATAAGAATACGTCATTGTAAGATTACATCACATCTATAGATCCGATCGATTCCTACGAGCCTCATTTCGATTCTTGAGATTTGGTTTGGAAAAATCATCAAACTATCAATTCTTGATTCTATCTTTTTCTTGTTATTAGATCTAGATTTTTCTAATTCTTGAACTTCAATTTCAAATCATGAATTGTTTGTTTTCTTTTCTTTAAAGTTTCGACTCATCTAATTGAAAAGACGAACTATTACACTGTCCTTGTGGACGATCCGCACTCACTTACAATCTACATCCGACACCGTAGTTGATTGCGGTCAAATAATTTTTGGTTGTGATTTCTTTACAATTTCCAACTACACAACAAGAATTTCTTTTCAATCAAATGGCGCCGTTGCCGGGGATCATTTGATTTGATACACACTCCAAGAATTCAGTACAATCAAATGGCGCCGTTGCCGGGGATCATTTGATTTGATAAACACAAACCGAGAATTCATTCAATCAAATGGCGCCGTTGCCGGGGACTATTTGATTTGATTTACACAATCGGAAATTCTTTACAATCAAATGGCGCCGTTGCCGGGGATAGTGCGCTAATTGTTCGTATTTTGAAATTTGAGTTGAAAAATTTATTCCATTATAATTTTTAGATCTAAACTCGCACAAACCCTCATACGTGTGTTGTGATTTGATTGCGAGGAAATCTGGAATCATTGGAGCTTGGATAAAATTTTTATGAATATTCCAGAGAGCTAAAAAGAGCAACAGGAGCATTGTGATAAATTTCTGTGCAGAGATCCCACCATCCCACCGCGATTCCGCTGTCTAAGTACCCAAGTGCGGCGGTTCCGCGGCCCCCTTGTTGAGTCACTGCACCAAATTCTCAGGTAATCTCAATCTTTCTTATCTCCTTTCTAAAATCTGCTCCAATTAACATTTTGCTGCAGGTTTTTTTGCAAATAATCGCAGCGCCGCAAAAGCAAAATAAATTTGTGCGTGTTTTGATTCTTGGTTGTTTGCATATTAATACGGATATTAAGGGGCACGGCCAAATCCAAATTAGGTGGGGAGTTCATTACCCTTCCTAAGCCCCGAAAACCACAAAACTTGCATCCGCATTGACCCACATTAACTAAAAAATATCTAGAGGTGACTCTAAGGACCGTCGCGCTCACTTAGGACAAGAGAAGGCCGTGGGTAATTCATTGCTTATCCGCGTTTCTTTGTGGTGTCTAAGGCAAGTGTGGCGAAGGCTAGTGGTTATTAATTAGGCTCACTACTTACGTAGTGGAGTACCTTCCCACTTACCTGGCACTTACCTGGCCACAGGGGGACAAAGAGGCAGTGGAAGATTTATCCTGCGACTTGTCTTTTGGCAGTTAGGAGCGGTCTAGAGCCGGACCTAGGTGACCACTAGATTTTAGGGTTTTGTGTATTGCATTTGTTGTGTTGCATCATTTTTTCAAAAATCCGTATCATTTTTCAAAACAAACACCGCATTCATATCATTTCCCCTAATTATAAATTCACGCTGCCACTTGTACTAACCCTTTTTAGTGCAAGATAGGCTGGACACGGGTTTCTAGTGCCCGTTTAGTCCGCGTCCTTTCGATCGACCCTAAAGTCGGTATTTCTACACTTACCTTTCTTTTACCCACCACCACACCCACATCGATGGATCCACCTCCATCGAACTTCTTTTCCACTACTCTGCCGCCGTCCGTTGGTGCGCAGAATCCACCTCGCATCTCTCTCCAAGAGAGGTGCTATCCTACACGAGGCCCACTTTCCACTTGTCTTTCCATTCCACCAGCCAACGGGAAAATTTTCAAATAAAACCCCAATACATCAACCTTTTACCAAAATTTCACGGTCTCGAGTCTGAAGACGCATACGTGTTTATCACGAAATTTGAAAATGTATGCGCAATGATGGGTACCTCACAGTTGTCTGTGGATGCTTTACGTCTTCGCCTTCTCCCATTCACTTTGTGCAATTTAGCCGAGAAGTGGCTATATAACACTACCGCACATTCCATTTCAAATTGGGACGAATTCGTCAAAGCATTCCTTAAGAAATTCTACCCACATCATAAAACAGCTCGAGTCCGTAGCGAAATCTATCAATTCACCCAGCTTCCAAATGAAACATTTTCAAAATGTCTTGAACGTTTCAAGGATCTGTTAGTCCAATGTCCACATCACGGCATCCCGAGATGGGAACTGTGCCGAATCATTTATGAGGGCATTAATCCTAACACAAGACAGACCCTTGAATCCATGTGTCAAGGCAACTTCATGACTAAAGATGATGAGGAAGCCTGGAATTTTCTAGAAGATTTCGCTGAAAAATCTTTACAGTGGGAGGGTGTGAGTCAATCATCTAGGGATGGCAATGATATTTCCATAGGAGTTAGAGCTGACATTGCAGCTATACACAAGAAACTCGAGACTATGGAAAATAAATTTTTAGCCGCCACCCTAAATCAAATGTCACTCTCCAAAATTGTATGTGGCTGCTGTTCTGATCCGTCTCACTTGACGGAAGAATGTCCGTTTCAAGATCATGAGCATACCAATGCCACATTTCAAAAACCTAGAAACGATCCATCTTCCTCCATATATAATCAGGGTTGGAGGAATCACCCTAACTTTGCTTGGAACCAATCACAATCTCAAAACACGGTTCCAACCCAACACAATTTCCAAAGGGTCCCTCCACCACAACAGCAACCACCACTTCAATTGAGTCAGCACCCCTTCCAAGCACAAAAATTTCAAAATCCGGCCAACACTTTTGCACCGTGTAGTCCTTTGCAATTGACCGGTACAGATAATACCTCTGCACTAGCACAAACCTTGGATACTTTCATGAAACAATCCATCCAAGGGACGGCAAGTTTGCAATCTTCCGTCGAGAATGTGATGAAGATCATTATCTCTCAAAATGAGAATATCAAATCGATGGAAGAACAAATTACACAACTAAAAGCCGAAATACGTGCAAGAGAGAAAGGGAAACTTCCAGCTCAACCTTTACCCAATTCTGGCTATTCACATCATGTGGATGCAATCACGTTGAGATCTGGAAGAGTGCTTGACAATCACCTTGGGGAAGAGTTTGATGATACAGAAAAATCAATCAATAACACTCCGGCTGAGACCTTTCCTCACACACACACTTCTAATTCTAACCCCAGTTCTTCTACCCCACCACCTTCTTCCGAGCCTATTCTTCGTTTCCCAAAAGGCTCGCCACTTCAGCCCACCTCTTTTACCCTTTCACGGAAGATCCCCACTTCTGTTTTGGGATCGGGTCCATACACACTTCCTTCTCCTATGATGGACCCGGCGCTTATTGCTAAAGCACCTTATCCTAATCGGTTAAGGGAAAACACACCGAGTCCACATATGGAGAAGATTATGAACATTTTTAAGCAAGTTAACACCAACATCCCTCTCCTAGATGCCATCCAACAAGTTCTGTCCTAAGCGAAAACTCTTAAGAACTTGTGCACTAGGAAGAGGAAGACTCAAGTGCCCAAGAAGATTTTCATGGAAAAAACAGTAGACACGGCTTTCCCCCAACAATTACCGAGGAAACGTAAGGATCCTGGATATCCTACTATTTCCATTTCAATCGGGGAAAAACACATCAACCGTGCTCTACTAGATCTTGGCGCTAGTGTTAACTTGCTTCCATACTCAGTCTATGAGCAATTAGGGATCGGAGAGTTGAAGCCAACCCATTGCACTCTCCAGATGGCTGACCGATCAATCACCAAACCTACGGGTGAACTGGAGGATGTGTTAATAAAAATCGGGGAATTCATATTCCCTGTGGACTTTATTGTAATTGATACACAGCCTGTAGCGAACCCACGGAATCAAATTCCGGTGATTTTAGGTCGCCCCTTTTTGGCCACTTCCAACGCTATCATCAACTGTCATAATGGTTCTATGACCCTATCTTTCGGGAATAAGTCAATAGAGCTGAACATTTACAAGTTGGGAAGTGTACCCTCCGAACCTACTGCTCAGGTCTGTTCTGTCGACTTAATGGATGTCGACAGCAGCGAATTAGATGATCCTCCTGATACTGATCTTGACTCTTTTCATATGTTGTTGTTTGACCCAACTATGTATCATACACATACGGACTCTTCCACTGAGATGTCCGGGTCAACAATTAACACTGATTATGAACTGATTTTAGAGTCTGAAGATCACCCCGCACTTTGTGATGACATTATTCATCGGGGTATAGATGGAACTTTTGAGGAAATCTTCGCTGATGAACTCGCATTTTTGAATGACACGGGTGTTGAGATGAATCATCTCCGAATCAATGAAATTGAACCTCCACCCCTTCTTTTGAACTGTAAAAAGAATGCGAGTAATCCATCACATACACTGCATCGTCTCTCCAAAATAAGACTCACGCACATTCTATTCCACCACTTACCCTTTCCCCACTTCTTCTTCCACCAACCAGAGCACTGCATTGATAAAAATTTTGAATGGTTGGTGTTAACCTTCGGTCTTTGCAAAACTTGGCATCGACCAATGATTCTTGACCCCCTCATATGATTTTCAAAGATTAACATTGCATAACTCAAGTTTGGGGGGGTTCATTTTACCGGGCTCTTGAAAAGAAATTTTTACAAAATTTTGAGCCAAGAATAAGTTTGGGGGAGGTTCTTCACTTAAATATTTTGCCCCCACTAATAAATTCCTCCCAAGCTTACAGGTTTTTCGAGATTTAGCGGATGGCAACAGTGAGGACACTGTTGAAAACAAGTTTGGGGGAGGTTTGTGCTTATTTTTGCATCATTTACATATCATTTGCATAAGCACAAAACATTTTTTGAAAACCTATAAAAATTTAAAAATTTTCAAAATTATAAAAATAATTTTTGTACATAAATAAGATAATAAAAGTTTAGATAGTGAACAATTACATCCATGAGATTGGAAAAATTTAAGAAAACCAAGAAAATTAGAAGTTTTCTTATACGAACTAGTAATAAGTAGTTATGAGCCGTTGTCCTAAGGGTTAGTAAGATGAAAGACGTCACTAATCTGAGGATAAAAATAAGTCTGAAAATAGTTTCTATTCTGGAAGCCAAACATTTTGAACGTTGATACCCTGCTATTCACACTTACACATGTCTTAAAGCCCGGGATAGTAGAGGATACCTTGAAATGCTCTTGTCTTTAAGCCAAAAGTATGAAGGAAATAAAAAAAATTGAAGAAAATATAAAATTGTGAGAAAAATGAACACTGGTTTTGTTATCACCGAGGGCAATAAAAAATATATAGCAAGGGTGCTTCTTCACCTAGTGCCCTAAGGCCAACTGGTCTGGGAGTCACTGCTATGCCTGAGGTGGTGCAAGACGAGGAAAATACACCAAATAAACAAGCACATGAGTAATCGGTCGGTTAGTACCTCAAGAAGTATTAACGGTCGCATGAAAGTGTGAGAGCAATCTTATCTAAATATTCATTAATTAAAAAGTACTGAGGCTGATGGGCAAGGGTATGATAGCTTGAATTGAATTCTCTGGGTGTAGGGATGTCCTTTACACACACGCAGGGTGATATGATCGATGTTCGGAAGAAAGATAGGAATGAAGAATAAGACGATGTTTTATTGAGGGAGGACGTGATTTCTAACATCTTTTCATGACCATTAAGATAGGGCTCATGACAACCGAAAAGCTAGCTTAGTTGGAAACCCTAATTTTCAAGGCTTTTCTTTTACAATTCTTTTCTTTAAATGTAATATTCATGATCTTCCTTTTATTATTGGATTTTGTGGGTGCAATCCGCTGAAAACCCTCAGGAGACAACACTCCTCCTACTAAGGACACCTAGAGGTTTAAAGGCTTGTTGCACGCGCTCAGTGCAATCGTGTTGCCTACGAAAGTGTGCTAGTTAGTTTTTCTCTTTCTTTATTTTCTCCTTCTCTTTTTAATAAAACAGTTCGCTCGAGACGATCGAAATTAAGTTTGGGGGAATTTGATCAGTCGAAAATAATGTATTTTTAACACGGCAATTTCCCTATCTTTTGCACTCATTTAGAAGTGTTCGGTATTCATATTTCACATATTAGCAAATCAGTCATAAAATATCAGATTGCATGTATTAGACTTTTAAACCGGCACTTTAAGGGAAATTGACCGCATTTCATGGCATCGCATGATTTCTGTATTTGTGCAACACTTGTATCGAGAATTGTGCAGGAAATTGCAGGAGCAAAGCCAAAAGAGCTGATCAAAAATACGCCAACTCAATGATTTCAGATCTGGTAGCAATACAGAAGGAATTATAAAATTCAACATATCAGATAAAGGCCCATAAGACAGCCTAAGAATTACCATTGAAGTTTCAAGCCATGAAGCCCCCAAAGAGCCGCGGAACCGCGGCGGGAGCCGGCTTGCGCCGCGGTTCCGCGGCTCTTTTGCCACGTCATCACTTGAATTTTGGTGCATAATTTCTATATCAGTGGGTACACCTCATTTTGATACGTCAAATTCCAGAATTCTCTCGAAGCTTCTTCCAGATCAGCAAAGATCATTAAGCAAAGCTAATCTTAATTAAGCTCCTAACAAACTATTTCTAGAAGCTCCCTCCTAACTAATCACATCTAGAAGCTTCTCCTCTAACTAACTTTTGGAGGGAAATTCAAATCTCCTCAACAAACTTTTGGAGGGAAACATAAAAATTCAAATCCTAGATCTAGGGTTTAGATGTCTATAAATAGGAACCTAGATCTAAGGGTTGGGGTTCAATCTTTGTTAATCCTTAGCTAATCTTTAGTCTTCTTCAATTTCTTCATCTTCTTCCACAAGTCTAGTGACAAGACTTGTGCGAAACCCTAACCCTAATTCCACTCCAAATTCAAGATCTTGAGTACCAAATCAAGTGAGAAGCCTTCAACCTTTTATGAGCCGAGCCGGTCTTCAATCGGGCAAGTGATCCAAGCCGATCCGCGACTCACGGAGACGAGCAAAGCCAAATCGACGATCGAGTTCTTCCTCTTGTAGTTCTTGAGCGAATGTAATGAAATTGTTGATATAAATAAAAGGTGAAATTCTTTAATCTTGCTTTCTTTAAATTCTTGCATCATGATTCGATCTCAATTTGTAATTGTAATTCTTATGATGATGTTTGAGTAAAACTCCGCTCGTAAAGGAGTCGAGACGATCAATAGAATGATGATGTAACAAATCTTAAAACGATTTTTAAGTCCTACGAGTTTTGTAAACCCTAGCAAGTTCAATAATCGATGACCTAGTTTCGTTGCGATGCTTTTTTGATTGTTATCGCTCGAAATTAAGGATCTACGATCGTTTCTTGAATTTACTAGAGGCTAGAATATGAATGATATCGATGAAAGAACAAGGGATAAGATAAAACCCTAGTTTCACAAGAAATCTCTAATTCTCGTCGATCATCATCGATCTAGTATCAATTCATCGAAGGATAAGAATACATCATTGTAAGATTACATCACATCTATAGATCCGATCGATTCCTACGAGCCTCATTTCGATTCTTGAGATTTGGTTTGGAAAAATCACCAAACTATCAATTCTTGATTCTATCTTTTTCTTGTTATTAGATCTAGATTTTTCTAATTCTTGAACTTCAATTTCAAATCATGAATTGTTTGTTTTCTTTTCTTTAAAGTTTCGACTCATCTAATTGAAAAGACGAACTATTACACTGTCCCTGTGGACGATCCGCACTCACTTACAATCTACATCCGATACCGTAGTTGATTGCGGTCAAATTATTTTTGGTTGTGATTTCTTTACAATTTCCAACTACACATCAAGAATTTCTTTTCAATCAAATGGCGCCGTTGCCGGGGATCATTTGATTTGATACACACTCTAAGAATTCAGTACAATCAAATGGCGCCGTTGCCGGGGATCATTTGATTTGATAAACACAAATCGAGAATTCATTCAATCACTCATGCAGGAGATCGTGAGATTACATGGAGCACTTGTTTGCATCGTCTCCTATCGTGATACTAGATTCCAAACACAGTTTTAGCGGAGTCTGTAAGCTAGCCTGGGAACGAGTCTGAATTTCAGCATGGCATACGACCCACAAACAGACGGACAGTCCGAGCGAACAATTCAGATCCTGAAGATATGCTGAGAGCTTGTATATTAGACTTCGGAGGTTTGTGGGAAGATCACCTACACCTTGTGGAGTTTTCATATAACAATAGCTATAAGCAAGTATTGGAATGGCACCATTCGCAGCACTCTACGGACAGAAGTGTTGTTCCCCACTGAGTTGGGACGACGTTGGATATCGTGAACTCTTTGGACCAGAGATGATCGTGGCAATTGTAGATGTAGTCCGCATGATCAGGGAAAAGATGCGCATAGCTCAGGACCGACAGAAGCACTGGGCAGATGCAAGGTGTCGACATATGGAGTTCTAACCCAGAGAGCATGTGTTTCTGAAGATCTCTCCGAACAGATGAGCGATACGTTTTGGCAAGAGGGGTAAACTTAGTTCAAGATACATCGGACCGTTCGACATATTCGAACGAGTTGGAGGAGTGGCATACCGTTTGGCACTACCACTATCATTGGAAGGAGTGCATAACGTGTTCCATATATCCTAGCTACGATGATATGTGAGCGACCCCAGCCATATACTTGATCACTCAGAGCTCATAGTACAGACCGATCTGACTTGCGAGCAGTAGCCAGTCGAGATCTTGGATTGAAAGGTGAAGACATTGCGGAACAAAGAAGTAAACTTAGTCTGGATGATGTGGAGAAAAGATTCGCTAGGAGAATCGACTTGGGAGAGAGAAGACGATATGCGTGCACGATACCCTTACCTTTTTGAAAATTAGTCTCTATGTAAATTTCGAAGACGAAATTTTTATAAAGAGGGCAGAATGTAACGACTATGAAATCTCTGTACAAAATTATTTGTTTAAATGTATAGAAAGGGTATTTCAACCTGTGTAGGAATTATAAGTTATTTTTGTTCAATAAAAGAAAGATGCAACTTATACCTCGTTGGTAAAGCCTTTACACTGTTGTGATATAGTCTGTGTGTTCGAATCCTCTCAGTCCCAATTATTTTTAATATTTTTCTTTTTAACTTTTTAGAAGCCCAAGAGTTGCACATGCACTACACGTAAAATCAAAAAGTCTCAGAAAAATCAAACGGGATAAATGAGGAGTAAATACAGAGTTAAACACATGGCATGAATTTCGAGACGATTGGACCAATCTCGATCGCCCATTTCTCACATCTGGACACCACCGACGTTCCCCTTTGCCCCGATGGACTCCGTGCTTTGCCCACACGCCTCTTCGACTCCCCTCTACAACCCTGCACTGCACTGTTTGATTTTCCTGCAATTAAATAGAGATTATTCAAATCCTTATTAACACCATTTTTAATTCTTTTTATTCAAAATTTTTAATTCGCATACCCTAAATTCTTCACTATAATACACCATTTCCCTAGCTCTCCCCTATTCTGAAAATCCTTACAAAAAATTCTCAAAATTCTCTAAGTGCAAAGTGGAGTTAAGCAAGCCTAAAGGAGTAGCAATCAAATCTCGACGATCGGAACTTTTCCGACACTACGCCAAGGAGACCCTCCTCTCTTCCTTGCCCTCTTTTTAACACTACGCAACCAGTAAATCCCTATTCTTTCTTTTCGTTTTGACTCAAACCGCAGTCGTAAAACACATTGCTAAAGTAGAGTTAGCTCCGATAATAGTTTCTTTTCAACCTTTTAATCCACTTGATGAGTAAATTAAGTCATACCAACACTATAAAACCACGCTTTATCTTATTCACATCATTCAGCTTTTTAGCGTAATAAAGTTTTCCATATGAAATAATCATATAACAGACTTTTTCAGAAAAATACCTTGAACTTTAGTATAACCCTATTCGATAACTAGTGTATATACCTCTAGAAATTCATAAGGTAACGACTTATCCTACACGTACACTTTTGATACATAGCACAATGTTTGGTTAGAAAATTTTAATTAAACGCAACAATTTTGCAATAAAATACCATCTTATTATAAAACAAGTTTTTAATCGATATTTTTGGATTCTTGGCAATTGCACCTCTACAACCCTCGTTAGGGGATCCACTAATGGATGATGCAGATTATCTCACATCCTTAGGATAGTAAAACGAGATGCAGAACTCTTCACGGAGAATTCGGTCTCGAAAGGAATGAAAATACGATTTAAATGAAATGCAACTTTTTAAAACAAATTAAACTTTGGAAAATTATATAAAAATTGTGAAACAGTATTTTCAATACAAACAAATTATGAAACTATACTTTTAAAAGGAAAGATTAAAATTTTAATAAAATACCATCAAATTTCCAAAAATAGTAGTTTTCATAAAAATACCATAAACTTTTAAAAACTAGGTTTCATCGTTAAAATACCATTAAAATTAAAATACATGTTCATAAAAACTTTAAATATTATAAATCAACCTCGAGCTTTATTTTTAAACAATATTAAAATATTTTTCATAAAACCCCCTTGAAAAATGTAACAATATAAATACAATGTAAACAACAATAATAAATATTTAAAAACTCTAGATTAATATAGGTTCAAGCGGTATCACTTCTCTTGAGCCCCAGTGAGCTGGAGAAAGTGAGTGCTTACCTATTCAGATTAGAAAACTTAACGGAGTTATATGTCAATTGTCTTGGAAAAAGACACAAATCCTGCCGTCCATATACAGCAGTTACCCAATTTCTCCCGAACTTAAGATTTCAATAGTTAATCCATTCCCATGAAATATCTATAACTCGAATCCGAACTCGAATCTATACTCGAACTCTAATCCAATTCGAACCCAAACATGAACTCAAGCTACTTGACTAATTTGACTCGACCCAAGATTGTAATTGACATGACTCGCACTTTACTCGACTCACTCGACTTCATTATTCACTTTTTGCAATCTATGGTTTCGATCAAGTCAGGTTATAATCAACCAATCAAATTAAATAAAGATATCTTATGGTTATAATATATATTATACTCGGAGTGTTTGGGATAGTTTCTTGTGTGAATCCAACGGAGCTTCAGGAGTTTCGTATTAACCAATTTTTTCTATTTACTCGAATCTCAGTTGGGTCGACTCCTCCACAGGTTGGAGTCCCGATACTAACACATGAAATGGGACCATGTTTCCTTACTCCTGGGGCCCTACTCTTGAGCTCGTGAATATTTCTACGGCTGCATTGACATTCACATTTGGAAATTAACGTTAACATAATGGCCATATAGAGACTTATAAATACATATACCCATATTCAGATCTACACACTTTTACTGGGCATTTATATTATTTCCGTTATTATATATTTTTCACTTTTCACTCTTACCCTACGTTTACGACTTACCGAGTGCTAGTTCGCTGATGGGCATTCCACCCACCTTTGTTTTCTTAGAATGTTCATCAGATACGGTCGAGACGGGGGAAGTGGAGGCTACAGAGGAAGATTACGACCATATAGCTACTCAGGATTAGCTTAACTTTCATTTTCTTTCAGCTTATGTTTGCCACAAGTTTAGGCATTTTCTTTATTGTATTTATTTTCCAGTTGAAACTCATTGTACTTGTAAATATTTCAAGTTGAATGTAAATAAAGATATTTGTTGAAAAATTTACAGTCTCCATTTATTCTTACATTGTGTAATATTGTTTCAATAGGCTTAGTATATTTATTTAGGGAATGACATTCTCTGAATAAATATACCGCAGGCTTGCCACGTCATCGTTTCCGTTTAGTGGGAAGCGGGGCATGACAACTAAAACCACCATGTAATTCGACTGTTGTAGTAAAAAACCACCATATAGTTTAATAGTTTTAGAAAGAAACCACCATGCAGGATTATTTTTCGCTAACGTTATATATTTTTGGGGTTGTTTTTCGTTAGAGAAAAAACACAGGGTGGTTTCTGTCGGGAGATAACCTATGATGAAGAATCAACGCTACGACAAACAATCATACAACAACAAACGTGATCCCGACGAAAGATCACAAATAATGATAAAGTGCGAGAATAATAAAATAGAATAAAAAAACAACAGACAAAGGACCGTATGGCTAATTCTCGGTAGAGCGGAATCTGCAAAGTATACTATAATCTTGAATCAAGTATACCCACGAGCAACCCTAGGAGATTTCTTTCAAACCTCTCTAGATCTATGTCGTCACCCTCTTAATACAATAATCTCTCTTGATAGAAGTGCATTAATCATATGAGAGGTCATTATATATAGAAAACCCTAATCCTTCTTTAAATAGGAGATAAACTCAATTTACCAAACATAAGATTCGCACAGATTTACCATCGAAAGACGTCTGACAAGAAATGGTCAGACATCTACCAACTCTCTGTATGGCTTCGTCTCCTTGGGCAGACGTCTTCACCTTTGCCATAACACATCTGCCTCTGCTCTGGATCGGGCTTCAGCATCTTCGGACGTTTGGCTATGCTATGTTCTTTTGGCTTCGATTTGACCAGACGTCTGCATCCTCTCCATCAGACGATCGCGTTTCTCTGGATTTCTGACATGGTTCTCGTGCATGTCCAAACGTCTGTACTACTTACATTAGACGTCTGCCGGAAGTTTCTCCATAATTTTAACATTCTCCCACTTGGAGATACTTCTACCTTGATTCCCAACGCTAATAGACTTCACACGACTACGCTCTACTCTCCCCTCATCAGATTTTCTTGGAGAGGTTTATTAGATATGTATGCCCTAGAGGCCATTATTGTATAGTACATGATGGTATATTACATATGGATGCTTGTGATATATATATGCAGGACAATCTTGCTCGATATGATAATTTTCTATCTGGTTTGTCTTTGCCTCAACATGTTTATATGTTCTATTTATATCACGTATCACTAATACATATTGATAAAGCTCATAGGATCTTTGCTTGACTACTAGAGTTGTGATGAGATCAAACTCATAGGGTCTAGGCAGTCTATAAACACATCCTTAAATTGTCCCTAGTCGTTGGAGTTTCGAGACAGGGTAACTTTTCAGAAAATAGAAAAAATTATTTTGGAATTTAAATAATAAAATATTGAGTTTTACGGATATAATACGAATATAGATTTGAGTTTTTGTAGATTGGTATAATTATATACCTATATTTTTGGAAAGTAATTGGGAATTAAAATGAATTATTATTTATGAAAGCATTTATTTGATTTGGGGTTTTATAAATTAGTATATAATTATTCCATACACGTTTAAGGTTAAAATTAATTAGTGTTTTACTAATTACTACACTAAACCATATTTTATTTTGTTAACCATGCTTGTGTGCATGACATATTATTTACATGTTTTCTTTTCTTTTATTTGTTATGGTTTTATGTTTTCTTAAGAGAAAAGAAAAGAAAAGAAAAATAAAAATGAGAGGGGGACAAAGGGACATAGAGGTATGGGTATGAGAGAGAAGGAGAGAGAGGGTGAGTCATGGTTGTTACCCATTTCCTTGCTTCCTCATTATTTTCCTTATCTCCTCATCTCCTCCTCCTCATCTTCTTCTTCCTCTTCTCCACCACCTCCACCATCCTATACCACCATACATCACCCCCAAACCACCTCAAAATATCACATAGCCTTCACTAAAAATGCTCCTAATCTCACCATAAGCATCATGACATAATCAAGTTTGTGTTTTGAACTTCTTTAGCCATCTTAGAATTTTCTTGAGTTGCTTTATGAGGTAATAACCATACTTTTAGATAACTTTTGAAGTTCCTTACCTTCACAACTAGTTTAGAGTTAAAATGTGTATGTTTTCTTAACTTGAGAATTCTAAAGTGTGACTTGATGTATAGAACTTATAGTAGTAGAGGGTTTAAAGAGTGATTACTAGCCTGGTAATGATAATATCTCTGGTCTATATGAGTTTAGAAGTTCCTAAGATGAGTTTAGAATTTTTCGATATCGGTTTTTCATTGAGTTTTGAGGATCAAATAGAATCTGGTATTACTTGGGAACTCTGAAAATCAATTAGAGGATACAGAGAGGTGTATATACCAGTAGAAAGGCACCGTAGAAGCCTGAGCCCAAACCACCAAGTCTTGGCCGCCGTTTTATTCGTTTTGACCGTAATTTGTAGGTCAATTTAGGAATTTGTCTTTGGAATTTGTTCTGTAGCTCACTCACTGGATAACTAAGACTACTCTATACGCTAAAAAGTCTCAGATCACCTGAAGAAAAATCTGAAATTGTTTTACTTAATTTTTGGCAATGTTTTGCGATATGTGAAACTTGGTTTTTGGATATTTATGTTTTTACTTGGTCGTTTGATGTTCGTACATTGACGCCGGGGAGTATTTTGTTGAGCGTTGACCATAGGTTCTAACCTATGTGCGCTTCGCTCGTGATTTCAATTTCGAATCGAGTTTTATGCAATTTTGGTTATGGATTTGATTGTAGGTACAATCGCATAGACTACCGAGATGACGAAGAAGATCAAGGTGTCCGTCGACATTGACTAAGGCGAGACGATAAGGTGAGTAGATGTATATCTACAGGAGAAGTCGGGTGGATGGCGTATAGCACCCCCGCAACCGTAGAATTAGGATACGATATAGATATTAAAATAGTTTAATTAGTCCATAGGTTTTGCTAGACTACCATATTCGTATAAGTCTATAACTAGTAGAATAATATACCCGTAGTACAATTTCTTAGCCTATGAGCTATATCTACTTATGTAAGTGTTTGTGTGTGTGTATTGAAAGTGTATGTTAGCACTACCACTGGGTTTTACTTGCATTAAGCATGCCGTTTTAAAAAATTTTGGGGTGCTAATCTACACTAACCAAGATCTTAAATTAGATGATTAGGGTTTAACTATGATATCAAAAACTAGCTAAGAGAAAGGTGGCTATAACCTTTGTATACCGTGTCCTTCTCTTCTAAAGCTCCAAGTTGTAGTCCCTACGACTCTACTAGGCTCCACTTGAAGGTTGAACGAACTTTCTTCGATGAATTTCGTGCCGAAGATGATCCACCCGAAGTCCGCTAATCCAAGCTACCTCTTCACAAAATTCTTTAGTGAAGGAAACACACTACACTCAAGTGCTAATTAAGTATAGGATGGTGAAGTAGGGGTTTTGTTTGCTCACTAGGGTTCTCAGAAGCTCAAGGGTTCACAACTCATGTGAGGGATTGAGCTTGGAGGAAGAGGTGAAGAAAATGGAGTGAGCTAGAGAGCAAGGAGCTCAAGTGAGGAAAATAACTCAAGTCAAGTGAAGAATGAAGTGTAGAATGGCTCTTCAAAGCTCACACATTATTGAAGCATACAATTTTTAACCGTTAAAAATTGTAACCATGCTTCAATAGTGCAAGAAAATGAATATAAAAAATAATAAGCCATGCTTTTCTCCATTCCACAAAAAGTCTCCCCATTTTCCACCTTAATTTCTATTTTCATAAGAATAGAAAATCCATGACATGCTTCATATATATATATATATATATATATATATATATATATATATATATATATATATATATATTATGAAGAATAATTAGTGAGCTAATAATATTACTCAATATACAATTATATCAAATATAAATATATATCATATTATTAAATCAATACTTGATTTAATAATCCGGTTATATCACATATCCGACTAATATCATTTATCTGTATATCATATTATCAAATCAACACTTGATTCAATAATTCAATTATATCACATACAACCTAACTGATATCAAATAACCGCCAGATTAGAATACAGTATCACATACTCGTATTTAATCAGGCCCCTCGCACATATCAGCGTATGTGCCCTACTTCGTTTCGCTTGAACCAGGAAACATCTATATGGGACTCTAAAGACTTGTCAATACGCCAGCAGTAGGTAATGATCACATCAGTTACCTACAAGCCGTCAGCGGTACTAGCTGGACGTAACAGTTACACAGGTATTGAGCGAATATAAGATCAACAAGGAAGCTTGTCCAAACTCCCATGAAGCATATAGGTAACACTTACCATACAGTCCGGTCTCTTCGTCTGATATGTCGCATATCGAGTCTAGGGGTGGAATTGTCAGACCCTAATAACTTGATAAGTCATGCTGATGTGTGGCCTATAACGGTATGAGAAACTACTGATAATACTTACCAGTAAATCTCATCAATACCCCTGGCCAGGGACTCCTTGTTATAGCCAATTGTGTAAGTCTACGGTAGCGCCCCGGCCGTCTACAAACGCCAAATGCGGAACAAAAACTTTTTAACTGGCGCTATCGTGTACTATAACCCGGATCTGCCATTATTGCTAAACTAACAAACTACAAAAAGGGTAGAAAGGTTATACCGAACGATCCGAGTCCTTCGTTCTTTAACCATCATCCCACGCTTCGTTGCTGCTGCTCCGATCTCGTCGATCTTCGATCTGCTCGTCCAGGTGGCACCACGTCAACGGTTCTTTAAACGGGCTCCCGCCTCTGACTCGAGGCAACTCGGTCGTCAAGTTTGCTAAAAAAGACGACCAAGATTGATGTAGAGAATGAGTAGAATACTTTGTCTCACTTCGTCCAAAGCCGTGGACGATCGGTTAATGAAGTTGCCACTCGAGATGAAATGGAATGAGAAATAAGTTATCAAATTTCCATACACTCAAAACCATAGACTTTTTACAAAAATCAATCTCTCTCTCTCACAAGGGGCCGACCATATAAGTAGATGGGGGGTGAGTGTACGAGCAAGGAAGGAGGGTGACAATAAACAAAATGCTTATCATAACCATAAATGAAAACATGACTCACTAATGACACCTAGTGTGAACACATTAATGAAACAATTAATACCAAGATAAGTCACTAAGCCACCTCACCGTCTAGAAGCTTCCAGAAGCACGACTCACCCTCATGACTCACCCAAGTGACGGAAAGAAAAAATCCGTATTTAACCGAATGTCAAATACGGAAACTGGAAACAGGAAACTGGCAACTTCCAAAAGCAATCCTGAAACGAATTTCAGGACAACCCCGTAACTGTATAAACATACCCGCATTTGTATTACGACCTGAATACAAATGCAACTGAGACAAAGATATTATATCTACTCAATATAATACTCGGATCTGGCTTAAACCAAAGCCCACCAGTAATATCTGCCCGAAATATGACACGTGCGTAAACGCATGTGCATTTTCCGAACCCTGCCATAAAACCATACGGCCTCTACAACGTTTCGCCCAAACTTTGGGAAACTATCTGTGGGGGACTCTAATGACTCGTCATTACCATGGCAGTGGGTTTAACCACAAGCCGTCAGCGGCACTAGCTGTGCTTAACGGCTGCCCATGGACTGACCTCAAGGGAGGCCGATGAGCGAACTCATCAGGAAACCCTACTGAGCCTAACAGTAACAATGTATATACAGTCCGGTCCGTTCGCTTATGAGTATCGCATATCTGCCTAGGGGGCTAGTAACGTCAGACCCCCAATAGCAGTATAAGTCGTGTCGGAGTGTAGCCCAATAACACCCTGAGATACTACTGAAGTACCTACCAGTAAATATCCTGCCACGGCCGTGGGCTTTGTGTAATGGCTCTCCTAGACACAGCACGATCTCACCCCCAATACCGGGAGAGACGAATCCCTTGCCGATCCGCTCACGTGCCTCCATATGGCTCGGGACTGTACCCAAAAACTACCTGTTTGCACGACTCCTTTGAGCCATGGTAGGGTAGAAATCAAAGCAAGTGGGAACTCACACAAGACAAATGACGACCTCACGTCGATGAACTAACCTGTACACATGTCACCAGGGAACTGCTATCTGACGATATGTATAATACCAACTAGCAGGTTCCCGGCGAGTCCTGTCCGGTGTACTCATAACCCAATGAGCACCTGCATACATCTTAGGTGATCCAACTGACACCAGTGGCTTGTAAGACCGGCCACCGCCCCTCGTCGGGGTCTCGACTGTATACACTAGTCTACTCCGGAGTATCGATGCCCTGTCTCGAAACTCCCACGACTAGGGACCACAATTAAATACATGCGTATAAACCACCCAACTCTCACGTATATGATCGCCATCATACTGTTGGTAGTAAAGCAAGATCCTAATGGCTCTATCAAAGTGTAACAGTGATCAGTCACCTGAACCTGTACATGACTGATAAAGGCAAACCAGATAGCATACTATCATCTCGAGTAAGACTGTCCTATCGGTATAGGTCCTCCGCAATCATTGCAATCACGTACCTGCGATCCAATAATTGACTTTGAGGGCACTATATCCAACAATCTCCCACTTGCACTTATGGCTAATTATTGTGATGTTGACTACTCACAGCCCGTGTGAAACCGAACATCCAACTCCTCTACTAATCAGTTTCACAAAGCCCGTTTGTAAAACTATTGTGTTCGAGAAATAGCCTCAGTGAGTGGATCCGCCTAGTTGTTTCTTTCTTTATCTCTCTTAATCTCAAGTTCGCGGAGAAAGCCATCTCCCGAATCGAGTAATGCCCGTCTTAGAATATGTCTGGATATCTGATGGGTCCTAGTTCATAAATGAACTCCAAATCCAAACTTCTTAGACTGTATCGATCACTAAACCTAATCAGTATCCTGCACCATGCCTCCCACAGTATCCTCTTGGACCACCTGTCCATAATACTATCCCTCGTCAGAGGGAAAACTATAACTCAGACAATCACTATGTCAACCATGTCACCTTTGAAGCCTGGAATGATAACCGTCTCCCGAAGGAGGCTGTCGTCATCAAATCCGTAGAACATGCACTTATGTTCTAAAACCGCTTCCTTATGTTTCTCCAGGATTGGATTAATACAAACTTATTGCATCTAGTGCAAAAACAACATCTGGTGTGGTACTTGACATCTCACGATTGACTCAAATGCCTAAGCAAGTGATTTGTCAATCATGCACATCCCTCTCCCCTTTAGTCTGTAAGACATCTTTAGAGAGGGTGACTCCATCACCTGCAGGTACACCACCATGCCAAGAGTCAGCTATTCTAAAAACCATTAGAATACTGTCAAAGTACCGACATTGGGAAACTACCCAAATCCAGATCTAAAACCATAGATCTAGAAACCAGAATGTCTGATATTATATCCATATCCTGTCTGGAGAAACAACTGTGTGACGACCACAGTACAACCGATCGTAGTATAGGAATTTTACTTCCTACTATGTGTATGTCATCCAGATACCATGACATCACACCCTACTACCTTCTTAACAGATCCATCCCCTATTCTGATGAAGTCAAACCCATGACTGTCACATCAAAAATAGATGATCTATCTCCGCTATATCTGCTCTAGTCTATAAATAGACATAAGCTACTTGCCCACTAAACTTCCGCTGCTCCCACTGACTACGACAACCCTCTGGCAGAATAATATATACGTGCACTTCTAAAGCTAGTTTAGAACGACGCTATACTTAACCTCCTGTCGGGTCTCATAGTCTGGAACAACAGTAGTGTCAAGTCTGGGTAAGCAAGAACCTCCCTGTCACCGTCCTTGAGGCTACCGAAGTACCTCTCGGGTGTATGAGGTTACCCACCATATCTGCGGAGTGGCTAATGGAATGTCAAACCTGATTGAATCTTTAGGTCCTATTAATTCCGTAATCGTTTGCGGTTCTGGAATCACTTCCAGTTCTACCATACTCCCACTACTGTTTTCTGAAAAAATCCATTTTACTAAAACTGTGGGGAGTCAAGAACAATATCACTATTGATCTTCCAAATGGTAAAAAGTCAACCCTCGTCATAGCCAGGGTCAACCCACAAACAGCCATTACAGAAACGTGCCCTGAGTTATCCAGAGTCTGGTTTTAAGCATAAGCCAGACAACTCCCAGTACCTTAACATCGTTAAGGTATGAACCATTCTATATCCAATATAGAAACTTTGGCACATATTTAATTGGAACCAGATTCAAATCATGCAACTGTCTCCAGTGCATATCAACTTAATGGAAAGAGGCTAATCAGCATTACTCAACTTAGGAATCCATCCAATTATGAGTAACCTGAAAGAGAAACAAGTTTCTCAAAACCATTACTATTATCTGAATATCAATCACAAGAATCTACATCTTCGATCTCTTTGAAGAATCCTGATACTTGCGACATCTGGTTCTCTACTTTATTCTTATACCCACAACTTCTCAAAACTTAGACCTTGTATTTCTATGAAACACTTGTCTAAAAACTAGAGAAGTCAAAACTAATAAAACATAGTACGAGGACCTACCCCTTTGTCCTGAAGGACACTGGACAACATACAATACTCTGTATAAGTCCGCTGAGTTGAATAACTCAAAACTTGTGCGTCGTAGGTTGAAAACTGTACCTAGGCGATTTCCTCAAATATCACCAATTACAACGAATTCCGATATAATAAGGATAATTACCTAATTCCCAATAACTTACTCCCACTCATCATCTGTAAAACCATACAGATATGAGAATGAAACCTGGTAAATAAATACCCTGGAGTAAGTATCCAATCGGGAAAACAGTTTTCTTTGCACTGAAACATGAAAATGTTTCGTAGGGGTATCCTGGTATTCATAGTAATGCCTTTTTCATAATCCAATTCATGACTTCAAACGTATATTTTATTGCCATCTCTCCAAATCCCTTTATTTGTCTTTAGTCATTACCTTCTGTACACCATCATTAGGCTAAATGGTTTTCTTCCTTCCCTACCGTTGGGCACAAGCCTATGGTTTGGAAGAAGACTATCCAGTAAGCATAATAGGTGTACCCTCCTAAACCAAGGAGTACTCACATTTTGAGAGAAGGTGATGATAAAAGACAACTGAATAATACCTTATTCTTTTAAAGGTGAAATAGGAGTGGCGACGAAGTACACGGTTTGGTCGTGAATGATAACAGTCGCAATTTACTTTGCCCTCTTTCTAATCCCTTTATTTTGTCTTTACATATTACCTTCTGCACACCCTACTTAGGCTAATTGGTTTTCTTCATTCCTTACCTTTCGGCACCTGCCTATGGTTTGGAAGAAGACTATCCAATAAGCGTAATAGGTGTACTCTCCTAAACTAAGGAGCCCTCGCAACCTGAGAGAAGGTGATAATAAAAGACAACTGAATAAACCAATTCTATTTCTCCTGAACCTGGATCCATCCTCGAAGAAGTCCCTTCGAGTTCGTATATAACCATACGATGGATCTATCCAATGGAAGTGGATGTCCGTAGTAATACGGGGTGTTCTGAGAAATTCAAAGGGTAAAAGAAGGAGTGGCAATGACTTATGCAACTCAGACAATCCAAAATCCAGTATTTTAAGAAGTTTCGGTCAACTTGGTCACTGAGTCATAGTCTAGGGTCGGTCAATGGTCGCTGCCAGAGAGAGAGAAAAAAAAGAAACACTCTGCATGCACTCTAACCTAGATCAGAATGGTTATCACTTTATCTAATCAGGAAACCTACCACTGTACTGTCAAATTCTCCTCCAAACCTAAAAGAAGAATCAATCGGGATCACCCGAAGAGTAAACCAACTCATCAGTGGGAATTGGGATCCAACTCTCATCACATGATAACGTGACGGAATCCACTCACGTTACTCACACTCCAGAAAGTATGCGCATACTTGGCAAGTTTCAGTTTCTTTAGAAACTCCCGATAAGATTTTTGCCCCATGCTCTTATGACCTTGGCGTTGGTCAAAATGTCATAAGTCACATGCCAAGTTCTACCCGTCACTATCTTGTCAATTTTAACCCACCCGCACATGCCTTTGACGTTGGCCAAAATAGCAGAACGACTGTCCCAAACCAACTCATCTATCTATGCAACAAATGAATACCCAGCAGCTACCAAACATTATGCCTTGGCGTTGGTCAAAATACATAGCTTGAATACTACTGAATACCCAAAAGAAATGACGGAGGGCTACGACTGGTTTTTGGCGAAAAACCTTTAACGTAGTGAACTTGATATCGCTGAAGGAACCCGATAGCTTTTTATAAAAATATAGTGGCGAAAACCTTTTGCTAAAGAGGTCACTCCCGGTGAAGGGATCTCGGCTCTTTCCACGTGGAATGAGGTGCAGGATATACCAACTGAATACCGCGATGCAAAGCAACTTGTAATCGACTATAGTGAAGTTATTATCCTGACGCAAACTTCTGCCCAAGGGGTCATTCCCGGTGAAGGGATATCGGCCCTTGCCTCGTCGAATGAGGTGCAGGATATTCCAACCGAATACCGCTATGCAAAACAAAAGGAAACGTCTTTGTAATAACACTTTTTAAAATTGTTCCAACAACTCCAAATAGGTTTGTTTTCCTTTGCATTGATCAGAATCAACGCAGTCCCATCAATTAATCACACCAGAAAAGAACGAAAATAAAATGTACGTATATGCCATCCGCATTCGTCACTGGATCCCGTCATCACCCGTTAGGTTACTTAACTAACGACAGAGCGGGGACTGAACTAGCGCGGGTGCAAAACATATACAACATCTAATAGTATATATACAAATATACAATAATCGCTCCAGGCGTGATAATATGCAACATTACAGAAAAGTAATAAGCATCACGGAACAATACAGATAATCTGGGATCCCCGGGTTTCACAGAGCCGCTGCTGAAACCCGACGTTCCCCTGGTCGTGTGGATAGCCTGTGCAATGAAACCTAGACCCCTACGGGTTCGGCAAGTTACCCGCCAAAACCTGAAGCGAGGCAGCCCCTTACAGCAAAGTGAATGGACCACCCTGCACTTCACGGAATCCGATAGCTTGAGCACCCCTCCTTGGGTCAACCTGTACCCCCTACGAGTGCGGCGAATAGTCTGCCAATTTTAGAGTGAGGCCCCTCTTCCTCTCAAAGCCATGAGATGAGGACCCGTTGCCCTCCAGAATTCGGCTATCCGTGCACTCCGTCACGGGGTAAAACCTAGTACAGAAATGAAAAATATGTACAACGGGTACATCGACCTCAACCTGGTCGTGCCCCAAAAGAATATTATACAACAGGCAGTGACGGCAGTCCACATGTTGGACGCTCGCCCCGCAATATCAAATGTACAAATAAATCCAAAATGCACTACCATTGCACACTGCTATCCACCATGACAAATCCGCAACATCACAGCACAACACAGAACATCAACGCGAATGTCACGTTCGCAAACCCGTCTAAAAGAACTATAGCAATCAGACGCGGTTTACCGATCAAATGACATTCAAGGTCGGAGATATAATGTAAGTACTGTAAAATAACATGTTTAAATTTCGATCGACTAAATATCACGAAGTGGGCCCCACGTATATCTTTTGTACAGTAACAAAAACTGGGCCCAAAAGATATATACCAAAAACCACAATTTACCATGATAAGCACACTGAAGCAATTTGGACCACTGATCCAATATACTGGCCGCGGATGCGCGGTCAAACTCTAGGTTTGACCGCGGATCCGCGGTGGTATAGTACGATCACGTGACCAAATTTTTAGGGTATGCTTAAAAAAGCCTGCTGAATTTTCTGTGATATGCAGAATTCATTTTAGAACTGTTTTAAAATCGACAGAAACTCAGAATTGAAAAGTTGTAGTTTTTGATATTCAGTTCGATCGATGTTTTAAACGCGTTAGCACGAGTTAGTAAAGCAAAATGGCGAGGCTCTGATACCACTGTAAGTCTACGGTAGCACCCCGGCCATCTACAGACGCCAAATGCGGAACAAAAACTTTTTAACTGGCGCTATCGTGTACTATAACCCGGATCTGCCATTATTGCTAAACTAACAAACTACAAAGAGGGTAGAAAGGTTATACCGAACGATCCGAGTCCTTCATTCTTTAACCATCATCCTACGCTTCGTTGCGGCTGCTCCGATCTCGTCGATCTCCGATCTGCTCGATCTCCGATCTGCTCGTCCAGGTGGCACCACGTCAACGGTTCTTTAAACGGGCTCCCGCCTCTGACTCGAGGCAACTCGGTCGTCAAGTTTGCTAAAAGAGACGACCAAGATTGATGTAGAGAATGAGTAGAATACTTTATCTCACTTCGTCCAAAGCCGTGGACGATCGGTTAATGAAGTTGCCACTCGAAATGAAATGGAATGAGAAATAAGTTATCAAATTTCAATACACTCAAAACCATAGTCGTTTTCCAAAAATCAATCTCTCTCTCTCACAGGGGGCCGGCCATATAAGTAGATGGGGGGTGAGTGTAGGAGCAAGGAAGGAGGGTGACAATAAACAAGAAGCTTATCATAACCATAAATGATAACATGACTCACTAATGACACCTAGTGTGAACACATTAATGAAACAATTAATACCAAGATGAGTCACTAAGCCACCTCACCATCTAGAAGCTTCCAGAAGCACGACTCACCCTCATGACTCACCCGAGTGACGGAAAGAAAAAATCCGTATTTAACCGAATATCAAATACGGAAACTGGAAACAGGAAACTGGCAACTTCCAAAAGTGATCCTGAAACGAATTTCAGAACAACCCCGTAACTGTATAAACATACCCGCATTTGTATTACGACCTGAATACAAATGCGACTGAGACAAAGATATTATATCTACTCAATATAATACTCGGATCCGGCTTAAACCAAAGCCCACCAGTATTATCTGCCCGAAATATGACACGTGCGTAAACGCACGTGCATTTTCCGAACCCTACCATAAAACCATACGGCCTCTGCAACGTTTCGCCCGAACTTTGGGAAACTATCTGTGGGGGACTCTAATGACTCGTCAGTACCCTGGCAGTGGGTTTAACCACAAGCCGTCAGCGGCACTAGCTGTGCGTAACGGCTGCCCATGGACTGACCTTAAGGTAAGTCGATGAGCGAACTCATCCGGAAACCCTACTGAGCCTAACAGTGACAATGTATATACAGTCCGGTCCGTTCGCCTATGAGTATCGCATATCTGCCTAGGGGGCTAGTAACGTCAGACCCTCAATAGCAGTATAAGTCGTGTCGGAGTGTAGCCCAATAACACCCTGAGATAATACTGGAGTACCTACCAGTAAATCTCCTGTCACGGCCGTGGGCTTTGTGTAATGGCTCTCCTAGACACAGCACGATCTCACCCCCAATACCGGGAGAGACGAATCCCCTGCCGATCCGCTCACGTACCTCCATATGGCTCGCGACTGTACCCAAAAACTACCTGTTTGCACGACTCCTTTGAGCCGTGGTAGGGTAGAAATCAAAGCACAGTGGGAACTCACACGAGACAGATGACGACCTCAGGTCGATGAACTAACCTGTACACATGTCACCAGGGAACTGCTATCTGACGATATGTATAATACCAACTAGCAAGTTCCCGGCGAGTCTTGTCCGGTGTACTCATAACCCAATGAGCACCTGTATACATCTTAGGTGATCCAACTGACACCAGTGGCTTGTGAGACCGGCCACCGCCCCTCGTCGGGGTCTCGACTGTATACACTAGTCTACTCCGGAGTATCGATGCCCTGTCTCGAACCTCCCACGACTAGGGACCACAATTAAGGATATGCGTATAAACCACCCAACTCTCACGTATATGATCGCCATCATACTGTTGGTAGTAAAGAAAGATCCTAAGGGCTCTATCAAAGTGTAACAGTGATCAGTCACCTGAACCTGTACACGACTGATAAAGGCAAACCAGATAGCATACTATCATCTCGAGTAAGACTGTCCTACCGGTATAGGTCCTCCGCAATCATTGCAATCGCGTACCTGCGATCCAATAATTGACTTTGAGGGCACTATATCCATCAAATTGAGCATAGCGCAACATCAACTCCCTATATCGGGATAGACGAAACCACTCCTATCGATCATTGCCTCCATGTGATTCGGGACTGTACCCAAAATCCATCTGTTTGCACGACTCTTTTGAGATGTGGTAAGGAGGAAATCAAAGCGTTGCGGGAACCACACAAGACTCTATGACGATCTCGGGTCTAAAGACTAAATTGTACCAGTATCACCAGAGAACTGCTATCTGACGATAGGTATAGTACCATTTAGGAGTTCTCGGTGAGTCCTTTTCAGTGTATCCATTCTCTAATGAGCACCTGTGTACAATCCTTGATGTCAAACACCAATGGATATGGGATCGACCATCGCCCCATACAGGGTCAAGAAACGTACACACTACTTTACTCTGGAATTTCGATGCCCTGTCTCGATATACCCTCGACTAGGAACAATTAAAGGATGTGCTTGTGGACTACCTAGGTCCCAGTAGTATGATCTGCATCATAGTCTCGGTAGTCAAGCCAACACCCTAAAGGCTTTATCAACATGTATCTAAGAGACAGTATAATAATACTAATTGTACAAATTAAGATAATGAGTAACCAGATAGCATACTATCATGTCGAGCAAGAAAGTTCTCTATATATATGTCCAAGCATCCACTATAATATACATCAATATACAATAATGGCCTCTAGGGCATACATATCCCTAACAATCTCCCACTTGCACTATAGCCGGTTGTTGTAGTATTTCATACCCAACATCCTAAATAGTCTCTCGAATCACATCTGGGGAAGGGCTTTCATGAGTTGATCCGCTGTGTTATCCTCCGTGTCAACTCTCCTGACCTCGATCTCCTGGCGATCAACTATCTTCCGGATCAGGTGATACCGCCTAAGAATATGTCTAGATCTCTGATAGGACCAGGGTTCCTTGGCCAAAACCATACCTCCATTGTTATCACAATACACAAGTATTGGATGATTAATGGATGGAACTACACCAAGTTCAGCTATGAACTTCTTCATTCAGACAGACTCATTGGCAGCATCGTTGGCAGCGATGTATTCAACTTCCATCGTCGAGTCTGCTATGGTATCTTACTTGGAACTCTTCCAACATACCGCCCTTCCATTGAGGGTGAGACAAAACCCGAGACCGACTTACTGTCGTCCTTATCACTCTGGAAGCTCGAATTGGTAAAGGACTCCACCTGGAGTTCACCGTTACCATACACTAAGAAAATTTCTTTAGTCCTTCTCAAGTACTTAAGAATGTTCTTCACAGCTGCTCAGTGTTTCTCCCCTGGATCTGATTGATATCTACTCACTACACCTAGCGAGTAAGCTACATCCGGTCTAGTATATAATATAGCATACTTGATTGACCCGACTGCAGAAGCATAAGGTATCCCTTGCATGCGAGCCCTCTCCAAATTAGTCTTGGGAGACATCTCTTTGGATACAGTGATTCCTGAGTAAGTGGGTAAATTACCACGCTTAGAATCTTCCATACTAAACCTATTTAGAATGGTGTCTATGTACCTGGATTGGGACAATCCCAACATCCGTTTAGATCTATCTATATAGATCTCAATCCCCAGGATATAGGAGGTATCACCAAGATCTTTCATGGAGAACTTGTGTAATAAGAAGAGCTTGACCGAGTGTAGTATAAAAACATTGTTTCCTATCAAGAGTATGTCATCCACGTACAATACGAGGAATACAACCTTATTTTCTACAACCTTCTTGTATATGCAAGGTTCATCTACGTTTTTGATGAAGTCAAACTCTTTGACAGCTTTATAGAAACAGATGTTCCAACTCCGCGATGCCTACTTTAATCCGTAGATTGATTTAAGCAGCTTGCACACACTTCTGCTGCTCCCACTATCTACGAAGCCCTCTGGCTATGTCATGTACACACTCTCTTCTAAATCACCATTTAGAAAAGTAGTCTTGACGTCCATCTGCCAGATTTCGTAGTCATGGTATAGAGCAATGGCAAGTAGGATCCTGATGGACTTAAGCATAGCGACATGAGAAAATGGTTCATCATAGTCGATATCAGGTCGTTGACGAAATCCTTTTGCTATAAGTCTAGCTTTGAAAGTCTCAACTTTTCCATCTACACTAAGTTTTTTTCTTAAAGATCCATTTGCTCCTAATGGGTTTTACCCCTTCAGGAGCAACTTCCAAAGTCCATACATTGTTGCTGTACATGGATTCCATCTCAGATTGCATAGCATCCGGCCATTTCATAGAGTCTCCACTTGTGATGGCCTGCTCGAAACTAGTTGGGTCATCATCTTCCATGATGCAATCCCCGCTCCCACCGTCTACGAGAAAACCGTAGTATTTCTCAGGTGGATGAGAAACCCTAATAGATCTACGAAGTGGCTAAGGTTCGTTGGAGACTATTGAATCCTCCGGTTCTACCGAATTGTTAGTTATAATTTGTGTAGCTGGAACTTCTTCCAGTTCTACCTCATTGCTACTAATTTCTTTTACAAAAAATTCATTTTCTAAAAAGGTGGCATATTGAGAAACAAACACCTTTTGTTCCTCAGTATGGTAGAAGATATATCCATGTGAATTCTTTGGATATCCTACAAACTTACATAGAACTGACCTTGCCTCGAGCTTGTCCTGATTTTGCTTTTTGACGTAAGCCGGACAACCCCATATCTTAACTCGTTTAAGATACGGTCCCTTTCCACTCCATATCTCATATAGTGTTTTAGGCACAGATTTTGATGGAACTTGATTCAATAGGTTTGCAGCTGTCTCAAGCACATAACCCCAAAAAGAAATAGGTAACTCAGCTCATCATAGAGCGCACCATATCTAATAGGGTAAGATTCCTCCGCTCCGATACTCCGTTGTGCTGTGGTGTATATGGAGGAGTAAGCTGAGAAAGAATCTCATTCTCTTTTAAATAGTCAAGAAATTTTGTGCTAAACTATTCTCTTCCCCGATCAGATCGAAGAATTTTAATATTTTTACCCGTATGGTTCTCTACTTCGTTCTTATATTCCTTGAATTTCTTAAAAGCTTCATACTTGTGTTTCAACAAGAACACATGTCCGAATCTTAAGAGATTATCGGTGAATGTAATATAGTACGAGGAATCACTCCTGGTATGAGTAGACATGGGACCGCATACATCACTATGTATGAGTCCCAAGAGTTCGGTAGCTCTTTCTCCGTGTCCAGTAAATGAAGTTTTGGTCATTTTACCTTTGAGACATGACTCGCAAGTTTCATAAGATGTAAATTCGAATGGATTCAAATATCCATCTTTATGTAACTTAGCTAGTCTTGTCGCATTGATATGATCTAGTCTACAATACCACAAGTAGGCTTCGTTCATTTTTGAACTCTTCCTCTTGTGTGTGTTCTGTACGTTTAGAACTGTCGTTTGATTCAGAACATATATACCGTTACACAACGTACCAAACCCAATCAACACTTGATTTAGAAAAATGTTCATAACACTATCCTCTAATGTGAAAGTATATCCTTCTTTAGTTAGCAAGGAAACTGATATAATATTGCACATCATTTTTGGTACGTTGTAACAGTCGTTAAGAATCAATGTATTACCATTTGGTAACACTAGGTGATATTCGCCAACTGCTTTGGCTGCAACAATTGCACCATTCCCTAGACTTATCACCCTTTCCAAGTGCACTACCTATTTTTAGCCCATGTAACAAATTACATACGTGGGATCCTGATCCGGTATCCAATACCCAGAACATAGTACAAACTGAGAAACAGTTCTCGGTAACGAACACACCCGAAGAAGATGCATCAGTATGCTGCTTCGCTCGGGTGGCGTAGGAATCCTGATATTATACTATTCCTTGTTCGGACTTATGACAATCATAAGATAGAGCGGAACCAACGTTCCGCAGCTCAGTATAATAAGCGGGTTCGGTCAATACATCCATATTATTATCTTGATTAAGGCGTGTCATTGGGTGCTACCTGAAGAGAGAGAAGGAAACACTTTAGCGTGCTCTCTTGCAAGATTAGATTGGTTATTATCTTATCTAATCAGGATGGCTCCCACTGTTTTTATCAAATCATCCTTCAAACCTTAAAAGGTAAGATTAGCTGGGATTAATTACACCCTACAAGTTCACCAATCGTTCGCCAGGCAGGTATTGGTACTCCGAGAGAGTCTCCCCATGCTTTCACATGTAACTATTTAAATAACCTCATTTCCACAGGAGCATCATCCCGTTAACACCTTTCTTAGACACCTAATGGATCAGCTAATTTTAAAGTGGAAAACTTTCTCAGGATTAACTCTTACTCGCAGTGGGTATCGAGATCCAACTATCATATAGAAGGCATGCAATCTCATTGCAAATTTCAACACATGAAGTTCCTGATAATTGTTTTTACCTCTACCCACTTATGACCTTAATAAGGTCAACAAATCATAAGCGCTAGCCAAGTTCAACCCGTCATTTCTTGATTGAATTAAACCCACCCGTACGATCCTTAACAAGGTCAACAAAGTCGTACGACTACCATAATCCAATCGCATCACATGCAGCAGATAAGCACTAATCAGGCACCGCACACTACGCCTTGACAAGATCAACAAACGCATCATGAATACTAAATAGCACTTATCTGAAATGACGGAGGGCTATGGCTGGTTTTGAAGAAAACCTTTAACGTAATGAACCAGATATCGTTGTAGAATCTAATGATTTGAAAAAATAGTGTTTTTATAGATTTTTCTAGTTTTGCTAAAGAGGTCACTCCTAGTGAGGGAATTGTTGGATATAGTGCCCTCTAAGTCAATTATTGGATCGCAGATACTTGATTGCAATGATTGAGGGAGGACCTATACCGATATGAAAGTCTTGCTCGAGATGATAGTATGCTATCTGGTTTGTCTTTATCATCGTTTACATGCTTTGCTTTAGTTCACTATTGCATGTTGATAGAGCCCATAGGATTCTTGCTTGACTACCAGCAGTATGATGGCAATCATATACGTGGGAGCTGGGGTCTGTAAGCACATCCTTAAAGTGTCCCTAGTCGTGGGAGTTTCGAGACAGGGTATCGATACTCCAGAGTAGACTAGTGTATACAGTCGAGACCCTGACGAGGGGCGGTGGCCGGTCTCACAAGCTATTGGTGTTAGTTGGTTCACCTAAGATGTATACAGGTGCTCATTGAGTACACCGGACAGGACTCGCCGGGAACATGCTAGTTGGTATTATATATATCGTCAGATAGCAGTTCCCTGGTGACATGTGTACAGGTTAGTTTGTCGACCTGAGATCGTCATTTGTCTCGTGTGAGTTCCCACTGTGCTTTGATTTCTACCCTACCACGCTCAAAGGAGACGTGCAAACAGGTATTTTTTGGGTACAGTCCCGAGCCACATGGAGGCAGTGAGCGGATCGTCGGGGATTCGTCTCTCCCGGTATTGGGGGTTGATGTCACACAGTGCACAGGTGGCCATCACTAGAAATCCTCGGCCGAGGTAGTGGAGAATTACTGATTTGGATCAGTAGTTTCTCAGGTGGTGATGGGCTTCATGCCAACACGATTTATCGCGTTATTAGGGGTTTGACTTTATCCACCCCCTAGACTCGATATGCGATATTCTTTAGACGAACGGACCGGACTGTACGGATATTATCACTGTCGGACTCAGTAGGATTTATGGATGAGTTCACTCGTCAGCTTCCCTTCCAATCAATACATAGGCAACCGTTACGTACAGCTTGTACCTCTGACGTTCTAGAGGTTATACCCAGTGCCGGTGTGTTGATGAGTCATTAGAGTCCCCCACAGACCGTTTCCCAAGTTTGGGCGAAACGTTGTAGAGGCCGTATAGTTTTATGGCAGGGTTCGGAAAATGCACGTGTGTTTTCGCACGTGTCATTTTTCGGGCAGATAATACTGGTAGGCTTTGGTTTAAGCCGGATCCGAGTATTATACTGTGTAGATATAATATCTTTGTCTCGGTTGCATTTGTATTCGGTCGTAATACAAATACGGGTATGTTTATACTGATACGGAGTTATCCTGAAATTCGTTTCGGGATTGCTTTTGGAAGTTGCCAGTTTCCAGTTTTCTATCTGCCGTATTAAACATTCGGTTTAATACGGATTTATCTTTTCGAGGGTGAGTCGTGGTTCTAGAACCTTCTAGATGGTGACTAGGTTCATGAATCATTCACTTGCATTAATTGAATGGATGACTAAGTTAATGACTCATTTCATTGCATTTATTGTTTTAAGATGATTCATTGTTTTCTTTAATGATAATGCAAGGTGTCTTATGACTCATCCTCTTCATTCATCTTATGGTCATCCTCTCCCTTGCTCCTACACTCACCCCCCTCTTATAAAGTGGCCGGCCACCTCTTTGTGAGGTTATGGTTGCTTGAGAGAAAAAGATGATAGTTTTAGTGTATGGAAATTTGATAGATACTCATTTCACATTTCCACCCGATCCAAAAGGCAACTTCATTAACCGTTCGTCCATAGCTTTGGACGTAACGAGACAAAGTGTTCTACTCATTCTCTACATCAATCTTGGTCATCTCTTTTAGCAAACTTGATGATCGAGTTGCCTCGGTTCAGAGGCGGGAGCCCGTTTAAATATCCATCGACGTAGTGCCACGTGGACGAGAAGACTGGAGATTCAGGAGATCGGAGCAGCCGCAACAAAGCGTGGGATGATGGTTAAAGACCGAAGGACTCGGATCGTTCGGTATAACATTTCCACCCACTTTATGGTTTGTTAGTTTAGCTTTAATGGTAGATCCGGGTGATAGTACACGATAGCGCCAGTTTGTAAAAAGTTTTTGTTCCGCATTTGGCGTCTGTTAGACGGCCGGGGTGCTACCGTGGACTTACAGGGATCTCGGCTCTTTTCTCATCGAATGAGGTGCTGGATATTTATTAAGGAATACCACTATGCAAAGCAAGAACTAGAGAAGCTATTAAAACAAAACCGAGTGGGTTGTAGCATTTGCTAGTTTTGCTAAAGAGGTAACTCCCGGTGAAGGGATCTCGGCTCTTTCCTCATCGAATGAGGTGCTGGATATTTATCAAGAAATACCACTATGCAAAGTAAGAACTAGAGCTACCTTTTTAAAAAAATTTGATTCTACAGCATTTTTAGGTTTCTTTTCTTTTCACTAATCTCATTAATGAAGTTCCATTATTTAATTTTTCCTAAACATCACAGAAAATGAAACGAAAATAGAACGTACGCTTATGCCATTCGCATTCGCCACGCGGCCCCGTCATGCACCGTTAGGTTACTTAACTAACGACAGAACGGGAGCTGGATTAGCGTGGGTGCAAAACATAAGTAACATTTATTATATATATCATATATATAGCATTCGTCTCACGCAGTTATATGGTCACATCACAGAACCAAGCAGCAGAACTCAACAAATGAAATATTAGATGTACTAGAAGGTCCATGTTTTAAATTCAGCCAGTAATGAAAAACACGGATTCCACAGTCGTGATGAATAGCCAAACCCACATCCCTAGACCCCTATGAGAGCGGCAAGCAACCCTACCAATTCTAGAGTTAAGAGACCCGGTCTCGACTCCTCGAGATGGTCTCCCACTAGACTCCAGAACCCGGTGACTTATTCTCCCCGCCTTGGGTCTATTCTAATACGGAAAAGTAAACAATATATATCAATGGTGACATCATCATCAACCCGGAAGTGTCCCAATAAAAGAATATTACATATAAATTTTACATGAATGAAAATTGTAAAACTCTGATCTCACATAAAACTCCCGGCTATTCACTCACTGCGATCCAATATAACATATCACAGCAACACATAATATCACATGTCATCAACGTAAGTAAATACACGTATCCCAAATTCCGTTGATATATAGCAACGAGATTTGGGGGTACCCCATATATTACACTTACGGTCGCAGAAAAAAAATGAAAAACTACAATAATTAGAATCCACATTTTCTTAGACATTATAAACCCAGAATATCTCATATGCCGAATTTCATGCCTAACCTATAATCATTAACTTTTAATCTCATATCGAAAAAACTTTTCAATAACTTAGTCGGGTAATTCAACAAGATTCTCGACTTTCCGATCGAATACTCGTTGGAAACTTTAGTAGATGGCCGCATCTCCGATGCCGTCGACCAAATGCACTTAGGCGGAACATCGTGGCCGCGAGCATCCGAGTGGATGCTTTTTGCAACAGGGTTCTCCTAAAGTCACTTGGTCGGGGCTATGGGGCGTGGCTACCCAGTAAAGTTATCTGGCGAGTATTCGCATACGATACGTGATTGCGACGGAGTTTCGATCTAAATCGAAACTTCGTGGAAATCGATCAATAGAGACTAACATGCTAGATTTACAAATAAAATAGTTTTCACAAAAATAATTTAATGTGGATTCCAACTACTGTATCACATATCAAACTTAAACCCGAAACGATATAAAAATTACGACTACGAAACACTCCGAATAGCCCCAATAGGAAAGTTGCCATCACATGAAAACTGGGCTAATCAAACATAACTATCAAACCCTAAACCCAACACCACAGAACACCAAACAAAAACGAACCCATTTCATTGCTAAAGAACCGGTGACGCCGTCCTATTTGGCATTCTCGTCGGCCAAAAAATCAAATTTTGTGCTCGTTTTTCTCTGGTGTTCTAATTACATCACATGTAACATTCTGCACCTGTTTAAAAAAATTTCAGAGTCCATTTCAAAATCGACAGAAACTTGGTGATTAGGTATTCAGTTTCGTAGTTGTTTTGGTTTCTCAATTCTATAAATATCGTCTAATCTCCTAGCTTTGGCTCTGATACCATGAAAGTGTATGTTAGCACCACCATTGGGTTTCACTATCATCAAGCATGCCGTTTTTAAAATTTTCGGGGTGCTAATCTACACTAACCAAGATCTTAAACTAAATGATTAGAGTTTAACTATGATATCAAAAACTAGCTAAGAGAAAGGTGGTTACAACCTTTGTAGACCGTGTCCTTCTCTTCTAAAGCTCCGGGTTGTAGTCCCTACGACTCCACTAGGCTCCACTTAAACGTTGAACAAACTTGCTTCGATGACCTTCGTGCCGAAGATGATCCACCTGAAATCCGCTAATCCAAGCTACCTAGTCACTAAACTCTTTAGTGAAGGAAACACACTACACTCAAGTGCTAATTAAGTGTAGGATGGTGAAGTAGAGGTTTTGTTTGCTCACTAGGGTTCTCAGAAGCTCAAGGGTTCACAACTCATGTAAGGGATTGAGCTTGGAAGAAGAGGTGAAGAAAATGGAGTGAACTAGAGAGCAAGGAGCTCAAGTGAGGAAAATAACTCAAGTCAAGTGAAGAATGAAGTATAGAATGGCTCTTCAAAGCTCACACATTATTGAAGCATACAATTTTTAACCGTTAAAAATTGTAGCCATGCTTCAATAGTGCAAGAAAATGAATATAAAAAATAATAAGCCATGCTTTTCTCCATACCACAAAAAGTCTCCCCATTTTCCACCTTAATTTCTATTTTCATAAAAATAAAAAATCCATGCCATATATATATATATATATATATATATATATATATATATATATATAATGAAGAATAATTAGTGGGCTAATAATATTAGTCAATATACAATTATATCAAATATAAATATATATCATATTATTAAATCAACACTTGATTTAATAATCCAGTTACATCATATATAACCGACTGATATCATTTATCTGTATATCACATTATCAAATCAACAATTGATTCAATAATCCGGTTATATAACATATAACCTAACTGATATCAAATAACCGCCAGATTAGAATACGGTATCACATACTTGTATTTAATCAGGCCCCTCGCACATATCAGCATATGTGCCCTCCTTCGTTTCGTTTGAACATGAAACTTCTATGTGGGACTCTAAAGACTCATCAATATGCCAGCAGTAGGTAATGATCACATCAGTTACCTACAAACTGTTAGCGGTACTAGATGGACGTAACGGCTACCCATGTATTGAGCGAATAGAAGATCAACAAGTAAGCTTGTCCAAACTCCCAGGAAGCCTATAGGTAACACTTACCATACAGTCCGGTCTCTTCGTCTGATATGTCGCATACCGAGTCTGGGGGTGGAATCGTCAGACCCTAATAAATTGATAAGTCATGCCGATGTGTGACCTATAATGGTACGAGAAACTACCGATAACACTTACCAGTAAATCTCATCAACAGCCCTGGCCAAGGACTTCCTGTTATAACCAATCAAGCATAGCGCAACATCAACTCTCTATACCGAGAGAGACGAAACCCATCCTATCGCTTATTGCCTCCTTGTGACTCGGGACTGTACCCAAAATTCACCTGTTTGCACGACTCTTTAGAGCCGTGGTAGGGAGGAAATCAAAGCACAATGGGAACCACACATGACACTATGACGATCTCGGATCTACAGACTAACATGTACCAGTGTCACCGGAGAACTGCTATCTGACGATAGGTGTTACGCCCCGCTTCCCAGTATACGGGCAGAGGACGCGACGAGGCCGCTACGTATTTACTCTGAAGTAAACACGCTAAGCAATATAAGTAAAAATGCATAAGAAATAGAGACAATAGATATAATTGAACAGCAACTTTATTTATTAACATTCTTTTTTTTACAATACATCTGAAAAGTAAATACATGGAATGAAAAGTAATGCCTAAAACAGTGGCATAACAGAAATGGAAAGTACTGAAATGAAATGTACAAGTATCTAGAGCTCCGGGTCGTAGACTAGCTGATCCAAGTCCTCACTGGTAGGCTCAATCTCCTGAAGGTCTGAATCACCTGACAACATTCCAAAGAAGAAAGAGTGGGAATGTCGTCAGCGAACAATCGCTCGGTAAGTCCCAAAAATAAGGGAGGAGAAGAATATACAGAGAGAGAGAGTGTGTGTGTGTGTGTAATTTTTAAAGTTGTATTATATTGTTACAATGTTGTATTTAGTGTTAGCGTTGTTGTTTGTAGCTTGGTACAGAAGAGGTCAGTATATACGAGAGGAGTTCGTTAGACCAGAGACTACGGTGAACGGAATACAAGGAACCATTTAAACCACGGTACAACAGCAATTGAATTCAGGTAAGGTGTCTTAATGGTTGTTGTTTCGTGCTACTTCTAACACCTTTCGTACTAACCTACCCCTTAAACCCCGCGATGTGTTGATTGTATTATTTGTATTGTATTGTAAATTGTATTATCTTGTATTATAGATGGATGACTTGCCGAAACCATGATATCAGTAATGGATATAACTGGAGAATCATGTACATGGATGTATATCCATGGTTCGGTTCGGCCAATATAGATTGATTAGATTGAACAGATTGAATATATGGATTCATATTGAAGTGTTATATATACTTGAATCATATTCAAGTCAGATTGATTATATTGAGACTCAATCTGAATCAGACAATTAGAAAAGAAATTAAAATCCTGAATTAGGTTTTGGTGTTATCGGTAACCGCTGCACATGTACAGCAGGATTTGTGTCTTTTTCAAAGACGATTACCGTGTCGATAACACCATTTGTTAAGTTGTCTAACTTAAATAGGCAAGCACCCATATCTCCTGCTCCCTGAGGCTCAAGAAACTGATCCCGCTTAAACCTATATTTACTAAGGTCCTTATTATAATTTAGTATAACTTGAGAGGGTTTTATGTAAAAATAATTTTGTATAATTTTAAAAATACACCTCAAGTATTTTATTATCGTCTTTAAAGTTTTCATGGATGTATATTTTATCATTGTGACATTTCTATTGAATAAAACCTATTTTTCATAATATATGGTATTTATTTGTAAAGTATTGAACTTCTATGGAATAGCATGGTATTTTCATGTAAAGTGATTCTTTTTTATTTAGAAAAGTTGGAATATTTATACTATGTCAAAAATAGATATTTTGATGATACATATATATTTATAAAATAATTTAATTTATTATTTTTCTAGAAATCTCATTTTCCTAAGATAATTGTATTTTTAAATCTTTCGAGACCGAATACTCCTTGCGGAGCTCTGCTTCTCACACTACTAAGCTCGAGGATGTACGATAATCCGCACCATCCCAAACGGGTTCCCCGAACTTGCTTGTAGCGGCACATTGCAAAGATTTGTTAAAAAAATACATATCTTGTAAAAAAAAGGTTTTTATAAGTTTGAGGTAGTTTTATGTAAAATCGTATTTTCCCAAAACTATATTCCCAAAGATCATCGTTCTATATTATATATGAGTGTTGTGAGGAGGTAGGTCATTACCTCGTAAACTATCTATTGGTATAGCAAGGGGTAATGATGTTTTATGTCGAAACTAAACTTTATGGTATTTTTCTGTAAAAGTGCTATAAAAATTGAAATATGAATTCTTTTGATATGAAACTTGTCAATGTGTTTTGTTAATGTTTAATGATCATGATGTGATGGTTTGGTATTATTTTTTTAAAAGAAAAATATGATTTTTAAGGAAAAACCGAATCGGAAGTCGGATTAACTCCGCTTCCGTCGGGTTTTACTTTTGAATATTGTTTATAATATAGAAAAGAAGAGAAATAGGGACTTACTGGATTTTAGATTAGAGAAGAGAAAGAGGGAGTGGTAGGAGGTGCCGGTGCATCATTTCGTCGCCGGGAGCTCCCAGGGTCGTCGTCGGAAATTCGTCGGAGCTTCGCTCTTCGCTAACTCTATTTGTACACTATTGAACTTAGAATTTTCTTGAGAGTTTTTGTATATAATTCAGAGTGAGGAGGTGGAAAAGTGTGTGGGTATTTATAGGAGAATTATAGGGTTAGGGTTAAATAAAAAAATGCATTAAAAAGAGTTTTAATTAGGTTTTTAATCCTCTGGAATAATGCAGGGTTTTTAAACAGAACAAGGATTATGGAGAGACCAAGAGGCACATGAGGAGTGAAGAAAATCGGCGATCCAACTCGGTCGGACCGGCGCCGCCGGCCGAGTCGGCTGAGTCGGGCCGGGTCTCGATGCCACTTGTCTATCGTCGTTTGGCCTACCTCCTGGACTCATTTGTTTTTAGTGTGACATTTGGGTTTATGGGTTAAGCACGTGTAGATTCTTGGGCTTCTAAAAAGATTAAAATAAATCAATGTAAAAAATAATGTGGCTGATGGGATTTGAACTTTTGTGCTTTGGTTCAGCAGTGCAGGGTCTTACCAATGAGCTACAAGCTCCTTCTTGCTATTAAAAAGCAAAACAAATTTATAACTTGTGCTCAGGTAAAAAACCCATTTCTGTATTTTTGAAAAAAAAATTGTACAAAAAGTTTATGGTTGTTACATTCTACCCTCCTTATAAAAATTTCATTCTCGAAATTTGTAAAAGAAAAGTGTAACGGATTCAAGGAAAGTTTGGTGATAGAAGTACTTGATAGTGTATGAAAAAATGTGTGAAAGAATACGAAAAGTTTGAAAAGAGTTGAGGAAATTACCAGAGTTACCTTGGTCTACGGCCTCTGCTTCTTCGGCCGCTAAGGTGTAAGCCTGTCGCCGGGGCACGTTTCTCCTAGCTGGGGGCACATTCTTCTATCCTCGAGGCATGTTCCTCAGTGCCTGTTGGAATTGGCGAGTAGGCTGTGCAGGTTGTGGAACTGGGAGTGCAAGACAAGGTGCAGGAGCCTGGATGGCTGGCTGCTGCGGGTAGTTGTGAGTGTGTGAGCTGGGTTGCTTCTATAAGAACAGTTTCCAATTCCGTGATTGGATGCGCCACAAACTAGACACAGGCCTTTTGCGCGCCTGCAATCTTTCCACAAGTGTCCTTCCCTCTTGCAATAGAAGCAAAAGTCGGGACTTGGCTGGTTATCTGTTACTTCCGGCCTTCTCGGTTCAACAGTTAGCCTTGAAGAGGCTCCTCCTGCTATCTAATTGGCAGGGCGCTTTACTCCGGCAGATTGAGCTCTGCCCTTCTTCTTCACCACTGCCTCATATCTTCGGGCAACTTTCAAATCCATATCATGGGTTAGGAAATCCATTGTAACTAATACAGCTTGGATTTCCGGGTCCAACCCTTGCTGAAATCTTCTGGCTCTGATCTCAGCAGTCGATATGAGATGGGCTGCAAACCTATTACGGTCTTGTGTTAGCTGTGTAGTATGTGATATATTGAAGAATCGAATTTTTGAGACATATCTTACCGACTGAGCATGGTGAACTCAGCGTTATATTCATCTACTGACTTGGTCCATATTGAACCTTATTGCAGATGGATGAACTGTTGTTCGATATCAAAGCGGGCAGTCTCAGGGAAGTACTTTGCATCGAACATGTCACAGAAAGTGTTCCATTCGATAGGTTGATCAAGACGGCTTTCTTCCGCCTTCCACCAAATCCGTGCATTGTCCGTGACTTGCAGCTTCGCAACTCGGACCCAAGCTATATCTGGCACTTGTGCCGCTGCCAGATCATCTTCAATGCTCTGAGTCCATTCCTCAGCTTTTAGAGGGCTCTCTTTTGCTACAAACTGTTTGGGGTGCAAAGCCCTGAATTGCTTCACCCCAAATGCTTCTGCCTCGGGTCGGTTCATCAGGATAGCAGTCCGTTACTGCTGTCCTTCCAGGAGGCTGCAGATTGCCTAAAGCAGAACTGTTTGCTCGTTGATCGGAGCAGCTATGGCAGGTGTAATCGGTAGTGGAGGTGGAGTGTTGTTGAAATTAGTGCTGGTGTTGTTTGGGGAATCCATAGCCTTGAAAGAAAATTTTGGGTTAGGACAGATTCAAAGTATATGAAATGATAAGATTCAAGGGGTATGAATTGTAAAGAAAGTTTTTAGTTGCTGATTCTTGTGCTATATTGCTTAGGTTGTGCACGCAGAACTGAACTGTATGGTAGGGTTCCATACAGCTCAGACCTACATGGACCACCAACAAAACCTGTCACGCTCCGCTTCCCAGTATACGGGTAGAGGACGCGACGAGGCCGCTACGTATTTACTCTGAAATAAACTCGCTAAGCGTATCTAAGCAATATAAGTAAAAATGCACAAGAGACAGAGGCAATAGATATAATTGAACAACAACTTTATTTATTAACATTCTTTTTTTTTACAATACATCTGAAAAGTAAATACATGGAATGAAAAGTAATGCCTAAAACAGTGGCATAACAGAAATGGAAAGTACTGAAATGAAATGTACAAGTATCTAGAGCTCCGGGTCGTAGGCTAGCTGATCCAAGTCCTCGATGGTGGGCTCGATCTCCTGAAGGTCCGAATCACCGGACAACATTCCAAAGAAGAAAGAGAGGGAATTTTGTCAGCGAACAATCGCTCGGTAAGTCCCAAAGATAAGGGAAGAATAGAATAGACACAGAGAGAGAGAGAGAGAGTGTGTGTGTAACTTTTAAAGTTGTATTATATTATTATAATGTTGTATTTAGTGTGAGCGCTGTTGTTTGTAGCATGGTACAGAAGAGGCCAATGTATACGAGAGGAGTCTCGTTAGACCAGAGACTATGGTGAACGGAATACAAGGAACCGTTTATGCCACGGTACAACAGTAATTGAATTCAAATTAGCTGTCTTAATGGTTGCTGTCTCGTGCCACTTCTTACACCTTCCGTACCAATCTACCCCTTAAACCCCGCGATGTCTTGATTGTATTGTTTGTATTGTATTATAAATTGTATTGTCTTGTATTATAAATAGATGACTTGCCGAAAACATGATATCAGTAAATGGATGTAACTGGAGAATCATGTAAATGGATGTATATCCATGGTTCGGTTCGGTCAATATAGATTGATTAGATTGAACAGATTCAATATATAGATTCATATTGAAGTGTTATATATACTTGAATTATATTCAACTTAGATTGATTATATTGAGACTTAGTCTGAGTCAGACAATTAGAAAAAAAATTGAAATCCTGAATTAGGTTTTGGTGTTATCGGTAACCGCTGCACATGGACGACAGGATTTGTGTCTTTTTCAAAGACGATTACCGTGTTGATAACACCGTTTGTTAAGTTGTCTATCTTAAATAGGCAAGCACCCATATCTCCAGCTCCCTGAGGCTCAAGAGTCTGACCCCGTTTAAACCTATGTTTACTAGGGTCCTTATTGTAATTTAGTATAACTTGAGGGGGGTTTATGTAAAAATAATTTTGTATAATTTTAAAAATACACCTCAAGTATTTTATTATCGTCTTTAAAGTTTTCATGGATGTATATTTTATCATTGTGACATTTCTAGTGAATAAAACCTATTTTTCATAATATATGGTATTTATTTGTAAAGTATTGAACTTGTATGGAATTGCATGGTATTTTCATGTAAAGTGATTCTCTTCGATTTAGAAAAATTGGAATATTTATACTGTGTCAAAAATAGTTATTTTGATGATACATATATGTTTATAAAATAATTTAATTTGTTATTTTTCTAGAAATCTCATTTTCTTAAGATAATTGTATTTTTAAATCTTTCGAGACCGAATGCCCCTTGCGGAGGTCTGCATCTCGCATTACTAAGCCCGAGGATGTGCGATAATCTGCACCATCCCGAACGGGTTCCCCGAAATGGGTTGTAGCGGCACATTGCAGAGATTTGTTAAAAACAATACATATCTTGTAGAAAAAGTTTTTATAAATTTGAGATAGTTTTGTGTAAAATCGTATTTTCCCAAAACTATGTTCCTAAAAATCATCGTGCTAAGTTACATATGAGTGTTTTGAGGAGGTAGGTCATTACCTCGTGAACTATCTAAAGGTATAGCAAGGGGTAATGATATTTTATATCGAAACTAAAGTATATGGTATTTTTCTTTAAAAGTGCTATAAAAATTGAAATATGAATTCTTTTGATATGAAAATTATCAATGAGTTTTGTTAATGTTTAATGATCATGATGTGATGGTTTTGTATTATTGTTTTTTAAGAAAAATATGATTTTTAAGGAAAAACCGAATCGGAAGTCGGATTAACTCCATTTCCGTCGGATTTTAGTTTTGAATATTGTTTAGAATATAGAAGAGAAGAGAAATAGGGACTTACTGGATTTTAGAATAATGAAGAGGAAGAGAGAATGGTAGGAGGTGCCGGTGCGTCGTTTCGTCGCCGGGAGCTCTTAGGGTCGTTGTCGGAAATTCGTCGGAGGTTCGCCCTTCGCTAACTCCACTTGTACACTATTGAACTTAGAATTTTCTTAAGAGTTTTTGTATAGGATTCAGAGTGAGGAGGTGGAAAAGAGTGTGGGTATTTATAGGAGAATTTTAGGGTTAGGGTTAAATAATAAAATGCATTAAAAAGAGTTTTAATTAGGTTTTTAATCCTCTGGAATAATGCAGGGTATTTAAACAGAACAGGGGTTATGGGAAGACCAAGAGGCATAGGAGGAGTGAAGAAAATCGACGATCCAGCTCGTTCGGACCAGCGCCACCGGCCGAGTCGGCCTTGCCGCCGGCCCGAGTCGGTCGGGTCGGGCCGGGTCTCGACACCATGTGTCCATCGTCATTTGGTCTACCTCCTGGACTTGTTTGTTTTTAGTGTGACCTTTGGGTTTACGGGTTAAGCACGTGTAGACTTTTGGGCATCTAAGAAGATTAAAAAAAATCAATATAAAAAATAATGTGGCTGATGGGATTTGAACTCTGGTGCTTTGGTTCAGCAGTGCAGGGTCTTACCAATGAGCTATAAGCTCCTTCTTGCTATTAAAAAGCAAAACAAATTTATAACTTGTGCTCAGGCAAAACTATCCCTTTCTGTATTTTTGAAGAAAAAATTGTACAGAAAGTTTAGGTTTGTTACAATAGGTATAATACCATCTAGGAGATCTCGGCGAGTCTTGTTCGGTATACTTATTCTCTAATGAGCACATGTGTACAATCTTTGATGTCAAATATCAATGGATATGAGATCAACCATCGCCCCCTTATAAGGTCAAGAAACTACACACTAGTCTACTCTGGAATATCGATGCCCTGTCTCGATATTCTCTCGACTAGGAACAATTAAAAGATGTGCTTGTGGACTACCCAGGTCCTAGTAGTATGATCTGCATCATAGTCCCGGTAGTCAAGCCAACACCCTAAGGGATTTATCAACATGTATCTGAGAGACAATATAATAATACTAATTGTACATGTTAAGATAAAGAGTAAACAGATAGCATACTATCATGTCGAGCAAGAAAGTCATCTCTATATATATATATCCAAGCATTCACTATAATATACATCAATGTACAATAATGGCCACTAAGGCATATATATCCCTAACATATATATGATTAGCTTATACGATATAAGTTTACTAATGCTATAAGGATATTTACGATATGATAATATGATTCGATATGATGATATGAGGCGATGTGATATGATATGATACGATATGGCATGCGATGATATGTCTTGATATGAGATGGGATGATGTACACAACTATAGATCCGTACTATTGATTTGATGATATCGTACGATACCGTACGTGAATGATGAGGCTAGATCGCCGATGTTTATTTTGACTCAAGAATCTTATTTAAAATCATTAAATTAGATATTATGATATGTTTAGAGCCAAACCTACTTTCAAAACTAACGAATCGTTACGTACTTTTAAATGATAACTTCAAGCAGACGCTACGACTTTTCAAATGGTATCTTCTTCAAAAACATCGTAACCCCCTTTTTTCTAAAACAACGTTTAGTACTATTTTAAACTATAACCGTATGACTCATACGTAGTTTCATATTTTTATACTTGTTTATGTTACGATTTCTTTATTCCGTTTACGCTCGCATTTCAATTTCTATTTCTTCGTATGTTTGCTCTTTGATCTTTTACGATGTATATCGCGTTTATACTTTAGTTTTACTTGACCTCGTGTTAGGACACACACATCATTACCGATGATTTACATGTTACACGTGCACATACTCGCATGCTCACACACACTTCATCGGTAATTTCCATGCCACGTACACAGATAGAAATTGCTACGCTACCGCATCATACTATAACCTGTTAGCATGTTAGATTCTATTAGTACTTTCTTTACAATGTTATACGACATGTTTATATGAACACACTTGCTATACATTACAGTATTGTTCTGTGCATATACATATCTTTTCATGATTGCCATATTCTTATGAGATTTTGCTTTCATAAAATTTCTGGATTTGAGAAACCGCAAATATTATTTAAAAACTTGTGAATGCTTTAAAAACGCAATTTTCTCTTGATATGATTTTTTGGCGTCCACTATGAGATTTCTCGGTTCTGAGTTATGATTATTATCCGAATCGAGACAGGAGGGGAGAGACCAATTGTGGATACATGGTGGACCCGGCACGGTACTCTGGGGCAAGAAGATCGTATAGAAGATGTCGAGCTTGGCTGGGGAACATTATCTACCGGTGACAGTATTGGACTCGGTGGATATCCGGAGGATACCGACTAAAGTGATATGAGTCAGATGGATATGGGGACCGATCTGATGAGACGGCGTCTGAGATATGAGGGCCGATCCGATGAGACGGCGTCTGAGATATGAGGATTTACGCCGTCTCATCGGATTTTCTTAAAAGGGAAAGAACCACTATTTGAAAAGAAAGAACCATTATTTTCTTTAAAATGCTTAGTTTTCTGGTTTTCGGCTTACTTGGGTTACAGTGGGGTCCTATAAACTTCATGTGATTCAAGTGCCGGTCACGTGCCATTTCCAGGTCGTGACAAAGTTGGAATCAGAGAGTTAGGTTTAACTTTTGTTCGAGTCTAGATTTGACTATACTGTTGGATATGTATGCCCTAGAGGCCTTCATTATATAGTATGCTAGGGATATGTATGTACAGGACAATCTTGCTCGATATGATAGTATACTATTTAGTTTTCCTTTATCTTAACATGTGTATATATTTTTCTTGTTATTTCATATCGCTTATACATGTTGATAAATCCTGTAGGATCATTACTTGACTACCAGCGTTATGATGTCAATCATACTTGTGGGAGCTGGGTAGTCGATAAGCAAAAACTTAAACGTCCCTAGTCGTGAGAATATCAAGACCGGGCATCAATATTTCAGAGTAGACTAGTATAACCATTTCTAGACCCTGATGAGGGACGATAGTTGGTTCCGTAGCCATTGGTGTATTGCACCTAAGATTGTATACATGTGCTCCCTGGGGGTGAGTACACTGGATGGATTCACCGAGAACTGGCTAGATAGTATTATACCTATCGTCAGATAGCAATTCTCTGGTGACATGAGTAAAGACAGTCTGTCGATCCGAAGTCGTCATTTGTCTTGTGTGAGTTCCCACTGTGCTTTGATTACTACCCTACCACGGCTCTACTAAATCGTGCAAAGAGTTTTTAGTTGGGTACAATCCCGAGCCACATGGAGGCAGTGAGTGATTGTTGGGGATTCGACTCTCCCGGTATAAAGAGTCGATGTCATGCCTTGTTTGGTTGGCCAACACCATAAGTCTCTGGTCATGACAGAATGAGAATTACTGGTAGTTAGATCAGTAGATTCTCGGATGGTTTTGAGCCACATCGGCACGACTTGTCAGGTTATTAGGGGTCTGACGTTTTCTACCCGTTAAACTCGGTATGTGATACTCTCAGACGAACAGACCGGACTGTACGGAGTTTTTCATGGACATGCTCAATAGGAGTTCGGATGAGTTTGCTCGTCGGCCTTCTTTTCGACAAGTACCTGGGTAGCCGTTACTTACAGCTGGTGCCACTGACGGGCTTGTGGTTAAATCCACTCGGCGCACTGTCGAGTCTTTAGAGTCCCATACAGAGGGTTTCTCTGGTTCAGGCGAAACGATATAGATACCGTATGGGTTTACGTGCAGGGATCCAATCATATACGAGTACTAGCTATACGGATTTGGTTCGAACGGATAATACTAACGGGCTTAGGATTAAGCCTGCATTTGCTCGAACAGTTGCAAACAATAAGGCTTAGATAAAACAAGAACACCAACCTGATGCTGCTTTCCTTTAATATTTAATTCCCTTTCATAACTTTGAGAAAAAAAACCCCTCTTTTCACAAGTGCCCAAAAATTGCAAGTATGAAGATACAGTGTACCACTATAGCTAGAAATATACTAGATGGTTTTTATTCAATGACTTTCGGGTCCAAGTGATTATCAAATCTAGAGGTGCAACACCTTAGGGTTTGGATGGGTATTTGATATTGATATATCCCATCCCAACTTTTGAAGTCTAAATCCAAAATCCATCCAAAACACCGACTTACAATTTTATTATAGGCTAAAATGTAGGAAATTCCACTTAACTCTGACAAAAAACAAGAAACTCCCTCAAACATGAAAACCTCCACATGACTCCCATAAACCCTAACCGTGTTGATATTTCCATCCATAATATAATAGTTTTCATATTGAAAATGTCTCTCTAGCAAATTTAATTAATTATCTAACCTACTCGGTATTTTTTTTCTTTTTAATTATGAAATCCATTTCTCTTTTATATCCATGCTCACTAGCTCACTATTTAGAGGAGAAGAGGAAAGGTTTTTGAATTGGAGATTTCAGAACAAAAGAGGATGAAAAGAAGTTTGGAAGGAAAAGAGATGAAAATAGGAAAGAATCCGGTGAAGAAAGACTTGACGTGCATTTTGTGAAATAATACATTAAGAATGGGTAAAGTGCATCTTCTTAGTGTTATGGCTGGTTTATGTTTTTCAGGCAAAAATGATAAGAGTTTTCTTACAATTTAGCCTTTATTATATTCATATACTCCAATACGGGTTCAAATAGCTAGGATCTGTTTTAGGTCTACAAGAGCATGTCAGGTTTTACGAGTTATTGGGCATATCAATAGAAATTTATATATAAATTTTTAAACATTTAAAAAAATATATCTTCATATCCAACAATTGCGACAGCTGCTTCCAAACCCATTAGTCTCACTCTTCCAAAATTACATTTTCAAGTTATCATTTTAGCTACTTAACGGAGAGTTCTAAGGATGTTAAGTATGATAATTAAGTATAGGGTTCAATTTAGTTTAATTAAGAGTTTTAGGAGGTGTAGTTAAAAATATGAAGTTTTAGGAGGTGTTTTTCAAAATAGCAATGTTTCAGGGTCCTATATTAAAAAACCAAAATACAATACAAAAAATATATTTTGATAAACCTATACAAAATTATATAACATGGAAAAATACAATATAACAAGTATATTTTGATAAACCCATACAAAGTTTATATAACATAGAATTTATAGCCTCAACTTATAGATTTCACTTACCAATTGCGACACAATTATGTTCACAAGATGTTCACTTTACCATTTAAAATTTTGATGTCATTTAGATCCAGGTAACAATTTTGTATTGGGCCATGTTTTGAGTTTCGACGACGAGATATAAAATACCATGAAAATAAAAAATCCGAAAATATTGTTTGTTAAGCTCAGGGTCAGATGACATCCAATCCGACTTGCATCCCTAATTATTTTAATTCACACATATTTCTTATATTAAACTTCAGAAAAAAAGAAAAGAAGAAGAAATGTTTATTCTAAAAAAAACATGAATATATATAGTGGATATGTGCACTTTTTGGTGATGCATAAACAAATAAAATATTCCTCTCAATCTAGCTAGAACCAAGAGCCTACCACTTTGGAACAAAACAGTAACAAGTAGCAGGGAGATATAGAATTCATGTTGTCGTTTTTAGATCGGCATCAAATTCCCCATCTTGCTATAATTATTTGGTATCTAGCTATGTCTTCATCAAAACAATGACACATTTCTTTTTCTCAAGTTTCATTCCAAACCTTTAAGCCTCATAGATGATAGATATATGCATTTGCATCTCTTTTTTGACAAGAGATCGGAGATAAGAAGCGCACCTGTGAGGAATATCCTCAAAATTAAACCTTTATCTCACTTACAATGAACATGAGTGCTAATTGATGGGGAGGATAGCTACAATGAAACATGGTATTTCAATTAGCATTGTTACGGATAAATAGCGCAGCATACACCGACGCCGCGAGTTGAAGTCGGCTCGAGTTCAGCTTATCAATTTTGGTAATTTGTTAGAAATTTAATTAACTGAACTGGTAAGTAAGCTGTTAGCAAGCAAAATCCAAGTCAGGTGGATTCAATTATCAGCCCTCAGGAATTCTGATTAGAGAGGGCACATCGCAATAATAGAAATTCATTGAGAAGTCTAATTACATGATATATCAAAATTATTATAGAAATCAAAAACTAAAATCAACTTAAATTACATACCGAAAAAATAGTCGTCATAACATTTTTCAATGTTCCACATCTTTTGGATTACATTTTAGGTTCTTGTTGAATCAAACATTAATCTATGAAAACATATACAATTTAAACCGATTAGTTATTTTAGTATGCGGGGCTATAACTTTCTTTGTTAAGTAAATTCTTAACGTGAGATGAAACTTTTTTCTTAAAAGAAAGTCTCAATGGATGAATCCGTATTCATTCAAATAAAATTGAACAATAAATGGGTGAAAATTGGGAATTGAACTGACAATTATTCAATAGCGAGCAAACAATCTCTTTTAGCTCTGTATGAAGTTACAGCGTCCTTTAGATGTAAAAAGCTCATGGTGTCTATCAATCAAAAGTTGAAAATCCATGGTATTTTACTGAAATTTGGCCAAAAGAAATAAAGGAAAAGGATATTGAACCCTACAACATAGGCATCTTTCCAATTCGTTTCTCCTTCAATATTTATTGCTAATGCTAATTAAATAAGTTGTATTACCTTTTCACAAAAACACACACACCATACATACATACATACATATATATATATATATATATAAGATTAATGGAGGAAAGAGGCCATAGGAGGGGATTTCCTCCTATGGCGTGGAAAAAATACAACCTCTACCGTTTTTTCCGACGATCGGCATCCATCATCATCATCGTTATCATCTAAGATGTGCGTACACCAAATTTCATGTGATTCCACAACTTTTTCACCGTTGATTTAGTGGGTTCAAAATTAACGGTTTACCGACAATAGAACTTTTTACATTGCTAAATCAACGGTGAAAAAGTTGTAGAATCACATGAAATTTAGTGTACCCACATCTTAGATGATAACGATGAAGATGATGGGGGCCGATCGTCGAAAAAATTGGTGGAGGTTGTATTTTTTCCACGCCATAAGAGGAAATCCCCTCCTATGGCCTCTTTTCTCCATTATTCTCTCTCTCTCTCTCTCTATGAGAGAGGGAGGAAAGAGACCCTAGGAGGCTTTTTCGTCGGGTGGTGTTAAAAAACTACACCCTCCATAATTTTTTCCGACAATCGGCACCGGCCATCTTGATCTACATCATCAAATATGTCGGTACACCAAATTTCATGTGATTCTAACACCTTTTCACCGTTGATTTAGCAATGTAAAAAGTTCTATTATGGGTAAACCGTCAATTTTGCGCGCACTAAATCAACGGTGAAAAGGTGTTAGAATCACATGAAATTTGGTGTACCGACATATTTGATGATGTAGATCAAGATGGCCGATGCCGATCGTCGGAAAAAATGGTGGAGGGTGTAGTTTTTTAACGCCACCTGACGAAAATGCCTCCTAGGGCCTCTTTCCTCCGTTATTCTCATATAAGCCTCCTAGGGCCTCTTTCCTCCATTATTCTCATATATATATATTTTAATTGAAACATATGTAGTCAAAAAAGTTTAGGTAATTATAGAGTAAGCACATCTTCAACCATTCATCCATGCATTTGCACTACTTTTTATTTAACTACTTTTCTCTATTCTTTTCCATTTCTTATATATAGCATTTGACTCATAGAAGTCAAGTAGTAATTTCCCACAAGGGGAAATGAGGTACTATACTTGAGCCATTTTTCATTTTACAGATTATTTTTTATTTCTATTTTTATTGTTGACCTCATGAAGATTAATACCCTGCCTTTCATTACAAGAAAAGCACCATATTTTTCATATTTTAAATAAGCATCATTAACCTAGTTATTTGATAATATGCTTAGAGATTTTGCAATTACAATTGTTCACATATTACTAAATTTAAGGTTAACTAAAAAATGCCGATATTTCTAGTTCGTCAAATTATTATAGATAATGTATTTTGCTAGATTAATTTCTACATGTAAATCGTGTGTAATAATATTTCAGGAATTTATTATTATTTTATATATATTTATCTTCTTTACTTCTTAATTCTATATTTGCCCCCTCATAAATTATCCCTGGCTATATATACCCAACAAATCTAAAACCAATAATCGGTAAGATTGGCATTAAATGCTAATATTAAAGTTGAAATGGGTTCTCAACTATATATTGTTGGTGGAATACATGAACGGTATATCTCAGCCGTCCGTTATCCACTGATGATAGATATGCCGTTTCAATTGGCATGCACCTTAATTAGAAGAGGACGATGGACATAGTTACACCTCAATGGCCTAATAATGTTATTAAAGCTAGCCAAGAATTGATTCACATGAAAACCCTCATTGCTCATTAGAAACCCTCAGGAGGGAGAGAGAGAGAGAGAGAGGGAGAGAGAGCAAGTATAGCTTTAACGTGCATATTTTTCTAAAGAAGAGCACCATCACCACCCACATAACTTTACAAAAAGATATTTTCCCCTGCGAATCAAAAGAGCTTAGATTGCTTGCTTGTTCCCTCCCTCCCTCTCTTTCTCTCTCTCTCTCTCTCACTAGTGCTCACGAACATCCCATGTCCTCCTCTAGCTCAAGCCAATACTATTTGTTGGCGGCCTAATTCCATGACACATATTTCTATGCGATCACCCCGCATATACAAGGACCATATCAGGGACAATGCACTTATTCACAAAAGAAAAAAAAAAACCAGGAAGAAGACTCTAAATATTCGGTTGAATTTGTTAATTTGGTAAACAGAAAAAATGAGAGATAGAATGGATTTTTTTAATCCATGAAGAAATGCATTTATATCAACAGTCATATTGTTGAAGAGTTGCCTTTTTGCATTGAAAGGATGCTATGAAAAGGTGGATTTATGTCAACAATCATATTGTTTGGAAGAATTACCTTTTATGAATATATTGGATTGAAAGAATGCAATAAAAGATGCATTTATGCTTATTTAAATGACTGCCAAGAACAATTGCAAACCATATTATTTTCCATTCAGAAATGTGCTCTCTCTCTCATACTTGTATAATCTTAAAAAACCCAATCTCTAATTTTGAAGTTCTAAGAGGAATCTTCAGTTTTACTGACCGCCGATTTCTTGGTTATTTTGAAATATTCTAGAGGTGATTTGCTACATATCTATCAGCAAACTCTTTCGAGTGGGGGCTGATGATGTTCGATATCGGTGATCTTCCAGATCAGGACATGTGGCAGATGACGTGTCCCAGAGCATGTAAGAAAGGACCTACATTGGCCGACCAGACCAGACCACACCTATGCTCATCCTACCGAGCAAACTCTGGCTCACCTCTGAGCCCCCTGCATAACTGGCCTTCTCGGCCTCACAGCTCGTCTCCGGGCTACCGCAGAACCAAGATACCTCGACTCTCCTGCTCGTCTGCAAGCTCTCCCGCCGAGGTCATCTTCCTCGGTCTCATCGACCAACCAACGGCACTGCTTGCAGGCGCAACCGCCATCCCGCGAATCTCGCCATATGCGAGATCTCTGTCGGCCACATCTCATGTTCCACGCCACCACGATCCCCCATTAACGAGCCTGTCTCGCCATTAATGGGAGGTCTCGCTCATCACGCGGGCGTGATGTCGGGAGCATAGCGGCCGGCGTGATTCTTGCGTCTGCCCTGCCTGCTGCCATCGCTATATAAACCCCTTCTTCAGACGGTTCAAGTAAGCCATTTTTTACTCCACTAAGCCGTTACTCTGCTCGGATCTCTAGTCTAACTTGATCGTCGGAGGGTCCTCGGTGGTACAACCACCCCGGGACTTCCTTGCAGGTAGCTCGGCAACCACAACCTCAAATCCATTGAGATCCACACGCTTCAGGAGCGACAGCCTCCAGATCCAATCTCAACCACTCATCACCGCCATCAGCAGATCAACGGAAGGCAACATCTGAAGGAGATCTACGCCTCCATCAGCTGGCCCCGTTTGTGGGAATCGTTCTTGATTCCACAAAAACAAAAGTTCGCCTTCCGATCTTAACCTAATGGCGAGCGATCATCACGACGATCCAAGCACCAGCCGCCGCCTCCCCCTCAACGGAGGCACAGACGAACCTCCTTCGCCGAATGCCATCAACGCCCTCACCAGCCGGATAGACCGACTCGGGTTTGTTGTGGAGGCGCTGATCCGCGTCAAAACGGCGGGGCAAGATCACCAAGTCGCCGCTCCCCCGCCTCGGGACCAGGACCCTTACAGGGGAGAGAAGACTCCGTCCGCGTCGGCACCGCCGACCACCGCCTCGCTACCTCCCACGGCCGCAGATCTCCCGAACCTATACGTTCTGAGACCCGCTGGGCACCCCACAGTTCGACACCAAGGTCCGTCGCCAGAGCACCCTGCCCCGAGATCCTCCTCGCACCTATCCCTCCCGAGGAGATGTCTGTCAGCTCGCCTGTTACCAGGCATGACCGACACCCCCTCCCTCGACGGGGTAGTGCGGACGGGACTCGCCGCGGCGGCTCGAAGGACACCTCGCCGGGGGATCTAAGGAACCTTATTGAGAAGAACCGGAGCCACGGCCAGACGCAGGTCTTCAACAGCAGAGGCCTGGGATCAGAATGCGCCGAGTCTTCGGGGTACCACGGCCGACTCGACGCCCTCGAGAAGAAGATCGAGGGTATGCATCGGGAAGGTCACCGTTCGAGCGACGGGGCTAAGTATGCCACCGACTCGCTCACCTGTAGGGTTCCTATCGACGGCAGCAAGGTTTCGGGAGGCATCGTCCATGCCATTTTAAAATTTTTGCCATTTCAAGAAACTCTAAACTAGAATCGTTAACTAGAATATAATACGGAAACTAATGTAAACAGTTTTACATCTAAGTGAATTAGAAATACAACCTTTGTAGATCGGTCCTTCACTTCATAAGCTCCTTGTAGTTGTAACACCCTAGTTCATTTATACCAATTCCAATTCATATATTTCTTTAATTGTGGTGTTTTCCTGAGTTATCGTATTTTGGGTGCGAATTGTATTTTACATTTTACAGTGCATTCGACCCGACCCACTTGCTTGAAACCTGTTTGATTCATATTTATGAATTACCCTGATTTGTTACGTAGACTTGTGCATTTTCAAGTTTATCGCATACTGGCATTGCATCTTTTACCATATAACATTTTAAGTCACAGAAAATAATTTAAAAATACTTAACATGGCCTACATGATACCCCTAACCCCATGGTAGTATCCGCGCATCTTGTTCTCGTCCCGTTCAGCGAAACAGACGTGTTTGGATGGCTACGCGCACGTACGTGCATCCGTTCTTGGGGGTATGCATGTTCGTTACATGAGCATTCATTTTGAAATTTGGACGTCGCATATATTTTTCATATTTTAAATCTGAATTTTTAGACCCGACCCGGACGTGTTTTGGAATATTTTTGTATCCCGCCAAAATTCAAATTTATTAAATATTTAAAATTTATTTAACCATTTAAAATTCCGTTTAACAGTTCAAATTTTATTTAAACTAACTAAAATATTCTCTCAATTAAATCCTAACTCCTTTAACAAACTCTCTCTTCTCTTTTCTCAGCTGGCCCCCACCACTCTCTTTTTTTCTTTCTTTCTCTCTCTCTCTCCTCTCGATTCTCACTCTCTCTCCTCTCGCGATTTCTGTAGCATCCTTTGATTGCGTCACCTCCCTTCTGTTAGGATCACCTCCCTCAACAACTCCATATTCTTCTCGTCTTCCTCCTCCTATAACCCCGAGCTCCCATCTTCACAACCCATCAACCCCTCTGCATTCCTCAAACCCTAACCCTATAAACCTCATTTCCTCCTCACCCTCACCTCAACAGACCCTCATTTCCTCCTCCTCGCCATCTCATTCGTCATCCCCCGAGCCCTTGCACACACCTTACACCCAAGAAACCCACCTGCACCACCACTCGTCGCCAACGACTCCTCGCCGTCGCCATCTCTTCCACCTTTCCTCTCCCTCTCCTCAGCATTAATCTCCTACGCCAACCCAATAACACCGAGCCTGACCCTACACCCCAGCCAACAAACAGCCGACCCAAACCGTAACCAAACCAACAGAACCCTCTTCGCCGGAGCTCCGTTAACGGCCGTCGACACCCTCACACCTCCTCTCTGCAACCACAGTGAGCTTTCTCTTCTTCCTCTTCTCCTTCTTCCATCTTCTTCTTCCTCCTTCCTTCTTTCTTTTCATTTCTTGATTCTTTAATGTTGTTTTCTCGTAGTTCGCCGGAGCCGGGATCGTCGCCGACGATCCAGACGACCCAGAGAAAGTGCCTTGCTTGCGTGATCACCCTTATGCGTTATTTGGAACCGTTCCGTGTACCGTGCGCGCGTCGCGACATTTCGCCGACGTAGGACGTTCCGTACACATCCGTTCTTGTTCCATCTAGGCAAGTTAATCTTGCTACATGCTATATGACTCATTATATACCTATTTAAATAAATATCACAGCTGTATTTTAAATCAAGCACCCCATGTTTCATATTACGGCTTTTCGACGTTCCGTTTACATCTGTATAGTGCATTTCAAATTTAGGTCATGAAAACTTTTCTTGTTACATACTATACTATCTTATATTGCATTAAATTGAATAGTTACATTTCATACTGCTTAGTTATAAGTTCCGCACTTGTTAGTTTATCATTTTACGATTATATGATGTCTGTTTGCATCCATATCATATAGAATACATATAGCTACATTTACAGATCTTATTAATAACCTAATACTGTTGTTTTAATACCCCATGTTTAATAAAGTGCAATCTAATTAGTTTTAGAACTATTAAAGTTAACCCTAATCGATAGTTGTGCATCCATACCTTTTATTTGCATACCATTCATGTTATTTCATACCTGATTTTATACACCCATACTTATTACAGTTTGATTACGGGCACCCACTTGATACCCGTACACTACTTGACCTGACTTGACACCTGTGCACTACCTGACATGACCTGATATATCACAGCTTGACATGTTACCTGATCTTGTTACTAATTCCGACAATCTTGACCTGTTGTCCCTACGGACATATCATGTTGTCTATACAGACAAACCTGTACCTGCTTGATCCTGTGTTGGCAATAGCTCCAGATTTATCAATACCTGACTTACACACATAACCTTGGGGGTATGGGAAAATCAAGATTGTAACTGAACGTAACTCAAAGGACTATTACATCCTGTGCCGTGGTCCCGTGGGGTATGAACGGGACATAGACTCACAGTCTATTATATATTGTACCATGGTCCAGTGGGGAATGAACGGGGCATAGACCAATGGGTTATGATGAAAATTATATTAATTGATTTCAATTAACTTTAGAGTAGTTAACCCTATAGCACAGTTTAGACTACTCACTGCACCCCACCTATAATATATCCTGTTCACTGATCGTTATTCATGTTACTATTTATTTCCTGGTAACTTGTTATTGCTTATACTTCATGCCTGCATATTTCATTACATCCTGCTTGCTTAAAATTATTGATATTATGACGCACTGACGTCTGGGTTTTGCATGGCCCAGATCCATTATCCTTGTCGCAAGCAGTCCAGGAGTATTTTGATCAACAGGCCGAGCAGTGAGGACCTGCTATTAGTTTAGTTTAGTTTTCCTTTCAGTATTTTTTTCATTCCTGATGTGAGCCCGCATTATGGGACGTACATTCCAGTTTATTTTTGTACTTGGATCTTTTGCTTCCGCATTATTTTATTTCATGACTCGTTTATTCTGGCTTATGGACATGTGTTAGATAGTTTATTACTGTTCTTGATATCTCTACAGCCGCAATATGACTGTAGAGGGATATTTCCTATCACAGGTAGCATGGTTGGCTCTGTCACGTGCCTATCTTAGCGCACTTTGGGAAGCGGGGCATGACAAGGTTTGTTTGGTATCAGAGCCATAGGATTTAGGTTAATCTGGTTTGATTCTTTTGTAGTTGGGTATTGGACCCAATACACGAATCAGAATACTCGTGATTAGGAACATGTCCTGCCACTTTACCTTCTTGCCATTTTTGAATCTTAACTTCCTCCTGATTCTTACCTTGACGATATGCAAATCTCTTTGCATCTCGACTTGAAACTTTGGTTTCCTATTGTTTATTTCTAGAATTTAGGCGACTTGGGTGGAGTTATGTGATTGTAACTATGTACCGCGGCATAGTTACAATGCGGTACTCTATTTAAGTAACTTGGAATTCTAATCTTGATTCCTATCCTTGATCTATAGTTTGAATCTTGTTATCATACTAATCCTTTCGGTGTTTGGTTTCAGGAACATGGCAGACAGAAATCTGAAGGCGTACCAGAGGCGTGTTGATGACGCTGCGTTACTTGGAGTAATTCGTGGCATGCTGGAGAACTAGAAGCGGCAGACCGAGCTGAACCAGCGGCAAGCCGAAGCTTTTAGGATAGTTTGCGGACCGTCCAGCAGTCCGTAAACAATATTGTGGCCAAACCAGTTGATCGTGTGGGTACTGTGGCGGATTTCAGGAGACTTGGTTCGTCCGTCTTTACTAGTCTGGAGGAACCGTTGCCAGCGGAGCAGTGGCTGGTTGATACGGAGAATTTGCTCGTTGTGGCACAGATTCCAGAGGGCAAGAGAGTGGATGTGGTACGCATCCAATTATTGGACTATGCCCGTGAATGGTGGCTTGTGGAAGAGACCCGCTTGCCCAAGCCAATCAGCTGGGCAGTTTTTTCGAAGAGTTTCTTGGAGAAGTTCTTTCCGCAGACTGCACGGGAGGAAATGGAAGAAAAGTTTATCAGTTTGAAGCAGAACGGCGTACCCGTGGATGTACATGCGGCTGAGTGGACACGGCTCAGAAGATTCGCTGGACCTTTGGTTGCCAACGATGCTGATAGGGCAAAGAGGTTGATATGGAGAATTTGCTCGTTGCGGCACAGATTCCAGAGGGAAAGAGAGTGGATGTGGTACGCATCCAATTAGTGGACTATGCCCGTGAATGGTGGCTTGTGGAAGAGACCCGCTTGCCCAAGCCAATCAGTTGGGCAGTTTTTTCGAAGAGTTTCTTGGAGAAGTTCTTTCCGCAGACTGCACGGGAGGAAATGGAAGAAAAGTTTATCAGTTTGAAGCAGAACGGCATACCCGTGGATGTACATGCGGCTGAGTGGACACGGCTCAGAAGATTCGCTGGACCTTTGGTTGCCAATGATGCTGATAGGGCAAAGAGGTTCATGCGCAGTTTGGACGTGGAAATCCAGAGGCACATCATATCTCTGTGATTGACCACTTTCTCTCAAGTTCTTAATGTAAGTCCACGGTACCGCCCCGGCCGTCTAACAGACGCCAAATGCGGAACAAAAACTTTTACAACTGGCGCTATCGTATACTATAACCCGGATCTGCCATTAAAGCTAAACTAACAAACTACAAAGTGGGTAGAAATGTTATACCGAACGATCCGAGTCCTTTGGTCTTCAACCATCATCCCACGCTTTGTTGCGGTTGCTCCGATCTCCTGAATCTCCAGTCTTCTCGTCCGGGTGGCACCACGTCGACGGATCTTTAAACGGGCTCCCGCCTCTGAACCGAGGCAACTCGATCATCAAGTTTGCCAAAAGAGATGACCAAGATTGATGTAGAGAATGAGTAGAACACTTTGTCTCGTTACGTCCAAAGCTATGGACGAACGGTTAATGAAGATGCCTTTTGAAACTGTGATGGAATAAAAAGAACTATGAAATTTCCATACACCAAAACTATATCTTTCTTTGCAAAAATGAATCCATCCTCCCAAATGAGAGGCCGGCCACATCTAAATGAGGAGGGGGGTGAGTGTAGGAGTGGAGAGGGTGACCATAACATTAAATGAAGAGGATGAGTAATCAACCTTAGTCATCAAAACCATTAATGTAAATGATGACACAACTTAACACATCATCTTTAACATTTAATGCTAACAATGAATCATCAAGACAATAAATGCAAACAATGAGTCACCTAATCTAGAACCTTCTAGAAACATGACTCACCCAAGAAAAGATAAATCCGTCTTTAACCGAATGTTAAATACGGGTGATAGAAAACTGGAAACTGACAACTTCCAAAAGCGATCTTGAAACGAATTTCAGGATAACCCCGTAATGGTATAAACATACCCGCATTTGTATTACGACCGAATACAAATGCAACTGAGACAAAGATATTATATCTACACAGTATAATACTCGGATCCGGCTTAAACCAAAGCCCACCGATATTATATGCCCGAAATATGACACGTGCGTAAACGCACATGCATTTTCCGAACCCTGCCATAAAACCATACGGCCTCTACAACGTTTCGCCCGAACTTGGGAAACGGTCTGTGGGGGACTCTACTGACTCATCAACACACTGGCACTGGGTATAACCACTAGCACGTCAGAGGTGCAAGCTGTACGTAACGGTTGCCTATGTATTGATTGGAAGGGAAGCTGATGAGTGAACTCATCCAGAAATCCTACTGAGCCTGACAGTGAGAATATCCATACAGTCCGGTCTGTTCAACTAAGAGTATCGCATATCGAGTCTAGGGGGTGGATAAAGTCAGACCCCTAATAACGCGATAATTCGTGTCGGTATGAAGCCCATCACCACCTAAGAAACTGCTGATCCAAATCAGTAATTCTCCACTACCTCGGCCGAGGATTTCTAGTGATGGCCACCCGTGCACTGTGCGGCATCAACCCCCAATACCGGGAGAGACGAATCCCCGACGATCCGCTCACTACCTCCATGTGGCTCGGGACTGTACCCAAAAAATACCTGTTTGCACGTCTCCTTTGAGCGTGGTAGGATAGAAATCAAAGCACAGTGGGAACTCACACGAGACAAATGACGATCTCAGGTCGACAAACTAACCTGTACACATGTCACCAGGGAACTGCTATCTGACGATATATATAATACCAACTAGCATGTTCCCGGCGAGTCCTGTCCGGTATACTCAATGAGTACCTGTATACATCTTAGGTGAACCAACGGACACCAATGGCTTGTGAGACCGGCCACCGCCCCTTGTTGGGGTCTCGACTGTATACACTAGTCTACTCTGGAGTATCGATGCCCTGTCTCGAAACTCCTACGACTAGGGACACTTTAAGGATTTGCTTACAGACCCCAGCTCCCACGTATATGATCGCCATCATACTGCTGGCAGTCAAGCAAGAATCCTATAGGCTCTATCCACATGAAATAGTGAACTAAAGCATGTATACGATGATAAAGACAAACCAGATAGCATACTATCATCTCGAGTAAGACAGTCATGTCGGTATAGGTCCTCCCTCAATTATTGCAATCACGTATCTGCGATCCAATAATTGACTTAGAGGGCACTATATCCAACAATCTCCCACTTTCACTTAAGGATATTATTGCGATGACGCATACTCATAGCCTCAGTGAGTGGATCCGCCCTGATGTTTCTTTCTATGTCTCTCTTAATCTCAAGTTCGCGGAGAAAGCCATCTCCCGAATCGAGTAATACCTGTCTTAGAATATGTCTGGATATCTGATGGGACCTAGTTCATAAATGAACTCCAAATCCAAACTTCTTAGGCAGTAGTGATCACTGAATCTAATCAGTATCCAGCACCATGCCTCTACAGTATCCTCTTGGACCACCTGTCCAAAATACTGTCCCTTGTCAGAGGGAAAACTATAACTCTGACAATCACTCTGTCATACATGTCACCTTTGAAGCCTGGAATGATAACCGTCCCCCGAAGAAGGCTGCCATCATCGAATCCGTAGAACATGCACTTATGTTCCAAAACTGCTTCCTTATGTTTCTCCAGGATTGGATTAATACAAACTTATTGCATGTAGTGCAAAGAACAACATCTGGTGTGGTACTTGACATCTCACGATTGACTCAATTGCCTAAGCAAGTGATCTGCCAATCATGCACATCCCTCTCCCCTTTAGTCTGTAAGACACCTTTAGAGAGGGTGACTCCATCATCTGCAGGTACACCACCACGCCAGGAGTCATTTATTCTAAATTACCATTAGAATACTGTCAAAGTACCCTCATTAGGAAACTACCCAATTCTAGATCTAAAACCATAGATCTAGTAACCAGAATGTCTGAAATTATATCCATATCCTCTGCGGAGAAACAACTGTGTGACAACCACAGTATAACCGATCGTAGTATAGGAATTTTACTTCCTATTCTGTGTATGTCATCCAAATACCAGGACATCACACCCTATCACCTTCTCAACAGATCCATCCCTTATTCTGATGAAGTCAAAGCCATGACTATCATATCAAAATTAGATGATCTATCTCCGCTATATTTGCTCAAGTCTATAAATAGACATAAGCTACCCTTTACCGATCAGTCTTACGGGTTAGGCCAGCCCCGGGGTGATGATGCCGACATCACTCATCTTTATATACTACCCTTTACCGCCTAGCGGCACGTCTCGGATTCAGCCCGAGAATCTTGACCGTGGTCTCGGGCACGCACGGGATACTATTGAGTTACATCGATGATTCATCAAATTGATTTCAAAGACTTGAGAGTAGTTAACCCACTAGACCAGTTTAGATAACTCATTACACATTACCCCACTGTCTTTACTTGTATCACTGTTATGCTTGTTTACCATTTTATGCTCATACTTGCATGTATTGCTACCCCTGTTTATATTATTGCTTGACGTTATGACGCGCTGACGTCTGGGTTTTGCATGGCCCAGATCCTCTACCTTTGTTGCAGACTGATCAGGAGTATTGCCGCTGTCAGACCGAGCGGTGAAGATCCTATTGGTATGCAGTTTTACTTTCCAGGTGGTTCATTTATCATATCTTTTGCTTCCACATATTATCATTTCTTGACTCATTTATTCTGGCTCATGGACATGTACTAGATAGTTTAGTTTACTTTCCTGTTCTTGATATCTCTACAGCTGTAATGTGACTGTTGAAGGATTTTTTCCTATCCACAGGTAGCATGGTTGGCTATGTCACGTGCCTATTTTAGCGTACTCTGGAAAGCGGGGCGTGACATATAAATATATATATATATATATAGTAGGCGTTGCTTATATTTTGCACCCACACTAGTCCAGCCCCCGCTCTGCCGATAGTTAAGTAACCTAACGGTGCATGACGGGGCCCCGTGGCAAATGCGGATGGCATAAGCGTACGTTGTATTTTCGTTTCTTTTGCTGCAATGATAGGTTGTAAATGATGGGACCGCATTAACATTGATTAATGCAAAGATAAAACAAACCAAAGCTTAATCGTTGGAACAATTTCAAAACCACTCGGTTTTCTTCAAAAAGCAATTTTAAATGCGGAGCCTAAACTACTCATTTTAAAACTATCATGGTTCCTTCGACTATATCAAGTTCATTACGTTCACGGTTTCTCCAAAACCATTCGTAGCCCTCCGTCATTTCATATGAATAATCAGTAGTATTCAATCTATGTTTGTTGACCTTCGCCAATGCATAGTGATTGGTGGCTGCTGGGTTTTCATATGTAGAATAGATAGATGCGTTGGTTTGGGACAGTCTTACTATTTTGTTGGCCTTCGTCAAGGGTATGTACGGGTGGGTTCAAATTAACCTAGACAATGATGGGTAGAACTTGACATGTGACTTATGATTAGTTGGCTTTCGTCAAGGTCATAAGAGCATGAGGGGAAAATCAACATCGGGAGTTTTTAAGGAAACTGAAACTTGCTAGTACTGCATACCATTTGGAGTGTGATAATCTTGGTAGGCTTCCTTCAAGTTTATCACACAATGATATTTGGATCCCGATCCTACTGTGAGTATGCGCTACTCTTCGGGAGATTTTTCACTAAACGATAAACCAAGTAGGTGTCTAGAACGGTGTTAGCTGGGCTACGCCTCCAGGGAAAAGAGGTTATGTAATTAAGGAACTTCGCGAAAGCGTTGGAAAACCTCCCTCGAAGTACAGACACCAGCCTGGATGAAAGGTTAAGCAAGAATTGTAAAAGTGAGATTAATGTTGACTAATTCTTCTTTTATGGTTTGAGGAAGAATTCGAGAAAATAGTGGGAGCCATCATGTTTAGATAAACTAATAACCAATCTAAACTTGCAAGAGCATCATGGTAAGTGTTTCTTCTCTCTCTCCTAATTGCAGCGACCACAATGACCGGGCATAGGTTATTAGATAATAAATTGACTGAGCTAAACTATATTGATTGGCTAAGGTATGTCTAGATGGCACTTAGCCATGACAAGCTGGACTACTTCCTTACTACAAAACCCCCCGCCGTCCCAGGTCCAGATTCCACCATCGCAGATGTTAATATCCGTCAGACATGGGAAAAGGATTGTGCGAGAGCCAAGTGCCTCGTGTTAGCCTCAATGGATTGTGAACACCAGAGGCAGCACAAGAAGATGGACTTAGCTTCCATCTTCCTCCATACCAAAGTTTTATATGGAGAGCAATCTCATATCGTAAGATATGAGACCTCGAAGATATTGCTTCAAGCGAGGTTGGTTATCGGGTCATCTGTAGGGGACCACGTCCTTACGATGATTAGCTATATTGAACAGCTCACGGACGATGAGACCACGTTGGAGAACGAGTTATACATTCACTTGATTATAGAGTCCCTACGATCTACTTACGCCCAATTTATCTTGAATTGCAAAATTCAAGGGAAGGAAGTTACACTTCCAAGTCTCCTCAACTTATTGAGGAGCTCATAGGGCACCCTGAAAGAATCCAGGGAGACACCTGCTCAGCTTATTGGGGAATCTTCCTCTTCTAGATCCAAGGCGAAAGCCAAGGGAGAGAAGAAGAAGGCCTCCACCAAGCCGATAAGCAGTGTCAGTAAGATAGAGGGAAAGGGTAGGGCAAAAGTTTCGGGGCTAGTAGTAGGGAAGGAGGCATGTCTTTGTAGTCATGGGAAAGTGCATTGTCAGAAGGACTACAGGGCTTGGAAAGCCAAAAGCCAGGATTCGAAGCACGTTGTGGCTTCGGCTTCGAGTGTGTTCGTAATTGAAAACTGTCTATCTATTAACTCTACTTCCTGGGTACTAGATACCGGATCAGGATCTCATATCTGTAATTCATTACAAGCTTTGAGAAACCGTAGAGTTATCAAGGCAGGTGATATGACTTTCAAAGTTGCTAACGGAATGAGCGTGGACGTTGAATCCGTAGGGGAATATCACCTAGGATTGACAAGTAGGCAGATATTAATTCTACGTAACTGTTTGTATGTACCTAGTCTGGCTTGTAATATCATATCTGTATCATTACTTTCTAAGGTAGGATATGATTTTATATTTCTAAGCGATATAGTAGACATCCATCTAAATCAAAATTTGATTGGGTCAGGTACATTAGATAACGGCATATACGCATTGAATCAAGCTCAGGTTTTCAACGTCCAGAACACACATAAAAGAAAGTCTCCGGAATTAAATCAGGCTTTCTTGTGGCAATGTAGACTGGGTCACATCAATGATGTTGGATATAGTGCCCTCAAAGTCAATTATTGGATCCCAGGCATGTGATTGCAATGATTGAGGGAGGACCTATACCGGTAGGACAGTCTTATTCGAGATGATAGTATGCTATCTGGTTTATCTTTATCATCGTGTACTGTTTTAGGTGACATGATATGTATCACTATTACACGTTGATAGAGCCCATTGGATTCTTTCTTGACTACCAGCAGTATGATGGCGATCATATACGTGAAAGTTGGGTAGTCTATAAGCACATCCTTAAATGTGGTCCCTAGTCGCGGGAATTTCGAGATAGGGCATCGATACTCCGGAGTAGACTAGTGTATACAGTCGAGACCCCGACGAGGGGCGATGGCCGGTCTCACAAGCCATTGGTGTCTGTTGGTTCACCTAAGATGTATACAGATGCTCATTAGGTTATGAGTACACCGGACAGGACTCGCCGGGAATATGCTAGCTGGTTATTAAAACCCGTCGTCAGATAGCAATTCCTAGGTGACATGTGTACAGGTTAGTCTATCGACCTGAGATCGTCATTTATCTCGTATGAGTTCCCACTGTACTTTGATTATTACCCTACCACGGCTCAAAAGAGTCGTGCAAACAGATTCTAGTTGGGTATAGTCCCGAGCCACATGGAGGCAGTGAGCGGATCTGCAGGGGATTCGTCTCTCCCAACGTTGGGGGTGACATCGTGCTGTGTCTAGGAGAGCCCTTACATAAAATCCATAGCCATGGTAAGCGAGATTTACTGGTAGGTATTACAGTAGCATCTCAGGTGTTTTGGGCTACACTCCGACACGACTTATACCGCTTTTGGGGGTCTGACATTTACCAGCTCCCTAGGCCCGATATGCGATACTCATAGATGAACGGACCGGACTGTATGGATATTGTCACACATAGGCTCAGTAGGGTTCCAGGATGAGTTCGCTCATCGAACTCCCTTTCACGCAGTACATGGGCAGCCGTTACGTACAGCTAGTACTGTAGGGTTGCTATGCACGCGCACAAGGGTCTACGAGGCATCAACCATGCCCGATTAAAAATTTAGCCGTGCCGAACAACCCGAATACGGATATTTAAACTAGAGATTAGGCGAAAACTAATATGCTAAACAGTTTAACACTAAGTGAGAGGGATTACAACCTTTGTAGATCCGGTCCTTCACTTCATATGCTCCGTGTTGTGGTCCCTTCGCTGCGATCATCGGGTTCCGGACTCTCGAGAGGTTCTATGAAGAGAAAGATGCAACCTTTGCTTCCGATCTTCGATACAAAGATGATCTACCTTGAAGTTTCGTTAACACAAGCTAACACTCATGAAATGATGTGAACACCCTCATCTAAATGGCAAGGGAAGATGAGGATGATGAAGTAGGATTTTTGCTCTCTTTATTTATCTTTTTCTCATATTTATTCATCACTTTAGAAAAACTAGTAAGCTTTTTCATGAAGAGTGAAGGAAGAAGAAGATGAATAATGATTTGTGATGAATAATAAAAAGTTATCATAATCATTTATGCAACCATGGTTGTAGTAACCAATGTAGAGAGTTTACTAGGGTTAGGGTTTGGGTTGGGTTAAAGGGTGAGTCACAAAAGATATCTATCATAATATCTTAACAAATGACAAAAGAAAAGCTTCTAGAATCAACTAGAAGGTTTAACCCAAATCCAAACCCTAATCATGTTTAAACTCCTCTAAACATGTTGCATTAATAATTATAATATGTTACAATATTATATATCACATATACAATATTTATTGTAACAAAATAAAATAATACAATTAACATATATCGCATATATATCGATATATTACCCGAGTGAGAAAAAGAATCTTTTAGTGAGCTAATATTAGTTAATGTAATTTAATATATCATATATATTATTATACATTAAATTATCGAATCAACACTTGATCCGACAATCCGGCTATATCGCATATAACCGACTAATATTTATCCGTACCGATTCATCGAATCAACACTTGATCCGATGACCCGGCTGATATCAAATATCGCGAGAATAGAATACGGTATCACATATCGCATTATCCTCGGTCCCGCACATATCACATATGTGCTCCTACTCCGTTTTGCCTGAGCCAAGAAACCTCTGTGTAGGACTCTAAAGAATCGTCAATACGCCGGCAGTAGGTGATGATCATATCAAACACCCACAAGCTGCAAGCGGTCAGCTAAACGTAACAGCTGCCCAGGTATTGAGCGCTCAGAAGATCAATAAGCAAGCCTGTACATTCTCCTGTGAATCCAAACAGTAACACTCCCGTACAGTCCGGTCTCGTCGTCTGATATGTTGCATATCTCGCCTAGGGGTGGTAAACGTCAGACCCCATTAGCTCGATAAGTCGTGTCGATATGAGGTCTATAACAGTTCGAGAAACTACTGATAACACTTACCAGTAAATCTCAACAACCCTGGCCAGGGATTTCCGGTTATAGCCAATCGAACACAGCACAACATTAACTCCCTATACCGGGAGAGACGAATCCCCTCCTATCGCTCATTGCCTCCATGTGATTCAGGACTGTACCCAAAAGCCACCTTTTGTTCGCCCTCTTGGACGTGGTATGATGGAAATCAAAGCACAGTGGGAATCACACAAGACTCTATGACGATCTCGGGTCAACAGACTACTCTGTACCAGTGTCACCGGAGAACTGCCATCTGACGTGAGGTATAATACCATCTGGGAGTTCTCGGCGAGTCCGTCCAGTGTACCCAGTCTCCACTGAGCACCCGTACACCATCCTTGATGTCAAACACCGATGGATATGGGATCATCCATCGCCCATCATATAGGTCAAGATGCGTATACGCTAGTCTACTCTGGTGCATCGATGCCCTGTCTCGATAACCCTCGACTAGGAACAGTTATAGGATGTACTCGTCGACTACCGTGGCCCCACTAGTATGATCTCATCATAGTCCCAGTAGTCGAGTAATATCCTAAGGGCTTTATCAACATGTATACATAGAGACAATCAGAGTACATGTTAAGATAAAGTACAACCAGATAGCGTACTATCATGTCGAGCAAGAAAGTCCTCCCTATATATGTCCAAGCATCCATTACAATATACATCGTATGTACAGTAATGGCCTCTAGGGCATACATATAACTAACAATCTCCCACTTGCACTAGGGCCATCTGTTATGGTATCGCATACCCGACAATTAACTACGGTTGAAGTATCTCATACTCAACCATCCCATAAGAGTCTCTACTGGGAAAACGGCCTTTGTGAGAGGATCCGCGCTGTTGTCCTCTGTGTCTACTCTCCTAACCTCGATCTCCCTAGAGATCAACCATCTCCATGATCAGGTGATACTGCCTAAGAATTATATCTGGATTTCTGATGGGACGGGGGTTCCTTGGCATAAGCCACAACTCTATTGTCACACAATGGTAGGAACGAAGTTCATCTTATGAACTTATATATCCAGACTGCCTCTTTGGTAGTATCTTTGGTAACGATGTATCTTGCCTTTAATCGTCTAGTAAGTCACGGTATCTAGCTTGGAACTCTTCCAACATACCGTCCCTCCACTGAGGGTATAGACAAGCCTGCGACTGACATTCAGTCGTCCTTATCACCCTGGAACCTTTCCAGTGATTCTCCCCAAGATCGATTGATACCATCTCACTACAACTAGTGAGTATCCTAATATCCAATTAGATCTATCTCATAGATCCAAAATCCAGGATTTAGGAGGTATCATTTTGATCCTATATGGAGAATCTTCGTGACAAGCGGAGATTGACCGAGCGTAGCTTAGGAAACTCCTTCCCTATCAAGAGTATGTCATCCACGTACTCTACGAGGATCACCACCATACTCTCTACTACCTTTTTGTATACACAAGGTTCATCTACTATTTTGACGAAGTCAAACTCTTTGACTACCACATCAAAACAGATGTTCCAACTCCGCGATGCCTGTTTTATCATATAAAATATCTTGCACACGTTTCCGCTGCTTCCACTGTCTACGAAGCCCTCTGGCTGTGTACTTATAGACGCTCTCTTCTAAAACATCATTTCAGAAAAGCAGTCATGACACCTAACCGCCAGATATCGTAGTCATGGTATGTAGCCATGGCAAGCAGGATCTGGATGGACTTAAGCATAGATCCTTAGAAAAGGTTTCAACATAATCCATACCTGGTCTATGATGCAAACCTTTAACAAGTCTAGCTTTGAAAGTCTCAACTTTTCCATGTACACCAAGTAATCTTCTCAAGATATACTTGCTCCTGATGGGGATTTAACCCTTCAGATAAAGCAACCAAAGTCCATACTTTGTTAGTGTATAAGGATTCCATCTCAGATCGCTAAGCATCCAGCCATTCTTACAGAGTCCCACTCCTGATGGCCAGCTCGAAACTAGTTGGGTCATCATCTCATGATGCAATCCTCGCTCCTACTATCATAAAGTAACCGAAGTATCTCTCAGGTGGGTGAGGAACCCTACTAGATCGGCGGAGAGGCTGAGGTTCGTTGGAAACTATTGAATCCTTTGGTTCTACCAAATCATCAGCTGCAGTTTGTATAGCTGGAACATTTCCAGTTCTACATAACAGACCTTGCCTCGAGCTTGTCCGGATTTTGCTTTTAGACATAGTCCGGACAACCCCAAATCTTAACTAACTTAAGATATAGGCTCTTCCCTTTCCATATCACATATGAAGTAGTAGGCAACTGATTTGATTTGAACCCTATTCAATAGGTATGCATCTTCTCAAGTGCATAACTCCCAAAAGGAAATAGGAAACTCAGTAGTACTCATCATAGAGCACACCATATCACAAAGGGTGTTATTGCTCCGCCCCGATACACCGATGTGCTGTGGTGTATACGGAAGAGTAATGCTGAGAGAGAATCTCATTCTCCTTTAGAATAGTCCAGGAATTCCGTGCTCAAGTATTCTCCTCCTTGATCACATCAAAGGACATAATACTTTTACCCGTATTTTTTTTGGTTCTCTACTTCTAACTTATATTCTGTGAATATCTCAAAAGGTTCGGACTTGTGTTTCAACATGAACATATGTCAGAATCTTGAGAGATCATCAGAGAATGTAATGAAGTACAAAGAACCGACCTTGGCATGTGTAGACAGGGGACTTTCATACATCATCATGTATCAATCCCAAGAGTTCACTAACTCTTTCTCTGTTTCCAATAAACAGAGCTATGGTCATCTTATCTTTGTGACATGACCGGCAAGTTTCATAAGATGTAAATTCAAACAGATTTAAATATGCATCTAAATGTAACTTCAGCCAGTCGGGTCGCATTGATATGACCTAGTCTACAATACCTCAAGAAGGATTCGTTCATTTCTGAACTCTTCTTCTTGTGCGTGTTCTGTATACTAAGAACTGTAGTTTGATTTAGAACGTCAATGCTTTTAGATAACGTGCCTGAACCGATCAACTATTGATATAGGAAATGTTCAAAACATTATCCAACATTACAAAATTATATCCTTCTTTACTAATAAAGAGACTGATATGATTTTCTATATCAGGTTCGGTATCTAATAACATTTGTTCAGAATCAATGTATTCAGGTAATACAGGGTGATAGTGACCAACAGACTTGGCTGCAATACTTGCACCGTTTTCTGTCTCATGAAACTTATCACCCGTTCTCAGTTCTCAACCTTTCTGTAGCCCATGTAATAGATTACATATGCGGGATCCTGATCTGGTATCACATACCCAGGACGTAAAGGATATTGAGAAACAGTTCTTTATAATGAACACACCCGAAGATGATGCATCAACATGCACTTTCTTCGTTTGGGCGGCACGGGAAATCTGGTATTCCCCAATTTCCTGCTCTGTCTTATAACAATTATAAGTTGGAGCGGGACCAACGTTCCCCAGCTCAGTATAACAAGCGGGTTCAGTCAATATATCCGTATTATTATCTTGATTAAGGCGTGATATGGCCGCTACCTGGAGAGAGAGAGAAGAAAACACCCAGCGTATGCTCTTGCAAGATTAGATTGGTTATCTAATATATCTAATCAGGATGTCTCCCACTGTTTTAATCAAATCTTCCTTCAAACCCTAAAAGGAAAGACTAGCCGGGATTAATTACACGCTACAAGTTCGCCAATCTTTCAGCCAGGCCAGTGTCGGTACTTTGAGGGAGGTCCCCCGTGCTTTCGCACGAACCTAATTAAAGTAAACCTCGTTTTCCCAGGGGCGTAACCCCGTTAACACCTTTCTAGACACCTACTTGATCGGCTAATTGTAATGTGTAAAACTCTCCCAGGAGTAACTCTTACTCGCAGCGGGTATCGGGATCCAACTATCTCATAGAAGGTATGCAATCTCATTGCAAATTTCAACACTTGAAATTCCCGATAATATTTTTACCCCTAGCGTTCTATGACCTTGACGAAGGTCAAACTACCCATAGTCCGCTAGTCAAGTTCAACCCGTTCATTTCTTGATTGAATTAAACCCACCCGCACGACCCTTGACGAAGGCCAAACTACGCCGTACGAATACCCTAATCCAATCGCATCGTATGCTGGCAGATAAGCACTAGTTAGCTACCGTACACTACGCCTTGACGAAGGCCAAACTACCGCAGCACGAATACTAACTAGTATTTATCTGAAATGACGGAGGGCTACGACAGGTTTTTAAGAAAACCCTTTGCGTAATGAACTTGATATCGTTGTAGAATCGAGTGATTTTAAATGGAGTGTTTTTGAGGCTTTTCTAGTTTTGCTAAAGGGGTCACTCCCGGTGAAGGGATCGTCGGCCCTTTCCTCATCGAATAAGGTGCAGGATATATCATATATACCACTATGCAAAGCAAAAACTATAGTAGCAATCAAAAGACAAACCGAGTTTGTAGCATCTGCCAGTTATTGCTAAAGGAGTCACTCCCGGTGAAGGGATCTCGGTCCTTTCCTTATCGAATAAGGTGCTGGATGTTCTACAAGGAACACCGCTATGCAAAGCAAGAACTAGAGCTACCAGTTTTTAAACAAGTTTCTACAACATCTTTAGGTTTCTTTTATTTCATTAATCTCATTAATGAAGTCCCATTTTAATATGCTTCGCAAGCATCACATTTGAAACGAAATCTGTAATATAACATATATCTCATATATATAAGATAAACATTCATCTCAGGCAGTAATATGATCTCATTACAGAACATTGCAGCAGAAGAACATATATGAAATATTGGATATACTAGGACGTCCGTGTTTTCAATACGAGCCTATATAAAACACGGATTCCACGGTCGCGATGAATAGCCAAACCCACATCCCTAGACCCCTACGAGAGCGGCAAGTAACACTGCCAATTCTAGGGTTAGGAGACCCGGTCTCGACTCCTCGAGATGGTCTCCCACTGGACCCTAGAACCCGGTTACTTGTGCTCCACGCCTTGGGTCTACCTAATGCGGAAAAGTAAATAATATACAACGGTGACATCTTCCGCTACTTGGAAGTGCCCCAATAAAAGAATATTACATACAAATGAATTTTACATGAATGAAAAAGAAAAAACTCTCATCTCACATAAAAACCCCCGGCTATTCAGAACGCGACGATCCAATAGAACATATCACAGCAACACATAATATCTCATATCATCAACGTAAGTAAGTATGCGTATCCCGATTGTCGTTGATGTATAGCAACGAAGCCGGCGATACACCACATACTACGCTTACGGTCACAGAAAAGAAAGTGTAAAACTACAACAGTTGGAATCCGCAACCTCTTTAGACATCGCATGCCTAACCAAATGAATTACTTAGACATCGCATGCCTAACAATTATAAACCTCGCATTTTAGTCTCATTATCGAAAACTCTTTTCAATAGCTAGTCGGGCAATTCAGCAAGATTCCCGACAACCTGATCGAATACTCGTCGCAAACTTTAGTAGACGGCCGCACCCCCAGATGCCGTCGACGAAGTGCACTAAGGCGGAACACCGCTGCCGCGAGCACCCGAACGGATGCTTTCGGCGACGGGGTTCTCCTACAGTCACTTGGTCGGGGTTATGGGGCGTAGCTGTCTATTAAGTTTACCCGGCGAGTATCCGCGTACGCTACGTGATTGCGACGGACTTTTGATCACATCAAAATTCCGTAGCAACCGATCATTTGAGACTAAACTGCTATGTTTATAATATTCAAATTAGTTATCTCATAACTACTTGTGAATTCCAATTATTGTATCACATTCCAGATAAATAGACAAAGTTAAACTTTCCGATCGAATCATCAAACACCCAAGATTTCCCCAATATATCTCAACACTTGAAATCAGTTTAAAAACATCCATCACATGCCACAGTACCAATGGTCCAGCCGTAGAAGGGTCAAGCCAACGCCTCACATGTGGCACGCCGTACTGCCCCAAACCCTAAGGTTCAAAAGGCAGTTCAAGACGGTCACATAATCGAGTTAAGGTTTGTTGTCTTCTAGAGGGTCCACCGCGTTACTTGCACGACTTAGAACGTTCTTAAACACGAGGAAAAATCCAACCTTTGAAAAATTTTCCGACAGGGGAAAAGGTGAGTTATTGATATCCGTTCGAACTTTTTAACAGTTTCTAAAATTATCCGGACAAAACTAAACAAAGTTAAAATATCCGATTGAATCTTTAAGTCCCCAATACAACCCAGATAATTCAACAGTTGAATAAAAATTAAAAATTCCCAGAAACTACAACATTAAAAAATAGGAGTTACTGTGAAAAGAACGTGCCAAGAGTCGACTATATGGCCGCGGAAACGCCGCACATGCTGGGGTGGGGCTGCGGTTCCGCGGCTCTTTAGTCGACTTGCGCTCACGTGCTTCACATTAATTCTTATAATTACCTGCTGTAATTTTTGGATATTTTTAATTCACAAAAATCCAAAGTTTCAGAAAATTTCCAAAGAGTGGGTTTTATCGGGTTTTCCGGGTTCGATCGGACTTTAAACTTCGTCTAGACTTCGCCTAAAGCTCTAGCTTGGCTTTGATACCACTGTAGGTCAGACAGCCACCCCATCCAATAGGGTCGCCGTGGCACCAACGGGTCCCTCAGCCGCTACTTTTTACGCATGCCCCCTCGCGAGGACTACAACCCGCCGGAACACCTTCCGGTCTCGGGACACCCTGGGGGTAAGAGTCTATGCTTCGCCACACTGTCACACAGTGAGAACCCCCCATAGGTCGACATCCAATGCCTAGTAGCTCTGATACCACTGTAGGGTTGCTAGGCACGCGCACAAGGGTCTACGAGGCATCAACCATGCCCGATTAAAAATTTAGCCGTGCCGAACAACCCGAATACGGATCTTTAAACTAGAGATTAGGCGAAAACTAATATGCTAAACAGTTTAACACTAAGTGAGAGGGATTACAACCTTTGTAGATCCGGTCCTTCACTTCATATGCTCCGTGTTGTGGTCCTTTCGCAGCGATCATCGGGTTCCAGACTCTCGAGAGGTTCTATGAAGAGAAAGATGCAACCTTTGCTTCCGATCTTCGATACAAAGATGATCTACCTTGAAGTTTCGTTAACATAAGCTAACACTCATGAAATGATGTGAACACCCTCATCTAAATGGCAAGGGAAGATGAGGATGATGAAGTAGGATTTTTGCTTTCTTTATTTATCTTTTTCTCATATTTATTCATCACTTTAGAAAAACTAGTAAGCTTTTTCATGAAGAGTGAAGGAAGAAGAAGATGAATAATGATTTGTGATGAATAATAAAAAGTTATCATAATCATTTATGCAACCATGGTTGTAGTAACCAATGTAGAGAGTTTACTAGGGTTAGGGTTTGGGTTGGGTTAAAGGGTGAGTCACAAAAGATATCTATCATAATATCTTAACAAATGACAAAAGAAAAGCTTCTAGAATCAACTAGAAGGTTTAACCCAAATCCAAACCCTAATCATGTTTAAACTCCTCTAAACATGTTGCATTAATAATTATAATATGTTACAATATTATATATCACATATATAATATTTATTGTAACAAAATAAAATAATACAATTAACATATATCGCATATATATCAATGTATTACCCGAGTGAGAAAAAGAATCTTTTAGTGAGCTAATATTAGTTAATGTAATTTAATATATCATATATATTATTATACATTAAATTATCAAATCAACACTTGATCCGACAATCCGGCTATATCGCATATAACCGACTAATATTTATCCGTACCGATTCATCGAATCAACACTTGATCCGATGACCCGGCTGATATCAAATATCGCGAGAATAGAATACGGTATCACATATCGCATTATCCTCGGTCCCGCACATATCACATATGTGCTCCTACTCCGTTTTGCCTAAGCCAAGAAACCTTTGTGTATGACTCTAAAGAATCGTCAATACGCCGGCAGTAGGTGATGATCATATCAAACACCCACAAGCTGCAAGCGGTCAGCTAAACGTAACAGCTACCCAGGTATTGAGCGCTCAGAAGATCAACAAGCAAGCCTGTACATTCTCCTGTGAATCCAAACAGTAACACTCCCATACAGTCCGGTCTCGTCGTCTGATATGTTGCATATCTCGCCTAGGGGTGGTAAACGTCAGACCCCATTAGCTCGATAAGTCGTGTCGATATGAGGTCTATAATAGTTCGAGAAACTACTGATAACATTTACCAGTAAATCTCAACAACCCTGACCAGGGATTTCCGGTTATAGCCAATCGAACACAGCACAACATTAACTCCCTATACCGGGAGAGACGAATCCCCTCCTATCGCTCATTGCCTCCATGTGATTCGGGACTGTACCCAAAAGCCACCTTTTGCACGCCCTCTTGGACGTGGTATGATGGAAATCAAAGCACAGTGGAAATCACACAAGACTCTATGACGATCTCGGGTCAACAGACTACTCTGTACCAGTGTCACCGGAGAACTGCCATCTGACGTGAGGTATAATACCATCTGGGAGTTCTCGGCGAGTCCGTCCAGTGTACCCAATCTCCACTGAGCACCCGTACACCATCCTTGATGTCAAACACCGATGGATATGGGATCATCCATCGCCCATCATATAGGTCAAGATGCGTATACGCTAGTCTACTCTGGTGCATCGATGCCCTGTCTCGATACACCCTCGACTAGGAACAGTTATAGGATGTACTCGTCGACTACCGTGGCCCCACTAGTATGATCTCATCATAGTCCCAGTAGTCGAGTAATATCCTAAGGGCTTTATCAACATGTATACATAGAGACAATCAGAGTACATGTTAAGATAAAGTACAACCAGATAGCGTACTATCATGTCGAGCAAGAAAGTCCTCCCTATATATGTCCAAGCATCCATTACAATATACATCGTATGTACAGTAATGGCCTCTAGGGCATACATATAACTAACAAGTACCACTGACGGCTTGTGGTTAAAACCACTGCTAGGGTATTGACGAGTCTTTAGAGTCCCCCACAGAAAGTTTCCCAGTTCGGGCGAAACGTTATAGAGGCCGTATGGTTTAATGGCAGTTCGAACATGCACATGTACTTGTGCACGTATAGTGTTTCGAACGGATAATACTAGCGGGCTTTGGTTTAAGCCGGATCCTAGTATTATACTGTGTAAATTTTGTCTCCTTGCATTTGTATTCGGTCTGAATACAAAGTCGGAATACAAATACGGGTATGTATATACAGTTGCGGGGTTATCCTGTAATTTTGTTACGGGATCGCTTTTTTGAAGTTGCCAGTTTCCATTCTTTATATGGCCAAATTTCCATTCTATTCCTTTATGGTTGAATTTTGATGGAGGGGTTTTTCTGCAAATTTCGAATTATTGTTTGGAGGGGTTTTTTGTGGTGAGAGTTTATGGCTGATGATGAGTGTTGAGGTGATGTTTTTGTGAGGTTTTTTGTAGCTACTTTTTCTTTATGGTCACCACTTGGATAAGACTTGCACTCACCTCCCTTTTCTTTTGTTCTCAGCCCCTTCTCTGCTCTTAGCCGAGCATAAATTGGGCAGCCCCCATTTAGTGAGAATGAGAGATTCATTTCATTGCAAAAAGAAAAATTCTCAAGCTCATTTCCCATTTCCATCTCTACTCCATCTTTGGCAACTTCGATTAACCCTCACCCGATTCGTTGGGTGACTCGAGACAAAGTATTCTACACTTTCTCTACTTCAACCTTAGACACGTCGGCTAGCAAACTTCATGTCCGAGTTGCCTCGGTTCAGAGGCGAGAGCCCGTATAAAGATTCGTTGATGTGGCGCATTTTTCGGCAAGGAGGAGATCGTAGATCGAGCGAGATTCGTCGGTGCATCCGCAACATGCTAGGGGCAGAGGTTAAAGACCGAAGGACACAGATCGATCGGTATAATCTCTAAACCCACTTTACAGCATACTAGTTTACGGTTAATGGAACGATCCGGGATTCGGATGCGGTTAGCGCCAGTTCGTAAAAAAGTTTTTGTTCCGCATTTGGCCTCGGAAAGACGGTCGGGGCGCTGCCGTATCCCAACATGGTATCAGAGCCAAACCATTAACCTTTACTAGATTGTTCTAACTTGTTTAAAACATCGATTGGACGAAATTTCCAAAACTGCAATTCCAAGTTCAAAGTTTCTGTCGAAATTTTTTGTCGTCGTAAAATTATTTTAAGTGTTTCAGAAGACCAGGCAGGCTTTTCTAAGACCACTGTAAAAATTTTGTAGCATGATCCCTCTGTAGCGCCGCGGAACCGTGGCTGTACCCATATTTTGGCCGCGGTTCCGCCGCAGTGTTGGTGTTTCAGTGCACTAAATTTTTTCTTTGGGTCTTTAACATGGAATTGGGGTTTCTGGGATTTTTTGGTTTTGGCCCAGATTATTTTGAGTACTGGGATTTGTACTTGGGGCCCACTTCGGGAAATTTTGTCGATCGAAAATTTTAAATAAGTTAGTTCATAGTGCTTACTTTATATCTACGACCGTGAATACCATTAGAGCGGTAAATCTTGTCAAATTTCTATAGCTCGTTTAGACGGGTTTGCGAACGTGACATTAATGTTGATGTTCTGTGTTGTGCTATGATATTGCGGATTTGTCGTGGTGGATAGCTTGCGTGCAATGGTAGTGCTGTTTGGATTTATTTGCATATTTGATATTGCAGGGCGAGCGTCCGACTTGTGGATTGCCGTCACTGCATGTTTGTATATTCTTTTGGGGCACGACCCGGTTGAGGTCGATGTACCCGTTGTATATATTTTCTTTTCTGTACTAGGATTACCCCGCGGTAGAGTGCACGGATAGCTGGGTTCTGGAGGGCAACTGGTCCGCATCTCATGGCTTTGAGAGGGAGGAGACCTCACTCTAGGATTGGCGGGCTATTCGCCGCACTTGTAGGGGGTACAGGTTGACCCAAGGTGGGGTGCTCAAGTTACCGGATTCCGTGAAGTGCTGGGTGGTCCATTCACGATGATGAAGGGGGATTCCTCGTTTCTGGTTTTGGCGGGTAACTTACCGCACTCGTAGGGGTCTAGGTTTTCATTTCACAGGCTATCCACACGACCAGGGGAATGTCGGGTTTCATTTTTGGCTCTATGAAACTCGGGGATCCCAGAATATCTGTATTGTTCTGTGATGCTTATTACTTTTCTGTAATGTTGCTTTTATCACGCCTGGAGCGATTATCGTATATTGATATATATACTAGTAGATGTTGTATATGTTTTACACCCGCGCTAGTCCAGCCCCCGCTCTTTCGTTAGTTAACCTAACGGGTGATGACGGGACCCAGTGGCGAATGCGGATGACATATACGTACATTTTATTTTCGTTCTTTATTGGTGTGATTAATTGATGGAACTGCGTTGATTCGTATCAATGCAAGGAAAACAGACCTATACAGATGTTGTTGGAACAATTTTCAAAAAGCTGTTATTGCAAGGACGTTCTCTTTTGTTTTACATAGCGGTATTCAGTTGTGAATATCCAGCACCTCATTCGACGAGGCAAGGGCCGAGATCCCTTCACCGGGAGTGACCCCTTGGACAGAGGTTTGCGTCAGGGAAATAACTTCACTATAGCCGATTACGTTTGCTTTGCATTGTGGTATTCAGTTGGAATATCCTGCACCTCATTCTACGGGGAAAGAGCCGAGATCCCTTCACCGGGAGTGATCTCTTTAGCAAAGGTTTCCGCCACTATATTTTTGTAAAAGTTATGCAGTTCCTTCAACGATATCAAGTTCATTACACAAAAGGTTTTTCGCCAAAAACCAGTCGTAGCCCCCCGTCATTTCTTACAAGTAGTACTTAGTATCCGTGCTGCGTTTGTTGACTCCGTCAAGGCGTAGTGTACGGTAGCTAAGTGGTGCTTGTTTGTAGCATAGATATGTGATTGGTTAAGACAGTCGTGCGGCCTTGTTGACTCCGTCAAGGTCACGTACGGGTGGGTTTAATGCAATCCAGATTATGACGGGTTGAACTTGACTAGGACTCTTTGATTTGTTGACTCTGTCAAGGTCACTTGGGTCTTAGGGGTGAAAACACACATCGGGAGTTTCTAAAGAAACTGAAACTTGCCAGGCATGCGCATACCATCTGGAGTGTGATAACGTGAGTGGATTCCGTCATATTATCATGCGATGATAGTTGGATCCCAATTCCCACTGATGAGTTGGTTTACTTTTCGGGTGATCCCGACTAGTTCTTCTTTCAGGTTTGGAAAGAATTTGAGGATACAGCGGGAGGTTTCCTGATTAGATAAATTGATAACCATTCTGATCTAGGTTAGAGTGCACGCAGAGTGTTTCTTTTCTCTCTCTCTTTGGCTGTGACCATGGCCCGACTCTTGACTATGACTCAGTAACCAAGTTAACCGAACTTTCTTAAAACACTAGCTTATGGATTGTCCGAGTTGCATACATCATTGCCACTCCTTCTTTTACCCTTTGCATTTCTCCAGAACACCCCGTATTACTACGGATATCCACTTCCATTGGATAAATCCATCATATGGTTATATACGAACTCGAAAGAATTTGTTCCAGATTCAAGGATGGATTCTGGTTCTGGAGAGATTGAATAGGATTATTCAGTTGTCTTTTCCTTTTACCTTCTCTCAAATTGTGAGGGCTCCTAGGATTAGGGGACAGTACACCTATTACGCTTATTGGATAGTCTTCTTCCAAACCATAGGCAGGTGCCGAAAAGTAGGGAATGAAGAAAACCAATTAGCCTAAGTGTGGTGTACAGAAGGTAATAAGTAAAGACAAATAAAGGGATTAGAAAGAGGGCAAAGTAAATTGCGACTGCTATTCACGACCAAACCAAATATTTCATCGCCACTACTACTTCACCTTTGTATTTCTTCAGAACACCCCGTATCACTACGAAGATCCACAGTTATTTGGATAATCCATCGTATGGTTATATACGAACTCGATGGAACTTGTTCCAGTTCGGGGATGGATTCAAGTTCGGGAGAAATACAATAAAGTTTTATTCAGTTGTCTTTTATCATCACCATCTCTCAGGATGCGAGTACTCCTAGGATTAGGAGAGTACACCTATTATGCTTATTGGATAGTCTTCTTCCAAACCATAGGCTGGTGCCGAACGGTAGGGAAGGAAGAAAACTATTAAGCCTAACGATGGTGTACAGAAGGTGACGACTAAAGACAAATAAATGGATTTGGAGAGATGGCATAGGAAATATACGGTTACAGTCATGAATCTGGATAATGGAATAGGCATTACTAGGAATACCCAGATACCCTTTCGAAACATATTCATGTTTCAGTTTCACTGTTTATTGTTAATAGAAAACTGATTTCCCAATCAGTCCTTGTTCCAGGGTATGTATTTACCAGTTATGATTCTCACATCTGTATGGTTTCACAGATGATGAGTGGGAGTAAGTTATTGGGAATTATGTGATCATCCTCATTATATCAGAATTCGTTGTAATTGGTGATATTTGAGGAAATCGCCTGGGTTGTTTGCCGGACGGCAAATATTTGGTTATGAATATCTGTTATGCACCAATTTCAAACTGATATATCTGTACGTTTATTTTTATAAAGTGAGATATAACTTTTTGAAATTATGTCGATGATATTTACCTATATCAGTTGATGGTTAGGTAAGGAGCATTTAACAGCGGTGTAATTCTTCATAACCATAGTACAGTTTTCAACCTAAGACGCACAGGTTTTGAGTTATTCAACTCAGGGGACTTATACAAAGTATTGTATGTTGTCCAGTGTCCATTAGGACAAAGGGATTGGTCCTCGTACTGTATTCTATTTACCTGTGACTTCTTAAGTTATAGGTACAAGAGTAAAGTAGAGAACCAGGTGTAGCAGGTATCGGGATTTTTCAAGGTGATCGAAGATATAGATACTTGTAGTTGGTATTCAGTCGATAGTAATGTTTTAGAGAACTTGCTTCTCTTTCAGGTTACTCATAATTGGATGAACTCCTAAGTTGAGTAATGCTGATCTGCCTCTCTCCATTTAGTTGACATGCACTGGAGACAGTTGCATGATTTGAATCCGGTTCCAATTAAATCAGTGCCTCTGTTTCTATATTGTATATAGAATGGATCATATCTTAACGATGTTAAGGTATATGGAGTTGTCCGGCTTATGCTTAAAACCAGACTCTGGATAACTCAAGGCACGTTTCTGTAATGGCAGTTTGTGGATTGACCCTGGCTTAGACGAGGGTTGACTTTATACCATCTGGAAGATCAATAGTGATATTGTTCTTGACTCACCACAATTTTAGTAAAATGGAATTTTTCAGAAAACTGAAGTGGGAGTATGGTAGAACTGGAAGACATTCCAGAACCGCAAACGATTACGGAAAATGTAATAGGACCTAAAGATTCAATCAGGTTTGACATTCCATTAGCCACTCCGCAGATATGGTGGGTAACCTTAGACACCCGAGAGGTACTCCGGTAGCCTCAAGGACAGTGACAGGGAGGTTCTTGTTTACCCAGCCTTGTCATTACTTTCGCTCCAGACTATGGGACCAGGCAGGAGGATAAGTATAGCGTCGTTCTAAACAAGTTTTAGAAGTGCATGTGTATATTATTCTTCCAGAGGGTTGTCGTAGTCAGTGGGAGCAGCGAAAGCATAGTGGACAAGTAGCTTGTGTCTATTCATAGACTAAAGCAAATATAGCGGAGATAGATCATCTATTTTTGATGTGAAAGTCATGGGCTTTGACTTCATTAGAATAAGGGATGGATCTGTTAAGAAGGTAGTAAGGTGTAATGTCCTGTTACTTGAATGACATACAAATTGTAGGAAGTAAAATTCCTATACTACGATCGGTTGTACTTTGGTTGTCACACAGTGATTTCTCCACACAGGATATGGATATTATATCAGACAATCTGGTTACTAGATCTATGGTTTTAGATCTAGATTTGGGTAGTTTCCAAATCTGGGTACTTTGACCGCATTCTAAAGGTATTTAGAATGGATGACTCCTGGCATGGTGGTGTACCGGCATGTGATAGAGTCACCCTCTCTAAAGGTGTCTTACAGACTAAAGGGGAAAGGGATGAGCATGATTGGCAAATCACTTGCTTAGGCAATTGAGTTGATCATGGGATGTCAAGTACCACATCAGATGTTGTTTTTGCACTAGATGCAATAAGTTGATATTGGTCCAATCCTGGAGAAACGTTCGGAGGCAGTTTTAGAACATAAGTGGATGTTCTAGGGATTTGATAACGGCAGCCTCCTTCGGGAGACGGTTATCATTCCAGACTTCCAAGGTGACCTGGATGACAGAGTGACTGTCAGAGTTTTAGTTTTCCCTCTGACCAGGGGCAGTAGTTTGGACATGTGGTCCAAGCGGATACTGAGGGAGGCATGGCACAGGATACTGATTAAGTTCAGTTGACGATACAGTCTAAGAAGTTTGGATTTGGAGTTCATTCATGAACTAGGTCCCATCAGATATCCAGACATATTCTAAAATAGGTATTGCTCATTTCGGGAGATGGCTTTCTCCGCGAACATGAGAAGTAGAGAGACATAGAAAGAAACATCTGAGCGGATCCACTCACTGAGGCTATTTCTCGAACACAATAGTTTCACAAACAAGATTTGTGACACTGATTAGTAAAGGAGTTGGGTGTTCGGTATCACACGGGCTGTGAGTATGCGACATCGCAATAATTAGCTTTAAGTGCAAGTGGGAGATTGTTGGATGTAGTGCCCTCAAAGTCAATTATTGGATCCCAGGCACGTGATTGCAATGATTGAGGGAGGGTCTATACCGGTAGGACAGTCTTACTCGAGATGATAGTATGCTATCTGGTTTATCTTTATCATCGTGTACTGTTTTAGGTGACATGATATGTATCACTATTACCCGTTGATAGAGTCCATTGGATTCTTGCTTGACTACCAGCAGTATGATGGCGATCATATACGTGAGAGTTGGGTAGTCTATAAGCACATCCTTAAATGTGGTCCCTAGTCGCGGGAATTTCGAGATAGGGCATCGATACTCCGGAGTAGACTGGTGTATACAGTCGAGACCCCGACGAGGGGCGATGGCCGGTCTCACAAGCCATTAGTGTCAGTTGGTTCACCTAACATGTATACAGGTGCTCATTAGGTTATGAGTACACCGGACAGGACTCGCCGGGAATATGCTAGCTGGTTATTAAAACCCGTCGTCAGATAGCAATTCCCTGGTGACATGTGTACAGGTTAGTCTATCGACCTGAGATCGTCATTTGTCTCGTGTGAGTTCCCACTGTGCTGTGATTATTACCCTACCATGGCTCAAAGGAGTCGTGTAAACAGGTTCTAGTTGGGTACATTCCCGAGCCACATGAAGGCAGTGAGCGGATCGGCAGGGGATTCGTCTCTCCCAACGTTGCGGGTGAGATCGTGCTGTGTCTAGGAGAGCCATTACACAAAATCCATGGCCATGGTAAGCGAGATTTACTGGTAGGTATTCCAGAGTATCTCAGGTGTTTTGGGCTACACTCCGACTCGACTTATACCGCTTTTGGGGGTCTGACGTTTACCAGCTCCCTAGGCCCGATATGCGATGCTCATAGACGAACGGACCGGACTGTACGGATATTGTCACACATAGGCTCAGTAGGGTTCCAGGATGAGTTCGCTTATCGGACTCCCTTTCACTCAGTACATGGGCAGCCGTTACGTACAGCTAGTACCACTGACGGCTTGTGGTTAAAACAACTGCCAGGGTATTGACGAGTCTTTAGAGTCCCCCACAAAAAGTTTCCCAGTTCGGGCGAAACGTTTTAGAGGCCGTATGGTTTAATGGCAGGGTTCGAACATGCACGTGTACTTGTGCACGTATAGTGTTTCGGACGGATAATACTAGCGGGCTTTGGTTTAAGCCGGATCCTAGTATTATACTGTGTAGATTTTGTCTCATTGCATTTGTATTCGATCGGAATACAAATACGGGTATGTATATACAGTTGCGGGTTTATCCTGTAATTTTGTTACGGGATCGCTTTTTTGAAGTTGCCAGTTTCCATTCTTTATTTGGCCAAATTTCCATTCTATCCCTTCATGGCTGAATAATCCTTTCACGGCTGAATTTTGATGGAGGGTTTTTTCTGCAAATTTCGAATTAATGTTTGGAGGGGTTTTTTGTGGTGAGAGTTGATGGTTGATGATGAGGGTTGAGGTGATGTTTTTGTGAGGTTTTTTGTAGCTACTTTTTCTTCATGGTCACCACTTGGATAAGACTTGCACTCACCTCCCTTTTCTCTTGTGCTCACCCCCTTCTCTGCTCTTGGCCGAGCATAAATTGGGCAGCCCCCATTTAGTGAGAATGAGAGATTCATTTCATTGCAAAAAGAAAAATTCTCAAGCCCATTTCCCATTTCCATCTCTACTCCATCTTTGGCAACTTCGATTAACCCTCACCCGATTCGTTGGGTGACTCGAGACAAAGTATTCTACACTTTCTCTACTTCAACCTTAGACACGTCGGCTAGCAAACTTCGTGTCCGAGTTGCCTCGGTTCAGAGGCAAGAGCCCGTATAAAGATTCGTTGACGTGGCGCATTTTTTGGCGAGGAGGAGATCGTAGATCGAGCGAGATTCGTCGGTGCATCCGCAACATGCTAGGGGCAGAGGTTAAAGACCGAAGGACACAGATCGATCAGTATAATCTCTAAACCCACTTTACAGCATACTAGTTTACGGTTAATGGAACGATCCGGGATTCGGATGCGGTTAGTGCCAGTTCATTAAAAAGTTTTTGTTCCGCATTTGTCCACGGAAAGACGGCCGGGGCGCTGCCGTATCCCAACAAATGAAACATGATTGACGAAGTTACATAAAGAGGTATATTTAGATCCATTCAAATATCAATCCTATGCAACTTGTCAATCATGTCTCAAAAGAAAGATGACAAAGACTCTGTTCACTGTACACGGAGTAAGAGCGAGCGAGCTCTTGGGACATATACACAACGACGTGTGTGGTCTAATGTCTACACATGCAAGAAGCGGTTATTCCTACTTCATTACTTTTACGGATGATTTCTCAAGGTATGGACATGTATTCTTGATGAAACATAAATCCGAGGCTTTTGAGAAATTCCGGGAATACAAGAATGAAGTGGAAAAACAAACCAGAAAATGTACCAAGACACTGAGATCTGATCGAGGTGGTGAATACTTAAGTACCGAGTTCCTGGACTACTTAAAAGAGAACGGAATTCTCTCTCAGCTTACTCCTCCATACACACCTCAGCACAACGGTGTATCAGAAGGGCGAAACAGAACCCGATTGGATATGGTTCGTTCCATGATGAGTAATGCTGAGTTACCGCGATCCTTCTGGGGCTATGCACTAGAATCAGTTGCATATCTTTTGAACAAGGTTCCTACTAAGTCAGTGCCTACCACACCATATCAGATGTGGAGTGGGAAGAAACCCTATCTTATGTACTTTAAGACATGGGGATGTCCAGCTTTTGTAAAAAAACAGCATGGGGACAAGCTCAAGGCACGCTCAGTATTGTGTAAGTTTGTGGGATACCCAAAGAACTTCAGGGGGTATCTTTTCTATTACATAGAGGAACAAAAAGTCTTTGTTTCTCGGCATGCTGATCGCACGCTTTTGGCGTGTCGGATGTTCAAAGTTCTAAAGTATAACCGCGATCAGGACGGTGTCGCTTTGCAGCTAGCCGGTTGAGCACGGGTCGATCCACAGGGAGATGGTTGTATTTCCGTTCTTGTTTTAGACGAGTCAATAAAGAATGAGTATGTGTTTGTTCGATTCTATCCTAAGTGTATTATTTGCAAGTATAAAGTTGGTAAGAAAAGATACGCGATTGTAAGCTAAAGAAATCCGTACTCAAAACCTTTGAGCCGAGTCTTGACCAATTGAAGCTAGAGCAATCGGCAGCAACGTGGATTAGGGGATTTAAGCACGGTATTCGTGGAATCCGGCTTATTTACCCTTGTCCTTCCGTTCTTGTCTCTTGCTTTCGCCTCCGGCCAAACCGAACGCAATCGGTCGCGGTTAGGAATCACCGTTACCTTGTTAGGGTAGGGTGCCTAACGGAGCGCTTGCGTATGGTTTGGGCGGAGTTCAATGGAAAATAACGGGAAAAGGAAATGAGAAAAGAAAATCTTAACTTACAATACCGTATTTATTCTTAACAATGATAATTATTACATCCATTCACAAAATGAACAAAAAAGAGAGAACAAAAAGAAAAGAGAAAAGAAAAGATTACAAGTGAGTAAGTGCATGAATATAAATTGCAAGAAAGTAAAGCAAGGTAATAAAAAGCAAGTAATAAATAAGCAATAAAAAGAACAAGAAACTAGAACTCAAGACAAGCATGGGATCAATAGCCAACCCTTAAACTTGCAAGCTCAATCAAGAGGTTGCAAGATCAAGAGAAGGGTAAAGAACTCATGTGAAGTGAAGAACCAATTCCACAAGAAAATACGACCCTTGAGATCAATAACTAACCCTTAATCTTTCAAGCTCAATGAAGAGGTTGAAAGATCAAGAGAAAGTAAGAATCTCACGGGGAAGTTAAACAAAAGAGAATGATACAAAAACCCTCATCTTTATTCACATCCACTCAATGCTCTCACTACATTTCCATGGAGGAAGAATGAAGAAGAAGAAGAAGAAGAACTAAAACTACACTAAAGTGGCTAAAAGAATGGACAAAGAATTCACACCCTTGGTTTGATCAGAACTGGGGTATTTATAGGATAGGAATGGGAAACCTAGGGCAATAATCTGGACCTATGGGAAGTTACAAAAAAGCCCCCAGAAAACGATAGAGTGAGGACCCTATACGGCCGCGGAACCGCGGCCTAGACCCTCTATTGGCCGCGGTTCCGCGGCCCTTTAGTGGAGTTGGGCTGTGTGGTTTTGTGGGGATCCCTGGTTTGGCTTTTCCTTGTGTTTGAAATCTTTAAACTGCACAAAAGTCTTCCAGAATATCTGCAGATTTCTTAATCTAAGATTGCTATCATTTCTTCACTTTTGACTTCTATCTCTCTCGAGCTCCGCGCACCCCTTGATTCTTGTGCTGCCCCCCTCGTGCTCTGTGCTTGTCCGAGACACGAATGGCCACTGTCATATGTCTTGTCTCTGGAACTGATACTCGGCACTGGACGGATATGGATGACCGGAACCCGGCTTTTATCTGCTGTGACAGATGTTCTGTATTTGGTGTAACTGTGGAGATTTTGTCTTGATTTGCAATATTTGTACTGGAAACCTGTATTCTGTAAATATGTAACAAACACGGATTACAAGCACCTACCTATAAACAACCGAGCGTAAGAATGGACGGTATAAAATGCAATATTCTGGTATGAAAAAATACCCCCAAACTTAACTTTTGCTCGTCCCGAGCAAAACCAATTATTCACAAAATTAAAATCCTAACCGCACTTTCGCAGGGAACGCGATTGCACTGAGCACGTGCAACAAGCCGTTAAACCTCTAGGTGTCCCTAGTAGGAGGAGTGTTGTCTCCTGAGGGTTTTCAGCGGATTACACCCACAAAATCCCGTCAAGCTAGTGTCATAAGTTAACATCGATTCTACTCCTACAGTTTAGTATTTACGTTAGAAACTCTATCATCCTAAGTTAGAAATATCCAACCCTTATTTTTCACACCTCCTATCTATTTAACCTTGGATCCTATACGTTCCAAAAAAAGTTTAGAAAGATGTTGGTTCTCCTGAGTTTTCCTTCAAAAGTGCGGCCACAAATCAGGGATTTTTATCAACTTTACAGAAAACACAAGTCTTATTCTTTATTTCTATCTTTTATTCAAACATCGATTGTATACCCCTACGTGTGTGTATATTTGCACCCCTACACTTGAGAATTCAATTCAAGCTATAATACTCTTGCCCTAATACCTAATACTACTTCTTTTCATTAAGGATGGACGGATTTGCTCACACACCTTTCATGCGACTATTAATGCTTCTTGAGGCACTAACGACCGATTACTGAATGTGTGAACTTTAAAGCGTAAATAGCAGTTTCCAGGTCTTGACTTTATTCTATTTTTTTTCTTTTTCTTTTTCTTTTTCTTTTTCAAGACCGGATATATTTTTCATCATGCTCTTTTGGTGTTTAGCTTTAAATACCGTTTTTTCTTTCATACTAGGCTTTCAAGCAAGAGTATTTCTAGGTATCCTCTACTATCCCAAGTTTCAAGGTGCGTGTATGTGCAGTTTGTAGGGTATATACTTTCTAAATTTAAACTCAAGAAAAGAAACTATTTTTCAGACTTATCCTCGAGTAAAGCTTCAATACTTTCCCCTCATTTTGACTTAACTCAAGAACTGAACTCAAGATTACCTATTTCTCAAAAAAAAACTGTAAGGACGTATACTTACCAAAGTTAGACAGAATGAGGGTTATTTTTAGGGTTTTCAATTCCTAAGCCTAGGAGTTAGTTATTTCTAATATATCAACTAAACTTTCAGAATAAAAATCTAAGTTACCCTATTAGCTAACTTGACGACAAAGTCTTTATAATTTTGGAAAATTTTTGATTTTTGTGGGTTTTTAATAAGGTATGCAAATGCAAAATATACAAATGAATGCGAAGGAAGAAAGCTTACCGAGCACACCCCCAAACTTAAACTTGACAGTGCCCTCACTGTCTGGCTATACCAAGAAGGTCAAAATTGCCGGCGCTCCCTAAAAACGAATTATATACAACAAAGAAAACAAAAAATATATACAAAAAAGGAGTCCCCCCCCAAACTTAAGTGAAACAGTGTTTCCACTGTTAAGTGATGAAGTTCAGGATTAGGGGGAAAAGAACAGTATCAAGCTATACAAGGCCTTACACAGGCCAAAAGTGAGCACCAACCATTCAAAGATTTTATCGCTATAATGTACAGGTTGGTGGAAGAAGGCGTAGAGAAAAGAGAGGGAGAATACGCGAGACCGTATTGAGATAGAAGTGGTATACGGTCTAGGTATATAAGAAGAAGAAGAATGGCGGAAGGGAAAAAGAAGTGGAGTACGAACTTGAGGGTGCAAATGGAGAGAATAAATTAGTACAATTTGTGATGACCGATGTGTGAAAAGCGATTGTGCTAATATATTAACCCGTCGAGAAATAGGGTCAAATCCCTCAAGATTCGTGAGAAACCATGGATACGCCGAACTTGGTAAACCAGACATATGAAATGAAAGTGAAACGGTTTCTTGCAATGCCGGAACGATGGAGAGGAGTGATCGAGGAAGGGTATCAGGTAAAGGTTCAGGAGGGTGTACACAGTCAATGAAAGGAACAGGATGAATTGGAAAATCCGACTCATCAATTATAACTGGTTCATCCTCATAACTATCCTCAGAATTCTCCTCAAAGTTAAGCTCATCCATGCCTTTATCATCAATATCAAGACGCATATGAAGTTCGGGAAAAACATTTAATGACTCGGGATGATGAATTAAAGAGAAAAACTCAGCCAAATCTATGGGTTCATCATCCAAAATATTCTCAGCGTCAATATCCTCAATCAAGTGAAAATTAATATTCTCAGACACCTTATCAAAAGCATGGATTTCAATCAATTCAGGTTCTAAGATGGAGGTGTAGAGGTCAAAAGGATTGGGTGTGGTTTCACTTGGCAAGGTCCCTTCACAATCTGGCAAATCAAACACTACAAAGTCGCACAACTCATTAAACATTCTATCTTCAACTGATAATTCATTTGGGACACTTGATAGACTTTCAACACAGGAGTTGTGGGATTCAATTTGAGACGGGTAGGTTTGATTTGGAAGGGTATACAGCTCACTTTCTTCACTCAAATTCTTAGCCTGTCCTACCGCCTCATCATACATTGGAAAATTTGGAGCAAGCTGGAAACTAGCTACCGGGTCAGTAGGTTGTATGAGAGCGGCCATGGACGCATTCAAATCCATCATCTGTTAGCTTGACGCTACCCTAAAGTCTTCCAACGACTGTTCCAGACTAGACATGGGTTGTGAAGGGGTTTCAGTAAAAGATTCAAAGTTGTTTGGATACTGAAAACTCCCAAATGGCGGTTCTGAAGCAATGTCTAGGGAAGGTGCAAAAGTAGGGTAGGACTGGTAGGAATTGAATGGTTGGACAGGGGTAGGATCAACAGTTGGATAAGAAGGTGAATGAAATTGTTGATCCCAAGAATTTGAAGTGGTGAAAGGAGTGAAAGATCGGCTACGGGATTGTTCAATACGTTCAGCGATGGACAAAGGACGACTTGCAGAAGGGGTATCAACATAAGCGGGTGCGGGAGGTTGAAAAGGTTGATACAAAGTGGAATGAGGAGTGCAAGTGTTTGTCCTAGACGCTGCTATGCGATCTTTCAGTGAAACTTTGGGCATGGAGGGGTCGTTCGATGTTCGGCCAAAGCAAGAACCGTAAGAAGTAATGTCTGGTTGTGGGTACCAAAGTTCGGCAAGAGTTTTGCGAGGTGGAGTACCCATGATATGAAGAGAGAAAAGGAGGGGAAAACGAATGTGATATATATATATATATATATATAGATATATATATATATTAACAAAAGAATGAAGTATACACACAAAAAGAATATGGACAAAAATAATCACGACCCAAAAATACCACACACCTAATCGTTCTAGGGTTCACCTAGGTTAACTAGACCTGCTCCAGAACTTGATTGTCGAAGTAAAACTGTGTCTAGAAACGGGCTCAAGATACACTGATCACGAGGCCAGGTAAGTGCAGAGATAAGGGGAGGTTTTCCAACGCTTTCGCGAAGTTCCTTAATTAAATAACCCTTTCTCTTTTGGCGGTTTCGCCATTAACACTTTCCTAGACACCCCGTAAACAATGTACCGTTAAGCGAGGTTCTAAACACGGTTAACTTCTCCTAATGAGCGCGAAGTCCTTAAGGCTTAAAGTCTAATTTCTTTTAAATTTTGTGCGGGTAAACGTTATGCTCAAGTTCGTGATTTGTGGGCTACGGAAAAGGTGATGAAATCCTTTACCGTATATTGTTGGGTTCGCTTGCCCTTAAGTTCGTATTAATGTATACAATGCGTAATTCAATAAAAATTCTATAAAGAATCAAACAATCTTTTTTTATTTTAAGCACGGTACTGCAAAAAATACGGGTTAGTCAATTTTTAGCGTTTGCTAGCGAACTTGCAAAGAATCCTGCAAAGAATAGTATATTGGATGCGTCGGATTTGAGAAGAAGGTGTTAGTAAAGTACGTACCATTAAGTTTTGGGTTAGGAAACCCCCGTTGAATCAAATTCGGTAAGCTTGAAAAGTTCGCTTGCGCGGGTCAAACTACCCGGATCTTTGGCACTGTACTTTGCAATCACCTTAACTTTGAATGTACACTTTGCTCCCACAATCGCAGTTTGCAAATCCGCAAAAATCTGCACTCTTCCCCACAAAAATGATCAAAAATAACAAAAAGATTTTTTTTTATTTATAAATATATACAAAAAGAATATTAACCCGAATAACAAGAAAGAAAATACGCTACCTTCTCCCCGGCAACGGCGCCATTTGATCGCACGCTTTTGGCGTGTCGGATGTTCAAAGTTCTAAAGTATAACCGCGATCAGGACGGTGTCGCTTTGTAGCTAGCCGGTTGAGCACGGGTCGATCCACAGGGAGATGGTTGTATTTCCGTTCTTGTTTTAGACGAGTCAATAAAGAATGAGTATGTGTTTGTTCGATTCTATCCTAAGTGTATTATTTGCAAGTATAAAGTTGTTAAGAAAAGATACGAGATTGTAAGCTAAAGAAATCCGTACTCAAAACCTTTGAGCCGAGTCTTGACCAATTGAAGCTAGAGCAATCGGCAACAATGTGGATTAGGGGATTTAAGCGCAGTATTCGTAGAATCCGGCTTATTTACCCTTGTCCTTCCGTTCTTGTCTCTTGCTTTCGCCTCCGGCCAAACCGAACGCAATCGGTCGCGGTTAGGAATCACCGTTACCTTGTTAGGGTAGGGTGCCTAACGGAGCGCTTGCGTATGGTTTGGGCGGAGTTCAATGGAAAATAACGGGAAAAGGAAATGAGAAAAGAAAATCTTAACTTACAATACCGTATTTATTCTTAACAATGATAATTATTACATCCATTCACAAAATGAACAAAAAAGAGAGAACAAAAAGAAAAGAGAAAAGAAAAGATTACAAGTGAGTAAGTGCATGAATATAAATTGCAAGAAAGTAAAGCAAGGTAATAAAAAGCAAGTAATAAATAAGCAATAAAAAGAACAAGAAACTAGAACTCAAGACAAGCATGGGATCAATAGCCAACCCTTAAACTTGCAAGCTCAATCAAGAGGTTGCAAGATCAAGAGAAGGGTAAAGAACTCATGTGAAGTGAAGAACCAATTCCACAAGAAAATACGACCCTTGAGATCAATAACTAACCCTTAATCTTTCAAGCTCAATGAAGAGGTTGAAAGATCAAGAGAAAGTAAGAATCTCACGGGGAAGTTAAACAAAAGAGAATGATACAAAAACCCTCATCTTTATTCACATCCACTCAATGCTCTCACTACATTTCCATGGAGGAAGAATGAAGAAGAAGAAGAAGAAGAAGAACTAAAACTACACTAAAGTGGCTAAAAGAATGGACAAAGAATTCACACCCTTGGTTTGATCAGAACTGGGGTATTTATAGGATAGGAATGGGAAACCTAGGGCAATAATCTGGACCTATGGGAAGTTACAAAAAAGCCCCCAGAAAATGATAGAGTGAGGACCCTATACGGCCGCGGAACCGCGGCCTAGACCCCCTATTGGCCGCGGTTCCGTGGCCCTTTAGTGGAGTTGGGCTGTGTGGTTTTGTGGGGATCCCTGGTTTGGCTTTTCCTTGTGTTTGAAATCTTTAAACTGCACAAAAGTCTTCCAGAATATCTGCAGATTTCTTAGTCCAAGATTGCTATCATTTCTTCACTTTTGACTTCTATCTCTCTCGAGCTCCGCGCACCCCTTGATTCTTGTGCTGCCCCCCTCGTGCTCTGTGCTTGTCCGAGACACGAATGACCACTGTCATATGTCTTGTCTCTGGAACTGGTACTCGGCACTGGACGGATATAGATGACCGGAACCCGGCTTTTATCTGCTGTGACAGATGTTCTGTATTTGGTGTAACTGTGGAGATTTTGTCTTGATTTGTAATATTTGTACTGGAAACCTGTATTCTGTAAATATGTAACAAACACGGATTAGAAGCACCTACCTATAAACAACCGAGCGTAAGAATGGACGGTATAAAATGCAATATTCTGGTATGAACACATGCCCATTTTTTGGAAACCGAATTTTTAGAAAATCAGATAAGTGGGAGCGTAATAGAACTGAAAGAAATTCCAGAACCGCGGACTATTACTGAAAGCATGGTAGAACCAGATGTTTCGAAAGAACCGAACACTCCTACGTTACTTCGCAGAACTAGTAGGCAGTCTCATCCACCCGAGAGATACTACGGTTTTCTCATAGACGGGGATAAAGAGAATTGCATCATCAACGATGACGAGCCAACTAGCTTCCAGCAAACCATTCAGAGCAGAGACTCGATAAAATGGTTGGATGCAATGCGGACCGAAATGGAGTCCATGTACACCAACAAAGTATGGACTTTGGACATTGCTCCAGAAGGGGTAAAACCCATAGGCTGCAAATGGATCTTCAGAAAGAAGATTGGTGTAGATGGACAGGTTGAAACCTATAAGGCTAGACTTGTTGCAAAAGGTTTTCGTCAAACACATGGTTTGGACTATGATGAAACCTTTTCTCCAGTGGCTATGCTCAAATCCATTCGGATCCTTCTTGCCATTTCTGCCCTCCACGATTATGAGATCTAGAAGATGGACATAAAGACCGCTTTTCTGAATAGAAATTTAGAAGAGTGCGTCTATATGGATCAGCAGGAGGGTTTCACTCAGAGTGGGAGCAGTGGAAAGGTGTGCAAGTTGCTTAAGTCCATTTATAGACTAAAGCAAGCATCGCGGAGTTGGAACATCTGTTTTGATGAGACGGTCAAGGAATTCGACTTTATCAAAAATCCAGATGAACCATGCATATATAGTAAAATTGTAGCGAGAAGTGTGGTATTCCTCGTTCTGTACGTGGATGACATTCTCTTGATAGGAAATGACATTCCTATTCTATAATCAGTCAAGGGATTCTTGTCACAAAGGTTCTCCATGAAGGACCTGGGTGATGCCTCCTACATTCTGGGGATCCAGATCTATCGTGATAGATCTAAATGGATGTTGGGACTTTCATAATCAAGGTACATCGACACCATTCTGAAGAGATTCAGTATGAAAGATTCTAAGAGTGGTAATCTACCGGCTTGTCACAGAATCACCCTCTCCAAAGAGATGTCTCCCAAAGACTGATTTGGAAAGGGATTGCATGTCTACTATACCCTACGCATCTGCGGTAGGCTCCATAATGTATGCGATGTTATCTACCAGACCAGATGTAGCATACGCCTTGAGCGTTGTAAGCCGGTATCAGTCAAACCTAGGGGAGAAACACTGGACAGCAGTGAAGAACATTCTCAAGTACCTGAGAAGGACTAAGGAGATGTTCTTGGTGTACGGCTGGGAAGACCTCCAGATTGAGGCCTTCGCCGACTCTAGCTTCCAGAGTGACAAGGATGACTCCAAGTCCATGTCGGGTCATGTCTTTACCCTCAATGGAGGGGTGGTTTTTTGGAAGAGCTCCAAGCAGGACACCGTTGCTGACTTGACTATGGAAGCAGGGTATATTGCTGTCTGTGATGCCATGAAGGGAGCAGTCTGGATCAGGAAGTTTGTGATAGAGCTTCAGGTGGTTCCATCTATTATTGATCTAATAGCGTTGTATTGTGATAACAACATCGCTGTAGCTTTGGCGAAGGAACCAAGGTCCCATCAGAAGTCCAGACACATCCTGAAGCGGTTCCACCTGAGCAGGGAGATCATTGATCGACGGGAGATCATTGATCGACGGGAGATCGAGGTGCGGAGAGTAGAGACAGAGAACAACATTGCAGATCCACTCACAAAGGCCATCCCTCGGACACAGTTCGAGCGGCTAATCGAGATGATAGGTCTGCGATATGCCAATACATGAGCTTAGTGCAAGTGGGAGATTGTTAGTGATATATGCCCTAGAGGCCATTATTGTATTATACTAGATTGTATATTACATATTGGATGCTTGGGATATTTCACAGTTATAATAACAGTCTTGCTCGATATGGTAGTATGCTACCTGGTTTAATTCTACCTCAATATGTGCATGCGTTTCTTTTAGCATATCCCTTATACATATTGGTAGAGCCCTTAGGATCTTTTCTTGACTACCAACGTTGTGATGACAGTCACACTTGTGGGGGATAGGTAGTCTATAAGCACATCCTTATACAGGTCCCTAGTCGTTGGATTATCAAGACGGGGCATCGATACTCCGGAGTAGACTAGTGTATACACTTCTCATCCCAGCAGGGGATATGGTCTATCCCACAGCCATTAGTGCGCCGTACTGGAGTTGGTATGCAGGTGTCCATTAGGTTATGAGTTACACTGGACAGGACTCGTCGGGAACTGCTGGTTTGTATTATACCTATCGCCAGGTAGTAGTTCCCAGGTGGCATGAGTACAGCTTAGTCCGTTGACTTGCCATCGCTACTTCGTCTCGATTGTGTTCCTACTTCACTTTGATTACTATCTTACCATGCTCAAAGGAGTCGTGCAAACAGGTAGTAGTTGGGTGTAGTCCCGAAGCACTTGGAGACAGTAGCGATCAGATAGGATTCGTCTCTCCCGGTATTGGGGTTGATATCGCGCAGTGTTCGGAAAGCCATTACAAAAAGTCCCTGGCCATGGCAGTCGAGAAATACTGGTAAGGTACTCCGGTAGTTTCTCATGGTGTATTGGGCTCTCCTCCGGCACGACTTATCACGTTGTTAGGAGTTTGACGTTTACCATCCCCCTAGGCGGATATGTGAGTATCTCAGACGAACAAACCAGACTGTACGGAGATTGTCACAGAAAGGCTCAGTAGGAGTTCGGATGAGCTTGCTCATCGTCCTTCTTATCGACAGATACCTGGGTAGACGTTATGTGCAGCTAGTACCGCTGACGTGCTTATGGTTAAACCCACTACTAGCATAATATCGAGTCTTTAGAGTCCCATACAGAGGGTTTCCCTGCTTTGGGCAATTGATGTAGACGTTGTATGGTTTTACAACAGGGCTTCGATCACATACGTGTACTTGGACAAGGATGTTGATCGAGCGGACGATACTAGTGGGCTTTGGTTTAAGCCGGATCCTAATATTGTATTATTGGATTGTTATCGTCTCTGTGTATCTGTATTTATCGGAATACGGATATGGGTATGTATATACAGTGAGGTGCATTCTTGTAATTTGTCAAGGCATGCTTCTAGAAGGTGCCACCTCATTATTTAGTTTTATCCATTTTGATTAATGGATTAATGAAATGGAAATGGTGGAAATGGAGGAGACTTTGGTAGCATGGTGCAAAGCATGGCTAAGGGATTATTTTATTTGTCTTAACTCATTATTCAAGCATGGGTGCTTTATTCTATTATGTTTTATTGCATGCTTGAATAATTGAGATCATATACTTAGCCATTCTCTTCATAATGCTTCATACTTAGCCATTTTATTTCTTGAGTTCATTTCTTGAGTTGCACTCCTCATACTCTCTCTTGAGTTTCTCCATCTCTTTCTTCCTCAAACTAAACCCTAATCCTTCACATATGTTGTGAGCCATAGGGTTTAGTGAGACTAAACAATCCATTAGACTTTCTACATCTCTTAGGCTAGTTGGATTAGCGAAACATCTACCCTAGTTACCTCATTTAGAGGTTGGAGCTTGAAGCACATTCTCTCGCGGTGGATCATCTTTGACGCAAGGAGGCCGTTGGAGCTTTCGTCATCCGATCACCGTGGAGCCATGGAAAGGAGCACTAGAAGACCCGAAAGACTCGATCTTGGAGATAAAACCATCTCACTGAGTAGTTAAACCTCTTAGATAGATTAGCTAGTTAAGGCTTAAGTAAAGATCCTGGAGTTTAGCCGGTGTTGCGTAGTCAAATATTTATCGTTTTTGAAAATTCTGCCTCCCCGAGAACCACGGGGTGCGTGACATCGGCCTACACGTTTTTCTGAGCATTTTTAATTTCAAAAATCTTAACGTTTGAAAAAATGGACAGAAACTATCAATCGTCAGATTTAAAAGGTAGATCGAACACTTTAATTTCGTCTAAACTACGCCTAAGCCTCTAGTTTGGCTCTGATACCATGAATGTATGTATTAGCACCTCTACTAGGGTTTTAGAAACATCAAGTATGCAATTTTCAAATTTTAGAGGGCTATGTATACTAAACAAGATCATACCAGAGAATTAGGATTTCAAAGTTAGCAAACTAGAAATCTAACTAAGTGAAGAGAGGCTACAACCTTTGTAGTCTAGTCCTTCACTTCAAAATCTCCAAGTAGTAGTCCCTAGAACTCTTGCTAGTGCTCCACTTGAAGAAAGGAACCATCTTGCTCGAAGTACTCTTTGCCGAAGATAATCCACCTTGAGACAACTCACACTTAAGCTCACACTTCACTAATCAAAGTATTAGTAAAGATAACAACCTAAACTAAATTGCTAGAATGGTTTAGGTTGAGAAGTAAGGTTTTTGCTCACTAAAAATCTTTCTCTTTATTTTTCCTCTTGAGTGAATAGTAACACAAAAAGGGGAAGTGAAGAAGATGATGATGAGAATTGAGCAAGTGTGTTGAGGATAATGACCAAAGATAAACTTATATCAACAAAAGAAAAAGAATAATGAGTCATGCCATCTCCAAGATTCTAAAAGAAATGACTCATTATTTCTTTTCCTAAATTCAAATAAGAAATCTTTATCTTCTTAGCCTCAACTCTATGTGATTCTTATACATCCATCTTCCATGTATCATCAACCATAACACAAATGAATATATATACAATACATCATATATATATATATATATATATATATATATATATATATATATATATATATATATATAAAGAGAAGAAAATCTTAAGTGAGCTTAATATTAGTTTATATATATATATATATATATATATATATATATATATATATATATATATATAAGAAATCTTTATCTTCTTAGCCTCAACTCTATGTGATTCTCATACATCCATCTTCCATGTATCATCAATCATGACACAAATGAATATATATACAATACATCATATATATATATAAAGAGAAGAAAATCTTAAGTGAGCTTAATATTAGTTAATATATATATAAGAAATCTTTATCTTCTTAGCCTCAACTCTATGTGATTCTCATACATCCATCTTCCATGTATCATCAACCATGACACAAATGATTATATATACAATACATTATATATATAAATATATATATATATAAAGAGAAGAAAATCTTAAGTGAGCTTAATATTAGTTAATATATATATATATATATATATATATATATATATATATAAGAAATCTTTATCTTCTTAGCCTCAACTCTATGTGATTCTCATACATCCATCTTCCATGTATCATCAACCATGACACAAATGAATATATATACAATACATTATATATATAAATATATATATATATATATATAAAGAGAAGAAAATCTTAAGTGAGCTTAATATTAGTTAATATATATATATATATATTAAATTATTAAATCGATACTTGATTCAATAATCCAGTTATATTACATATAACACGGCTAATATCAATTAACGCTAGATTGTAGTACGGTATTATATACTCGTATTTAATCAAGATCCCGCACATATCTCCATACATGCTTTACTTCGTTTCTCTTGAGATAGGAAACCTCTATTTGGGACTCTAAAGACTCGCCAATACGCTAGCAGTAGGTAATGATCACATCAAAGATCTATAAGCCGTCAGCGATACTAGCTGAACGTAACGACTACCCAGGTATTGAACGAATAGAAGATCAACAAGTAAACTTGTCCAAACTCCTGTAGAGCCTATAAGCAACACTTACCGTACAGTCCGGTCTCTTCGTCAGATATGTCGCATATCGAATCTGGGGGGTGGAATCGTCAGACCCCAATAACTCGATAAGTCATGCCGATGTGCGGCCTATAATGAATCGAGAAACTATTGTTAACACTTATCAGTAAATCTCATCATCCCTAGCCAGGGACTTGGTGTTATAGCCAATCGAGCATAGCACAACATCAACTCCCAATACCGGGAGAGATGAAACCCCTCATATCGCTCACCGCCTCCATGTGACTCAGGACTGTACCCAAAAACCACCTGTTTGCATGACTCAGTAGAGCCGTGGTAGGGAGGAAATGAAAGTACAATGGGAACCACATAAGACACTATGACGATCTCGGGCCTACAGACTAACCTGTACAAGTGTCACCAGAGAACTGGTATCTGACGATAGTTATGGTACCATCTAGAAGTTCTCGGCGAGTCTATTCGGTGTACTCATTCTTCAATGAGCACATGTGTACAATCTTTGATATCAAACACCAATGGTTGTGGGATCAACCATCACCCTATACAGGGTCAAGAAACGTACACACTAGTCTACTCTGAAATATCGAATGCCTTGTCTCGATACTCCCTCGACTAGGAACACTTCAAGGATATGCTTGTGGACTACACAAGCCCTACTAGTATGATCTACATCATAGTCTTGGTAGTAAAGCAAATATCCTAAGGGCTTTATCAATATGTATCGGTGAAATAATAAACTAGAACAAATGTACATGTTAAGATAAAGAGTAACCAAATAGCATACTATCATGTTGAGCAAGAAAGCCCTCTATATATATGTCCAAGCATCCACTATAATAAAAATAATGGCCTTTAGGGCATACATATTCCTAACACTTATTAGATTCCCCATCAATGATGAAGGTTTTTTTTTATTGTGGGGACGCTTTTTCCACTATTCGCAAGCCCCTGCAGTTAATTACGTTATCGCCTAGCGATAAAAACTTTCTCATTTTCCATAAATATCACTTTATATTGTGTTATATATATTGTTTATTTTGGGTTACCCTTGGATTGTATACGGAGACTAATATATATCGTTGTCGCCCGTAGTGAGCGGGTTAGTCCAAATCCATGTATAATAAATTTAGGGTGAACTTAGGATGCATATCTCATATAAGTGAGGTCCATCAGTTCAAGGGATATATGTCTAAGGATCGTTGGTCGTATATGAGACTAAGATTGACTTAGATGATATGGTATATGAGATCATTAGTCGTATATGAGACTAAGATCAACTTAGATGACAGTAAGCATATGGGCTCGACCGATCATTTGATCATATACAAAGCATAGGCTTCTATGCCATGGGTAGCCCGTGGATAGTATACGGAAGGCAATATGGAGACAGTCCGCAGGGCCACATATTTGTTTAGGGACATTGCGGTCCATGTTTCAGCTTGCGCGCACATGTATATATTACATGGCGAAGTGAATGATGATAACATAGGAATGCGCCCAAAAGTATTTATATTTCCTTCAAAGGTATATATATACATATATGTATACTTAGGATGGTGGGCATATATATAGGGTGCATATCTGTATAGGATGGGCATCAGTATGAAGTTTGCATCTATATGGGATGCACATATGCAGTTAAGAAATTTCCTGTCTTGATGTAATTTCATATCCTTCGTCAAATCGGGACGAGGAAGGAGTCATTGATTATTGAGACCTGCCACCCCTCTGAAGACACTGAGGAATTACTATACCGTATGTTAGAGGTGTGGAAGATGTATCCTTGAATCAAATCCCATATATGAGGGATGAGAACATGTTGGAACTAAGGATCGTTAGTCTTATATGAGACTAAGATCAACTTATGAAATATGGGTTGAGGATCTCTAGTCGTATATGTGACTAAGATCAACTTAGATATCATGGATTAAGGATCATTAATTTTGTTTTAGATTAAGATCGACTTAAAGTTTTCTATTTGATCATAGGATCACATATGAGAAGCATAAGCTTCCATATATGTTATTTTAATTAAGTGTTCAAGCAACAGCTTGCTGCTTCAAGTGTGCATGTACATTTGAGGTGTGCATGTACATGTAACTTCTTTAAAGAGGGTGCACACGTGCATATCACGTGGTTGAGCACTTGATTGTGGTCGGGAGGCTATGCACGTGCATATCACGTGGTTGCGCACTTGTTATCAGTCATGGGGGTTGCGCATGTGCATATCACATGGTTGCGCACTTGTTATCTTGCATGAGGTTGCGCACGTATATGTGCGCATATATTAAAGGGTGATATGTTCCACTTGAGAATACGCGATATCACGTGATACGCACCTTTTTAGAATTGCATTATTTTATCTAAGTAGCTATGTGCGCACTTCTGTATGGGCAAACTTATTTTTAAGTGCGACCTAAGGTCAAATGTGCAACGTTTGTCAGAAAGCTATGGTGCGCGTCTATATGGGAAAGTTGTTGATTTTCGAGAAATCAAAAACTTTCAATGAAGCAAAAGCTTCAAACTCATCTCTTTCATTCTTTTTGAATGCACGTGCATCGTACGTGCGCATTTGGAGAGCACCATTGGTGTTTGTGCCCTTGCGCAATTGCATAGGGTCCATTGAGGAAGGATTAAGTTTTCAACTGAAGCGTATGCTTATATTTTGTGAAGTCTAGGCTTCAAAGGGAAGATAAAAGAGGGATTGCTGGTCGTTAGGACCTACCACATGTTTAAAGACGCCGAGGAATTACAGGGTCATACATCAAAGGTGTAGAGGGATGCACCCTTAAATCAGTCCCATTTATCAGGGCAGAGAACATGTTGGAGCAGTATCTTCTGAGATGCCGGAAAGGCTTGTTTATGCTTGGCGCACATGCATCGCACGTTTTGCACTTGATGCCCGTGCACGTGTGTCGCGCTTGATGCCAGCGTACGTTTGTCGCGCTTGATGCGCATGGCATTGGCGCACGTGCGTTGCACATGGTGCACGCATGGCACGTGCGCTGCAAGTGGTGCGCATGGCATCTGCGGTAGCGCATATGCGCACTAAGGGAGGAACATATGCCTTAGAAAGCAAACGCTTTCAATAGAAGCAAATGCTTATGTGAGGAAGAATCCTCTCCTTTTTTTAAGAGGTCTCCCCTCTTAGTTATAGGAGAGTGGTAGAGAAGGTATCTCTCTTTTTCCAATGTGGGACTAAAGATGTATCCCCATGTGGTAGAGCATTACATAGACCATACGTGCATAACACGTTCGCTCATAACTTTTGATTTTGGAAGAGTTATGACGCCCGTAATATATCAAATTGAAGATCTTTTCGAGACGCTTTCGATGCCAATGGAATTTGTCTGATTCTCGGTTGGAAATTTGGCAAAATACAGTGCAAAAAATACTGATGTTCATTTTCTTAAGCTTATTGCAGCCATTTGATGCTTTGGGCTCTTTTGCGGAGAAATTTTAGGCGGGAACATACTTATCGTCATATAGCATTTCTTTTGTGACATGAGTATAGGGTAGTCTGTAGACATGTGATCATCATATTGTCTTGTGTGTGTTCCCACTGTATTTTGATTACTACCCTACCCCGGCTCTACTGAATCATGCAAACATGTTTTAGTTGGATACAGTCCCGAAGCATATAGAGAAAGTGAGAGATCGTAGGGATTTTGTCTCTCCCAGTATAGAGAGTCGAGGTCGTGCTGTGCCAGATCGACTATAACTATAAGTCCTTGGCTAAGACTGTTGAGATTTACTGATAAGGGTTATCAATAGTTTCTCAGGTGGTTATGAGTTCATGATCGGCACGATTTATCGGGTTATTGGAATCTGACGATTTCCACCTCCTAGTCTTGGTATGAGACACTTTCAGACAAAGAGACTGGACTATATGGAGACTGTCACTGATAGGCTCAGTTGGTTCTGATTAGCTTGCTCGTTGACCTCCTTTTGATCAATACATGGGTAGCCGTTACATGCAGTTAGTACCGCTGACATGCTTGTGAGAAATGGATATGATCCTAACCTACTATTGGCATATTGTCGAGTCTTTAGAGTCCCACACAGATATTTCCCAACACAGGTGAAACGATGCAGGGCATGTATAGGGATATGTGCAATAACCTTGTTAGTGATGTATGTCATAGAGGCCATTATTGTATCATACTGGTTTGTATATTACTTAATGGAAGCTTGGGATATTCACAGTTGTATTGACAGTCTTGCTCAAAATGGCAGTATGCTACTTGGATTTGTTTCTACTTCAATATGTGCATGCGTTTCTTTTAGCATATCGCTTATACATATTAGTAGAGCCCTTAGGATCTTTGCTTGATTACCAGCGTTGTGATGACAGTCACACTAGTGGAGGCTGGGTAATCTACAAGCACATCCTTATACAGGTCTCTAGTCATAGGATTATCGAGACGGGGCATCGAAACTCCGGAGTAGACTAGGGTATACGCTTCTCATCCCAGCAGGGGAGATGGTCTGTCCCACAGCCATTAGTACGTCATACCGGAGATAGTATGCAGGTGCTCATTAGGTTATGAGTACACTGGACAGGACTCTTCGGGAACTGTTGGTAGGTATTATACCTATCGTCGGGTAGCAGCTCCCAGGTGACATGAGTACAACTTAGTCTGTCGACTTGACACTGCTATTTCGCCTCGAGTGTGTTCCCACTGTACTTTGATTACTACCCTACACGGCTCAAAGGAGTCGTGCAAATAGTTAGTGGTTGGGTGTAGTCCTGAAGCACTCGGAGGCAGTGGTGGTTAGATAGGATTCGTCTCTCCCGGTATTGGGGGTTGATATCGTGCTGTGTTCGGAGAGCCATTACACAAAGTCCCTGGCCAGGGCAAGCGAGATTTACTAGTAGGTATTCCAGTAGTTTCTCAGGGTGTTTTAGGCTACACTCTGGCACGACTTATTGCGCTATTAGTGGTCTGACGATTACCGCCCCTAGGCCCGATATGCGATACTCTTAGACGAACAGACCGGACTGTACGGAGATTGTCACATTCAGGCTCAGTAGGAGTTCGGATGGGTTTCCTCATCGGCCTTCTTATCGACAGATACCTGGGTACCCGTTACGTGCAGCTAGTACCGCTTGCGGCTTGTGGTTAAACCCACTGCCAGCATACTGTCGAGTCTTTAGAGTCCCACACAGAGAGTTTCCCTGCATCGGGCGAAAGATGTAGAGGCCGCATGGTTTTACGGCATGACTTCGATGACGTACGTGCACTTGTGCACGTATGATGTTCGGGCGGATAATACTAGTGAGCTTTGGTTTAAGCCGGATCCTAATATTATATTGATGGATAAGTTTCGTCTCTTTGTATTCGTGTTTCTCGGAACACGGATGCGGGTATGTATATACGGATGAGAGGGGCATAGAAGGAGACACCTTATTAGGGTTTTGACCATTGAATTGATTAAAACAATTATGAGGTGGAGAAAAGTATTTGTTATTTTTGTAAATGATAATTGTGGCATGGCTACTTGACTTGGTTTGACCACTTGACTTGGTTTGACTCTTTGACTTAGATATTTCTTGTGACATATTTTGTGGCACTAGATATTTTGGGTGAGATATTTTCTTGCCATGCTTGTAGTCATATCAAGTGAGCCATATCAATTTTTTTATCATTATAAAAAAAACATTTCACTTTCCTCAAGTGAACTCTCTTTTTCTTCCTCTCAACTTTCAACCTTTAAGGTCTCATGAGTTGAGTAAACTAGGGTTCCAAGAGACAAATAAATCCATCTTCATTCTCTACATCACCTAGGCCATCTAGTTTAGCAATCTAGTTGCCCTAGTTACCTCGGATTTGAGGTTGGAGCTCGGACTATAGACTCTCAGGTGGATCGTCTTTGACTCGAGGAAGCCGACGAGGAAGCTACGATCCGGATCGATCCTCGGAGCCTATGATGACGAGGAGGACAGTGGAGAAGACCCGAAGGACTTGTATCATGAGGTATAACATTCTTTCCGAGTAGTTAAACCTCATGTAGTTTGCTAGCTAGGATTTATGGTCGATCCTTGGTTCTAGTCGGTGTTATGAAGCCCGTAAAAATCGTTTTTTGCAAATTCCGCTTCCCCGTGTGTTAGTGTATATGCCCTAGGGGACATTATTGTATCATACTAGCTTGTATATTACTTAATGGAAGCTCGGGATATTCACAGTTATATTAACAGTCTTGCTAAACATGGTAGTATGCAACTTGGTTTATGTCTATCTTAATATGTGCATATGTTAGCATATCGAGAATACATATTGATAGAGCCCTTAGGATCTTGCTTGACTACCAGCGTTGTGATGACAGTCACACTAGTGGGGGCTGGGTAGTCTACAAGCACATCCTTTTTCAGGTCCTTAGTCGTAGGATTATCGAGACAGGGCATCGATACTCTGGAGTAGACTAGTGTGTACGCTTCTCATCCCAGTTGGGGAGATGGTTTGTCCTACAGCCATCAGTACGTCGTACTGGAGATAGTATACAGGTGCTCGTTGGGTTATGGGTACACCGGACAGGACTTGCAGGGAACTGTCGGTTGGTATTATACCCATTGTCAGTTAACAGTTCCCAGGTGACATGAGTACAGCATAGTCCGCAGACTTGACACTGCTGCTTCGCCTCGGGTGTGTTCCCACTGTTCTTAGATTGCTACCCTACCATGGCTCAAAGGAGTCGTACAAACAGGTAGCAGTTGGGTGCAGTCCCGAAGCACTTGGAGGCAGTGGCGGTTAGATAGGATTCGTCTCTCCCGGTATTGGGAGTTGATATCACGCTGTGTTTGGAGAGCCATTACGCAAAGTCCCTGGCCAGGGCGGACGAGATTTACTGGTAGGTTTTCCAGTAGCTTCTCAAGGTGTAATGGGCTTCGCTCCAACACGACTTATATCGCTTTTAAGGGACTGACGCTTGCCGCCCCCTAGGCCCGATATACGATAGTCATAGACGAACAGACCGGACTGTACGGAGATTGTCACATCAGGCTCAGTAGGAGTTCGGATGGGTTTCCTCATCGGCCTTCTTATCGACATCTACCCGGGGACCGTCACGTACAGCTAGTGCCGCTTGCAGTCTGTGGTTAAACCCACTGCCAGCGTAGTAGTCGAGTCTTTAGAGTCCCACACAGAGAGTTTCCCTGCTTCGGACGAAACGATATAGAGGTCGTATGGTTTTACGACAGGGTTCGGACACATACGTGTTTTTACGCACGTGCGATGTTCGGACAGTTTATACTAGCGGGCTTTAGTTTAAGCCAGATTCTAGTATTGGATTATTGAATTTATACAGTCTCAGTATTTTCGTGTTTTCACGGATGGGAGGGGCATTCTCGTAATTTGTCAAGAAGCTTCTAGAAGATTGATGAGTTGGAGGCTTATGTGGAATTTGCATTAATTGGATTAATGACTCATGGTGTGATTCATCCAAAGGAGTTAATTATGCATTTATTGCTTAATGACTCATGTGATGAATCACACAAGGTGAGTTAATGAAGCATGATGATATTATTATTTGTTATTCATTTAATAAATATCTTATGCTTCATATATTCACACATGAGATATTTTTTCAATATCACTCTCACCTTCTCTCTCCTCAAGCTCTCTCTCTTCAAGAACTAACCCTAACCTCTCATGTGTTGAGATCCAAGGGTTAGCAAGACTAATAGATCCCTAATCCTATTCTATATCCTCTAGGTTACTTTGATTAGCACTCATAGCAACCTAGTTACCTCAACTGCGAGGTTAAAGCTTGGAGAAGTAGCTCTCGGGTGGATCTTCTATCACATCGAGGAGGCCGACGAGGAGGTGGTCTATGAGAAAAAGAAGGACTTGGTTCATTATGTATAATCATCTTTCATAGTAGCTAATGACTTCTATGTTGTTGTTAGTTAGGGTTTGGCAAAGATCCGTAAAGTTAGTCGATGTTAGTTTAAACAAAATGATTGTTTTACCTATTCCGTCTCCCCGCATCATGTGGGGTGTCTAACGTCGACTTACAGTGGTATCAGAGCCTCGCTAAACCATAACTAACTTGTTAGCAAAGTCGTCAGAAATTCGATCGCAAAACGAACCGGAAAAAACATCATTTTGACCAAGTTTCTGCCGATTTTAAAACAGGGTCTAAAATTTTTTCAGGGACCCTTAAAAATACAAGCAGGGAATTATAAGATTACTGGAGAAATTTGGGATCGTAACTCGGCCAAACCGCCGCGAAACCGCGGCCGATCCAAGTGATCCGCCGCGGATCCGCGGCTGAGTTGAAGCCGAGTCAGTCCAAATTTGCCCAGTAACTCTTCTGTGTTGATGTTGTATTTTCTGGGATGTTTTGTTTCTGCTCAGGTTTTAGGTGCACAGAGAATTATTTGGAGTAGAATCATTTGTGTTTGCTTGATCGAAATTCTAAGATGTTTGGCTAACTTGATTATATCTGTGATGTGTTTAATGTGTTCGTAAACCTTCCCTAACTGCTAGTATGCCGGTTAGCATGGGGTTGCACATTTCTGTAATGGTTTTTACTGGTTTGTGTTTGTGGACTTGTTGGATTGTCGTGAATGGATAGCCGGGGATGTGAGATGAGGGTTTCTTTCATTCAAAGGTAATTTGTAAATTGTTTTAATATTATTTTGCGGGGCACATCCGGGATGAGGTTGTAGCCACCGTTGTATTATTTCATTTACTGTTTTCTGCTCCTAGGATAGACCCAAGATGGGGTGCACAAACTACCTGGTACTTTGAAGTGTTTAGTGGCCTACTCACGTTGTTGAGGGAGACCGCTTCACTTCGAGTACCAGGCGGGTAGTTTGCCGTACCCGTAGGGGTCTGGGGTAGGGTTTTGGCTATTCATTGCGACTGTGTAATCCGTCTTTCTTTGCAGGCTCAAAAGGAATGCGGATTCGTAGAAAATCCAATATGTTCATCTGTGATCTGGAATGCCTATTATTGCGTCTGACGAATGTACAATATCTATATATGATAGCTATTAGACGTCACTTATGTTTTGCACCCGCGCTAGCCCAGCCCCCGCTCTGTCGTTAGTTAAGTAACCTAACGGATGAATAACGGGACCCAGTGGCGAATGCGGATGGCATAAGAGGACGTTGTATTTTCATTGTTTTCTGCAATAATAGGTTAATTGATGGGACGCATTATATTAATGCGAGGAAAATAAACCAAAGTTGAATCGTTGGAACAGTTTAAAAGAAACCACTCGGTTATTTTAAAACAGAAGATATTTTTTAAAATTGCGGAGCTTAAGCTACTCCTTTTAAAAGCTATCAAGTTCCTTCGATCATATCAAGTTCACTACGTTCACGGTTTCGCCAAAACCATTCGTAGCCCTCCGTCATTTCATTTGGGTATTCAGTAGTATTCAAGCTATGCATTTTGACCAACGCCAAGGCATAGTGTTTGGTAGCTGCTGGGTATTCATTTGTTGCATAGATAGATGAGTTAGTTTGGGGCAGTCGTATTATCATTTGGCCAACGTCAGGGGTATGTACGGATGGGTTCAAATTAACAAGATAATGATGGGTAGAACTTGACATGTGACTTATGACATTTTGACCAACGCCAAGGTCATAAGAGCATGGGGCAGAAATTTATATCGGGAATTTCTAAAGAAACTGAAATTTGCAAAGAGATGCATACCATTTGGGGTGTGATAATTTTGGTAGGATTCCTTCATCTTTATCACACGATGATATTTGGATCCCGATCCTATTGTGAGTATCCGCTACTCATCAGGAGATTCGTCACTTAACGTTCAATCCTATAAACCAAGTAGGTGTCGAGAAAGGTGTCAGCGGAGCTACGCCCCCAGAGAAAAGAGGTTATTTAATTAAGGAACTTTGCTAAAGCGTCGTAAAACCTCCCTCGAAGTACCGACACCGGCCTGGCTGAACGATTAAGCAAGAATTGTACGGTGAGAATAGTCCTGACTAGTTCTTCCTTTTTGGTTTGAGGAGGGATTCAAGAAATAGTGGGAGCCATCCTGTTTAGATAAACTAAAAACCACTCAAATTTTGCAAGAGCATCATGCTAAAGTGTTCCCTCTCTCTCTCATTGCAGCGACCCAAAACATGACATGCCTTAAGTTACTATTAGAGAAAAATATTTTGACAGGGCCAAACTATAAAGATTGGTTCCGGAATGTTAAGATGGTTTTGACTTATGACAAATTGGGGTATGTCCTTACTGCTAAGGCACCTGCTGTCCCTGGTCCAAAATCCAGTCTTGCGGATAAGGAAATCCACAAGACCTGGGAGTTAGATTGCGCGAAGGCCAAATGCATCGTGCTTACCTCTATGAATAATGAACATCAGAGGAGGCACGAGGATATGGATCTTGAATCCATATTTCTCCACACAAAGGATCTGTATGGAGAGCAATCTCGTATAGCATGATACGAGACATCGAACAACTTGTTTCAGTCGAGGCTGGCCGTCGGATCATCTGTAAGAGAACATGTCCTTTGTTAGTTATATGTATGCCCTAGAGGCCATTACTGTACATTGGATGTATATTGTAGTGGATGCTGGGACATATATAGGTAGGACTTTCTTGTTCGACATGATAGTACGCTATCTGGTTGCTCTTTATCTTAACGTGTATACTTTCCGTCTCTCTGTTACATGTTGATAAAGCCCTTAGGATGTGTACTCGACTTCCAGGACTGTGATGCAGATCATACTAGTGGGGGCCTGGATAGTCCATGAGTACATCCTTGAAAAGTTCCTAGTCGAGGGAATATCGAGACGGGGCATCGATATTCCAGAGTAGACTAGCGTATATCTTCTCGACCCATGCGATGGGCGATGGATGATCCCATATCCATTGGTGTTTGACATCAGAGATAGTATGCGGGTGCTCAGTGGAGACTGGGTACACTGAACGGACTCGCCGAGAACTCCCAGATGGTATTATACCTCACGTCAGATGGCAGTTCTCTGGTGACACTGGTACAGCTTAGTCTGTTGACCCGAGATCGTCATAGAGTCTTGTGTGTCTCCCACTGTGCTTTGATTTCCACCCTACCACGGCTCTACTGAGTTGTGCAAACAGGTGGTTATTGGGTACAGTCCCGATTCACATGGAAGCAATGAGCGATAGGAGAGGATTCGTCTCTCCCGGTATTGGGGGTTGATGTTGTGCTATGCTCGACTGGCCATAACAGGAAATCCCTGGCCAGGGTTGCAGTGATATACTGGTAAGAGTTATCAGTAGTTTCACGAATGTTATGGACCTCACGTCGGCATGACTTATCAAGCTACTGGGGTCTGACGTTTACCACCCCTAGGCGAGATATGCGACATATCAGACGAACAGACCGGACTATACGGTAAGTGTTACTGGTTGGATTCACAGGAGTGTGAGCGGGCTTGGTCGTCGATCTTCTGATTGCTCAATACCCGGGTGGCCGTTACGTTTAGCAGACCGCTTGCGGCTTGTGGGTGTTTGATATGATCATCATCTGCTGCCGGCGTATTGACGAGTCTTTAGAGTCCTACACAGAGGTTTCCTGGCTCAAGCGAAACGAAATAGGAGCGCATATGAGATATGTGCGGGACCGAGAATAATGCGTGTATGTGATAACGTATTTCATTCTCGCGATAAATGTGTCGAATGGTTGTATGAGATATAACCTAGTTATCAAATCAAGGATTGATTCGATAAGCCGATACATTGGATACTAGCCGGTTATATGCGATATGACCGGATCATTGAATCAAGTGTTGATTTAATGATTTAATGTATAATTATATATTTGATATATTACTTTGCATTAACTAGTATTGGTTCACTTTAAATGGATTTACTCACTTGGTTTGTGCACATTGTATATGTGATATATTTTGTGCACATGATTGTATCATGTTTGATGATACATTCAAGCTTGGGTTTGTGTAAAGAATTGACCATGGTTATATGAATGGTTAGGGTTTCATTTTATTTACTTATTCATTTATTTATTCTTTTTGTTTATTTTGGAAAAAGAAAATGATAAAGAAAATGGAATGGTGGCTTGATTTGTTTGTAGTTGAAGTTTCTTGAAACTTTGACTAAGTCACCATTCTTATCTCATTCTTAACCCTAACCATTCAAGTTAACCATGGTCCATTCTCTACAACTAACCAAGGGTTAATATATGATAAGTTTTGATTTATTTATCTCATTATTAAGAACTTATCATATCTTCATCTTCTTCTTCTTCATCTTCTTCTTACATGAAGAAAAAGCTTGCCTCTTCAATGGCAACTAGCCAAAAAAAGTGAGAAATCCAATTCTAAAGTTTAGCCACTTCCTATTTCTTCATCCTCTACCTCTTGCCAAGTTGTATAGGGTGTTTCCTTCACAAGTTTTCATGGCTTGGTGAAGTTGGAGCTTGTTCTTGTGATGCCTCGACGTAGATCATCTTCGGTATCGAACCGACGATCAAGCCCGCCCATTTCTCCGATGAAGCCGATGCTAGAGTCATGGATTTGATTTGGACAGCGGAGGGACCTCATCACGGAGTCTAGGATGTGGAGGACCGGATCTACAAAGGTTGTAGCCCCTTTCCTTTAGATACATTTCCGTTTACTTGCTTGTTTCGCCTAAATATCTAGTTAACGATCCGTATTAGGGTTTGTAGGCACCCGTAAAATTAGAAAATGGCATGTTTGATACCTTGTAAGACCTCTTGGGAGTGCCTTGGAACCCTACAGTGGTATCAGAGCCTAGCTAGAGCCTTAGGCGAAGTCTAGACGGAGTTAGAAGTCCGATCGACCCAAAACCCCGACATTAAAATGCTCTCTGGACATTTCTGTAAAATGTGGATTTTTTAGAATTAAAAATATGCATAGAAATGTGCAGGAAATTCTAAGAAAAACTGCAGAAAACGACAGCCTAATTCTACAGTACGACCGCGGAACCGCGGCGTTGACCCCCCTTTTGCGGCGGTTCCGCGGCCGTCTGTGATGATCAGGCTGTGAGTTTTCTTCAGTTGGTGTTTCTTGTGTGTTCTGGATGCTTTTAATTTTTTTTTTCAGAGTTGCATTTTCTGGGTTGTATTAGGGACTCGGTGTTTCGATCGGATTGTCTAATTTTGTCGGTGTGGCTTTTCCGGGTATTTTTAGAATATGTTAAAAAGTTCGACCGGATATAAATACCCACTTTTTCCCCTGCCGGGAAATTTCCAATTGTAGGATTTTTCCGTAGTTTAACGACGTTCTAAGTAGTGCAAGTAACGCGATGGACCCTCTAGAAGACAACAAACCTTAACTCGATTATGTGACCGTCTTGAACTGCCCTTTGAACCTTCGGGTTTGGGGCAGTACGGCGTGCCACATGTGAGGCGTTGGCTTGACCCTTCTGCGGCTGGACCGTTGGTACTGAGGCACGAACTGAATGTTGTTAGACTTATTTCATGTGTTGAGCTGTATCGGGAAAACTTGGGTGTTCGATTGTTCGATCGAAAAGTTTAGCATTTTCTATTTATCCGGAATGTGATACAATACTTGGAATTCGCAAAAAGTTATGAGATGACTTGATGAATGTTATAAACATAGCACTTTAGTCTCACTTGATCGGTTGCCACGGAATTTTGATGCGATCAAAAGTCCGTTGCAATCACGTAGTGTACGCGAATACTCGCCGGGTAAACTTAATAGACAGCCTCACTCCATAGCCCCGACCAAGTGACTGTAGGAGAACCCCGTTGCCGAAAGCATCCGTTCGGGTGCTCACGGTAGCGGTGTTCCGCCTTGGTGCACTTCGTCGACAGCATCGGGGGTGCGGCTGTCTACTGAAGTTTGCGACGAGCATTCGATCAAAATGTCGGGAATCCTGTTGAATTGCCCGACTTGATATTGAAAAGAGTTTTCGATTTTGAGACTAAAATGCGGGGTTTATAATTGTTAGGCATGCGATGTCTAAGGAATTCATTTGATTAGGCATGCGATGTCTATAGAGGTTGCGGATTCCAACTGTTGTAGTTTTACACTTTCTTTTCTGTGGCCGTAAGTGTAATATGTGATGTCGCCGGTTTCGTTGCTATATGTCAACGACAATTGGGATGCGCATATTTACTTACGTTGATGACATGTGATGTTATGTGTTGCTGGATATGTTATATTGGATCGTCGTATTTGAATAGCCGGGTTTTTTTATGTGAGATGAGTGTTTTTTTATTTTCATTCATGTAAAAACTTGTATGTAATATTCTTTTATTGGGGCACTTCCAGGTTGCGGAAGTTGTCACCGTTGATGTATATTATTTACTTTTCCGCATTAGGATAGACCCAAGGAGGGGAGCACAAGTAACCGGGTTCTGGAGTCCAGTGGGAGACCAACTCGAGGAGTCGAGTCCGGGTCTCCTAACCCTAGAATTGGTAGGGTTGCTTGCCGCTCTCGTAGGGGTCTAGGGGTGTGGGATTGGCTATTCATCACGACCGTGGAATCCGTGTTTTATACTGGCTCATATTGAAAATACGGACGTCCTAGTATATCCAATATTTCATATGATATTTTCTGCTGCGTTATCTGTGATGTGATCATGTGATGTTCTGTGATAGATATAATATATAGTATGTATGATATATTATATAGACGTTACTTATATTTTACACCCGTGCTAGCCCTGCCCCGCTCTGCCGTTAGTTACCTAACCTAACGGTGCACGAGAGGACATCGAGGCGAATGCGGATGGCATAAGTGTACGTCATATTTATCTGTGATGGTTAGGTGGACTTAAATGATGGGATATTCATTAATGTGATTAATGAAAGAAAATAAACCCAATTGATGTTGTGGAATCGAATTTCAAAATAAAAACAGGTAGCTACAGTTCTTGCTTTGCATCGCGGTGTTCCTTGTAGAACATCCTGCACCTTATTCGATAGGGAAAGGACCGAGATCCCTTCACCGGGAGTGACTCCTTTAGCAATAACTGGCAGATGCTACATCACTCGGTTGTCTTTTGATAGTTTCTATAGTTTCCGCTTTGCACAGAGATATATATGATATATCCCGCACCTCATTCGACGAGGAAAGGGCCGACGATCCCTTCACCGGGAGTGACCCCTTTAGCAAAACTAGAAAAGCCTCAAAAACATTCCATTTAAAAACCATTTGATTCCGCAACGAGATCAAGTTCAAAGCGTTAAAGGTTTTCACAAAAACCATTCGCAACCCTCCGTCATTTTAGGAAGTAGAGTACTTAGTATTCGTGCTGTGTTTGTTGACTTTAGTTAAGGCACAGTGTACGGTAGCTAAGTGATGTCTTCCTACACCGCATATGATGCGATTAGTTAGGACAGTCGCATGACTTTGTTGACCTTAGTTAAGGGTCATGTGGGTGGGTCTAATTAATCACGAAATGACGGGTAGAACTTGACTAGTACTTATGATTTGTTGACCATAGTTAAGGTCATAGGTGCTAGGGGTAAAAACCTATATCGGGAGTTTCAAGTGTTGAAATTTGCAATGAGATTGCATACCTTCTATATGATAGTTGGATCCCGATACCCACTGCGAGTAATTGTTACTCCTGGGAGAGTTTTGCACTTTGCAATTAGACGATCAAGTAGGTGTCTAGAAAGGTGTCAACGGGGTTACGCCTCTGGGAAAGCGAGGTTTACAGTAATTAGGTCCGTGCGAAAGCACGGGGAACCTCCCTCAAAGTACCGACACTGGCCTGGCTGAAAGATTGGCGAACTTGTAGAGTGTAATTAATGCCGGCTAGTCTTTCCTTTTAAGGTTTGAAGGAAGATTTGATAAAAACAGTGGGAGCCATCCTGATTAGATAAAATATATAACCAATCTGATCTTGCAAGAGCGCACGCTGAGTGTTTTCTTCTCTCTCTCTCCAGGTAGCGCCCATATCACGCCTTAATCAAGATAATAATATGGATGTATTGACCGAACCCGCTTGTTATACTGAGCTGGGGAACGTTGGTCCCGCTCCAACTTATAATTGTTATAAGATAGAGCAGGAAATAGGGGAATACCAGAATTCCCATGCCGCCCAAACGAAGAAAGTGCATGAGATGCATCTCCTTCGGGTGTGTTCATTACAAAGAACTGTTTCTCAGTATCCTCTGCATCCTGGGTATTTGATACCGGATCAGGATCCCAGATATGTAATCTGTTACATAGGGCTACAAAATGGTAGAAAAACTGAGAACGGGTGATAAGTTTCATGAGACAGAAAACGGGGCAAGTGTTGCAGCCAAGTCTGTTGGTCACTGTCACCCTGTATTACCGATACATTGATTCTGAACAAATGCTATTAGATACCGAACCTGATATACAAAATCATATCAGTCTCTTTATTAGTAAAGAAATGATATAATTTTGTATTGTTGGATAATGTTTTGAACATTTCCTATATCAAAAGTTGATCGGTTCAGGCACGTTATCTAAAGCATTGACGTTCTAAATCAAACTACAGTTCCTTGTATACTGAACACACACAAGAGGATGAGTTCAGAAATGAACGAATCATTCTTGAGGCATTGTAGACTAGGTCATATCACTGCGACCCGACTGGCTGAAGTTGCATTTTAGATGCATATTTAAATCAGTTTGAATTTACATCTTGTGAAACTTGCCAGTCATGTCACAAAGATTAAATAACCATAGCTCCGTTTACTGGAAACAGAGAAAGAGTTAGTAAACTCTTGGGACTGATACATGATGATGTATGTAAGGTCTCCTGTCTACACATGCCAAGACTGGTTCTTTATACTTCATTATATTCTTTGATAATCTCTCAAGATTCAGTCATATGTTCCTGTTGAAACATAAGTCCGAACCTTTTGAGGTATTCACAGAATATAAGTTAGAAGTAAAGAACCAATAACCGGGTATAAGTATTATGTCCTATGATGAGATCAGGGAGGAGAATACTTTTGCATGGCATTCCTGGACCATTCTAAAGGAGAATGAGATTCTCTCTCCATACTACTCCTCTGAATACACCACAGCACAACGGTGTATCAGGGCGGAGCAATCGCACAATATTAGATATCGTGTGCTCTACGATGAGTATTACTGAGTTACCTACTTCCTTTTTGGGGTTGTGCACTTGAGAAGCTGCATACCTATTGAATTAGGTTCGAATCAAATCCGTGCCTACCATTCCATATGAGATATGGTATGGGAAGAACCCATCTCTTAAGCGAGTTAAGATTTGGGATTGTCCGGCCTATGTCAAAAGCAAAATCCGGACAAGATCGAGACAAGGTCAGTTGTGTAGAACTGGAAATGTTCCAGCTATACAAACTGCAGCTGATGATTTGACAAGAACCAAAGGATTCAATAGTTCCCGACGAACCTCAGCCTCTCCGCCGATCTATCAGGGTTCCTCACCTGCTTGAGAGATACTTCGGTTTCTCAATGACAGTGGGAGCAAGGATTGCATCATGAGATGATGACCCAACTAGTTTCGAGCAGGCCATCAAGAGTAGGGACTCTGTAAGAATGGCTGGATGCTTAGCAATCTGAGATGGAATCCATAGACACCAACAAAGTATGGACTTTGGCTGCTATATCTGAAGGGTTAAATCCCCATCAGGAGCAAGTATATCTTGAGAAGATGACTTGGTGTAGATGGAAAAGTTGAGACTTTCAAAGCTAGACTTGTTAAAGGTTTTCGTCATCGGCCAGGCACGGATAATGATGAAACCTTTTCCAGGGAATATGCTTAAGTCCATCCAGATCCTACTTGCCACGGCTACATACCATGACTACGATATCTGGTGGTTGGGTGCCATGACTACTTTTATAAATAATGATTTAGAAGAGAACGTCTATAAGAACACAGCCAGAGGGCTTCGTAAACAGTGGGAGCAGCGGAAACGTGTGCAAGTTGCTTTACATAATAAAGCAAGCATCGCGGAGTTGGAACGTCTGTTTTGATGTGATAGTCGAAGTGTTTGACTTCATCAAAATGGTAGACGAACCTTGTATATACAAAAGGGTAGTAGAGAGTAAGGTGGTCATCTTCGTATTGTACGTAGACAACATACTCTTGATAGGAAAAGAGTTTCCTATACTACGATCGGTCAATCTCCTATTATCACTAGGATTCTCCAAATATGATCAAGATGATACCTCCTAAATCCTAAATTTTCATCTATGAGATAGATGTAATTGGATGCTAGGATTCTCACTAGATGCAGTGAGATGGCATCAATCGATCCTGGGGAGAATCACTGGAAGAGTTCCAGGGTGATAAAGACGACTGAATGTCAGTCACGGGCATTGTCTTTACCCTCAGTAGAGGGACGGTATGTTAGAAGAGTTCCAAGCTAGATACCGTGGCAAACTAGACGATAAAGGCTGGTAACATCGCTATTGAAGATACTACCAAAGAGGCAGTTTGGGTGTATATTGGTTCATAAAATGAACTAGGTTCCTACCATTGTATGACAATGGAAGTGTGGCTTAGGCCCTGGAACCCTGGTCCCATCAGTGACCTAGACATATTCTGAGGAAGCATCACCTGATCATGGAGATAGTTGATCTCCAGGTTGATCGAGGTTAGGAGAGTAGACTCAGAGGACAACACGGCGGATCCACTCACGAAGGCCTTTTCCCAAAGAGAGACTTTTAGGGGATGGTTGAGTATGTGATACTGCAACCACTGCTACAGATGGCCCTAGTGCAAGTGGGAGATTGTTAGTTATATGTATGCCCTAGAGGCCATTACTGTACATTGGATGTATATTGTAGTGGATGCTGGGACATATATAGGTAGGACTTTCTTGCTCGATATGATAGTACGCTATCTGGTTGCTCTTTATCTTAACGTGTATACTTTCCGTCTCTCTTTTACATGTTGATAAAGCCCTTAGGATGTGTACTCGACTTCCAGGACTGTGATGCAGATCATACTAGTGGGGGCCTGGATAGTCCATGAGTACATCCTTGAAAAGTTCCTAGCCGAGGGAATATCGAGACGGGGCATCGATATTCCAGAGCAGACTAGCGTATATCTTCTCGACCCATGCGATGGGCGATGGATGATCCCATATCCATTGGTGTTTGACATCAGAGATGGTATGCGGGTGCTCAGTGGAGACTGGGTACACTGAACGGACTCGCCGAGAACTCCCAGATGGTATTATACCTCACGTCAGATGGCAGTTCTCTGGTGACACTGGTACAGCTTAGTCTGTTGACCCGAGATCGTCATAGAGTCTTGTGTGTCTCCCACTGTGCTTTGATTTCCACCCTACCATGGCTCTACTGAGTTGTGCAAACAGGTGGTTATTGGGTACAGTCCCGATTCACATGGAGGCAATGAGCGATAGGAGGGGATTCGTCTCTCCCGGTATTGGGGGTTGATGTTGTGCTATGCTCGACTGGCCATAACAGGAAATCCCTGGCCAGGGTTGCAGTGATATACTGGTAAGAGTTATCAGTAGTTTCACGAATGTTATGGACCTCACTCGGCATGACTTATCAAGCTACTGGGGTCTGACGTTTACCACCCCTAGGCGAGATATGCGACATATCAGACGAACAGACCGGACTATACGGTAAGTGTTACTGGTTGGATTCACAGGAGTGTGAGCGGGCTTGGTCATCGATCTTCTGATCTCTCAATACCCGGGTGGCCGTTACGTTTAGCAGACCGCTTGCGGCTTGTGGGTGTTTGATATGATCATCATCTGCTGCAGGCGTATTGACGAGTCTTTAGAGTCCTACACAGAGGTTTCCTGGCTCAAGCGAAACGAAATAGGAGCGCATATGAGATATGTGCGGGACCGAGAATAATGCGTGTATGTGATACCGTATTTCATTCTCGCGATAAATGTGTCGAATGGTTGTATGCGATATAACCTAGTTATTGAATCAAGGATTGATTCGATAAGCCGATACATTGGATATTAGCCGGTTATATGCGATATGACCGGATCATTGAATCAAGTGTTGATTTAATGATTTAATGTATAATTATATATTTGATATATTACTTTGCATTAACTAGTATTGGTTCACTTTAAATGGATTTACTCACTTGGTTTGTGCACATTGTATATGTGATATATTTTGTGCACATGATTGTATCATGTTTGATGATACATTCAAGCTTGGGTTTGTGTAAAGAATTGACCATGGTTATATGAATGGTTAGGGTTTCATTTTATTTACTTATTCATTTATTTATTCTTTTTTTTTATTTTGGAAAAAGAAAATGATAAAGAAAATGGAATGGTGGCTTGATTTGTTTGTAGTTGAAGTTTCTTGAAACTTTGACTAAGTCACCATTCTTATCTCATTCTTAACCCTAACCATTCAAGTTAACCATGGTCCATTCTCTACAACTAACCAAGGGTTAATATATGATAAGTTTTGATTTATTTATCTCATTATTAAGAACTTATCATATCTTTATCTTCTTCTTCTTCTTCTTCTTCTTACATGAAGAAAAAGCTTGCCTCTTTAATGGCAACTAGCCAAAACAAGTGAGAAATCCAATTCTAAAGTTTACCCACTTCCTATTTCTTCATCCTCTACCTCTTGCCAAGTTGTATAGGGTGTTTCCTTCACAAGTTTTCATGGCTTGGTGAAGTTGGATCTTGTTCTTGTGATGCCTCGACGTAGATCATCTTCGGCATCGAACCGACGATCAAGCCCGTCCATTTCTCCGATGAAGACAATGCTAGAGTCATGGATTTGATTTGGACAGCGGAGGGACCTCATCACGGAGTCTAGGATGTGGAGGACCGGATCTACAAAGGTTGTAGCCCCTTTCCTTTAGATACATTTCCGTTTACTTGCTTGTTTCGCCTAAATATCTAGTTAACGATCCGTATTAGGGTTTGTAGGCACCCGTAAAATTAGAAAATGGCATGTTTGATGCCTTGTGAGACCTCTTGGGAGTGCCTAGGAACCCTACATCCTTAAGATGATTGGCTATATAGAAGAGCTCGCGGACCTCGGGACGACTTTGGAGAACGAGCTCTATACAGACTTGGTTCTTCAGTCCCTTCCTTCCACCTACGCCCAGTTTATTCTGAATTTCAACATTCAAGGAAAAGAAGTTGAACTTCCAGAACTCCTTAACATGTTGAGGAGTGCAGAGGGCACCTTGCAAAAAGCAAGGGAAACACCCACTATGTTTGTTCGCGGTGCTTCCTCTTCCAGGTCCAAGGCAAGGGCCAAAGGAAGGAAGATGAAGGCCGCTACCAAACCGAGAGGTGGTGTTGGTAAGGTGGGAGATAAGGGAAAAGCAAAGGTTGCGATGCCAGTAGTGGCAAAGGACGGGTGCTTCCACTGTCGTAGGAAATGCAATTGGAAGAAATATTGCAAAGCTTGGATTGCCTAGAACTAGGAACCGAAGCAAGCTGTGGCTTCGAATTCAGGTGTGTTTGTAATTGAAAATTGTCTGTCAATCAACTCTACTTCCTGGGTATTGGATATCGGATCAGGATCTCATATATGCAATTCATTGCAGGCACTGAGAAACCGTAGAGAGCTGAAGGTTGGTGATATGACCCTCCAGGTTGCTAACGGAGCTAGCGTGGGTGCTGTGTCCGTAGGGGATTGTCACCTAGGATTGACAAGTGGACATATTTTGGTTTTGCGCAACTGATTTTGTGTACCTAGTTTAACGTGTAATATCATATCAGTATCGTTGTTATCAAAAGAAGGTTATGATTTCACGTTTGTAAGCGATGTTGTTAACATCCACCTTAATCATGGTTTGATTGGGTCCGGTACACTAGATAACGGTATATACGTGCTAAACCAATTACAGATTTTCAATGTTCAGAACATACAAAAAAGAAAGTCTCCAGATATAAATCAGGCTTTCTTATGGTATTGTAGACTAGGTCACATCAATGAGACAAGGTTAACTAAGTTACATAGAGAAGGATATTTGGATCCGTTCGAATATCAATCTTATGCAACTTGTCAATCATGTCTCAAAGGAAAGATGATAAAGACTCCATTCACTGGACATGGAGTAAGAGCGAGCGAGCTCTTAGGACTCATACACAGCGATGTATGTGGTCCAATGTCTACATATGCAAGAGGTGGTTTTTCATATTTCATTACTTTTACGGATGATTACTCTAGGTACGGATTCATTTTCTTGATGAAACATAAATCCGAGGCCTTTGAGAAATTCCAAGAATATAAGAATGAAGTAGAAAACCAAACCGACAAAAGTATCAAGACACTGAGATCTGATCGAGGTGGTGAATACTTAAGTGCCGAGTTCCTAGGCTACCTAAAAGAGAAAGGAATTCTCTCTCAGCTTACTCCTCCATACACTCCACAGCATAACGGTGTATCGGAGAGACGGAACCGAACCCTATTGGATATGGTACATTCCATGATGAGTAATGCTGAGTTACCGCGATCTTTCTGTGGTTATGCACTAGAATCAGCTGCATATCTTTTGAACAAGGCTCCTACCAAGACTGTGCCTACCACGCCATATTAGATGTGGAGTGGGAAGAAACCCTATCTTCAGTATCTGAAGATATGGGGATGTCCAGCTTTTGTTAAAAAGCAGCATGCGGACAAAATCGAGGCATTATCAATACAGTGTAAGTTTGTGGGATATCCAAAGAACTCCAAGGGGTATTTCTTCTATTACGCAGAGGAACAAAAGGTTTTTGTTTTTCGTAATGCCTATTTTCTAGAACATCAGTTTTTAGAAAAGGAAACAAGTGGGAGCACAATAGAACTGGAAGAAATTCCAGAACCACAAACTACTACTCAAAGTTTGGTAGAACCAGCAGTTCAAGAAGAACAGGACATTCCCGCACCCCTCCGCAGAAGTAGTAGGTTGCCTCATCCGCGTGAGAGATACTACGGTTTTCTCATAGATGGGGATAGAGAGGATTGCGTCATTGATAATGATGAAGCTACTAGCTTCCAGTAGGCCATCCAGAGCGGCGACTCTGTAACATTTCAAAAAAATAAAATATTATTTTTTGGGAATTTTTATAATTTAATATTATTTTATTGAATATTTTTATAATTTGGTATAATTAAATACAAATAAATGGGAAAAAATTATGGAAAATTCTAAAATAGGGTAATTTAGAGAATTATTCCATTTCTAAGTTTTTATGATTAGTTATATGATAATTTAGTGCTAATCGCGATTAAAAATCGCTAATCGGGTTTTTTGGCATTTTGCGCAAAACATGCACATATCATCTTTTCTTACACTTGTGCATTTTTCCACCATGTTCCTTTTGGGTTTACTATTTGAGTGAGAAGGAATTAGAGGGAAAAGATAAGGAAAAGAAAAAGAAATGGAAAAGGATTTTTATATTGAGGTATGGGTGAGAGAGAGAAAGAGTTACCTTTGACTAAGACTTAGCCATTCCTCCATTTTCTTCACCATTCCTCTCTCACTCTTCTTTGCTTGCTGCTGCTGCCTCTTCCCTCACTTCCTCCTCCTTCTTCAAGCCTCCGAAACACCATGATAAACTCATCAAAACCTCACTTCCTTTTTACAAAAAATGTGCACAAGCTTGCAAGCTATAGGATGGACCAAGAAAGCTTTCATTTTGGCGCTGTTAAGGATTCTTGGGGGTATTATGAGGTAATTCTTTCGCAATTAGAGTGGTATTTCTTGTGCTTAAGCTTCGATCCAAGTTTCATATCGATATTGTGTGTTTTTGTGGACTTGAGGAAAAATTAGTTAGGGTTTGGGGGAAATTTGTGTTGTAATGTGAAATTGAGCTCAGTAGAAATTAGATAAACACCCTAGTGCATGAATTGAGACCCCAACCTGAGAGTTGAAACCCGAAATACGGATTTAGAAACCGATATCGGAAAAGTTATGAAATCTAGGAAGCTTATATGAGATCTGCTATCACCCGAGACATCCTAAAATAAAATTGATTGGACAGGGAGATGTGCAGGCACCCAGGAACCACCACACAAAACCCCAGCCCCCAACTCCTTCTTCAGGCCGCAGATTTATCCTGTTTGGCCGCAAATTGCGGCCTGGACCCCACCATTTTACCTCGTTCTGGTTCTGTAGCTCCTACATGTGTAGATTAGGCCCCTGGCATGTATAGATTTGTCTAATTTGACCTAGGGTGAAATCTGGAGCCTATTTCCTTAGTTGTTGTTTTGGGTTCGTGTTTCCGTATTCCGTATTTTTAATTCTGAATTTTTGTATTGTGTTTTACCTCGACTATTTGGCATTTATACGACGATATCGAGGGTTGTTGATGGTTTTGAAGGCGTTGTCCATAGGTTCTAACCTATAGATCATAGCGTATCATTTTGGGATTCGTATGCCGTTTTAGTTTGGAATTGGTTTTGATACGCATTTGCGATATGTTAATGTGTAGGTACCAAATGAAGACTCCTGGACGACAAGCAAGCGCGTGGCGACGTCCTCAAATGAAGACGCAAGGTGAGTAGATTATATCTACACGGGGAAGTCGGGTGGATAGCGTATAGCACCCCCACAGTCCGTAGTTAATATACTATATATATATATATATATGATAGTTATAGTGTGTTGTGGATATTGTGTTAGGTGTATTATGGATAGTTTAGGGTTAGAAGCAACTAGTGTAGTTCATAGTCGCGAACCCTAGAATAGATTTACACCTACACGTACACCCTTGCACATTCATTATACTTGCACTGTGTTTGATGATATTGGACGATATTGGAGGTGAGTTGATGATTTGGGCATTGTGCCGCGAGATCGGTGATTTGATATGATTCGTATGTGGGATACGACATGTGATCTCTAGCGGGCTTTGGAACGTGTGTTTATACACGCAGTCATATTGATGGTATCAGTTGTACTAGACTTAGATCAGTACCCCAGATTATGTGATATGATGATGAGGATACCAATTAATTGATGAGCTGATTGTGATAATTGACCCGTACCCAGCTATTGGGATGCCGTACGACGATGTACTGTACGAGCTTTATATTGATGATAGATCTGCACTCATGACTTGAGGATTATCATATGATATACTGTATTGTACGCGATACTATTGAGGCGGGATCACCGAATATTATATGTATATATATTTATATCGACTCAGATTTAGGTGGATTCCATACCCCTCCCAGTTGACTTGATACTTAGATCTGTAGTTTGCATAGTAGATGTTAGACTAGACCCAAGTCATACCTATTTCAAAAACTAACGAATCGGGAATATCTTAAAAACATTGTAGCCCTTATTTTACTAAAAATCCCGATTTGTCTTATTTCAAATGGCAAGCTGCATTATTATTCATTTACCATTTATTCTACGGCTCGCATTGCATTGCATGCTTATATGTCATTGATTCATATTCCTTTGTGCATATGCCTTTACATAGTTCCATGCTTATATTAGTGTTTCATGTTGCATGTATTATAATTCATGGATTTCGCACTGTGATATGGTTACACATGATGATTCTGGATTGTTTTACTCCTGCGTATATATATAAGTGGTATGGGACGCTGAAATATATATGTATACCCATAGTATATATATATATATATTAGTGGTATGGGACGCCGATATATATATACACCTACTTAATATATCATTATGATGATCTATGCAAACTTATATATGCTTTCCGATATATGAGAGTGAGAGCTGACCCGGACTGACGGATGCCCGATATATGAGAGTGGGGGCTGACCCGGACTGACGGATGCCCGATATATGAGAGTGGGGGCTAACCTGGACTGATGGATGCCCGATATATGAAAGGAGCCTATGTGCTCGGAGCCTATGTGCTCGATATGAAAGGATCCTTTATGGTCGATGGTATATTATATCTCCCCTACCCCACATTTATTTTATATGCATTGCATCATGTATTAGTAGTATCTGATAGAGTACCTTCATGGATGTTGCATACATATCGGATACATGATATATGGGATTTACTTTATATTGGGATATATATTTGTGTCGATGCTCGACACTGATTTTCTGATGACTTCATTCATGATACCTTCTACTTTCATTTCACTGCATACATACATCATAATTATGATATGTTATTACGTGAGGCACTGGCACGAGTTCTTGGCAATACACTTATGTTCAGATGTTACATTGCCACTTTACCATGCTTCAGAATTATTCATTTGAGGGATATATTATATCTGATCGTTTTGACTAAGGATTATGTCATGCTTTCAATTTCTGCTTGTAGATATTTTCTATTCACGAGTTGGCAACTCACCCCCGTTGTGCCACAGCTTCTTGCAGGTTTTGCCGTACAGGTTCCATAGCGGCATTTCTGGCACATTGCTTCATTTGCGGGTGATTTGCTTGGTAGGTGGGTTCTTTGCATCAGAACACCCTTGTATATGTATTATTCATTGTATCTAGAAATTCCATCAACCAAAACTTGTATATTGTTTCAGACTTAGACACTAATGATGTATTATTTCGACCTTAGAGTCGCGCTCAGTAGTATTACGATTTTCTTGCTTATTGGAGATTCTCTTAGGTTTTGATCTCGCCCTTCAGCGTTGTATATTATATTGCTTGTGTGGGTTGTGCTCTTTTTTTATGCGTAGTAAGTGTTTGATAAAATGCCTCAATGGAAAATAATTTACAAAATATGTTTCTTTACTCTTAAAATGGTTCTAGATTTATGGGCTTTTGGCTTACTTGGATCAGATGGAGTCCTATAGACTCCATATGGTTCAAGGGCCAGTCACGTGCTCTTTCGGGTCGTGACAAAGTTGGTATCAGAGCGCTAGGTTAACCTTGGTTCGAGTCTAAGTTTGACTATGTGGATCCTAGGGCGTCTATATATATACGGAACTTAGGCTTGACCTTACGGAACTTAGACTTAGTCGAGGGAGTATTAGACCCGAACTTTCGTCGCCTAGGATGACCCTTGGTTAATGGAATAGGTGACTAAAGTAGAGTGACGTACCGTGGGTATGTTCCGCGGCATACTTACGATACGCTACTCCGCTTAAGGAACCTTAGGATGTACATATTTTCGAGATCAGTGATTCTCTTCATACCCATGATTATACATCCATTTGAGATCCTCGATGCTATTAGTTCCATGTTCATACTTTCATTGATGCTGTTCCTTCTTAGGATCATGTATCCATTCTAGATCTGTTGTTTTCTTTCTTGCCATTGATCTGCTCTCTTCGATACTTGATTGAGGTTCCTGTCGCCATTGTTTGAGCGCAGTGAGCTGCTGCTAGTGCTACGGTCAGGGCGAGCTCGTCTGGTACGAGGGCTGACCATTGTGCTTCTGGTGACATGGGAACGTTTCGAGTTAGTATTGATGATTGTGACCTCTTGTGGAGGTGAGTGCTTGGTTTTACACCGGATGATCGGGCTATTGTTAGAGCTGCCAGTTGAGAGAGGACTGTTGATGTACAACATACCTAAGAGTTTATGATGTCGCCTACCGTGCAGACAGATGGACCAGCTGTTGCTGAGATTGATAGGATGTCGCTTCTGGTGCTTACGAGCTGAGATCGCCGGAGCTTCCAGGAAGATATGAGACAGATGATAGCTAGTCTACCCGATTTGAGAGATGAAGGTGATTCGTCCGATTTATGCACCGGAGCAGGTCCAGTCGAGTTAAAGATTTCCAGTGTGGAGAGTCTTACTCGGATCTAGAGCAGACCGATTTAGAGATGACCGCAAATGTATTGCCTTTCCTAGAGGATTGAGGCACTATTCATCGTACAGACGAATGAGCCAGTTGTTGCTGCAAATGACGAGATATCGCCCAGATGATTGGAGCTACTGCAGCATGAGTATATACTTAGAGATATGATGGAAGGTCGCTAGTCACTAAGGATGAAGGACTAGGATGTGTGGTTCGTTCGCTTACCGATGCGAGGTCATCAGATAGATTTCTTCCAGCTAGAGACGACTTCACGCGGAGACGTTGAGAGTCGACAAAGACGATCGAATGTCAGAAACCTGCTATTCCAAGTTTAAAGTATTCGGAAAGACATGCAGGCAATTCTATGGACCCTCTAGAAGAATGAAACCCTAACTCGACATAATGACCGTGTGAAAGCCTTTGAACCTTAGGGTTTGCGGCAGTTCTGCGGTGCCATTAGTGAGGCTTGGGTTTGCCCTTCTAAGGCTGGATCATTGATGCTGTGGTATGTACTCGATGCTGTTAAACTGTACCCAAGATGTTGAGCTCTTAGGGGATTAAGAGATTTTGACGAATCGATTTAATGGTTCGACTTCCTTCGGATCCTAAGTGGTGAGATGCATTTCTTGGGAGACTCCTGATACGAGGATAGCCGTTGGAGCGCAGTTCATGCAGCCACGATGAGACGAGTCCGAATTAGTCGACATTGAAGCAGAGTGAAGTAAAGAGTTCGCAAGAGATTTCGACGAGATGACGTTCCCACTCCGCTGACATCAGAGATGCGATACGCACGCAGAGGTATTGTATATGGATATACCTTCCAGAAGGAGTTGCAACAAGTATGCAGCCATTCCGGAACAAAATTTAGCTTCAGCAATGGACGATGACTTCCGGGCAATTCGGCAGGAATGAGATTTGAGAGAGAGACCTCGACAGGACCTTTCTGGAATACTATACGAGAAGACCTGGACCCAGGAGTGGTCATATTACGCACACCCAGCAGGCCAGAGTTCGGCATCGTCGACGAGGTAGTTGACCAGGTTCGGATAAAGGACCTTACCCAGATGCGTTGCGAGTTGATCGAGGAAAGACGCGTATTGAGTATTCACCCGATGGTTGGGATGTGTTCCCGAGGACCTGTTCGGCCAGACATCTTCTACAGAATGATGAAGCTACAGAGTACGCGATTTCGAGTCTGTGCGAGAGACTTCGGATTGATCGTGGCCAAGAACAGTGCAGTGCGTAGATAGAATGGCGTGAAGTCATAGTGGACGACGTTAGAGACAAGTGGAACCAGAGGTTCGTGCGAGACGCTGACGAGTTGTCATTACTTCCCGTCGAGACTAGAGACCTGATATGCTTACAGAGGCATTGGGATGCGACCAATTTCCGAGAAAATGCTGTGCTGAGGACGCTGATGTCCATCGAGCGAGAAGAGATTATGCAAGAGTACCAGCCTCCGTACAAACCGGCATAGGCAAGATCAGAAGAGACCTTGAGCGGGATTCCTTCCAGGACACTGCTGCGATGATATTTGCACCCAGGATCAGATGTGATATGCATTCAAACAATCAGAGGTCGACGCCAGTGACATGCTTCTTTACGAGTGGTCGTGAGGATTGACCGAGAGATCACCAGAGAAGTGCCAGAACGGAATCGTCCCTGTTAGCGCACCTGATAGGGCCGATGAGCCGATTGATTGTGAGATTGGTAATCCACAGAGAAAATAAGGACCCAGAGGCAGAGGACGCCAGGCTGTGAGCAAGAGGCAAGTAGATATCTTGCGCTGCTAGCATTGGATGCACCCCTAGTGTTTTGAGGTACGATTTTGGTGCACACCAGATGCACTAAATCGGGTTTCCTTATGCATGTCAGATGCACCTGGTTTTGCTGTCAGGCACACACGTTGCCTATGACAGATGTTGTGTGCACACCCGTTGCACCTGAATGGTACTTATGTGGATTCTGTTTTCCGTGCGCACCCGACGCACGGGGTATTCTTATATACGCTTTAGGATTGATGTTTTCGGAGCCCCGGCAATTTGGAGTTTTGCTGAAATGTTTTAGAATTTGGGGGTTTAAATTTAAATTCGGGGACCGAATTTATTTAAGGGGGGTAGATTGTAACATTTCAAAAAAATAAAATATTATTTTTTGGGAATTTTTATAATTTAATATTATTTTATTGAATATTTTAATAATTTGGTATAATTAAATACAAATAAATGGGAAACAATTATGGAAAATTCTAAAATAGGGTATTTTAGAGAATTATGCCATTTCTAAGTTTATATGATTAGTTATATGATAATTTAGTGCTAATCGCGATTAAAAATCGCTAATCGGGTTTTTTGGCATTTTGCGCAAAACATGCACATATCATCTTTTCTTACACTTGTGCCTTTTTCCACCATGTTCCTTTTGGGTTTACTATTTGAGTGAGAAGGAATTAGAGGGAAAAGATAAGGAAAAGAAAAAGAAATGGAAAAGGATTTTTATATTGAGATATGGGTGAGAGAGAGAAAGGGTTACCTTTGACTAAGACTTAGCCATTCCTCCATTTTCTTCACCATTCCTCTCTCCCTCTTCTTTGCTTGCTGCTCCTGCCTCTTCCCTCACTTCCTCCTCCTTCTTCAAGCCTCCGAAACACCATGATAAACTCATCAAAACCTCACTTCCTTTTTACAAAAAATGTGCACAAGCTTGCAAGCTATAGGATGGACCAAGAAAGCTTTCATTTTGGCGCTGTTAAGGATTCTTGGGGGTCTTATGAGGTAATTCTTTCGCAATTAGAGTGGTATTTCTTATGCTTAAGCTTCGATCCAAGTTTCATATCGATATTGTGTGTTTTTGTGGACTTGAGGAAAAATTAGTTAGGGTTTGGGGGAAATTTGTGTTGTAATGTGAAATTGAGCTCAGTAGAAGTTAGATAAACACCCTAGTGCATGAATTGAGACCCCAACCTGAGAGTTGAAACCCGAAATACGGATTTAGAAACCGATATCGGAAAAGTTATGAAATCTGGGAAGCTTATATGAGATCTGCTATCACCCGAGACATCCTAAAATAAAATTGATTGGACAGTGAGATGTGGAGGCACCCAGGAACCACCACACAAAACCCCAGCCCCCAACTCCTTCTTCAGGCCGCAGATTTATCCTGTTTGGCCGCAAATTGCGGCCTGGACCCCACCATTTTACCTCGTTCTGGTTCTGTAGCTCCTACATGTGTAGATTAAGCCCCTGGCATGTATAGATTTGTCTAATTTGACCTAGGGTGAAATCTGGAGCCTATTTCCTTAGTTGTTGTTTTGGGTTCGTGTTTCCGTATTCTGTATTTTTAATTCTGAATTTGTGTATTGTGTTTTACCTCGACTATTTGGCGTTTATACGACGATATCGAGGGTTGTTGATGGTTTTGAAGGCATTGTCCATAGGTTCTAACCTATAGATCATAGCGTATCGTTTTGGGATTCGTATGCCGTTTTAGTTTGGAATTGGTTTTGATACGCATTTGCGATATGTTAATGTGTAGGTACTAAATGAAGACTCCGGGACGACAAGCAAGCGCGTGGCGACGTCCACAAATGAAGACGCAAGGTGAGTAGATTATATCTACAGAGGGAAGTCGGGTGGATGGCGTATAGCACCCCCGCAGTCCGTAGTTAATATACTATATATATATATGATAGTTATAGTGTGTTGTGGATATTGTGTTAGGTGTATTATGGATAGTTTAGGGTTAGAAGCAACTAGTGTAGTTCATAGTCGCGAACCCTAGAATAGATTTACACCTACACGTACACCCTTACACATTCATTATACTTGCACTGTGTTTGATGATATTGGACGATATTGGAGGTGAGTTGATGATTTGGGCATTGTGCCACGAGATCGGTGATTTGATATGATTCGTTTGTGGGATACGACATGTGATCTCTAGCGGGCCTTGGAACGTGTGTTTACACACGCAGTCATATTGATGGTATCGGTTGTACTAGACTTAGATCAGTACCCCAGATTATGTGATATGATGATGAGGATACCAATTAATTGATGAGCTGATTGTGATAATTGACCTGTAACCAGCTATTGGGATGCCGTACGACGATGTACTGTACGAGCTTTATATTGATGATAGATCTGCACTCATGACTTGAGGATTATCATATGATATACTGTATTGTACGCGATGCTATTGAGGCGGGATCACCGACTATTATATGTATATATATTTATATCGACTCAGATTTAGGTGGATTCCATACCCCTCCCAGTTGACTTGATACTTAGATCTGTAGTTTGCATAGTAGATGTTAGACTAGACCCAAGTCATACCTATTTCAAAAACTAACGAATCGGGAATATCTTAAAAACACTGTAGCCCTTATTTTACTAAAAATCCCGATTTGTCTTATTTCAAATGGCAAGCTGCATTATTATTCATTTACCATTTATTCTACGGCTCGCATTGCATTGCATGCTTATATGTCATTGATTCATATTGCTTTGTGTATATGCCTTTACATAGTTCCATGCTCATATTAGTGTTTCATGTTGCATGTATTATAATTCATTGATTTCGCACTGTGATATGGTTACACATGATGATTCTGGATTGTTTTACTCCTGCGTATATATATCAGTGGTATGGGACGCTGAAATATATATGTATACCCATAGTATATATATATTAGTGGTATAGGACGCCGATATATATAAACACCTACTTAATATATCATTATGATGATCTATGCAAACTTATATATGCTTTTCGATATATGAGAGTGGGAGCTGACCCGGACTGACGGATGCCCGATATATGAGAGTGGGGGCTGACCCGGACTGACGGATGCCTGATATATGAGAGTGGGGGCTGACCCGGACTGACGGATGCCCGATATATGAAAGGAGCCTATGTGCTCGGAGCCTATGTGCTCGATATGAGAGGAGCCTTTATGGTCGATGGTATATTATATCTCCCCTACCCCACATTTATTTTATATGCATTGCATCATGTATTAGTAGTACCTGATAGAGTACCTTCATGGATGTTGCATACATATCGGATACATGATATATGGGATTTACTTTATATTGAGATATATATTTGTGTCGATGCTCGACACTGATTTTCTGATGACTTCATTCGTGATACCTTCTGCTTCATTTCACCGCATACATACATCATAATTATGATATGTTATTACGTGAGGCACTGGCACAAGTTCTTGGCAATACACTTATGTTCAGATGTTACATTGCCACTTTACCATGCTTCAGACTTATTCATTTGAGGGATATATTATATCTGATCGTTTTGACTAAGGATTATGTCATGCTTTCAATTTTTGCTTGTAGATATTTTCTATTCACGAGTTGGCAACTCACTCCCGTTGTGCCACAGCTTCTTGCAGGTTTTGCCGTATAGGTTCCATAGCGGTATTTCTGGCACATTGCTTCCTTTGCGGGTGATTTGCTTGGTAGGTGGGTTCTTTGCATCAGAACCACCCTTGTAAATGTATTATTCATTGTATCTAGAAATTCCATCAACCAAAACTTGTATATTGTTTCAGACTTAGACACTAGTGATGTATTATTTCGACCTTAGAGTCGCGCTCAGTAGTATTACGATTTTCTTGCTTATTGGAGATTCTCTTGGGTTTTGATCTCGCCCTTCGGCATTGTATATTATATTACTTGTGTGGGTTGTGCTCTTTGTTTATGCGTAGTAAGTGTTTGATAAAATTCCTCAATGGAAAATAATTTACAAAATATGTTTCTTTACTCTTAAAATGGTTTTAGATTTCTGGGTTTTTGGCTTACTTGGATCAGATGGAGTCTTATAGACTTCATATGGTTCAAGGGCCAGTCACGTGCTCTTTCGGGTCGTGACAGACTCGGTACGATGGCTGGATGCAATGCGGACCGTGATGGAGTCCATGTACACCAACAAAGTATGGACTTTAGACTTTGCTCCAGGTGGGGTAAAACCCATAGGATGCAAATGGATCTTCAAGAAAAAGATTGGTGTAGATGGACAGGTGGAAACCTATAAGGCTAGACTTGTTGCAAAGGGTTTTCGTCAAAGACCTGGTTTGGACTATGACGAAACTTTTTCTCCAGTGGCTATGCTCAAATCCATTCGGATCCTTCTTGCCATTGCCGCCTTCCCTGATTATGAGATCTGGCAGATGGACGTAAAGACGGATTTTCTAAATGGTAATTTGGAAGAGTGCGTCTATATGGATCAGCCAGAAGGTTTCAATCAGAGTGAGAGCAGCGGGAAAGTATGCAAGTTGCTTAAGTCCATTTATGGACTAAAGCAGGCATCGCGGAGTTGGAACATCTGTTTTGATGAAACGGTCAAAGAATATGACTTTATCAAAAATCCAGATGAACCATGTATATATAGTAAAATTGTAGCACGAACTGTCGTATTCCTCGTCTTGTACGTTGATGACATTCTCTTAATAGGAAATGACATTCCTATGCTACAATCTGTCAAAAGATTCTTGTCACACAGGTTCTCCATGAAAGACCCGGGTGATGCCTCTTACATTCTGGGGATCCGGATCTATCGTGATAGATCCAAGAGGATGTTGGGACTTTCACAGTCTACGTATATTAACATTATACTGAAAAGATTCAGTATGGAAGATTCTAAGCGCGGTAGTTTACCGTCTTTTCACGGAATCACCCTCTCCAAAGAGATGTCTCCCAAGACTGATTTGGAAAGGGATCGCACGTCTATTATACCCTACGCTTCTGCGGTAGGCTCTATAATGTATGGGATGTTGTGCACCAGACCAGATGTAGCTTACGCACCGAGCGTGGTAAGCAGGTATCAGTCAGACCCAGGGGAGAAGCACTGGATAGCAGTAAAGAACATTCTCAAGTACCTGAGAAGAACTAAGGAGATGTTCTTGGTTTACGTCGGAAAAGACCTCAAGATCGAGGCCTTTGCTGATTCCGGCTTCCAGAGTGACAAGGATGGCTCCAAGTCCATGTCAGGTTATGTCTTTACCCCCAATGGAGGGGCGGTGTGCTGGAAGAGTTCCAAGCAGGACACCGTTGCTGACTCGACGATGGAAGCGAAGTATATCGCTGCTTGCGATGCCGCAAAAGAAGCGGTCTGGATGAAGAAGTCCCTAACAGAACTTTAGGTGGTTCCTACCATTGTTGATTGATCAGTCGAAAATATTGCATTTTTAACACGACAATTTCCCTACCATTTGCACTCATCTAGAGGTGTTCGGTATTAATATAGCACATATTAGCAAAACAGCCGTAAAATACCAAATTACATGTGTTATACCTTAAAACCGACATTTTGAGGGAAATTGAGTGTTTATCATGGCATCGCATCATCTTTGCATAGCGCAACACTTGTTTCGAGAATCTATGCAGGAAATTGCAGGAGAAGAGCCAAAATTGTCAAAAGTACTGAGAAAAAATATGCCAAGTCTAAGACTTGAGATCTGGCAGCAATATAGAAAGCTTTATGAGATTAAACATATCAGAAAAATACCATGAGATCAATATAAAGCAACACTGGAAAATTAAAACAGAGAGGCAACCAAACGGCCGCGGATCCGCGGCCGGAGCAGGGCATGCGTGGCGGATCCGTGGCCACGTGTCAATGACGTCAGCATCTCTTCGTCTCGGTATTCTTCTCTTAAGGGCTACACTCCTTTAAGCCACTGCAAATTCCATAATTCTCCAGAAGTTTCTGCCAGAACAACAAGGCCCTTGGTACAAGCTAAACATCCTTAAGCTTCCAAAGCAAGCTACTTAACTACTTAAGCCTAGAAACTTCTCCATAAGCTCCAAGTTTATGAAGGAAGCTAAGCCTAACTAACTACCTCTAGAAGCTTCTACCTAACTACCAAGCTTATAAGGGAAGCTAAACTAAACCTAGCTTCTAAAGGAAGGTAATCCTAATCAAAGCTATAAAAGGGACCCTAAGGCTTCACTTCTAGGGTTGTTCAATAATTGGTTCTCCAATCCCCAACACAAGTTGAGTGACACAACTTGTAAACCTTAATCCCCAATTCAAAATCCAAAGCCAAAAATCAAGAACTCCGAGTACCAAATCAAGCATGAAGCCTTCGATCCTTTAGAAAGCGACGCCGGACTTCATCGGAGCAAGTGATCCAAGGAGATCCGCGACTCAAGGAGACGAGCGAAGCCGAAATCAACGATCGAGTTCTTTCCTCATTGTAGATCTTGAGAGAATTGTAACAAAATTGTTGATAAATAAAGGTGAAATTTCTATATCTTGCTTTCTTTACATTCTTGCATCATGATTCGATCTTAATTGTTGATTGTGTTTCGTGATATGATATTCGAGTAAAACTCCGCTCGTGAAGGAGTCGAGAGAATCAATAGATGATGATGACACAAATCTTGAAACGATTCTTAATTCCTATAAGTTTTGTAAACTCTTGTAAATTGAAGAATTGGCAACCTAGTTTCGAGCGATACTTTCTTGATTGTGTTCTCTCTTAATTAGTGATCCACGATCGATTCTTGAATTTACTAGAGGCTAGAATTTGAATGAGATTTATCGAAAGGACAAAGGGTGAGATGAAGAAACCCTAGTTTCTTCGAAAGATCCTTAAACCTCGATTAATCGTCATCGATCTAGTATCAAATCATTAATGGATAAGAAAACGTAATCAATAGATTTCATCACGTCTATAGATTTGATCGATTCCTACGAGCCTCACTTCGATTCTTGATTATTTGGATTGGATATCATCAATTCTTGATTCTTGATTTTTAAATGTTTTCTTGATTTTAGATTTAGATCTAGATAATTCTGGAACTTCAATCTTTTAAATCTTGAATTAAATTGTCTTTTCTCTTTTCTTTAAATTTCAATTCATCTAATTCAAATTCGAACGGATCTCACTTTCCCTGTGGACGATCCGCACTCGCTAACGCGCTACAATCGACACCGTTATTGATTGCGGTCAAAATATTTTTGGTTGTGATTTCTATACACTTTTCTACATACACACCGAGAATTCGTATCAATCAAATGGCGCTGTTGCCGGGGATAGTATGCTAATTTGTTCGTTTTTTAAATTTGAGTTGAAAAATTTATTCCATCAAAAAATTTTAGATCTAAATTCGCACAAACACTAAAGATTCGTTGTGGTTTGTTGCGAGAAAATCTGGAATCTGTGGAGCGAAGGGAAAAATTTTCAGTGCATTCCAGAGAGTTGAGTAAGTGATTAGGAGCAGCCTGTGAAAATTTTGTGCAGCAAACTCACTACAAGACCGCGTTTCCGCGGCATAAGACGCCTACCGCGACGGTTCCGCGGCAGGAAAGAGGCATCACTGTTCAAAAATTCTCAGGTGAATCCTTGACTTTCTTATCTCCTTCTCTGTCTGCTCCAATAACAATTTTCTGCAGGTTTTCTTTGCAAAAATTCGCAGCGCCGCAAAAGCAAAAATTGTGCGTGTTTGATCTTGGTTGTTTGCATTTTAATACGGAATTTAAGGGGCACGGCCAAATTCAGATTAGGTGGGGAGTTCATTACCCTTCCTAAGCCCCGAAAATCGCAAAACTGCATCCGCATTACCCTCATTAACTAAAAAAGATCTAGACATGACTCTAAGGACCGTCGCGCTCACTTACGATAGAAGGAGGTCGTGGGTAATCTATTGCTTATCCGCGTTTCTTTTGTGGTGTCTAAGGAAAGTGTGTCTAAGGCAAGTGGTTACTTAATTAGGCCCACTACTTACGTAATGGAGAACCTCCCACTTACCTGGCACTTACCTGGCCACAGGAGGGACAAAGAGGCAGTGGAGGATTGATCCTGCGACTTGTCTTCTGGCAGTTAGGAGCGGTCTAGAGACTTGACCTAGGTGACCACTAGACTTAGGGTTGTGTGTGCATTTTTTGTGATTTGCATCATTTTTTCAAAAATCCGTATCTTTTTCAAAACAAACACCACTTCATCTTTTCCCCTAATTATCTTAACTCTGCCACTTGTGCTAAACCCTTTAGTGCAAGCTCGGTTGGACACGGGATTCTAGTGCCTGTCTTGTCCGCGTTTTCCCCCATCGACCTTAAAGTCGGTATTTCTACCTTTTCTTTTTCCCACCACCACCGCGATGGACGGATTTCCATCAAACTTTTACACCACTCTGCCACCGCCCGCAGGTGCGCAGAATCCTCCACGCATTTCTCTCCAAGAGAGATGCTATACTTCACGTGTTCCCCTTCCCACCTGTCTTTCTATACCACCAGCCAATGGGGACAATTTTGAAATCAATCCCTAATTCATCAAACTGTTACCCAAATTTCACGGTCTTGATTTTGAAGACGCATACGTTTTTATCTCCAAATTCGAAAACGTATGCACAATGATTGGAACGTCACAACTGTCTGTGGATGCTCTGCGTTTACGTTTTCTCCCATTCACTTTGTGCGACTTAGCCGAGAAGTGGCTTTACAATACAACCGCACATTCTATTTCAAAATGGGATGAATTTGTGAAAGCATTCCTTAAGAAATTTTATCCCAATCACAAGACCAGCCGTGTTCGAAGCGAAATCTTCAAATTTACCCAACTTCCCAATGAACCATTTTGGAAATGCTTTGAACGGTTCAAGGATCTTCTTATCCAATGTCCTCATCACGGAATCTCCAGATGGGATTTGTGTCGAATTCTCTATGAGGGTATTGATCTCACTACTAGACAGATGCTTGAAACCATGTGTCATTGCCAATTCCTATCTAAAGATGATGGTGAAGCTTGGAAATACCTAGAAGATTTAGCTCAAAACACATCACAATGGGAAAGTGTTAGACCACCACCGCCTAGGGAAGATGTCAATCAGCTCAATGTTTCCGTCATAATGAAAGCCGAAATGGACACAATACAAAGGAAACTCGACGCTATAGAAAACAAAATCTCTTCAGTCTCCCTAAACCAATACACACTTCCCAAAACCGTGTGTGGCTGCTGTTCAAACCCATCACATTTGACGGAAGAATGTCCTTTGAATGTACCGTTTCAAGGTCACACTAATGCTGCATTTCAGCAAAGACCTGGAAACGATCCTTCTTCTTCCTCATATAATCAAGATTGGAGGAATCACCCTGATTTTTCTTGGATCCAACACGAACCTCAATACACGGATCTAAACCAGAACACTCTCCAAAGGGTCCCTCCACAGCAACAGCAACCACCACAACCGAGTCAGCACCCCTTCCAACCATAAAATTTTCAAAACCCGGCCAACAACTTTGATCTTTTTTCTGCCGGAACAAATAACACCTCTGCACTCGAACAAACCATGAATTTGTTTCTGACAAATTTCATGCAATTTACGGCAAGTTTTCAGTCTTCCGTCGATAAAATCCAGAAAAACTCTGACTCCCAAAGTGAGATTATTAAATCGATGGAAGAACAAATTGCACAATTAAAAGCCGAATTGAGTGCAAGAGAGAAAGGGAATCTTCCAGCTCAACCCCTACCTGATCCTGGACCTTCACATTACACTAATGTGGATGCATTTACCACGTTGAGATTTGGAAGAGTGCTAGACAATCATGAGGGTAAACAGATTGATGTTGAGGAATCAAGTGAACCCCAGGCTTCCACTTCCACTTCCACTCCCACTTCCACTCCCACTTCCACTTTGTTGGATATAGTGCCCTCAAAGTCAATTATTGGATCGCAGGCACGTGATTGCAATGATTGAGGAGGACCTATACCGGTAGGACAGTCTTACTCAAGATGATAGTATGCTATCTGGTTTGCCTTTATCAGTCATGTACATGTTCAGGTGACTGATTACATGTTACATGTTGATAGAGCCCTTAGGATCTTGCTTGACTACCAACAGTATGAGGGCGATCATATAAGTGAGAGTTGGGTGGTCTATAAGCATATCCTTAATAGTGGTCCCTAGTCGTGGAAGTTTCGAGACAGGGTATCGATACTCCGGAGTAGACTAGTGTATACAGTCGAGATCCCGACGAGGGGCGGTGGCCGGTCTCACAAGCCACTGGTGTCAGTTGGATCACCTAAGATGTATACAGGTACTCATTGGGTTATGAGTACACCGGACAGGACTCATCGGGAACCTGCTAGTTGGTATTATACATATCGTCAGATAGCAGTTCCCTGGTGACATGTGTACAGGTTAGTTCATCGACCTGAGGTCGTCATTTGTCTCGTGTGAGTTCCCACTGTGCTTTGATTTCTACCCTACCACGGCTCAAAGGAGTCGTGCAAACAGGTAGTTTTTGGGTACAGTCCCGAGCCACATGGAGGCACGTGAGCGGATCGACAGGGGATTCGTCTCTCCCGGTATTGGGGGTGGAGGTCGCGCTGTGTCTAGGAAAGCCATTACACCAAGTCCTTGGCCAAGGCAGGTGAGATTTACTGGTAGGTACTCCAGTAGTATCTCAGGGTGTTCAGGTCTTGTCTTCGACACGACTTATACAGCTATTGAGGGTTTGACGTTACTAGCCCCTAGGTCGGATATGCGATACTCATAGACGAACGGACCGGACTGTATATACATTGTCTCTGTTAGGCTCAGTAGGGTTTCTGGATGAGTTCGCTCATCAGCCTCCGTTGAGGTCAGTCCATGGGCAGCCGTTACGCACAGCTAGTGCCGCTGACGGCTTATGGTTAAACCCGCTGCCAGGGTACTGACGAGTCATTAGAGTCCCCCACAGATAGTTTCCCAATTTCGGGCGAAACGTTGTAGAGGCCGTATGGTTTTATGGCAGGGTTCGGAAAATGGACGTGCGTTTACGCACGTGTCATATTTCGGGCAGATAATACTGGTGGGCTTTGGTTTAAGCCGGATCCATGTATTATACAGAGTAGATATAATATCTTTGTCTCAGTTGTATTTGTATTCGGTCGTAATACAAATGCGGGTATATTTGTACAATTACGGGGTTATCCTGAAATTCGTTTCGGGGTCACTTTTGAAAGTTGCCAGTTTCCAGTTTTCTATCAGCCGTATTTAACATTCGGTTAAATACGGATTTATCTTTTCTTTGGATAAGTGTGGATGCTTCTAGAAGGTTCTAGAAGAGGTGATTAGGCTTGTGACTCATTTGTTCATTAATGGTGCTTTAATGGTGCATTTATTGTGTTCATACTTTGTGTTCATACATGACTCATTCTTTCATGATAAGCTTCATTCTTATTGTCACCAATTTGCTCCTACCCTCACCTCCCTCTTCACATAAGTGTGGCCAGCCCCCTCCTCTCTCACACACACTTGATTTGATTCATTTGGTTAAAAGATTATGATAGTTTCGGTGTATGGAATTTCATAGCTCATTTCATTCCATCACCCGTCTCAATTGGAAACTTCATTAACCGTTCGTCCATGACTTTGGACGAAGCGAGACAAAGTCTTCTACTCATTCTCTACATCAATCTTGGTCATCTCTTCTAGCAAACTTGATGACCGAGTTGCCTCGAGTCAGAGGCGGGAGCCGTTTAAAGATCCGATGACGTGGTACCACCTGGACGAGCAGATCGGACATCGACGAGATCGAAGCAGCCGTAACAGAGCGTGGGATGATGGTTAAAGAACGAAGGACTTGGATCGTTCGGTATAACCTTTCTTCCCTCTTTGTAGATTGTTAGTTTAGCGTTAATGGTAGATCCGGGTTATAGTATGCGATAGCGCCAGTTATAAAAGTTTGTGTTCCGCATTTTGGCATCTGAAAGACAACTGGGGCTCTACCGTAGACTTACATGGTATTAGAGCCACGCCATTAAGCTTTACTAACTTGTGCTAACGCGTTTAAAAGATCGATCGAACCGATTTTCGAAAATCGCAATTTTCAAGTATAAAGTTTCTGTTAATTTTCAAACTGGTCTAAAATTTTTTTTGACCATACCAGAAAATCAAGCAGGGTTTTTTAGGAATACTGGAGAAATTCGACCAAGTGATATCACTGTTCCACCGCGGATCCACGGCCCAAGCTAGGGTTTGGCCGCGGATCCGCCGCAGGAAAGTGAGATCAATTAGTCAATTTTCTACAGTGGATTCAATGTTGGAAATTGTGGTTTCTGGAACTGTTCATTTGGGCCCAGTGTTTTTTACTGTACAACAGATTTGCGTGGGGCCCACTTCGGGAAATTTTGTCGATCGAAATTTAAACGCGTTGGTTTACAGTGCTTACATTATATCTCCGACCGTGAATGTCATTTGATCGGTAAACCGCGTCTGATTGCTATAGTTCTTTTAGACGGGTTTGCGAACGTGACATTCGCGTTGATGTTCTGTGTTGTGCTGTGATGTTGCGGATTTGTCGTGGTGGATAGCAGTGTGCAATGGTAGTGCAGTTTGGATTTATTTGTACATTTGATATTGCGGAGCGAGCGTCCAACATGTGGACTGCCGTCACTGCTTGTTTATAATATTCTTTTGGGGCACGACCGGGTTGAGGTCGATGTACCCGTTGTACATATTTTTCATTACTGTACTAGGTTTTACCCCGCGACGGAGGGCACGGATAGCCGGGTTCTGGGGGGAAATGGGTCCGCATCTCATGACTTTAAGAGGCAGAGGGGCCTCACTCTAGAATTGGCAGACTATTCGCCGCACTCGTAGGGGGTACAGGTTAACCCAAGGAAGGGTGCTCAAGATTACCGAATTCCGTGAAGTGCCGGGTGGTCCATTCACTATGCTGTAGGGGGCTGCCTCGCTTCAGGTTTTGGCGGGTAACATGCCGCACCCGTAGGGGTCTAGGTTTCATTGCACATGCTATCCACACGACCAGGGGAACGTCGGGTTTAAGTAGCGGCTCTGTGAAACCCGGGGATCCCAGATTATCTGTATTGTTTTGTGATGCTTATTACTTTTCTGTAATGTTGCATATTATCACGCCTGGAGCGATTATTGTATATTGGTATATATACTATTAGATGTTGTATATGTTTTGCACCCGCGCTAGTCCAGTCCCCGCTCTGTCGTTAGTTAAGTAACCTAACGGGTGATGACGGGACCCAGTGACGAATGCAGATGGCATATACGTACATTTTATTTTCGTTCTTTTCTGGTGTGATTAATTGATGGGACTGCGTTGATTCTGATCAATGCAAAGTAAAACAAACCTGTTTGGATGTTGTTGGAACAATTTAAAAAGTGTTATTACAAAGATGTTTCCTTTTGTTTTGCACAGTGGTATTCGGTTGGAATATCCTGCACCTCATTCGACGAGGCAAGGGCCGATATCCCTTCACCGGGACCGACCCCTTGGGCAGAAGTTTGCGTCAGGGTAATAACTTCACTATAGTCGATTACAAGTTTCTTTGCATCGTGGTATTAATATCCTGCACCTCATTCCACGAGGAAAGAGCCGAGATCCCTTCACCGGGAGTGACCTCTTTAGCAAAGGTTTTCGCCACTATATTTTTATAAAAAGCTATCAGGTTCCTTCAACGAGATCAAGTTCATTACGTTAAAGGTTTTTCGCCAAAAACCAACCGTAGCCCTCCGTCATTTCTTATGGATGGTCAGTAGTATTCAAGCTATGTTTGTTGGCTTTCGTCAAGGCATAGTGTTTGGTAGTTGCTGGGGTATTCATTTGTTGCATAGATAGATGAGTTGGTTTGGGACAGTCGTATTACCTTGTTGGCTTTCGTCAAGGGTATGTACGGGTGGGTTCGAATTAACAAGATAATGACGGGCAGAACTTGACATGTGACTTATGATTTGTTGGCTTTCGTCAAGGTCATAAGAACATGGGGTAAAAATCATATCAGGAGTTTCTAAAGAAACTGAAACTTTCCAGACATGCGCATACCTTCTGGAGTGTGATAACGCGAGTGGATTCCGTCACGTTATCATGCGATGAGAGTTGGATCCCGATTCCCACTGATGAGTTGGTTTACTCTTCGGGTGATCCCGATTGATTCTTCTTTCAGGTTTGGAGGAGAATTTGATAGTACAGTGGGAGGTTTCCGGATTAGATAAAGTGATAACCATTCTGATCTAGGTTAGAGTGCACGCAGAGTGTTTCTTTTCTCTCTCTCTTTGGAAGCAACCTTTGACCGACCCTAGACTATGACTCAGTGACCAAGTTGACCGAACCTTCTTAAAATACTGGCTTTTGGATTGTCTAAGTTGCATAAGTCATTGTCACTCTTTCTTTTACCCTTTGCATTTCTCAGAACACCCGTATTACTACGGACATCCACTTCCATTGGATAGATCCATCGTATGGTTATATACGAACTCGAAGGGACTTCTTCGAGAATGGATCAAGGTTCAGGAGAAATATAATTGGTTTATTCAGTTGTCTTTTATTATCACCTTCTCTTAGGTTGCGAGGGCTCCTTGGTTTAGGAGAGTACACCTATTACGCTTATTGGATAGTCTTCTTCCAAACCATAGGCAGGTGCCAAAAGGTAGGGAATGAAGAAAACCAATTAGCCTAAGTAGGGTGTACAGAAGGTAATATGTAAAGAAAAAATAAAGGGATTAGAAAGAGGGCAAAATAAGTTGTGACTGTTATCATTCACGACCAAACCGCGTACTTCATCGCCACTCCTATTTCACCTTTAAAAGAATAAGGTATTATTCAGTTGTCTTTTATCATCACCTTCTCTCAGTTGCGAGTACTCCTTGGTTTAGGAGGGTACACCTATTATGCTTACTTGATAGTCTTCTTCCAAACCATAGGCTGGTGCCGAACGGTAGGGAAGGAAGAAAACCATTTAGCCTAACGATGGTGTATAGAAGGTAACGACTAAAGACAAATAAAGGGATTTGGAGAGATGGCAAAGAAATATACGGTTAGAGTCATGAATTGGATTATGGAAGAGGCTTTACTATGTATACCAGGATACCCCTACGAAACATTTTCATGTTTCAGTGCATTGTTAATGGAAAACTGTTTTCCCGATTAGATACTTACTCCAGGGTATGTATTTACCAGGTTTCATTCTCATATCTGTATGGTTTTACAGATGATGAGTGGGAGGAAGTTATTGGGAATTAGGTGATCATCCTCATTATATCGGAATTCGTTGTAATTGGTGATATTTGAGGAAATCGCCTGGGTACAGTTTTCAACCTACGACGCACAGGTTTTGAGTTATTCAACTCAGCGGACTTATACAGAGTATTGTATGTTGTCCAGTGTCCATCAGGACAAAGGGGTAGGTCCCCGTACTATATTCTGTTTACTTATGACTTCTCTAGTTTTTAGACAAGTGTTTCGTAGAAATACAAGGTCTAAGTTTTTAGAAGTTGTGGGTATAAGAATAAAGTAGAGAACCAGATGTCGCAAGTATCGGGATTCTTCAAAGAGATCGAAGATATAGATACTTGTGGTTGGTATTCAGATGATAGTAAAAGTTTTGAGAAACTTGTTTCTCTTTCAGGTTACTCATAATTGGATGGATTCCTAAGTTGAGTAATGCTGATTAGCCTCTCTCTATTAAAAGTTGATATGCACTGGAGACAGATGCATGATTAGAATCTGGTTCCAATTAAATAAGTGCCAAAGTTTCTATATTGGATATAGAATGATTCATATCTTAACGATGTTAAGGTACGGGGAGTTGTCCGGCTTATGCTTAAAACCATACTCTGGATAACTCAGGGCACGTTTCTGTAATGGCTGTTTGTGGGTTGGCCCAGGCTATGACGAGGGTTGACTTTCTACCATTTGGAAGATCAATAGTGATATTGTTCTTGACTCGCCACAGTTTTAGTAAAATGGATTTTTTCAGAAAACAGTAGTGGGAGTATGGTAGAACTAGAAGTGATTCCAGAACCGCAAACGATTACGAAAAATTTAATAGGACCTAAAGATTCAATCAGGTTTGACATTCCATTAGCCACTCCGCAGATATGGTGGGTAACCTCAGACACCCAAGAGGTACTCCGGTAGCCTCAAGGACGGTGACAGGGAGGTTTTTATCTACCCAGACTTGACACTACTGTTGTTCCAGGCTATGAGACCCGGTAGGAGGGTTGTTGTGGTCAGTGGGAGCAGCGGAAGCATAGTGGGCAAGTAGCTTATGTCTATTTATAGACTAGAGCAGTTATAGCGGAGATTGATCATCTAATTTTGATGTGACAGTCATGGGTTTGACTTCATCAGAATAGGGGATGGATCTGTTAAGAAGGTAGTAGGGTGTGATGTCTTGGTTTTTGGATGACATACACATAGTAGGAAGTAAAATTCCTATATTACGATCGGTTGTACTTTGGTCGTCACACAGTTGTTTCTCCAGACAGGATATGGATATAATATCTGACATTCTGGTTTCTAGATCTATGATTTTATATCTGGATTTGGGTAGTTTCCCAATGTGGGTAGTTTGACAGTATTCTAATGGTTTTTAGAATAGGTGACTCCTGGCATTGTGGTGTACCTGCAGGTGATGGAGTCACCCTCTCTAAAGGTGTCTTACAGACTAAAGGAGAGAGGGATGTGCATGATTGGCAGATCACTTGCTTAGGCAATTGAGTCAATCATGAGATGTCAAGTACTACACCAGATGTTGTTTTTTGCACTAGATGCAATAAGTTTGTATTAATCCAATCCTGGAGAAACATAAGGAAGCAGTTTTAGAACATAAGTGCATGTTCTACGGATTTGATGACGGCAGCCTTCTTCGGGAGACGGTTATCATTCCAGGCTTCAAAGGTGACATGGATGACAGAGTGATTGTCAGACTTATAGTTTTCCCTCTGACGAAGAGGGACTGTATTATGGACAGGTGGTCCAAGAGGATACTGTGGGAGGCATGGTGCAGGATACTGATTAGGTTCAGTTATAGATACAGTCTAAGAAGTTTGGATTTGGAGTTCATTTATGAACTAGGTCCCATCAGATATCCAAACATATTCTAAGACAGGTATTACTCAATTCGGGAGATGGCTTTCTCCGCGAACTTCAGATTAAGAGAGACATAGAAAGAAATATCAGGGCGGATCCACTCACTGAGGCTATTTCTCGAACACAATAGTTTTACAAACGGGCTTTGTGAAACTGATTAGTATAGGAGTTGGGTGTTGGTTTCACACGGGCTGTGAGTACGCGACATCACAATAATTAGCCTTAAGTGCAAGTGGGAGATTGTTGGATATAGTGCCCTCAAAGTCAATTATTGGATCGCAGGCATGTGATTGCAATGATTGAGGAGGACCTATACCGGTAGGACAGTCTTACTCAAGATGATAGTATGCTATCTGGTTTGCCTTTATCAGTCATGTACATGTTCAGGTGACTAATTACATGTTACACGTTGATAGAGCCTTTAGGATCTTGCTTGACTACCAACAGTATGAGGGCGATCATATAAGTGAGAGTTGGGTGGTCTATAAGCATATCCTTAATAGTGGTCCCTAGTCGTGGGAGTTTCGAGACAGGGCATCGATACTCCGGAGTAGACTAGCGTATACAGTCGAGACCCCGACGAGGGGCGGTAGCCGGTCTCACAAGCCACTGGTGTCAGTTGGATCACCTAAGATGTATACAGGTGCTCTTTAGGTTATGAGTACATCGGACAGGACTCGCCGAGAACCTGATAGTTGGTATTATACATATCGTCAGATAGCAGTTCCCTGGTGACATGTGTACAGGTTAGTTCATCGACCTGAGGTCGTCATTTGTCTCGTGTGAGTTCCTACCGTGCTTTGATTTCTACCCTACCACGGCTCAAAGGAGTCGTGCAAACAGGTAGTTTTTGGGTACAGTCCTGAGCCACATGGAGGTACGTGAGCGGATCGGAAGGGGATTCGTCTCTCCCGGTATTGGGGGTAGAGGTCGCGCTGTGTCTAGGAAAGCCATTACACCAAGTCCTTGGCCAAGGCAGGTGAGATTTACTGGTAGGTACTCCAGTAGTATCTCAGGGTGTTCAGGGCTTGTCTCCGACACGACTTATACAGCTATTGGGGGTCTGATGTTACTAGCCCCCTAGGCCGGATATGCGATACTCATAGACGAACGGACCGGACTGTATATACATTGTCACTGTTAGGCTCAGTAGGGTTTCTGGATGAGTTCGCTCATCATCCTCCCTTGAGGTCAGTCCATGGGCAGCCGTTACGCACAGCTAGTGCCGCTGACGGCTTGTGGTTAAACCCACTGCCAGGGTACTGACGAGTCATTAGAGTCCCCCACAGATAGTTTCCCAAGTTCGGGCGAAACGTTGTAGAGGCCGTATGGTTTTATGGCAGGGTTCGGAAAATGCACGTGCGTTTACGCACGTGTCATATTTCGGGCAGATAATACTGGTCTGCTTTGGTTTAAGCCGAATCCATGTATTATACAGAGTAGATATAATATCTTTGTCTCAGTTGCATTTGTATTCGGTCGTAATACAAATGCGGGTATATTTATACAGTTACGGGGTTATCCTGAAATTCGTTTCGGGATCACTTTTGGAAGTTGCCAATTTCCAGTTTTCTATCAGCCGTATTTAACATTCGGTTAAATACGGATTTATCTTTTCTTTGGATAAGTGTGGATGCTTCTAGAAGGTTCTAGAAGAGGTGATTAGGCTTCTGAATCATTTTTTCATTAATGGTGCTTTAATGGTGCATTTATTGTGTTCATACTTTGTGTTCATACATGACTCATTCTTTCATGATAAGCTTCATTCTTATTGTCACTAATTTGCTCCTACCCTCACCTCCCTCTTCATATAAGTGTGGCCGGCCCCCTCCTCTCTCACACACACTTGATTTGATTCATTTGGTTAAAAGATTATGATAGTTTCGGTGTATGGAATTTCATAGCTCATTTCATTCCATCACCCGTCTCAATTGGCAACTTCATTAACCGTTCGTCCATGGCTTTGGACGAAGCGAGACAAAGTATTCTACTCATTCTCTACATCAATCTTGGTCATCTCTTCTAGCAAACTTGATGACCGAGTTGCCTCGAGTCAGAGGCGGGAGCCCGTTTAAAGATCCAATGACGTGGTGACACCTGGACGAGCAGATCGGACATCGACGAGATCGGAGCAGCCGCAACGGAGTGTGGGATGATGGTTAAAGAACGAAGGACTCGGATCGTTCGGTATAACCTTTCTTCCCTCTTTGTAGATTGTTAGTTTAGCGTTAATGGCAGATCCGGGTTATAGTATGCGATAGCGCCAGTTATAAAAGTTTTTGTTCCGCATTTTGGCGTCTGAAAGACAGCCGGGGCGCTACCGTAGACTTACACACTTCTTATCCTATTTCGTCTAATTTACCATCTTCTTCGGAGCCTATTCTCCGTTTTCCCGAAGCCTCAAACCCACCACCCACTTCATCCTTCCCACCCCCACAAACTTCTCCACAAACGTTGGACCCAACACTTATTGATAGAGCTCCATTTCCAAATAGGTTGAGGCCCAACAAACCCAATGCCCAAATAGAGAAGCTTGTGGACATGTTTAAGCAAGTTAACATCAACATCCCTCTCCTAGATGCTATCCAACAAGTTCCGTCCTATGCAAAAACTCTTAAGAACTTGTGCACTAGGAAGAGGAAGACTCAAGTGCCCAAAAAGATATTCATGGCAAAGACTGTAGACACGGCTTTCCCCCAACAATTACCACGGAAACGTAAGGATCCTGGATATCCTACGATTTCCATTTCTATCGAGAAAAAACGCATCAACCGTGCTCTACTTGACCTTGGCGCAAGTGTTAACCTGCTTCCTTTCTCGGTATACGAGTAGTTAGGGATCGGAGAGTTGAAACCAGCTCCCTGCACTCTCCAGATGGCTGACCGATCAATCACCAAACCTAGGGGTGAACTGGAGGATGTGTTAATAAAAATCGGGGAATTTGTATTCCCTGTAGATTTTATTGTAATTGATACACAGCCTGTAGCAAACCCACGGAATCAAATTCCGGTGATTCTTGGTCGTCTCTTTTTGGCCACTTCCAACGCTATAATCAACTGTCGTAACGGCTCTATGACCCTATCCTTTGGGAATAGGTCAATTGAGCTGAACATTTACAAGTTGGGAAGTGTACCCTCTGAACCTACTGCTCAGGTCTGTTCTGTCGACTTAATGGATGTCGACAGCAGCGAATTTGACGATCCTCATGATACTGACCTTGACTCTTTTTATATGTTGTTTGACCCAACTATGTATCATACACATACGGACTCTTCCACCGAGATGTCCAGGTCAACAACTAACACTGATTGTGAACCGTTTTTGGAGTCTGAAGATCACCCCGCACTTTGTGATGACATTATTCTTCGGGGTATTGATGGGACTTTTGAGGAGATCTTCGCTGATGAACTCGCATTTTTGAAAGACACGGGTGTTGAGATGAATCATCTCCCAATCAATGAAATTGAACCTCCACCCCTTCTTCTGGACTATAAAGAGGATGCGAGTAATCCATCACATTCACTGCATCGTCTCTCCAAAATGAGACGCAAACACATTCTATTCCACCACTTACCTTTTCCCTACTTCTTCTTCCACCAACCAGAGCACCACATTGATAAAATCTTCGAATGGTTGGTGTTAACCTTCGGTCTTTGCAAAGCTTGGCATCGACCAAAATTTTTTTACCCCCTCTTGTGATTTTCAAAGCTTAACATTGTTTAACTAAAGTTTGGGGGGGTGTTTTCTGGCTCTTGAAAAGAAAATTTTTACTCAAAAATGATGAGCCAAAAATAAGTTTGGGGGAGGATCTTCACTTAAATATTTTGCCCCCATTAATAAATTTCCTCCCAAGCTTACAGGTTTTTTGAGATCTAGCGGATGGCAACAGTGAGGACACTGTTGAAAACAAGTTTGGGGGAGGTTTATGCTTATTTTCGCATCATTTGCATATCACTTTGCATAAGCACAAAACATTTGAAAACCTATAAAAATTCAAAAAAATTTCAAAAAAAATATAAAATTTTTTTTGTACACAAATAAGATAATAAAAGATTAGATAGTGAAAAATTACATCCAAAAGAATGAAAAAATTTAAGAAAACCAAGAAAATTAGAAGTTTTCTTAAACGAACTAGTAATAAGTAGTTATGAGCCGTTGTCCCAAGGGTTAGTAAAATGAAGGAAGTCGCTAATCTGAGGATAAAAATAAGTCTGAAAAATTGTTCCTATTCTGGAAGCCAAACATTTTGAATGATGATACCCTTCTATTCGCACTTACACACGTCTTGAAACTCGGGATAGTAGAGGATACCTTGAAATGCTCTTGTCTAAAAGACAAAGTATTAAGGAAATAAAAAAAACGAAGAAAATATAAAAGTGGTGAGAAAAATGAACATTGGTTTTGTTATCGCCAAGACAACAATAAAAAATATAGCGAGGGTGCCTCTTCACCTAGTGCCTTAGACCAACTGGTCTGGGAGTCACTGCTAAGCCTTAGGAGGTGCAAGACGAGGAAATACACCTAATAAGCAAGTACATAAGTAATTGGTCGGTTAGTACCTCAAGAAGTATTTGTTGCGCCACGGCAGCGCCCCGGCCTACTACTCGAGGCCAAAATGCGGAATCAAAAAATTTCTCTAAACTTTAAACCGGCGCTACCGCGGACAATAAACCCGGATCGTGACCATTAACCTATACTAGCTAACTAGAGATGGGGTGAGAGATATACCGAGCGATCCGTGTCCTCCGGTCTTCTCGTCGTCGTCCCGATCTCCCGCGGAATCTCCGTCCGTCACCTCCTCGTCGGAAAGGGCACCACGTAGCCGATTTCTTTTACGGGCTCCCACCTCTGGACCGAGGCAACTCGGGCGCGAAGTTGGCTAGCCGACGCGTCCAAGGGTACTGTAGGTTGTAGTGTAGAAATGCTTGTCTCATTTGGGGTAGTGAAGTTGCCATGGTGATGGAGGAATGATCAATGAACTTTGGAGAGGGTTAGAGAATTATGCAAGCAAGCAAAAATGAGATATGAATTCTTCTCCTCATCAAAAATGAACCTCTCATTTTCTCTCACCCAATTGTGGCCGACCCCCTCTTTGGAAATATGGTGGAGGAATCAACAACACAAGAAGGGAGGTGATGGTAGTAAAAGTAAAGGGGTGACCACATCCAAAAACCATGATAACAAGGTCAAATCTAAATCAAGATCAACTCTAATCACAAAGACATTATGTATAAAGCATCTCATGATGATAGAAGCCACAAATGCAAGAAACCCCTCCACAATAAGTTATTTGCAAACTTGCAAATAACCCCCTCCATCACAAAAGTCCGGCCGTGAAGAAACAAAGGAAAACCGGCCGGAACGGAATGCAAACTGGCAACTCCAGAAAACTGATCCCGTAATAAATTACAGGAAAACCCCACTACTGCATATACATGCCCGCATTTGTATTCCCACTGAATACAAATGCAACGAGACAAAATCTACACTGTCTAATACTAGGTTCCGGCTTAAGCCAAAGCCGGCTAGTAAAATCCGTCCGATCACGATTCGTGCAATACCGCACGTATCTGATCGAACCTTGCCATATCTCCATATGGCCTCTACAGCGTTTCACCCGAAACTTGAGTAACTGTCTGTGTGGGGGACTCTAAAGACTCGTCAATACTATGGCTGTGGATTTAACCACTAGCACGTCAGAGGTATTAGCCATACGTAACGGGCTACCAACTATTGACCAAAAGGGACGTCGATGAGCGAACTCATCCAGACACCCTACTGAGCCTGTCAGTGACAATATCCGTACAGTCCGGTCCGTTCGTCTATGAGTATCGCATGGCGGGCCTAGGGGGTTGGTAAAAGTCAGACCCTCAAAAGCGGTACAAGTCGTGTCGGAGTGTAACCCAGAACATCCTGAGATACTACTGGAATACCTACCAGTAAATCTCCTGCCTCGGCCGAGGGCTTTGTGTAATGGCTCTCCTAGACACAGCGCGACCTCACCCCCAATACCGGGAGAGACGAACCCCTGCAGATCCGCTCACTGCCTCCATGTGGCTCGGGACTGTACCCAACTAAAACCTGTTTGCATGACTCCTTTGAGCCGTGGTAGGGTAGTAATCAAAGTACAGTGGGAACTCACACGAGAAAAATGATGATCTCAGGTCGATGAACTAACCTGTACACATGTCACCAGGGAACTGCTATCTGACGTCTGGTATAATCCCAACTAGCAGGTTCCCGGCGAGTCCTGTCCGGTGTACTCATAACCCAATGAGCACCTGTATACATCTTAGGTGAACCAACTGACACCAGTGGCTTGTGAGACCGGCCACCGCCCCTCGTCGGGGTCTCGACTGTATACACTAGTCTACTAATGGAGTATCGATGCCCTGTCTCGAAACTCCCACGACTAGGGACCTTTTAAGGATGTGCTTATAGACCCCAGCTCCCACGTATATGATCGCCCTCATACTGCTGGCAGCCAAGCAAGAATCTTAGGGGCTCTATCAACGTGTAATAGCGACTCGTAAGGTCACCTAAAACAGTACACGATGATAAAGATAAACTAGATAGCATAATATCATCTTGAGTAAGACTGTCCTACCGGGATAGGTCCTCCCTCAATCTTTGCAGTCACGTGCCTGTGATCCAATAATTGACTCTGAGGGCACTATCTCCAACAATCTCCCACTTGCACTCAAGGCTAATTATTACGATGTCGCATACTCACAGCCCGTGTGATACCGAACACCCAACTCCTCTACTAGTCAGTCTCACAAAGCTCTTTTGCGAAACTATTGCGTTCGAGAAATAGCCTCAGTAAGTAGATCCATTCTGATGTTTCTTTCTATGTCTCTCTATATCTTAAGTTCGCGGAGAAAGCCATCTCCTGAAATGAGCAATACCTGTCTTGGAATGTCTGGATGTCTGATGGGACCTAGCTCATAAATGAACTCCAAATCCAAACTTCTTAGACTGTATCGTCAACTGAACTTAATCAGTATCCTGCGCCATGCCTTCCCTCAGTATCCACCTGGACCACCTGTCCAAAATACTGCCCCTCGACAGAGGGAGAACTATAACTCTGACGGCCATCCTGTCGTCCAGGTCACCTTGGAAGCCTGGAATGATAACCGTCTCCTAAAGGAGGCTGCCGTTATCAAATCCCTAGAACACGCACTTATGTCCTAAAACTGCTTCCGATTGTTTCTCCAGGATTGGATGAATATCAACTTATTGCACTTACTGTAAGAACAACATTTGGTGTGGTACTTGACATCTCATGATTGACTCAATTGCCTAAGCAAGTGATCTGCCAATCATGCACATCCCTCTCCCCTTTAGTCTGTAAGACACCTTTAGAGAGGGTGATTCCATCACCTGCAGGTACACCACCATGCCAGGAGTCGTGCATTCTAAATACTCTTAGAATGCTGTCTAAGTACCCTGATTGGGAAACCACCCAAATCTAGATCTATAGATCTAGTAACCAGAATGTCTTGATATTATATCCAAGTCCCATGTGGAGAAACTACTGTGTGACAACCAAAGAATAACTGATCGTAGTATAGGAATATCACTTCCTACTCTGTGTATGTCATCCAAATACCAGGACATCACACCCTACTACCTTCTTAACAGATCCATCCCCTATTCTGATGAAGTCAAACCTATGACTGTCACATCAGAAATAGATGATCTATCTCCGCTATATCTGCTTTAGTCTATAAATAGACATAAGCTACTTGTCCACTATGCTTCCGCTGCTCCCACTGACTACGACAACCCTGTGGCAGAGTCATGTAGATGTGCACTTCTAAAGCTAGTTTAGAACGACGCTATACTTATCCTCCTGCCTGGTCTCACAGCCTGGAACAATAGAAATGGCAAGCCTGGGTAAACAAGAACCTCCCTGTCACCGTCCTTGAGCATACCAAAGTACCTCTCGGGTGCCTGAGATTACCCACCATATCTGCGGAGTGGCTAATGGAATGTCAAACCAGATTGAATCTTTAGGTTCTTATCAAATCATCAGTAATTGTTTGCGGTTCTGGAATCGCTTCCAGTTCTACCATACTTCCACTACTGTTTTCTGAAAAATCCAATTTTATTAAAACTGTGGCGAGTCAAGAACAATATCACTATTGCTCTTCCAGATGGTAGAAAGTCAACCCTCGTCATAGCCCGGGTCAACCCATAAACAACCATTACAGAAACGTGCCTTGAGTTATCCAGAGTCTGGTTTTAAGCATAAGCCGGACAACTCCCCGTACCTTAACAATGTCAAGATATGAACTGTTCTATATCCAATATAGAAACAGAGGCACTGATTTAATTGGAACCAGATTCAAACCATGCAGCTGTCTCCAGTGCATGTCACCTAAATGGAAGGAGGCCGATCAGCGTTACTCAACTTAGGAGTGCTTCCAATTATGAGTAACATGAAAGAGAAGCAATTTCTCTTAACCATTACTATCAACTGAATACCATTCACAAGTATCTATATCTTCGATCACCTTGAAGAATCCCGATACTTGCAATACCTGGTTCTCTACTTTACTCATACACCTATAACTTCTCAAAACTTAGACCCTGTGTTTCTACGAAACACTTGTCTAAGAACTAGAGAAGTCATAAGTAAACCGAATATAGTACGAGGACCAACCCCTCTGTCCTAATGGACACTGGACAATATACAATACTCTGTATAACTCTCCTGCGTCTAATAACTCATTCACTGTGTGTCGTAGGTTGAAAACTGTAATATGGTTATGAAGAATTACACCGCTGTTTAATGTTCCTTACCTAACCATCCACTGATATAGGTAAAGGTCATAGGCATAATTTCAAAAATGTATATCTCACTCTATGAAAATAGACGTACAGATATATCAATTTGAAATTGGAGCATAACAATGGATATTCAAAACCAAATATTTGCCGTCTGGCAAACAACCCAGGTGATTTCCTCAAATATCACCAATTACAACGAATCCCGATATAATGAGGATGATCACCTAATTCCCAATAACTTACTCCCACTTATCATCTGTAAAACCATACAGATGTGAGAATCATACCTGGTAAATACATACCCTGGAGCAAGTGTCTAATTGGGAAATCAGTTTTCTTTTAACAGTACACAGTGAAACTGAAACATTGAAATGTTTCGATGGGGTATCCCGGTATTCCTGGTAATGCCTCTTCCATTATCCATATTCACAACTGTAACCGTATAATTCTTTGTCATCTCTCCAAATCCTTTTATATGTCTTTAGTCATTACCTTCTGTACACCCCTTTAGGCCAAATGGTTTTCTTCCTTCCCTACCGTTCGGCACCAGCCTATGGTTTGGAAGAAGACTATCCAATAAGCATAATGGGTGTACTGTCCTAATCCTAGGAGCACTCGCAATGCGAGAGAAGGTTAATATAAAAGACAACCGAATGAACCTTATTCCTATTTCTCCTGAACCAGGATCCATCCCCGAACTAGAACAAGTTCTTTTCGAGTTCGTATATAACCATACGATGGAGTATCCAATAAACTGTGGATCTTCGTAGTGATACGGAGTGTCCTGGAGAAATACAAAGGTGATTTAGGATAGGCGAAGAAGTACTTGGTTTGGTCGTGAATAGCAGTCGCAATTTACTTTGCCCTCTTACTAATCCCTTTCTTTGTCTTTACTTAATACCTTCTGTACACCGTTTAGGCTAAATGGTTTTCTTCCTTCTCTACCGTTTGGCACCAGCCTATGGTTTGGAAGAAGACTATCCAATAAGCGTAATAGGTGTACTATCTCCTAAACCAAGGAGTACTCGCAACCTGAGAGAAGGTAAAAGGAAAAGACAACTGAATAGTCCTATTCGTTTTCTCCAGAACCAGAAACCATCCTCGAATTCCTTCGAGTTCGTATCTAACGATACGATGGTTTTGTCCAATGGAAGTGGACGTTCGTAGTAATACGGGGTGTCCTGGAGAAAAGGGTAAAAGTAGGAGTGGCAATGAGGTTTGCAACTCTGACAATCCAAAAGCCAGTGTTAAGAAGGTTCGGTCAACTTGGTCACTGAGTCATAGTCTAGGGTCGGGTCAATGGTCGCTGCCAAAGAGAGAGAGAAAAGAAACACTCAGCGTGCACTCTAACCTAGATCAGAATGGTTATCACTTTATCTAATCAGGAAACCTCCCACTGTAACCTCAAATTCTTCTCCAAACCTGAAAGAAGAATTAGTCGGGATCACCCGAGGAGTAAACCAACTCATCAGTGGGAATCGGGATCCAACTATCATCGCATGATAACTTGACGGAATCCACTCAAGTCACCACACTCCAGAAGGTATGCGCATGCCTGGAAAGTTTCAGTTTCTTTAGAAACTCCAGATGTAAGTTTTTACCCCTAGGACCCAAGTGACCTTGACAATGCCAACATATCAAAGAGTCCTAGTCAAGTTCAACCCGTCATTATCTTGATTGCATTAAACCCACTTCTTACGAGTCCTTGACAATGCCAACATAACCGTACGACTGTCCTAACCAATCCACTTATCCATGCGACAGAAAAGCATTACAGAGCTACCGAACACTACGCCTGGGCAATGCACGACATACGTAGCACGAATACTAAGCAATGCTAATCTGAAATAACGGAGGGCTACGGCTGGTTTTTGGCGAAAAACCTTTAACGTAATGAACTTGATATCGTTGAAGGAACTGGATAACCTTTTATAAATATATAGTAACGAAAACCTTTGCTAAAGAGGTCACTCCCGGTGAAGGGATCTCGGCTCTTTCCCCATAGAATGAGGTGCAGGATATTCCAACTGAATACCACGATGCAAAGCAAAAGTAATCGGCTATAGTGAAGTTATTGCCCTGACGCAAACTTTTGTCCAAGGGGTCACTCCCGGTGAAGGGATCTCGGCCCTTGCCTCGTCGACTGAGGAGCAGGATATTCCAACTGAATACCACTGTGCAAAACAAAAGTGAACGTCCTTGCAATAACAGCTTTTTGAAAAATTGTTCCAACAACATCAGAATAGGTTTGTTTAGCTTGCATTGATCCGAATCAACGCAGTCCCATCAATTGATCACACCACAAAAGAACGAAAATAATGATGTACGTATATGCCATCCGCATTCGCCACTGGATCCCGTCATCACCCGTTAGGTTACTTAACTAACGACAGAGCGGGGACTGGACTAGCGCGGATGCAAAACACATACAACATCTACTAGTATATATATCAATATATAATATTTCGCTCAAGGCGTGATAAAAAGCAACATCACAGAAATGTACAGCATCACAGAATAATACAGATATCTGGGATGCCCGAGTTTCATAGAGCCGCTACTGAAACCCGACGTTCCCCTGGTCGTGTGGATAGCCTGTGCAATGAAAATCCTAGACCCCTACGGGCGCGGCAAGTCACCCGCCAAAACCTGAAGCGAGGCAGCCCCCTTCAACAACGTGAATGGACCATCCAACACTTCACGGAATCCGGTAACTTGGGCACCCCTCGTAGGTCAACCTGTACCCCCTACGAGTGCGGCGAATAGCCCGCCAATTCTAGAGTAAAGCCCCCTCCGTCTCAACGCCATGAGATGCGGGCTTGTTGCCCTCTAGAACCCGGCTATCCGTGCACCCCTCCTTGGGGTAATCCTAGTACAGAAAATAAAATATACATACAACGGGTACATCGACCTCGACCTGGTCGTGCCCCAAAAGAATAATACAAACAGGCAGTGACGGCAGTCCACATGTCGGACGCTCGCCCAGCAATATCAAATGTACATATAAAACAAAACTGTACTAACATTGCATCCAGGCTATCCCCCACAACCGATCCGCAACAACACATCACAATCACAGAACATCAACGTGAATATCACGTTCTCAAATCCGTCTAACCGGGCTATAGCAGTTAGACAGGATTTACCGATCAAGTGACATTCACGGTCGCAGATATAATGTAAATACTGTGAACTAATGTGTTTAAACTTTTCGGTCGATCAAATTTATCGAAGTGGGACCCAAGCATTACTGTAGCACTTAAAGAGAGTCTAGGCCCAAAAAGAATATTCCAAAAACCCCATTTTCAACCCAGGAGCTCACTGCAAAATTTTGGTCCAATGAATAGTAAAAATGGCCGCGGAACCGAGGCAAATACGTGGGTTTGGCCGCGGTTCCGTGGTGGAATAGTGAGATCACTCGACCAAATTTTCACAGAATGCTTAGAATTGCCTGCACATGTCACTGCAATGTACTGAAAAATTTTTGGAGACAAAAAAATTTCGACAGAAAACCGTGCAAATGAAAATGGGTTTTCGGAAAATCCGTTCGATCGAACTTGTAAACACGTTAGAGCAAGCTAGACTAGGTTAATGGCATGGCTCTGATACCATGTTGCGCCACGGTAGCGCCCCGGCCTACAACTCGAGGCCAAAATGCGGAATCAAAAAATTTCTCTAAACTTTAAACCGGCGCTACCGCGGACAATAAACCCGGATCGTGACCATTAACCTATACTAGCTAACTAGAGATGGGGTGAGAGATATACCGAGCGATCCGTGTCCTCCGGTCTTCTCGTCGTTGTCCCGATCTCCCGCGGAATCTCCGTCCGTCACCTCCTCGTCGGAAAGGGCACCACGTAGCCGATTTCTTTTACGGGCTCCCACCTCTGGACCGAGGCAACTCGGGCGCGAAGTTGGCTAGCCGACGCGTCCAAGGGTACTGTAGGTTGTAGTGTAGAAATGCTTGTCTCATTTGGGGTAGTGAAGTTGCCATGGTGATGGAGGAATGATCAATGAACTTTGGAGAGGGTTAGAGAATTATGCAAGCAAGCAAAAATGAGATATGAATTCTTCTCCTCATCAAAAATGAACCTCTCATTTTCTCTCACCCAATTGTGGCCGGCCCCCCCTCTTTGGAAATATGGTGGAGGAATCAACAACACAAGAAGGGAGGTGATGGTAGTAAAAGTAAAGGGGTGACCACATCCAAAAACCATGATAACAAGGTCAAATCTAAATCAAGATCAACTCTAATCAAAAAGACATGTTGTATAAAGCATCTCATGATGATAGAAGCCACAAATGCAAGAAACCCCTCCACAATAAGTTATTTGCAAACTTGCAAATAACCCCCTCCATCACAAAAGTCCGGCCGTGAAGAAACAAAGGAAAACCGGCCGGAACGGAATGCAAACCGGCAACTCCAGAAAATTGATCCCGTAATAAATTACAGGATAACCCCACTACTGTATATACATGCCCGCATTTGTATTCCCACTGAATACAAATGCAACGAGACAAAATCTACACTGTCTAATACTAGGTTCCGGCTTAAGCCAAAGCCGGCTAGTAAAATCCGTCCGATCACGATTCGTGCTATACCGCACGTATCTGATCGAACCTTGCCATATCCCCATATGTCCTCTACAGCGTTTCGCCCGAAACTTGAGTAACTGTCTGTGTGGGGGACTCTAAAGACTCGTCAATACTATGGCTGTGGATTTAACCACTAGCACGTCAGAGGTATTAGCCATACGTAACGGGCTACCAGCTATTGACCAAAAGGGACGTCGATGAGCGAACTCATCCTGACACCTTACTGAGCCTGTCAGTGACAATATCCGTACATTCCGGTCCGTTCGTCTATGAGTATCGCATGGCGGACCTAGGGGGTTGGTAAAAGTCAGACCCTCAAAAGCGGTACAAGTCGTGTCGGAGTGTAACCCAGAACATCCTGATATACTACTGGAATACCTACCAGTAAATCTCCTGCCTCGGCCGAGGGCTTTGTGTAATGGCTTTCCTAGACACAGCGCGACCTCACCCCCAATACCGGGAGAGACGAACCCCTGCAGATCCGCTCACTGCCTCCATGTGGCTCGGGACTGTACCCAACTAAAACCTGTTTGCATGACTCCTTTGAGCCGTGGTAGGGTAGTAATCAAAGTACAGTGGGAACTCACACGAGACAAATGACGATCTCAGGTCGATGAACTAACCTGTACACATGTCACCAGGGAACTGCTATCTGACGTCTGGTATAATCCCAACTAGCAGGTTCCCGGCGAGTCCTGTCCGGTGTACTCATAACCCAATGAGCACCTATATACATCTTAGGTGAACTAACTGACACCAGTGGCTTGTGAGACCGGCCACCGCCCCTCGTCGGGGTCTCGACTGTATACACTAGTCTACTAATGGAGTATCGATGCCCTGTCTCGAAACTCCCACGACTAGGGACCTTTTAAGGATGTGCTTATAGACCCCAGCTCCCACGTATATGATCGCCCTCATACTGCTGGCAGCCAAGCAAGAAACCTAGGGGCTCTATCAACGTGTAATAGCGACTCGTAAGGTCACCTAAAGAAGTACACGATGATAAAGATAAACTAGATAGCATACTATCATCTTGAGTAAGACTGTCCTACCGGGATAGGTCCTCCCTCAATCATTGCAGTCACGTACCTGTGATCCAATAATTGACTCTGAGGGCACTATCTCCAACAGTATTAACGGTCGCATGAAAGTGTGTGAGCAAATTCATCTAAATATTCATTAATTAAATAGTACTGAGGTGGATGGACAAGAGTATGATAGCTTGAATTGAATTCTCCGGGTGTAGGAATGTTCTTTACACACACGTAGGGTTATATGATCGATGTTTGGAAGAAAGATAGGAATGAAGAATAAAGACGATGTTTTATTGAGGGATGATTTGATTTCTAACATTTTTTCATGACCATTAAGATAGGGCTCATGACAACCGAAAAGCTAGAATAGTTGGAAACTCTAATTTTCAAAGTCTTTCTTTTACAATTCTTATCTTTAAATGTAACTTTCACGGTCTTCCTTTTATTATTGGATTTTATGAGTGCAATCCGCTGAAAACCCTCAGGAGACAACATTCCTCCTACTAGGGACACCTAGAGGTTTAAATGCTTGTTGCACGTGCTCAGTGCAATCGTGTTGCCTACGAAAGTGTGCTAGTTAGTTTTTCTCTTTCTTTATTTTCTCTTTCTCTTTTTATTAAAACAGTTCGCTCGAGACGACCGAAAATAAATTTGGGGGAATTTGATCAGTCGAAAATATTGCATTTTTAACACGACAATTTCCCTACCATTTGCACTCATCTAGAGGTGTTCGGTATTAATATAGCACATATTAGCAAAACAGCCGTAAAATACCAAATTACATGTGTTATACCTTAAAACCGACATTTTGAGGGAAATTGAGTGTTTATCATGGCATCGCATCATCTTTGCATAGCGCAACACTTGTTTCGAGAATCTATGCAGGAAATTGCAGGAGAAGAGCCAAAATTGTCAAAAGTACTGAGAAAAAATACGCCAAGTCCAAGACTTGAGATCTGGCAGCAATATAGAAAGCTTTATGAGATTAAACATATCATAAAAATACCATGAGATCAATATAAAGCAACACTGGAAAATTGAAGCAGAGAGGCAACCAAATGGCCGCAGATCCGCGGCCGGAGCAGGGCATGCGCGGCGGATCCGCGGCTACGTGTCAGTGACGTCAGCATCTCTTCGTCTCAGAATTCTTCTCTTAAGGGATACACTCCTTTAAGCCACAGCAAATTCCATAATTCTCCAGAAGTTTCTGCCAGAACAACAAGGCCCTTGGTACAAGCCAAACATCCTTAAGCTTCCGAAGCAAGCTACTTAACTACCTAAGCCTAGAAGCTTCTCCCTAAGCTCCAAGTTTATGAAGGAAGCTAAGCCTAACTAACTACCTTTAGAAGCTTCTACCTAACTACCAAGCTTACAAGGGAAGCTAAACTAAACCTAGCTTCTAAAGGAAGGTAATCCTAATCAAAGCTATAAAAGGGACCCTAAGGCTTCACTTCTAGGGTTGTTCAATAATTGGTTCTCCAATCCCCAACACAAGTTGAGTGACATAACTTGTAAACCCTAATCCCCAATTCAAAATCCAAAGCCAAAAATCAAGAACTCCGAGTACCAAATCAAGCATGAAGCCTTCGATCCTTTAGAAAGCGACGCCGGAATTCATCGGAGCAAGTGATCCAAGGAAATCCGCGACTCAAGGAGACGAGCGAAGCCGAAATCAACGATCGAGTTCTTTTCTCATTGTAGATCTTGAGAGAATTGTAACAAATTTGTTGATAAATAAAGGTGAAATTTCTATATCTTGCTTTCTTTACATTCTTGCATCATGATTCGATCTCAATTCTTGATTGTGTTTCGTGATATGATGTTCGAGTAAACTCCGCTCGTGAAGGAGTCGAGAGAATCAATAGATGATGATGACACAAATTTTGAAACGATTCTTAATTCCTATAAGTTTTGTAAACTCTTGTAAATTGAAGAATCGGCAACCTAGTTTCGAGCGATGCTTTCTTGATTATGTTCGCTCTTAATTAGTGATCCACGATCGATTCTTGAATTTACTAGAGGCTAGAATTTGAATGAGATTTATCGAAAGGACAAAGGATGAGATGAAGAAACCCTAGTTTCTTCGAAAGATCCTTAAACCTCGATTAATCGTCATCGATCTAGTATCAAATCATTAATGGATAAGAAAACGTAATCTATAGATTTCATCACGTCTATAGATTTGATCGATTCCTACGAGCCTCACTTCGATTCATGATTATTTGGATTGGATATCATCAATTCTTGATTCTTGATTTTTAAATGTTTTCTTGATTTTAGATTTAGATCTAGATAATTCTTGAACTTCAATCTTTTAAATCTTGAATTGAATTGTCTTTTCTCTTTTCTTTAATTTTCAATTCATCTAATTCAAATTCGAACGGATCTCACTTTCCCTGTGGACGATCCGCACTCGCTAACGCACTACAATCGACACCGTTATTGATTGCGGTCAAAATATTTTTGGTTGTGATTTCTATACACTTTTCTACATACACACCGAGAATTCATATCAATCATTGATCCAATATCGCTGTATTGCGACAACAACGGAGCTATAGCTTTAGCGAAGGAACCCAGGTCCCATCAGAAGCCCAGACACATCTTAAGGCGGTATCACCTGATCAGGGAGATCATAGATCGACAGGAGATCGAGGTCCGGAGAGTTCCTAAAGAGGAGAACACTGTTGATCCATTTACTAAAGCCTTACCTGAGATTCAGTTCGAGAGGCTACTCGAGATGATAGGTCTTCGATACGCCAGTACATGGCCCTAGTGCAAGTGGGAGATTGTTAGTGTATATGCCCTAGGGGCCATTATTGTATCATACTAGCTTGTATATTACTTAATGGAAGCTCGGGATATTCACAGTTATATTAACAGTCTTGCTAAACATGGCAGTATGCTACTTGGTTTATGTCTATTTTAATATGTGCATATGTTAGCATATCGAGAATACATATTGATAGAGCCCTTAGGATCTTGTTTGACTACCAGCGTTGTGATGGCAGTCACACTAGTGGCGGCTGGGTAGTCTACAAGCACATCCTTTTTCAGGTCCCTAGTCATAGGATTATTGAGACAGGGCATCGATACTCCGGAGTAGACTAGTGTGTACGCTTCTCATCCCAATTGGGGAGATGGTTTGTCCCACAGCCATCAGTACGTCGTACTGGAGATAGTATACAGGTGCTCGTTGGGTTACGGGTACACCGGACAGGACTCGCAGGGAACTGTTGGTTGGTATTATACCCGTCGTCAGTTAACAGTTCCCAGGTGACATGAGTACAGCATAGTCCGCAGACTTGACACGCTGCTTCGCCTCGGGTGTGTTCCCACTGTTCTTAGATTCCAACCCTACCACGGCTCAAAGGAGTCGTGCAAACAGGTAGCAGTTGGGTGCAGTCCCGAAGCACTTGGAGGCAGTGGCGGTTAGATAGGATTCGTCTCTCCCGGTATTGGGAGTTGATATCGCGCTGAGTTTGGAGAGCCATTACGCAAAGTCCCTGACCAGGGCAGGCGAGATTTACTGGTAGGTTTTCCAGTAGTTTCTCAAGGTGTAATGGGCTTCGCTCCAACACGACTTATACCGCTTTTAGGGGACTGACGCTTGCCGCCCCTTAGGCCCGATATGCGATAGTCATAGACGAACAGACCGGACTGTACGGAGATTATCACATCAGGCTCAGTAGGAGTTCGGATGGGTTTCCTCATCGGCCTTCTTATCGATATCTACCTGGGGACCGTTACGTACAGCTAGTGCCGCTTGCGGTCTATGGTTAAACCCACTGCCAGCGTAGTAGTCGAGTCTTTAGAGTCCCATACAGAGAGTTTCCCTGCTTCGGACGAAACGATATAGAGGTCGTATGGTTTTACGACAGGGTTCGGACACATACGTGTTTTTATGCACGTACGATGTTCGGACAGTTTATACTAGCGGGCTTTAGTTTAAGCCAGATTCTAGTATTGGATTATTGGATTTATACAATCTCAGTATTTCCGTGTTTTCACGGATGGGATGGGCATTCTCGTAATTTGTTGAGAAGTTTCTAGAAGATTGATGAGTTGGAGGCTTAGGTGGAATTTGCATTAATTGGATTAATAACTCATGGTGTGATTCATCCAAAGGAGTTAATTATGCATTTATTGCTTAATGACTCATGGGATGAATCACACAAGGTGATTTAATGAAGCAAGATGATATTATTATTTGTTATTCATTTAATAAATATCTTATGCTTCATATATTCACACAAGATATATTTTTTCAATATCATTCTCACTCTCACTTTCTCTCTCCTCAAGCTCTCTCTCTTCAAGAACTAACCCTAATCTCTCATGTGTTGAGATCCCAGGGTTAGCAAGACTAATAGATCCCTAATCCTATTCTATATCCTCTAGGTTACTTTGATTAGCACTCATAGAAACCTAGTTACCTCAAGTGCGAGGTTAAAGCTTGGAGAAGTAGCTCTCGGGTGGATCTTCTATCACATCGAGGAGGCCGACGAGGAGGTGGTCTACGAGAACAAGAAGGACTTGGTTCATTAGGTATAATCATCTTTCATAGTAGCTACTGACTTCTATGTTGTTGTTAAGTTTGGCAAAGATCCGTAAAGTTAGTCGATGTTAGTTTAAACAAAATGATTGTTTTACCTATTCCGCCTCCCCGCATCATGTGGGGTGTCTAACGTCGACTTACACCGCGAACACGTAGGGTGTTGGAGATAGTGCCATCAGAGTCAATTATTGGATCACAGGCACGTGATTGCAATGATTGAGGGAGGACCTATACCGGTAGGACATTCTTACTCAAGATGATAGTATGCTATCTGGTTTATCTTTATCATCGTGTACTGCTTTAGGTGACCTTACAGGTCACTATTGCACGTTGATAGAGCCCCTAGGATTCTTGCTTGACTACCAGCAGTATGAGGGCGATCATATACGTGGGAGCTGGGGTCTATAAGTACATCCTTAAAAGGTCCCTAGTCGTGGGAGTTTCGAGACAGGGCATCGATACTCCAGAGTAGACTAGTGTATACATTTGAGACCCCGACGAGAGGCGCTGGCCGGTCTCACAAGCCACTGGTGTCAGTTGGTTCACCTAAGATGTATACAGGTGCTCATTGGGTTATGAGTACACCGGACAGGATTCGCCGGGAACATGCTAGTTGGTCTTATACCTGACGTCAGATAGCAGTTCCCTAGTGACATGTATACAGGTTAGTTCATCGACCTGAGATCGTCATTTGTCTCGTGTGAGTTCCCACTGTGCTTTGATTACTACCCTACCACGCTCAAAGGAGACGTGCAAACAGGTTTTAGTTGGGTACAGTCCCGAGCCACATGGAGGCAGTGAGCGGATCTGCAGGGGTTCGTCTCTTACGGTATTGGGGGTGAGGTCGTTCTGTGTCTAGGAGAGCCATTACACAAAGACCTCGGCCGAGGCAGGAGATTTACTGGTAGGCATTCCAGTAGTATCTCAGGGTGTTCTGGACTACACTCCGACACGACTTGTACCGCTTTTTGGGGTCTGACTTTTAGCAACCCCCTAGGCCCGCTATGCGATGCTCATAGACGAACGGACCGGACTGTACGTATATTATCACTGACAGGCTCAGGAGGGTGTCAGGATGAGTTCGCTCATCGACGTCCCTTTTGGTCAATACCTGGTAGCCCGTTACGTATTGGCTAATACCTCTGATGTACTAGTGGTTAATTCCACAACCAAAGTATTGACGAGTCTTTAGAGTCCCCCATAGACCGTTTTCTTATGTTTCGGGCGAAACGCTGTAGAGGCCGTATGGAGATATGGCTGGGTTTGATCAGATACGTGTGGTACTGCACGGATCAAGATCGGACGGTTTTTACTAGTGGGTTTTGGTTTAAGCCGGATCCTAGTATTGTACAGTGTAGATTTTGTCTCTTTGCATTTGTATTCAGTGGGAATACAAATGCGGGTATGTATATACAGTTGCAGGGTTTTCCTGTAATTTATTACGGGATCAGTTTTCTGAAGTTGCCAGTTTGTATTCCGTTCCGGCCAGTTTTCCCTTGTTCCTTTACGGCCGGATTTTTCCGATGGAGGGGGTTATTTGCAAGTGTGCAAATTATCTTTTGTGGAGGGGTTTCTTGTAAATGGTGGCTTCATGATGGTTCTTTCATCATGAGATTCCATTTTAATCTCATCCTTTGCATTTATTGTGATTGGTTATGAAAGGAGTTGATTAGGAAATGGTGTGACATTTTTCTTTTCTTGAGATATCACATTTGTATATGCCTTTCTCTCTCTCTCTCTCTCTTCTCCTCATTCTTGAGTTTTTGGTCGGCCATATTTTGAGTGGGTGAGGGATTGATTTTGGTGAGGGAAAAAGATTATCATTCATTTTTGCAAGCCACAAAAGTCATATATCTCCATTTCAAAGTTCTTCTTCTCTTCCTCAATCCTCAAGGCAACTTCAACCCCATGAGACATACCTCTCTACACTTGCCTACAGCATTCCTTGGGCACGTCGGCTCGCCAACTTCGTGCCCGAGTTGCCTCGGTCCAGAGGTGGGAGCCCGTAAAAGAACCCGGCGTTGTGGTGCCCGTTCCGACGAGGAGCTGAAGACCGGAGATTCCGCGAGGAGATCGGAGTGGAGGCCGAAGACCGAAGGACATGGATCGCTCGGTATAGCTTCCTTCCCTTTTTCTAGTTTGCTAGAGTTAGATTAATGGCCCGATCCGGGATTTTAGTGCGCGGTGGTGCCGGTTTCTAGTTTTTAGAAAAGTTTCGTTTCCGCATTCCGACGTCGGATTGACGGCCGGGCCGCCGCCGTGCACTTACACTGGTATCAGAGCCCCGCCATTAACCTAGTCTAGCTTGCTCTAACGTGTTTACAAGTTCGATCAAACGGATTTTCCAAAAACCATATTTCCATGTCGTACTTTTTGTCGAATTTTTCTGTGCTCTAAAAATTATTTGGTACATTGGAAAATTACGTGCAGGGTTTTTTATGAATTCTGTGAAAATTTGGTACGCTGATGTTACTGTAGCGCGGAGGTTTAGCGGCCAAACCACGTTTTGGCCGCGGAACCGCCACCGTTTTGTGGCCAAACCGTACCAAATTTCTACAGTGGTTTACTGACATGGAAATAGGGTTTCTGGTATATTCTTTTTGGGCCCAGATGTTTTTGAGTGCTACAGTTGTGCTTGGGGCCCACTTCGGAAAATTCAGCCGATCGAAAATTTTAAACATGTTAATTCACAGTATTTACATTATATATGCAACCGTGAATGTCATTTGATCGGTAAATCCTGTCTATCTGCTATAGCTCTTTTAGACGGATTTGCGAACGTGACATTCACGTTGATGTTCTGTGTTGTTGCGGATTGGTCGTGGGGGATAGCCTGGATGCAGTGTTAGTAAAGTTTGGTTTATTATGTACATTTGATATTGCGGGGCGAGCGTCCGACATGTGGACTGCCGTCACTGCCTGTTTGTATATTATTCTTTTGGGGCACGACCGGGCTGAGGTCGATGTACCCGTTGTATATTTTACTTTCTGTACTAGGATTACCCCAAGGTGGGGTGCACGGATAGCCGGGTTCTAGAGGGAAACGAGCCCGCATCTGATGGCTTTGAGACGGAGGGGGGTTTACTATAGAATTGGCGGGCTACTCGCCGCACTCGTAGGGGGTATAGGTTGACCCAGGAGGGGTGCCCAAGTTATCGGATTCCGTGAAGTGCTGGGTGGTCCATTCACGTTACTGAAGGGGGCTGCCTCGCTTCAGGTTTTGGCGGGTAACTTGCCGCGCCCGTAGGGGTCTAGGATTTCATTGCACAGGCTATCCACACGACCAGAGGAACGTCGGGTTTCAGTAGCGGCTCTATGAAACCCGGGGATCCCAAATATCTGTATTGTTCTATGATGCTTATTACATTTCTGTGATGTTGTATTTTATCACGCCTTGAGCGAATATTATATATTGATCTATATACTAGTAGATGTTGTATATGTTTTGCAACCGCGCTAGTCCAGCCCCCGCTCTGTCGTTAGTTAAGTAACCTAACGGGTGATGACGGGACCCTGTGGCGAATGCGGGTGGCATATACGTACATCATTATTTTCGTTCTTTATTGGTGTGATCAATTGATGGGACTGCGTTGATTCGGATCAATGCAAGCTAAACAAACCTATTCTGATGTTGTTGGAACATTTTTCAAAAAGCTGTTATTGCAAGGGCGTTCTCTTTTGTTTTGCACAGTGGTATTCGGTTATGAATATCCAGCACCTCAGTCGACGAGGCAAGGGCCGGGATCCCTTCACCGGCAGTGACCCCTTGGACAGAAGTTTGCGTCAGGGTAATAACTTCACTATAGTCGTTTACTTTTGCTTTGCATCGTGGTATTCAGTTGGAATATCCCGCACCTCATTCCACGGGGAAAGAGCCGAGATCCCTTCACCGGGAGTGACCTCTTTAGCAAAGGTTTTCGTCACTATTATTTTAAAAAGCTATCCGGTTCCTTCAACGATATCAAGTTCATTACGTTAAAGGTTTTTCGCCAGAAACCATTCGTAGCCCTCCGTCATTTCAGACGGGTAGCACGTAGTATTCATGCTATGTTTGTTGTCCTTCGTCAAGGCATAGTGTATGGTAGCTGCTTGTTACCTTTCTGCTGCATAGATAGATGCGTTGGTTTGGGACAGTCGTATAGCCTTTTTGACCTTCGTCAAGGGCTTGTACGGGTGGGTTCAAATTAACTTGGACAATGACGGGTAGAACTTGACATGTGACTTATGATTTGTTGGCCTTCGTCAAGGTCATAAGAGCATGGGGCAAAAATCACATCGGGAGTTTCTAAAGAAACTGAAACTTGCCAGATATGCGCATACCTTCTGGAGTGTGATAACGTGAGCAGATTCCGTCACGTTATCATGCGATGATAGTTGGATCCCGATTCCCACTGATGAGTTGGTTTACTCCTCGGGTGATCCCGACTAATTCTTATTTCAGGTTTGGGGAAGAATTTGACGTTACAGTGGGAGGTTTCCTGATTAGATAAAGTGATAACCATTCTGATCTAGGTTAGAGTGCACGCTGAGTGTTTCTTTTCTCTCTCTCTTTGGCAGCGACCATGACCCGACCCTAGACTATGACTCAGTGACCAAAATTAACCGAACCTTCTTAAACACTGGCTTTTGGATTGTCAGAGTTGCAAACTTCGTTGCCACTCCTACTTTTACCCTTTTCTCCAGGACACCCCGTATTACTACGAACGTCCACTTCCATTGGACAAAACCATCATATGGTTATATACGAACTCGAAGGAATTTATTCAAGGATGGTTTCCGGTTCTGGAGAAAACGAATAGGACTATTCAGTTGTCTTTTCCTTTTACCTTCTCTCACATTGCGAGTGCTCCTTGATTCAGGAGATAGTACACGTATTACGCAAATTAGATAGTCTTCTTCCAAACTTTAGGCTGGTGCCGAACAGTGGGGAATGAAGAAAACTAATTAGCCTAACGGTGGTGTACAGAAGGTATTAAGAAAAGACATATCAAGGGATTAGTAAAAGGGCAAAGTAAATTGCGACTGCTATTCACGACCAAACCAAGTATTCCTTCGCCAATCCTAAATCACCTTTGTATTTCTCCAAGACACTCCGTATCACTACGAAGATCCACAGTTTATTGGATACTCCATCGTATGGTTATATACGAACTCGAAAGGAACTTGTTACAGTTCGGGGATGGATTCTGGTTCAGGAGAAATGGAAATAAGGTTTATTCGGTTGTCTTTTATCTTCACCTTCTCTCGCATTGCGAGTAATCCTAGGATTAGGACAGTACAACCATTGTGCTTATTGGATAGTCTTCTTCCAAACCATAGGCTGGTGCCGAACGGTAGGGAAGGAAGAAAACCATTTAGCCTAAGAGGGTGTGCAGAAGGTAATGACTAAAGACATATAAAGGGATTTGGAGAGATGACAAAGAATTATACGGTTACAGTTGTGAATCTGGATAATGGAAGAGGCATTACTAGGAATACCGGGATACCCCATCGAAACATTTCAATGTTTCAGTTTCACTGTGTACTGTTAAAAGAGAACTGATTTCCTAATTAGACACTTGCTCCAGGGTATGTATTTACCAGGTTTGATTCTCACATCTGTATGGTTTTACATATGATTAGTGGGAGTAAGTTATTGAGAATTAGGTGATCATCCTCATTATATCGGAATTCGTTGTAATTGGTGATATTTGAGGAAGTGGCCTGGGCTGTTTGCCGTTTTGAATATCCGTTGTTATGCACCAATTTCAAATTGATATATCTGTACGTCTATTTTTATAGAGTAAGATATACCTTTTTGAAATTATGTCTATGAAATTTATCTATATCAGTGGATGGTTAGGTAAGGAGCATTGAACAGCGGTGTAATTCTTCTTAACCATAAGTACAGTTTTCAACCTACGACACACAGTGAATGAGTCACTAGACTCAGGGGACTTATACAAAGTATTGTATATTGTCCAGTGTCCATTAGGACAGAGGGGATGGTACTCGTACTATATTCTGTTTACTTGTGACTTCTCTAGTTCTTAGACATGTGTTTTGTAGAAGTATAAGGTCGAAGTTTTGAGAAGTTATAGGTATATGAATAAAGTTGAGGACCAGGTATTACAAGTATCAGGATTCTTCAAGATGATCGAAGATGTAGATACTTGTGTATGGTATTCAGTTGATAGTAATGATTAAGAGAACTTGCTTCTCTTTCAGGTTACTCATAATTGGAAGCGTTCCTAAGTTGAGTAACGCTGATCGGCCACCCTCCATTTAGTTGACATGCACTGAAGACAGCTGCATGATTTGAATCTGGTTCAATTAAATCAGTGCCTCTTGTTCTATATTGGATATAGAACAGTTCATATCTTGACATTGTTAAGGTACGGGGAGTTGTCCAGCTTATGCTTAAAACCAGACTCTGGATAACTCAAGGCACGTTTCTGTAATGGCTGTTTGTGGGTTGACCCAGGCTATGACGAGGGTTGACTTTATACCATTTGGAAGATCAATAGTGATATTGTTCTTGACTCGCCACAATTTTAATAAAAATGGATTTTTTCAGAAAACAGTAGTGGGAGTATGGTAGAACTGGAAGTGATTTCAGAACCGCAAACGATTGCTGAAAATTTGATAAGAACCTAAAGATTCAATCTGGATTGACATTCCATTGGCCACTCCGTAGATATGATGTGTAACCTCAGGCGCTCGAGAGGTACTTCGGTATGCTCAAGGATGGTGGCAGGGAGGTTCTTGTTTACCCAGACTTGCCATTGCTGTTGTTCCAGACTGTGAGACCCGGCAGGAGGATGAGTATAGCGTCGTTCTGAGCTGGCTTTAGAAGTGTACGTCTATATGACTCTGCCAGAGGGTTGTCGTAGTCAGTGGGAGCAGCGGAAGCATGGTGGATAAGTGGCTTATGTCTATTTATAGACTAAAGTAGATATAGCGGAGATAGATCATCTATTTCTGATGTGACAGTCATAGGTTTGACTTCATCAGAATAGGGATTGGATCTGTTAAGAAGGTAGTAGGGTGTGATGTCCTGGTATTTGGATGACACACACAGAGTAGTACGTGAGATTCCTATACTACGGTCGGTTATACTGTGGTTGTCACACAATAGTTTCTCCACATAGGTCTTGGATATTATATCAGATATTCTGGTTACTAGATCTATGGTTTTTAGATCTAGATTTGGGTAGTTTCCCTATCTGGGTACCTAGAAAACATTCTAAAGGTGTTTTAGAATGGATGACTCCTGGCACGGTAGTATACCTGCAGGTGATGGAGTCACCGTCTCTAAAGGTATCTTACAGACTAAAGGGGAGAGGGATGTGCATGATTGGCAGATCACTTGCTTAGGCAATTGAGTCAATCATGAGATGTCAAGTACCACACCAGATGTTGTTTTTGCACGAGATGCAATAAGTTGATATTGATCCAATCCTGGAGAAACATTCGGAAGCAGTTTTAGAACATAAGTGAATGTTCTAGGGATATGATAATGGCATCCTCCTTCGGGAGACAGCTATCATTCCAGGCTTCCAAGGTGACCTGGAAGACAGCGTGGTTGTCAGAGTTATAGTTTTCCCTCTGACGAGGGGCAGTATTTTGGACAGGTGGTCCAGGTGGATACTGAGGGAAGGATGGCGCAGGATACTGATTAAGTTCAATTGACGATACAGTCTAAGAAGTTTGGATTTGGAGTTCATTTATGAGCTAGGTCCCATCAGATATCCAGACATATTCTAAGACAGGTATTACTCATTTCGGGAGATGGGTTTCTCCGTGAACTTGAGATAAAGAGAGACATAGAAAGAAACATCACAGCGGATCCACTCACTGAGGCTATTCCTCGAATGCAATAGTTTCGTAAACGAGCTTTGTGAGACTGACTAGTAGAGGAGTTGGGTGTTCGGTATAACACGGGCTGTGAGTATGCGACATCTCAATAATTAGCCTTGAGTGCAAGTGGGAGATTGTTGGAGATAGTGCCCTCAGAGTCAATTGTTGGATCACAGGCATGTGATTGCAATGATTGAGGGAGGACCTATACCGGTAGGACAGTCTTACTCAAGATGATAGTATGCTATCTGGTTTATCTTTATCATCGTGCACTGCTTTAGGTGACCTTACAGGTCACTATTGCACGTTGATAGAGCCCCTAGGATTCTTGCTTGACTACCAGCAGTATGAGGGCGATCATATACGTGGGAGCTGGGGTCTATAAGCACATCCTTAAAAGGTCCCTAGTCGTGGGAGTTTCGAGATAGGGCATCGATACTCCAGAGTAGACTAGTGTATACATTCGAGACCCCGACGAGGGGTGCTGGCCGGTCTCACAAGCCACTGGTGTCAGTTGGTTCACCTAAGATGTATACAGGTGCTCATTGGGTTATGAGTACACCGGACATGACTCGCCGGGAACATGCTAGTTGGTCTTATACCTGACGTCAGATAGCAGTTCCCTGGTGACATGTGTACAGGTTAGTTCATCGACCTGAGATCGTCATTTGTCTCGTGTGAGTTCCCACTGTGCTTTGATTACTACCCTACCACGCTCAAAGGAGACGTGCAAACAGGTTTTAGTTGGGTACAGTCCCGAGCCACATGGAGACAGTGAGCGGATCTGCAGGGGTTCGTCTCTCCCGGTATTGGGGGTGAGGTCGTGCTGTGTCTAGGAGAGCCATTACACAAAGCCCTCGGCCGAGGCAGGAAATTTACTGGTAGGCATTCCAGTAGTATCTCAGGGTGTTCTGGACTACACTCCGACACGACTTGTACTGCTTTTGGGGGTCTGACTTTTAGAAACCCCCTAGGCCCGCCATGCGATGCTCATAGACGAACGGACCAGACTGTACGGATATTGTCACTGACAGGCTCAGTAGGGTGTCAGGATGAGTTCGGTCATCGACGTCCCTTTTGGTCAATACCTGGTAGCCCGTTACGTATTGGCTAATACCTCTGACGTGCTAGTGGTTAATTCCACAACCAAAGTATTGACGAGTCTTTAGAGTCCCCCACAGACCGTTTTCTCATGTTTCGGGCGAAACGCTGTAAAGGCCGTATGGAGATATGGCAGGGTTCGATCAGATACGTGCGGTACTGCACGGATCATGATCGGACAGTTTTTACTAGTGGGCTTTGGTTTAAACCGGATCCTAGTATTGTATAGTGTAGATTTTGTCTCTTTGCATTTGTATTAAGTGGGAATACAAATGCGGGTATGTATATACAGTCGCGGGGTTTTCCTGTAATTTATTACGGGATCAGTTTTCTGAAGTTGCCAGTTTGTATTCCGTTCCGGCCAGTTTTCCCTTGTTCCTTCACGGCCGGATTTTTCCGATGGAGGGGGTTATTTGCAAGTGTGCAAATTATCTTTTTTGGAGGGGTTTCTTGTAAATGGCGGCTTCATGATGGTTCCTTCATCATGAGATTCCATTTTAATCTCATCCTTTGCATTTATTGTGATTGGTTATGAAAGGAGTTGATTAGGAAATGGTGTGACATTTTTCTTTTCTTGAGATATCACATTTGTATATGCCTTTCTCTCTCTCTCTCTTCTCCTCATTCTTGAGTTTTTGGCCGGCCGTATTTTGATAGGGCGAGGGATTGATTTTGGTGAAGGAAAAAGATTATCATTCATTTTTGCAAGCCACAAAAATCATATAGCTCCATTTCAAAGCCTTCTTCTCCTCCTCAATCCTCAAGGCAACTTCAACCCCATGAGACATACCTCTCTACACTTGCCTACAGCATTCCTTGGGCACGTCGGCTCACCAACTTCGTGCCCGAGTTGCCTCGGTCCAGAGATGGGAGCCCGTAAAAGAACCCGGCGTTGTGGTGCCCGTTCCGACGAGGTGCTGAAGACCGGAGATTCCGCGAGGTGATCGGAGTGGAGGCCGAAGACCGAAGGACACGGATCGCTCGGTATAGCTTCCTTCCCTTTTTCTAGTTTGCTACAGTTAGATTAATGGCCCGATCCAGGATTTTAGTGCGCGGTGGTGCCGGTTTCTAGTTTTTAGAAAAGTTTCGTTTCCGCATTCCGGCGTCGGATTGACGGCCGGGGCGCCGCCGTACACTTATGTAGGGTGCGCAATATCAACTTACAGTGGTATTAGAGCCTCTCATAAACGTTAGATATCTTATAGCGGCGTTAGAAATCCGCCGTTTTTGTCGCGTAAAAACTGCCAAAAAAACAGTTTCCAAAAATGATGTTTTGAGTTGTTTGCAAACCTCGCGGGCTCATGATTTGAACCGAGAAGTCGCTGGGTGAAGCGTGCGCACCCCGAGGACACTCCGAGGGGGACCAACGGCCGGGACCACCCTCCAAGACCACCACAAAGTGGCCTTAGGGGCTGGTGACCCGAGTGCACGAAGGATTGGTGCTCTCGGGTCTGCCTCCCCTTGGGGGCTACCTCGTGGTGGCCCCCGGGGGTGGGTGTTAGTTATATGTATGCCCTAGAGGTCATTACTGTACATAAGATGTATATTGTAGTGGATGCTTGGACATATATAGGGAGGACTTTCTTGCTCGACATGATAGTATGCTATCTGGTTGCTCTTTATCTTAACATGTACTCTGATTGTCTCTATGTTACATGTAGATAAAGCCCTTAGGATGAGTACTTGACTACCAGGACTATGATGCGGATCATACTAGTGGGGACAGTGTAGTCGCCAAGTACATCCTTCAAATGTTCCTAGTCGTGGGAGTACCGAGAGAGGGCATCGATACTCCAGAGTAGACTAACGTATGCGCTTCTTGACCCATATGATGGGCGATGGATGATCCCATATCCATTGGTGTTTGACATCAGAGAAGGTATACGGGTGCTCAGTGGAGACTGGGTACACTGGACGAACTCGCCGAGAACTCCCAGATGGTATTATACCTCATGTCAGATGGCAGTTCTCTGGTGACACTGGTACAGGTTAGTCTGTAGACCCAAGATCGTCATAGAGTCTTGTGTGATTCCCACTGTGCTTTGATTTCCATCATACCACGTCCAAGAGGGCGTGCAAAAAGGTGGCTTTTGGGTACAGTCCCGAATCACATGGAGGCAATGAGCGATTGGAGGGGTTTCGTCTCTCCCGGTATAGGGAGTTGATGTTGTGCTGTGTTCGATTGGCTATAACTGGAAATCCCTGGCCAGGGTTGCTGAGATTTACCGGTAAATGTTATCAGTAGTTTCTCGAACTGTTTTGGACCTCATATCGACACGACTTATCAAGCTACTGGGGTTTGACGTTTACCACTCCTAGGCGAGATATGCGACATATCAGACGAAGAGACCGGACTGTACGAGAGTGTTACTGGTTGGATTCACAGGAGAATGTACATGCTTGCTTGTTGATCTTCTGATTGCTCAATACCTGGGTGGTTGTTACGTTTAGCTGACCGCTTGCAGCTTGTGGGTGTTTGATATGATCATCACCTACTGCCGGCGTATTGACGATTCTTTAGAGTCCTACACAGAGGTTTCCTGGCTCAGGAAAAACGGAGTAGGAGCACATATATGATATGTACGGGACCGAGAATAATACATGTATGCGATACCATATTAGATTCTCGCGATATAAGATATCAGCCGAGTATATGTGATATAGCCGGGTCATCGGATCAAGTGTTGATTCGATGAACTGATACAAATTATATTAGTCGGTTATTTGTGAAATAGCCGGATTATCGGATCATGTGTTGATTCGATAATTTAATGTATAATTATATATTTGATATATTAAATTACATTAACTAATATTAGCTCACTTAAAGATTCTTTTTCTCACTCGGGTAATACATTGATATATATGTGATATATGTTAATTGTATTATTTTATTTTGTTACAATAAATATTGTATATGTGATATATAATATTGTAACATGTTATGGTTATAAATGCAACATGATTTGTGGAGTTTAAATATGGTTAGGGTTTGGATTAGGGTTAAACTTTCATGAAGCTTTCAAGAAGCTTCTTGAAGTTTTGACTTTGACCTTGATATTTTGTGATATTTTGCAAAGATATTTCTTTAACCCAACCCAACCCTTTAACCATAGTTAATTCTCTACATGGGTTAAGTCTTCATACTTAACCCATGGTTGCATTTCTAACCTTACTTTATTTCATTATTCATCACAAAAGGATTTGCTTCTTCTTCTTCCTTCTTCTTGCTTGAAAAAGCTTTCTAGCTTTTTCAAAAGTGATGAAAATGAGTGAGATAAAGAAAACAAATGAGAGCTAAATTCCTACTTCATCATCCTCATCTATTCTAGCCACTTAGATTAGGGTGTTTGCTTTGCTAATACTTGATTAGTGAAGCAAAAGCTTGGGCTTGAGTTTTTTCAAGGTAGATCATCTTTGTTATCGAAGATCGGAAGCAAGCTTGCATCTTTCTCTTCATGGAGCCTCTCTAAAGTCCGGGTACTCGATGATCGCAGTGAAGGGACCTCAACACGGAGTTTTAGAAGTGAAGGAACGGACTACAAAGGTTGTAATCCCTAACTCTTAGAAGTAAAGTTGTTTACTTGATTTGTTTAACCCTAATTATCTAGCAAAGATCCTTGTTTTGGGTTGTTCGGTACGTAAAAATTTTAAATCGGGCAAGGTTGATGCCTTGTAGACCCTTGTGACTGTGCCTAGTAACCCTACAGTGGTATCAGAGCCAAGCTAGAGCTTCAGGCGAAGTATAGACGAAGTTTAAAGTCCTATCAAACCCCGAAACGTCGCACAATACCCCCTCTCTGGAAATTTTTTAAAAATAAGATTCTTTCTGCATTAAAAATACTCAGAAAATTCAGTAGGTGAGTTTATGGATTACTGTAAAAAAACAGGTCACTGTAGCCCTAAAGGCGCCACGGAACCGCGGCCTTAATATGCTTTTGGCGGCGGTTCCGCGGCCGTACTTGGGTGTCAGTGATTGGTTTTTCTAGGATTCATCCATAGGTATTTCCTGATGCTTCTGGGAATTTTCGATATTACTCAAGTGTTGAGTTTTCTGGAGATCTTTTGTATTCGTTGATTCGATCGGAAAGTTTAACTTCGTTTAAGTTTTTTCCGGGTAATTTAGAACGTGTTAAAAAGTTCGAACGGATATCAATAACTCACTTTTTCCCCTGACGGAAAATTTCCAAGTGTTGGATTTTTCCTTAGTTAAAGAACGTTCTAAGTCATGCAAGTAACGCGGTGAACCCTCTAGAAGAACACAAACCTTAACTCGATTATGTGACCGTCTGAACCGCCCCTAAACCTTAGGATTTAGGGCAGTACGGCATTGCCACATGTGAGGCGTTGGTTTGACCCTTCTACGGCTAGACCATTGGTACTGTGGCATGTGATAGATACTTTTTGAACTCAGCTCAATTGTTGAGCTATTTGGGAAATCTTGGGTGTTTGTTTTTTCGATCGGAAAGTTTAACATTGTCTATTTATCTGGAATGTGATACAATATTTGGAATCCACAAGTAGTTATGAGATAACTAGTTTGAATGTTATAAATCTAGCAGTTTAGTCTCATTTGATCGGTTGCCACGGGATTTTGATGTGATCAAAAGTCCGTCGCAATCACGTAGCGTACGCGGATACTCGTCGGGTAAACTTAATAGATAGCCACGCCCCATAGCCCTGATCAAGTGACTGTAGGAGAACCCCGTCGTCAAAAGCATCCGTTAGGGTGCTCGCGGCAGCGGTGTTCCGCCTTAGTGCACTTCGTCGACGGCATCCGGGGGTGCGGCCGTCTACTAAAGTTTGCGACGAGCATTCGATCAGGATGTCGGGAATCTTGTTGAATTGCCCGACTAGATATTGAAAAGGGTTTTCGATATTGAGACTAAGATGCGGATTTTATAATTGTTAGGCATGCGATGTCTAAGGAATTCATTTGGTTAGGCATGCGATGTCTAAGGAGGTTGCGGATTCCAACTGTTGTAGTTTTACACTTTCTTTTCTGCGACCGTAAGTGTAATATGTGATGTATCGCCGGTTTCGTTGCTATACATTAACGACAATTGGGATACGCATATTTACTTACGTTGATGATATGAGATATTATGTGTTGCTGTGATATGTTATATTGGATCGTCGTGTTCTGAATAGCCGGGGGTTTTATGTGAGATGAGGGTTTTCATTTTCATTCATGTAAAATTCAATTGTATGTAATATTCTTTTATTGGGGCACTTCCGGGCTGAGGATGATGTCACCATTGTATATTATTTACTTTTCCGCATTAGGTAGACCCAAGGCGGGGAGCACAAGTAACCGGGTTCTAGGGTCCAGTGGGAGACCATCTCGAGGAGTCGAGACCGGGTCTCATAACCCTAGAATTGGCAGAGTTGCTTGCCGCTCTCGTAGGGGTCTAGGGATGTGGGTTTGGCTATTCATCGCGACCGTGGAATCCGTGCTTTATACAGGCTCGTATTAAAACACGGACCTCCTAGTATATCCAATATTTCATATATGTTCTTCTGCTGCAATGTTCTGTGATGAGATCATATTACTGCCTGAGACAAATGTTTATATTATATATATGAGATATATGTTATATTGCAGATTTCGTTTCAAATGCGATTCTTGTGAAGCATAATAAAATGGGACTTCATTAATGAGATTAATGAAATAAAAGAAACCTTAAGATGTTGTAGAAACTTGTCTCAAAAACAGGTAGCTCTAGTTCTTGCTTTGCATAGTGGTATTCCTTGTAGAATATCCAGCACCTTATTCGATAAGGAAAGAGCCGAGATCCCATCACCGGGAGTGACCTCTTTAGCAATAACTGGCAGATGCTACAAACTCGGTTTGTCTTTTGATTGGTTTTATAGTTTTTGCTTTGCATAGTGATATTTGTGAAATATCCTGCACCTTATTCGATTAGGAAAGAGCCGAGATCCCTTCACCGGGAGTGACCTCTTTAGCAAAAATAGAAAAGGCCTCAAAAACATTCCATTCAAAATTACTCGATTCTACAACGATATCAAGTTTATTACGCAAAGGGTTTCCTTAAAAACCTGTCGTAACCCTCCGTCATTTCAGATAAGTACTTCATAGTATTCGTACTACGTTTGTTGGCTTTCGTCAAGATGTATTGTGCGGTAGCTATTTATGCTTATCTGTATAAGCATATGATACGATTGAGTTAGGGTAGTCGTGCGACTTTGTTGGCTTTCGTCAAGGGTCGTACGGGTGGGTTTAATTCAATCGGGAAATGACGGGTTGAACTTGACTAGTAGCCTATGGTTTGTTGGCTTTCGTCAAGGTCATAGGATGCTAGGGGTAAAATATTATTTGGAATTTCAAGTGTTGAAATTTGCAATGAGATTGCATACCTTCTATGAGATGGTTGGATCCCGATACCCGCTGCGAGTAAGAGTTACTCCTGGAAGAGTTTTACACATTACAATTAGCTGATCAAGTAAGTGTCTAGAAAGGTGTTAACAAGGTTTCGCCCCTGGGAAAATGAGGTTTATTTTAATTAGGTCCGTGCGAAAGCACGGGGAACCTCCCTCAAAGTACCGGCACTGGCCTGGCTGAAAGATTGACGAACTTGTAGGGTGTAATTAATCCCGGCTAGTCTTTCCTTTTAGGGTTTGAAGGAAGATTTGACTAAAACAGTGGGAGCCATCCTAATTAGATAAATTGATAACCAATCTAATCTTGCAAAAAACGCACGCAGAGTGTTTTCTTCTCTCTCTCTCCTGGTTGCGACTATGTCACGCCTTAATCAAGATAATAATACGGATGTATTGACCGAACCCGCTTGTTATACTGCGCTAAGGAACATTGGTCCCGCTCCAACTTATAATTGTTATAAGACAGAGCAGGAAATAGGGGATTACCGAATTCCCGTGCCGCCCAAACGAAGAAAGTGCATGTTGATGCATCATCTTCGGGTGTGTTCATTACCGAGAACTGTTTCTCAGTATCCTTTACATTCTAGGTATGAAATACCGGATCAGGATCCCGCAAATGTAATTTGTTACATGGGCTACAGATAGGTAGAGAACTGAGAACGGGTGATAAGTTTCAAGAGTAAGAAAAGATGCAAGTGTTGCAGCCAAGTCTGTTGGCAGTTATCACCCTGTATTACAAGAATACATTGATTCTGAACGAATGTGATTAGATACCGAATCTGATATACAACATCATATCATTATCTTTATTAGTAAAGAAGGATATAATTTTGTATTATTGGATAATGTTTTGAACATTTCTTATATCAAGAGTTGATCGGTTCAGGCACGTTATCTAAAAGCAAAGACGTTCTAAATCAAACCACAGTTCTAGGTGTACAGAACACACACAAGAGGAAGAGTTCAGAAATGAACGAATCCTTCTTGAGGTATTGTAGACTGGGTCATATCAATGTGACCCGACTAGCTGAAGTTACATATAGATGCATATTTAAATTAGTTTGAATTTACATCTTGTGAAACTTGCCGGTTATGTCACAGAGATAAGATGAACACAGCTCTATTTATTGGAAACAGAGAAAGAGTTTGTGAACTCTTGGGATTGATACATGATGATGTATGTAAAGTCCCCTGTCTACAAATGCCAAGACCGATTCTTTGTACTTCATTACATTCACTGATGATCTCTCAAGATTCAGACATATGTTCCTGTTGAAACACAAGTCCGAAACTCTTGAGATAATCACAGAATATAAGTTAGAAGTAGAGAACCTAAAACGAGTATAAGTATTATGTCTTATGATGAGATCAAGGAGGAGAATACTTGAGCACGGAATTCCTGGACTATTCTAAAGGAGAATGAGATTCTCTCTTAACATTACTCCTCCGTATACACCATAGCACGTCGGTGTATCGGGGCGGAGCAATCACACCCTATTAGATATGGTGCGCTCTATGATGAGTACTACTGAGTTTCCTATTTCTTTTTAGGAGTTATGCACATGAGAAGTTGCATACCTATTGAATAGGGTTCCAACAAATCAGATGCCTACCACTCCATATGTGATATAGTATGGGAAGAGCCCATCTCTTAAAGATGTTAAGATTTGGGGTTGTCCGGCCTATGTCAAAAGCAAAATCCGGACAATCTCGAGGCAAAGGTCAGTTCTGTGAAAGTTTGTTGGATATACAGACTGCAGCTGATGATTTGGTAGATACGGAGGATTCAATAGTTTCCAATGAACCTCAGTCTCTCCGCCGATCTGGTAGGGTTCCTCATCCACCTGAGAGATACTTCAGTTTCTCTATGACAGTGGGAGCAAGGATTGCATCATGAGATAATGACCCAATTATTTTCGAGCAGGCCATCAGGAGTGAGGACTCTGTGAGAATGGCTGGATGCTTAGCGATCTGAGATGGAATCCTTATACACCAACAAAGTATGGACTTTGGTTGCTTTATCTGAAGGGTTAAATCCCCATCAGGAGCAAGTATATCTTGAGAAGATTACTTGGTGTACATGGAAAAGTTGAGACTTTCAAAGCTATGCTTAAGTCCATCCAGATCTTACTTGCCACTGCTACATACCATGACTACGATATCTGGCGGTTGGGTGTCATGACTGCTTTTCTAAATAATGATTTAGAAGAGAGCATCTATAAGTACACAGCCAGAGGGCTTCATAGACGGTGGGAGCAGCGGAAACGTGTGCAAGATGTTTTATGTGATAAATCAGGCATCGCGGAGTTGGAACGGCTGTTTTGATGTAGTAGTCAAAGAGTTTGACTTCATCAAAATGGTAGATGAACCTTGTATATACAAAAAGGTAGTAGGGAGTATGGTGGTGATCCTCGTATTGCACGTGGATGACATACTCTTGATAGGAAAGGAGTTTCCTATGCTACGATCGGTCAATCTCCTCTTATCACAAGGATTCTCCATAAGGATCAAAATGATACCTCCTAAATCCTGGGTTTTATATCTATGAGATAGATCTAATTGGATGTTAGGATTCTCACTAGTGTAGTAAGATTGTATCAATCGATCCTGGGGAGAATCACTGGAAAGGTTCCAGGGTGATAAGGACGACTGAATGTCAGTCGCAGGCATTGTCTTTATCCTCAGTAGAGGGACGGTATGTTGGAAGAGTTCCAAGCTAGATACCGTGACACACTAGACGATAAAGGCAGGATAAATCATTACCAAAGAAATAGTCTGGATGTACACTAGTTCATGAGATGAACTTAGTTCCTACCATTGTATGACAATGGAGTTGTGGCTTAGGCCTAGGAACACCCGTCCCATCAGAGTTCCAGACATATTCTTAGGCAGTATCGCCTAATCATGGAGATGGTTGATCTCCAGGGAAATTGAGGTTAGGAGAGTAGACACAGAGGAACAACAGCGCGGATCCACTCACAAAGGCATATTTCCCAGTAGAGACTTTTATGGGATTGTTGAGTATGAGATACTTCAACCACAACTGATTGTTGGGTATGCGATACCACAACAGATGGCCCTAGTACAAGTGGAAGATTGTTAGTTATATGTATGTCCTAGAGGCCATTACTGTACATACGATGTATATTGTAGTGGATGCTTGGACATATATAGGGAGGACTTTCTTGCTCGACATGATAGTATGCTATCTGGTTTCTATTTATCTTAACATGTACTCTGATTGTCTCTATGTTACATGTTGATAAAGCCCTTAGGATGAGTACTTGACTACCAGGACTATGATGCGGATCATACTAGTGGGGACAGTGTAGTCGCCAAGTACATCCTTCAAATGTTCCTAGTCGTGGGAGTACCGAGACAGGGCATCGATACTCCAGAGTAGACTAGCGTATGCGCTTCTTGACCCATATGATGGGCGATGGATGATCCCATATCCATTGGTGTTTGACATCAGAGAAGGTATACGGGTGCTCAGTGGAGACTGGGTACACTGGACGGACTCGCCGAGAACTCTCAGATGGTATTATACCTCACGACAGATGGCAGTTCTCTGGTGACACTGGTACAGGTTAGTCTGTAGACCCGAGATCGTCATAGAGTCTTGTGTGATTCTCACTGTGCTTTGATTTCCATCATACCACGTCCAAGAGGGCGTGCAAAAAGGTGGCTTTTGGGTACAGTCCCGAATCACATGGAGGAAATGAGCGATAGGAGGGGTTTCGTCTCTCCCGGTATAGGGAGTTGATGTTGCGCTGTGTTCGATTGGTTATAACTGGAAATCCTTGGCCAGGGTTGCTGAGATTTACTGGTAAGTGTTATCAGTAGCTTCTCGAATCGTTATAGACCTCATATCGACACGACTTATCAAGCTACTGGGGTTTGACGTTTACCACCCCTAGGCGAGATATGTGACATATCAGACGAAGAGACCGGACTGTACGGGAGTGTTACTGGTTAGATTCACGGGAGAATGTACAGGCTTACTTGTTGATCTTCTGATTGCTCAATACCTGGGTGGCTGTTACGTTTAGCTGACCGCTTGCAGCTTGTGGGTGTTTGATATGATCATCACCTACTGCCGGCGTATTGACGATTCTTTAGAGTCCTACACAGAGGTTTCCTGGCTCAGGCAAAACGGAGTAGGAGCACATATGTGATATGTACGGGACCGAGAATAATACATGTATGCGATACCATATTAGATTCTCCGATATGAGATATCAGCCGGGTATATGTGATATAGCCGGATCATCGGATCAAGTGTTGATTCGATGAACTGATACAGATTATATTAGTCGGTTATTTATGAAATAGCCGGATTATCGGATCAAGTGTTGATTCGTTAATTTAATGTATAATTATATATTTGATATATTAAATTACATTAACTAATATTAGCTCACTTAAAGATTCTTTTTCTCACTCGAGTAATACATTGATATATATGTGATATATGTTAATTGTATTATTTTATTTTGTTACAATAAATATTGTATAGTGATATATAATATTGTAACATTTTATGGTTATAAATGCAACATGATTTGTGGATTTTAAATATGGTTAGGGTTTGGATTAGGGTTAAACTTTCATAAAGCTTTCAAGAAGCTTCTTGAAGTTTTGACTTTGACCTTGATATTTTGTGATATTTTGCAAAGATATTTTTTTAACCCAACCCAACCTTTTAAGCATAGTTAATTCTCTATATGGGTTAAGTCTTCATACTTAACCCATGGTTACATTTCTAACCTCACTTGATTTCATTATTCATCACAAAAGGATTTTCTTCTTCTTCTTCCTTCTTCTTGCTTGAAAAAGCTTTCTAGCTTTTTCAAAAATGATGAAAATGAGTGAGATAAAGAAAAAAAATGAGAGCTAAATTCCTAATTCATCATCCTCATCTATTCTAGCCAGTTAGATTAGGGTGTTTGCTTTGCTAATACTTGATTAGTGAAGCAAAAGCTTGGGCTTGAGTTTCTTCAAGGTAGATCATCTTTGTTATCGAAGATCGGAAGCAAGCTTGCATCTTTCTCTTCATGGAGCCTCTCTAGAGTCCGGGCACTCGATGATCGCAGCGAAGGGACCTCAACACGTAGCTTTAGACGTTAAGGAACGGACTACAAAGGTTGTAATCCCTAACTCTTAGAAGTAAAGTTGTTTACTTGATTTGTTTAACCCTAATTATCTAGCAAAGATCCTTGTTTTGGGTTGTTCGGCACGAATAAATTTTAAATCGGGCATGGTTGATGCCTTGTAGACCCTTGTGAGTGTGCCTAGTAACCCTACAGTGGGTACCCCCCGAGGCCCCCAGTTCGACAGTTATTTTTGTGTCTTCGCCTCTATGAAGATTCGGGCGGGTTTCGAGTTCGTTTCGACTCCCGGATTGGCTTAAAATTATCGTTTTTTGAACTTTAGCTCACTGGATTTTCAAGTTTTGGAAAATTGGTTAAGTTTGCTAATTGCATGCGGAATTCTAATGTCGCGGTAACTTTACAAGCTTTGTGATGTATATATGTGTTTGGAAATGTCGACTAATTGCTATACGTCGGTTAGTCGGGGCTTCACATATCTGTGATGATGTTATGATGGTTTGTGTATATGAACTTGTCGGATCGTCGTGGATGAATAGCCGGAGATGTGAGATGAGGGTTTTCATTCTTTCATTCGATGTAAATTTGTAAAGTGTTGTAATATTATTTTTGCGGGGCACATCTGGGTTGAGCTTGTAGCCACCGTTGTATTATTTCATTTACTGTTTTTTGCACCTAGGATAGACCCAAGGTGGGGTGCACAAACTATCGGGTACTTTGAAGTGCCGAGTGGCCTACTCACTTTGCTGAGGGAGGTTGCTTCACTTTGGGTATTTTGCGGGTAGTTTGCCTCACCCGTAGGGGTCTTGGGTAGGGTTTAGCTATTCATGACGACCGTGGAATCTGTCTTTCGTTACAGGCTCAAACGAAACGTGGAATTCCTAGTATATCCAATGTGTTCATCTGTATCTGGAATGCCTATTATTGCGTGAGATGAATGTATATATTTATATATGATATCTAGTAGGCGTTGCTTATGTTTTGCATCCGCGCTAGTCCAGACCCCGCTCTGTCGTTAGTTAAGTAACCTAACGGGTGATGACGGGGCCCCGTGGCGAATGCGGATGGCTTAAGCGTAAGTCATATTTTCGTTTCTTTCTGTGACGATAGGTGTAAATGATGGGACTGCATTACATTAATGCAAAGAAAATAAAATAAATTTGAATCGTCGGAACAATTTTTAAACCACTCAGTTTTTTCAAAACAGAAGACTTTTAAATGCGGAGCTTAAACCACTCCTTTTAAAAGCTATCAGGTTCCTTTGATTATATCAAGTTCACTACGTTCACGGTTTCGCCAAAACCAGTCGTAGCCCTCCGTCATTTCATATGAATATTCAATAGTATTCAAGCTATGTTTGTTGACCTTCGTCAAGGCATATGATTGGTAGCTGCTGAGTGTTCATATGTAGCATAGATAGATGCGTTGGTTTGGGACAGTCGTATTACCTTGTTGACCTTCGTCAAGGGTATGTATGGGTGGGTTCAAATTAACCTGGACAATGATGGGTAGGACTTAACATGTGACTTATGATTTGTTGACCTTCTTCAAGGTCATAAGAGCGCGGGGCTAAAATCCACATCGGGAGTTTCTAAAGAAACTGAAACTTGCTAGTCCTGCATACCATTTGGAGTTTGATAATGTTAGTAGGATTCCTTCAGCATTATCACACAATGATATTTGGGTCCCGATCCTACTGTGAGTATCCGCTACACCTCAGGAGAATTTTCACTTAACGATCAATGCTATAAACCAAGTAGGTGTATAGAACAGTGTTAGTGAGGCTACGCCTCCAGGGAAAATAGATTATTTAATTAAGGAACTTCGTGAAAGCGTTGTAAAACCTCCCTCGAAGTACCGACACTAGCCTGGCCGAACGGTTAAGCAAGAACTGTACGGTGAGATCAATCCTGACTAATTCTTCTTTTATGGTTTTGAGGAAGGATTCGAGAGACAGTGAGAGCCATCATGTTTAGATAAATTAAAAACCAATCTAAATTTGCAAAAGTATCATGCTAAGTGTTTTCTTCTCTCTCTCTTAATTGCAGCGACCCAGTGACCAAGACTAAGTTACATCTAGATAATAAAATGACTGAATCTGACTATAATGACTGGCAAAGGTCTGTCCAGATGTCCATTACCTATGAAAAGCTGGGACACCTCTTTACTACTCAAACCCCCGCCGTCACAGGTCCAGTTTCCACCGTCGCGGATATTGATATCCATAAGACATCGGAAAAGGACGGTGAGAATGCCAAGTGTCTCATGTTGGCCTCAGTAGATGGTGTAAACCATAGGCAGCACGAAAAGATGGACTTAGCTTCCATCTTCCTCCATAACAAAGACTTATATGGAGAGCAATCTCGTATCGCAAGATATGAGACCTCGAAGGAATTGCTTCAAGCGAGGTTGGTTGTCGGGTTATCTATAGGGAACAACGTCCTTACGATGACTAGCTATATTAAAAAGCTCACGGACCTGGAGACTACGTTGGAGAACGAGTCATATGCTGACTTGATTCTACAGTCCCTACCTCCTACTCATGCCCAGGGGAAGAAAGTTATACTTCCAGTTGAGGACACCCTGAAGGAAATCAGGGAGACACCCGCTCTGCTTATTGGGGAATCTTCATCTTCTACATCTAAGGCAAATGCCAAGGGTGAGAAGAAGAAGACCTCCACAAAGATGATATGCGGTGTCAGTAAGGTAGAAGGACAGGGAAGGGCAAAAGTTTCTGGGCTAACAGTAGGTAAAGAGGGATGTTCCTATTGTTACGGGAAAGGATATTGGCAGAGGAATTGCAGGGCTTTGAAAGCGAGAATCAAGGATCTGAAGCATGTTATGGCTTCGACTTCGGGTGTGTTTGTAATCGAAAACGGCGTGTCAATTAACTCTACTTTCTGGGTGCTAGATACCGGATCAGGATCTCATATCTGTAATTCTTTACAGGCTTTGAGAAACCGTAGAGTTATCAGGGTAGGAGATATGACTCTCATGGTTGTTAACGGAATGAGCGTGGACGCTGAATCCGTGGGGGAATATCACCTAGGATTGAGAAGTGGGCAGATATTGATTCTACATAACTGTTTGTATGTACCTAGTATAGCTTGTAATATCATATCTGTATCCTTACTTTCTTAGGAAGGATATGATTTTACATTTGTAAGCGATGTGGTCCACATCCACCTAAATCAAGCTCTGATTGGGTCAGGTACATTAGATAACGGTATATACGTATTAAATCAAGCTCAGGTTTTCATTGTCCAGAATACACTTAAAAGAAAGTCTCCGGAATTAAATCAGGCTTTCTTATGGCATTGTAGACTGGGTCACATCAATGAAACATGGTTGACGAAGCTACATAGAGAGAGATATTTGGATCCGTTCGAATATCAGTCTTATGCAACTTGTCAATCTTGTCTCATGGGAAAGATGACAGACTCCGTTCAGTGGACATGGAGTAAGAGCGAGCGAGCTCTTGGGACTCATACACAGCGATGTGTGTGGTCCAATGCCTATACATGCACGAAGTGGTTATTCCTATTTCATTACTTTTATATATGATTTCTCTAGGTATGGACATGTCTTCTTGATGAAACATAAATCCGAGGCCTTTGAAAAATTCCGGGAATACAAGAATGAAATGGAAAAACAAACAAGCAAAAGTATCAAGACACTGAGATCTGATCGAGGTGGTGAATACTTAAGTTCCGAGTTCCTGGACTACTTAAAAGAGAATGGAATTCTCTCTCATCTTACTTCTCCATACACACCACAACACAACGGTGTATCGGAAAGGTGGAATCGAACCCTATTGGATATGGTTCGTTCCATGATGAGTAAGGCTGAGTTACTGCGATCCTTCTAGGGTTATGCACTAGAATCAGATGCATTTCTTTTGAACAAGGTTCCTACTAAGTCGGTGCCTACCACACCATATCATATATAGAGTGGGAAGAAACCCTTCCTTAAGTACCTTAAGACATGGGGATGTCCAGCTTTTGTAAAAAAGCAGCATGCGGACAAGCTTGAGGCACGCTCAGTAATGTGTAAGTTTGTGAGATACCCTAAGAACTCCAGGGGGTATCTTTTCTATTACGCAGAGGAACAAAAGGTTTTTGTTTCTCAACATCCCCACTTCTTGGAAGCTGAATTTTTAGAAAATCAGAAAAGTAGGAGCGCAATAGAACTGGAAGAAATTCCAGAACCACAAGTTATTACTGAAACCTTGGTAGAACCAGAGATTTCAGAAGAACCGGACATCCCCACGCCACTCCGCAGAAGTAGTAGGCAGTCTCATCCGCCCGAGAGATACTACGGTTTTCTCATAGACGGGGATCGAGAGGATTGCATCATTGACAATGATGAGCCTACTAGCTTCCAGCAAGCCATTCAGAGCAGCGACTCGGTAAAATGGCTGAATGCAATGCGGACCGAAATAGAGTCCATGTACACCAACAAAGTTTGGACTTTGGACATTGCTCCAGAAGGGGTAAAACCCATAGGATGCAAATGGACCTTCAGAAAGAAGATTGGTGTAGATGGACAGGTTGAAACCTATAAGGCTAGACTTGTTGCAAAGGGTTTTCGTCAAAGACCTGGTTTAGACTATAATGAAACCTTTTCTCCAGTGGCTATGCTCAAATCCATTCGGATCCTTCTTACCATTGCTGCCTTCCACGATTATGAGATCTGGTAGATGGACGTAAAGACGACTTTTCTAAATGGAAATTTGGAAGAGTGCGTCTATATAGATCATCCAGAAAGCTTCATTCAGAGTGGGAGCAGCGGGAAAGTGTGCAAGTTGCTTAAGTTCATTTATGGACTAAAGCAGACATCGCGGAGTTGGAACATCTGTTTTGATGATACTGTCAAAGAATTCGACTTTATCAAAAATCCAGATGAACCATACATTTATAGTAAGATTGTAGGGAGAACTGTGGTATTCCTCATCTTGTATGTGGATGACATTCTCTTGATATAAAATGGCATTCATATGCTACAATCAGTCAAAGGATTCTTGTCACAGAGGTTCTCCATGAAGGACCTGGGTGATGCCTCCTGCATTCTGGGGATCCAGATCTATCTTGATAGATCTAAACGGATAGTGGGACTTTCACAGTCAAGATACATCGACACCATACTGAAAAGATTCAGTATGGAAGATTCAAAGCGCGATAATCTAACGCTTGTCACGGAATTACCCTCTCCAAAGAGATGTCTCCAAAGACTGATTTGGAAAGGGCTCGCATGTCAACTATGCCCTAGGCATCTGCGGTAGGCTCTATAATGTATGCGATGTTGTGTACCAGACCAGATGTAGCATACGCATTGAGCATTGTAAGCCGGTATCAGTCAAACCCATGAGAGAAGCACTGGATAGCAGTAAAGAACATTCTCAAATACCTGAGAAGGACTAAGGAGATGTTCTTGGTGTATGGCGAAAAAGACCTCCAGATCGAGGCCTTTGCTGACTTCAGCTTCCAGAGTGACAAGGATGACTCCAAGTCCGTGTCGGGTTATGTCTTTACCCTCAATGGAGGGGCGGTCCGTTGGAAGAGCTCCAAGTAGAACCCCGTTGCTGACTCGACGATGGAAGAGGAGTACATAGCTGCTTGCGATGTCGCAAAAGAAGATGTTTGGATGAAGAAGTTCCTTACAGAACTTCAGATGGTTCCGACCATTGTTGATCCAATACCTCTGTATTGTGACAACAACGGAGCTATAACTTTAGCGAAGGAACCCAGGTCCCATCAGAAGTCCAGACACATTTTGAGGCGGTACCACCTGATCAAGGAGATCGTAGATCGCCGGGAGATCGAGGTAAGGAGAGAAGATACGGAGAATTACACTGCAGATCCACTCACGAAGGCCATCCCTCAGACACAGTTCGAGCGGCTGATCGAGATGATAGGTCTGCGATACGCCAGTACATGGACCTAGTGCAAGTGGGAGATTGTTAGTGATGTATACCCTAGAGGCCATTATTTTATCATACTGGTTTGTATATTACTTAATGGAAACTTGGGATATTCACAGTTGTATTGACAGTCTTGCTCAAAATGGTAGTATGCTACTTGGTTTGTTTCTAATTCAATATGTGCATGTGTTTCTTTTAGCATATCGCTTATACATATTAGTAGAGCCCTTAAGATCTTTGCTTGATTACCAGCGTTGTGATGGCAGTCACACTAGTGGGGGCTGGGTAATCTGCAAGCACATCCTTATACAGGTCCATAGTCATAGGATTATCGAGACGGGGCATCGATACTCCGGAGTAGACTAGTGTATGCGCTTCTCATCCCAGCAGAGGAGATGGTCTATCCCACAGCCATTAGTACGTCGTACTGGAGATAGTATGCAGGTGCTCATTAGGTTATGAGTACACTGGACATGACTCGTCGGGAACTGTTGGTGGGTATTGTACCTATCGTCGGGTAGCAGTTCTTAGGTGACATGAGTACAGATTAGTCCGTCGACTTGACACTGCTACTTCGCCTCGAGTGTGTTCCCATTGTACTTTGATTACTACCCTACCATGGCTCAAAGGAGTCGTGCAAACAGGTAGTAGTTGGGTGCATTCCTGAAGCACTTGGAGGCAATGGCGGTTAGATAGGATCCGTCTCTTCCGGTATTGGGGGTTGATATCGTGCTGTGTTCGGAGAGCCATTACACAAAGTTCCTGGCCAGGGCAAGCGAGATTTACTGGTATGTATTCCAGAAATTCCAATATCGTTTTCATTCATGTTGCCAAAATGTGTATTCTTTTATTCGGGACATAGTGGTTCGAATGTGGCCGTAGCCACCACTATTTGTATTATTATTTGTCGGGACTACACTTGGTAGTGGACCTAGTCTTCATTGTATTAATAAAGGTTTAGGATTACCCTGCGGAGAAGCGCACGGATAGCCGGGGTTCTAGATTGCAGCAAGTGGCTATCTCAAAGAGTTGAGATCGGGTCACTCGATTCTAGAATTTGCGGGTTGCTTTTCCTGCTTGTAGGGGGTATAGGATAGACTCGCAGAGGAGTGCTTAAGTCACCGTGTTCCAGAAAGTGCTGGGTAGCCCCCTCATGGTGATGATGCTGGGTTGCCTCATTTCTCGGATTGGAGGGTGACTTGTCGCACTTGAAGGGATCTGCTTTTGACTACGTACGAGAAATTCACGTGACCGGGGAATTTCTCTCATCGTTTGAGGATCGAATGAAATCGGGATTCCTAGGTTATCCGACCATTCCATTTTCTATAATGATCATTGCATGCCTGTGATATTGATTACCTGTCTATGATGATATTTACTACTTGCATGTGATGTTGATTACTTGTCTGTGGTGATATATATGATAAATAAATAAATACTGTTATATGTTTTGCATCCACGCTAGCTCTGCCTCCGCCTTGCCGTAAGTTAAGTAACCTTACGGTGAAGACCCGAGGCCCCTTGGAGAATGCAGATGGCATATATATCATTCTATTTTTCTTTTCATATCATGCTTTTTTGTAATGGTATGAGAAGATACTAGATAATATGTGATTATCTAATTGATGGGATTGCATTAATTCATATTAATACAAAGAAAACAAAACCTAACATATGTTGATGGAACCAATTTTTTACAAAAGAAATTATAGCTATATTCTTTTGCTTTGCATAGCGGTATTCGGTTAGGAATGTCAAGCACCTCATTCGATGAGGTAAGAGCCCTGATCCCTTCATGGGGAATCCGCACTTAAGCAAAAGTCTATATAACTATAAATTTGCTAAACCACTCGGTTCCTTCAATGAGATCAAGTTCATTACGTTAATGGTTTTTTTCAAAACCAGTCGTAGCCCTCTGTCATTTCAGGGATTAGAGTACTTAGTATTTGTGCTATGTTTGTTGATCATTCGTCAAGATGTAGTGTACAGTAGCTAAGTGATGTCTTCCTGCTAACATATGATGCGATTAGTTAGGACAGTCGTATAGCTTTATGATCATTCATTAAGGGCCTGCACCGGTAGGTCTAAATTAATCACGAAATGACGGGTTGAACTTGACTAGGACCTTTTGATTTGTTGATCATTCATCAAAGCCCTAGGGACTTAGGGGCAAAAACCATATCGGGAGTTTTAAGAGTTGAAACTTGCAATGTGATTGCATATCTTCTATGGAGTGGGGTAATTTGTGTTAATAGGCCTTGGGCACTCTACCATGAATTTAGCACAATTAAAATAGGGTTTTCAAAAATTGTAGAGAGCTCAAGAAACTACAACAAAGGATCATTGCTAAAGAATTAAACATTGCAATAAAAATACAAGGTTAGAAATTGAGCTACCCTTGAAATATCTTCATTTGCTCCTAATTGTGTTGGAATCCTTGCTAAGCTTCTTTGGAAGAGTGATCAAGCTCGATGAAGACCTCCCTTCGTCAAAGATGGATCCACTTGAGAGCTTCCAACCATGGCTTCAACTTCATGAAAGTGTGAAGTAACCTAGATGGCTAGGTTGCTAGGCTAGCTAACTAGGTGATGCATCTTCCTCGCTTCCATTTTACTTTCTTTATATTCTAATTTTACTAATGGTTTCTCTCAATTAAAATGAGGAGGAAGAAAAGGCTTGGAGCTAGGAGAAGAGAGTAGTGAATAATTATTCCTAAGTCTTAACCATTTAGATAATGGTTGCAACATTTCAGTGAATTCTCTATAAAATCCTAACCATAGGATTTCATCTTTAATCCATGTGTCCACCCTCTTCTCTTCCCTCCACTTGTCGCCGCTAAATAAGTGGGCAAGAATGTGCTCATTCAAGGCACAACATAACTAAAGGGAACCCAAAAAGAAAAACAATAAAGGAAAATGAATAATATAATTATATATATATAATTATATATAATTTCATTTTCCTTTAATTAATAAAGAGAGACATAAAGTAATGAAATGACACAATACTAGTAAAAAATATATATCCAATACATGTATTTATGTGTGTGTGTGTGTGTAATCCACAACTAATTTAATATTCGTCTTTCCAAAAGACCGGCTAATATTATAAATGTATGATTGCCGTCGGTCCTCCTAATGAACTCATTTCAATTGAATCCCCGCATGTACCCAGTATGGCTACTACATCATTTTACCAAAGCCGGCAAACCCTCTATGTGGGACTCTAAATACTCGACAATACGCTGACAGTGGGTTTAACCATAAGCACATCAGTGGCACTAGCAGTATGTAATGGCTATCCAGGTATTGAGCAAAAGGAAGGTCGACAAGAAAGCTTGTCCAAACCCTTACTGAGCCTATAAGCGATAGTCTCCATACAGTCCGGTCTGTTCGTCAAAGAGTGTCGCATACCGGTTCTAGAGGTTGGAAAACATCAGACCCCTAATAACCCGATAAGTTATGCCAGTGTCAAGCTCATCACCCACCGAGAAACTACTGATCTACAATCAGTAAATCCCATCCGCTTTGGTCAGAGACCGAGGGTGATAGCCAACCGAACACAACGCGATATCTACCCCCAATACCGGGAGAGACGAATCCCTAACAATCCGCTCACTTCCTCCATGTGGCTCGGGACTGTACCCAACTAAAACCTGTTTGCACAACTCAGCAGAGCCGTGGTAGGGTTGTAATCAACGCACAGTGGGAACTCACACGAGACAAATGAAGATCTCAGGTTGACAGACTAACATGTACTCATATCACTAGAGAACTGCTATATGACGATAGGTATAATACCATGCATATTCCCAGCAAGTCCATCCAGTGTAACTCATAACTCAATGAGCACATGTATACAATCTTTAGTGACTGACTGACACCAATGGTTGTGAGACCAGCAATCACCTCTCATCGGGATCAAGAAACGTATACACTAGTCTACTCTGGAATATTGATGTCTAGTCTCGATACTCCCACGACTAAGGTGTTAATGATATGTATGCCCTAGAGGCCATTATTGTATGATATAGTGGATGCTTGGACATATATATGGAGGACTTTCTTACTCGACATGATAGTATGCTATCTAGTTGCCTTTATCTTAACATGCTCACTGGTATTATTATATTGTCTCTCATATACATGTTGATAAAGCCCTTAGGATGTGGGCTTGACTACCAGGACTATGATGCGGATCATACTACTGGGACCTGGGTAGTCCACAAGCACTTCCTTCAATTGTTCCTGTTCCCTGATAAAATATCAGGAAAAACCCCAATGGGGTATCACGTGCTCACACGTGACCAAGGGTCACATGCTGACACGTGATGGTTTCCTGGGGACTCTGCTACAATAGAATTAAATTCTAATCAACGGGGGTCGCGTGTCCACACGTGATGGACCTTTAAAAACCTACTGAAGGAATTAAAAGATATAATAAAAACTCAGGAAAAACCCCAATGGGGCATCACGTGCTCACACGTGACCAAGGGTCACATGCTGACACGTGATGATTCCTTAGTTCTTTAAAGAACAGTAGAATTAAATTCCGGTTAAAATGTTAATCAAAGGGGTCACGTGTCATCATGTGATGGGTTCCTAAACTCTTTAATTAATAGAATTAAATTCTATTTAAATGATCAAGAAGTGGGATCACGTGCCAACACGTGATAGGCTTTTAAGCCTACTGAATTAATAGAATTAAATTCTAATTAAGAAGGAATCGAGAACCCTAACTAGAAAAATATTTCTCTAAATCTTTCCAAACAAAATGATTGTGCTCTGTAAAGTGGAGCACCGTTGGATTAAAAATCCAATGGTGATTACAAATCACCAATTTATGGAGAGATTTGATACAAGGAAAGATTTCCCTAAAATTTTCCAAGAATAACAAACAGAATATCTTTTGGATTAAAAATCCAATGGTGAATAAAATTCACTGGATGATCTAAAAGATCATGTTGGTTACAAAAACAACCAAAATCTTTCAATGAAAGATTGACTAAACAGATTGATTTTTTTCTTTCTCCTATAAATAAGAGCCAAGAAGCGAAGAGAAAGGATCTTGGAATTTTTTTTAGAGATATACAACAACAGAGAGAAAAAGAGAGGAGAATTTAGTTCTCAAGAGAGAAAAAGAAGATCTCTTCAGAGAAAAAAAAACCCTAGGTAAGAAAGGGAAAGAGATCTACGCTCCATAAAACAAAAAAGAGAATTTAATTCTCAAATTAAGAGTTTAACTCTTCTGAATAAGAACTTAGTTCTTCCTTTGGTTGAAGATCTGCAGAAGCAGATCTCCTCAAAAGTTGAGAATTTAATTCTCATCTGAGAGATTCTGCCATGCAGATCCAAAACTTAGAGGGAAAATTTAAGTTTAAAGAATTTAATTCCCCCAAATTCATAGGAATTTAATTCCTCCCAATGAAACTAGGGTTTAACCCTACATAAGAATTTAATTCTTCCAAATTCATAGGAATTTAATTCCTCCCAATGAAACTAAGGTTTAACCCTACATAGGAATTTAATTCCCCCAAATACTTAGGAATTTAATTCCTCAAAACAAAATCAGGGTTTAACCCTACCAAAGAATTTAATTCTCAAACAAAGGACTGAAATTATCCATGCACGTAAACGTGGTCACGTAGCAACACGTGACCCTTCCTTCAATGATAAAAAAGAACGAATGAAACTGGTGTCACGTGCCCCCACGTGACCCCTAAACAGATTCCTCAAAATGAGAAAGAAAAAACTTGGAGGCAATGCCTCACGTGTCCCCACGTGACCCTTAAACAGACCCCTTAAAATGAGAAAGAAAAAGCATGAAGGCAATGCCTCACGTGCTCACACGTGACTCTCAAAACAGAAAGGACAAATCCAAGAGCAGAATCAATTTTGGGCGCCCTCACGTGTCCCCACGTGACCCCTAATAAACACTTTAACAATCAATGCATGGGTACCCATCACATGCCCACACGTGATGGTCTGAAGACCAAAAGTGTTTAGCACTTATTTGAATACTCTGAGAACGAAATAAAGGAAGCCTAGCCCCCATCTTTAGATGCCTCACATGACTTCATGTGACCAATTCATTTTTATTGTTTAACACTATTTTCATCACAACACGTGGGAGCACGTGATCGCCAAATATCCTCTAGTCTTTAACACTATTCTAAAGCCAAGCTATGCCCAAATTGACTAAGTTTTCCAGAGGCAAATCTCCCCCTCAAATGAACTTTAAAATCCAGAGCTATAGTGAATGGTTAGTGCTTAACTAAAGACAAAATGTTGTCAGAACCCTAAACCCCTATTTAGCATTGTTAAATAATAGGGGGCTGAACCTAGACAAGTGTTCAACAGTCCAAACAAAAGTCCAGCTTTTTAAACCTAACCGGACTTAGCCTAAGTTGACCATAAGTCCTCAATTCAGATTTAACTGAGCCCGTGTGCTCATAATCTAATTAATTGATCTTAGTTCCAAATTGGACTACAGATCCCTCAATCAACTTTGGTTCAAGGGTATATCTCTTCACTCCTCTGATATTTGTCGTTGTAATCCTTCAACGTCTTCAGAGAGGTGACGGGTCCCGATAACCAATCATTCCATGGACTGTAGGGTCCTTAAACCCATGGACTATGATGTCCTTAACCTCGGACTGTGAGGTCCCTTTAAACCCAAGGACTATGATGTCCTTAACCTCGGACTGTGGGGTCCTTTAAACCCATGGACTATGATGTCCTTAACCTCGGACCGTAATATCTTTAAACTAATCGACTGCAATGTCCCTAAACTAAACAATAGAGCCTAAATGCTCTCTTGTTGGATCTAAACGATCCTGTTAAGTTGATCTTAGTCTAAAAATTAGACTAACGTATCCTTAACAAACGTTTAAGATGATCTTAATCTCAAATGAGACTAATGTATCCTTAAACCCAACCCCAAATCCAAATCTAAGAAAATACGGATTTGGACTAATCCACGCCCTACGGGCGACGACATAAATTAGTCTCCGTATACAATCCACGGGCAACCAAAAACAAAACAAACACCCACGACACGAAGTTACCATCTAGAGAAGGAGAAAGTGGTTACCGCGATGCGGTAGCGTAATTAACTGCAGGGGCTTGCGCCTGTAGGGAAGAGCGTCCCCACAATCAAAAACCCTCAACGAGGGGGAATCTGACGAAGTCTTCTACATCGGCCGCAACCGTTTAAATCTTCGATACATGATGTCATAAATTAACTTGGCATCTTCGGAGAGGTGGACGGATAGCAGTCTTTGACAAGAGAGATCGGCATCTTATTCGGAAGGATATCCTGATGGCTATTAGGCACTTCTTTTCATCGGGATCCATGCCAATTAGCATCTGCCCTGAATTCAGGCAAGACGAACCTAGGCGGTCGCGTCTATGTGTTTCGGAGGGGAACAGATTCTGGCACACCCGGTGGGACCTTTTCCTCTTTCCACTCCACACTTCGTGTGTCGTATTCGTGAACGAATCGCGGTATTAATATGGTTTCCCTTGGGTTTGAGGTACTAAGAATTGGTGTCTTGCTCCGTGCAGAAAACAGAAGATCAAATGGCTTTCAACTGCACAAGCTGCAACAATGGCAATAACTCTCACTCCGTCCCCGCAGAAGGAGTAACCTAGGGGCCTTAAGCAGCCTCTGTTTTTACAATGCCAGTTTACCAAGTGACTCAGGCCACCACTGGGCTATTCTTCGGGAACATGCTCCCACCCATGAACTTCAGTGCCCCGCTGCCGTTACAGGAAGCCCCAAAGAAGTCGGTCTTTGATGGACTCACAACTACTGTGGCCCCTCTCAACGGGTCGTCCAGCTCCAACGCCTCTGTCTTTGATAGACTAGGCCAAAGCTCATTTGGGCTCATGAAGAAGCCCGTGATACTGGAGAGAGTTATCCCTAAGCGGATAGCCATTCCTGCTCATGAAGTCGTCAAAGCGGCTTCTCCTGCCAAAAGGTCGGTCTTCGCAAGGCTGAATGTTCCGGCTCCCGCTCCAGGCGAAGTCCTCAAAGCTGCTTCCCCTGCCTAGAGGTCTGTCTTTGACAGATTGGACATTACTTCTCAACGGACGTCAGTTTTCAATAGGCTGGCACCGACAGAAACCCTCAGCCAGAACATGGGGCATAAGGAAGTCACCCCTACAGCTGAGAAAATCCCAACGGCTCGACATGCTCGACGTCGCCATTGGTGCCGAGTAAGGAAGGCTGGGGGCAAATTCCCTTCTGGACTGACTCCGCCGGCTCCAATGGTGGAAATCGATGCTGCTGTTCCAACTGAGAACAGCTTTGAACTGCTCAGGAGGGTTCGCAAGAATGCTCCAACTGCCATACTGAAAAGATCTCCTCCACGTATGGAGAATGCTACAGAAAAGAACCAGAGCAGCTCCCTCAGTGGCTGTCCTCTAAAATTTACAAAGTCTGACGACAGGTCCAAGAATCGGTGATTGATCAGGACTACTCTTGCCGACCAAAGAAGATTAAAGCTCGGCAAGAAGAGAACCATCCTGTGGTACAACAGAAGATGTCATCCGTCTGGGTGCCCGCTACAACGGCTCCCTCAACGTCAACCGCTCATAAGAAAAGGAGGCCGGAGAAAGCCTATGTGACCGTGGCGAACCGTAAGGATGCTGAATCTAAACGCCCCAAGTCCGGGGGTATGGTAACACATACCGTTTATATGGCTTCCGGAAAAGAGGAAAACCGTGCTTCTATGGGTCATCGACCGCTTACCCGATCGATAACGAAAGCTTAGGAGCAGCAGCAGCAGAAACTTCAGGAGATACTAACTGCAATGGCCGCACTCACTGGTCCGAAAGAAAATTCGGAGACCTCAGAGCAGCGTCAGGAACAAGAAACCGATGTTGATTTCCTTCGAAGAATGCTCGAGAGGAAATAAAAAGAGGCCGCGGAACAGGCGGCCAACATAAAACGAATGGCTCTTTTGTTCCAAGACATAGCCGGGATGATATTACAGCCGGAACCTCCAGCTGAAGACCCCCCGATCATCGTTGAAGACGACAGAAGGGAAACATCGAACCCTCCTCCGGCTCTTTCAGCAGCCAAGGAGGAGACCATCTCTAAGGCTGCTCTGGACGATTACATTGCTCAGCAAATACGAGCTCATCAAGCGAATGAAGCGTCTGGGAAAATTGTTAAGACTGGGCGACCCTATACGGGTTGGTAGGACCAAATAAGGTACCCGCCGGGATACACGATCCCTAAATTCCACGTATATAAGGGGACGGGAAATCCGCATCAGCACGTCGCTCAATTCAGAGCCTTGTGCGGCAACACTGGAGGTGATGATAAACTTCAGCTCCGCCAGTTTGTTGGTAGCTTGTCGGAGACGGTGTTCGAATGGTATTCGGAACTCCCGAATGACTCTATCAAGATATTTGCAGAGATGGAGCCGCTATTCACCCAGCGTTTCGCGAGTGCTAGCGAACGCACCCCAATCACGGCATTGATCAATGCCAGGGTGAAGCCTAGAGAAACATGGGTTCAATATGCAATACGGTGGCGGAATTTATGGTCGAAGTGCGAGCAGCGCATCAAAGAAGTGCCTGCGGTAGGCATGTTCGTGGGTACTCTTGATCCGCAGGCAACCATTTCTCAGTTCATCATGTTTTTCAAGCCTACCACCTTCCAAGCCTTGATTGAAAAAATGGCCCAAATGGACCAGTTGGGCCATAGATCGTCCTCTTCAAAGACGGATCCTCGAAATGAAAGAGGAAAAGGGAAAGCAACCTTCGTCACCAATACTCAGTAGCAGCCGAGCAACTCAAAGCCGGTTGTTCACCAAAACAACGTGCGTCCATGCCCATCCCTCGAGGAGAGACTGGGACGTACTTACTCATTTTCCCAGGATAAAACGAGGAGACTGTTCGAGCTGGCAGTGCGCAACAGACTCATCAATCTGCCGGATCCAAAATGTCCGTTGCAGCCAGACGATGTCAACAATCCTAATTACTGTCCTTACCACGAAGCAGTAAGTCATCCAATTGAAGATTGCTTCGTCTTCAAAGGCTGGATTGAGGACCAATACCAACAAGGCAAATTCGCATTATCCGAAAACTGGAAGGTAAACCCGCCACAACCTCACGCCCCGAAAAAGGTGGACATGCTGGGGGCATCGTGCTCGTTCATAGAGAAAGCCCCGTGGACCGAAAAGTCCGTAAACTAGAATTTCGCCTCAAATACGGCGACGGTGGACCGCAACGTCCTAAAACTTGCAACGGACCGAAACGCCGTTAAACTAACAATGGACCAGTATGTCCTAAAACTGGCTGATGACCGAAACGTCGTTAAACTAATACAAACCCGCGGCATCCCCAGGCTGACGTGGTAAAAAAAAATAGGTATGTCCATAAGCAATATGGGCACGGATGAAAACCCAAAAGGGCTCCGTGAGTAAAAACAGCAAGGCTACCGGCGAGTTTTGTGAAAACCCGAAAGGGCGCAATCTCGTTAAAAGACACTTGCAAGGTCCTCTCGACTTTGTTAGGAGAAACCACCTACGTGAGATCCTTATGACTCACAAAGGAGCAACACACTTAGGAATCCTCACGATTCCTAAGGAGAAATTACACTTACGAGATCCTCATGACTCGTAAGGAGAATTACCCTTTGAGACCTTCACGGCTCATAGGATTCAAATGCCTTAAGCTACAGGGGTCTGGACTTGTTCTTAAGCCATCACGACCCACAGACTGCCCTACAAGTGGTTCAGTATTGACCCTTGTATACAATCCACGGGCATGAATAAACATTTCCCTAACAAAGTCCTACCCGCGACTAGGGATATGTTTACACGGCAAGTCCTCTCGACTTATAAGGAGAGAACACTCTTGTAAAATCCTTACGACTTACTAGAAACCATACACTTGGGAATCCTCACGATTCGTAAGGAGAAAACGCACCTAAGAGATCCTCACGACTTGTAGGGAGAAATACCTTTATGAGACCCTTACGGCTCATGAAGTCAAAAGCCTTAGTCGACAGGATCTTAACCCGTTTGCTAAGCCACCTTTGTCCAACATCGACAGAAGCAAATGATGATTCGCTCCTGGCAATATCCCAGTTGTAGCGATGCCGATGCCGAAATCGGTGTCCAATCCTAAACTCGCAGCGAAAAGCAAGCGAGCCACAAATGCATATGATATAGCCGAAATGATGGGGCAACCTGCAACAAAATCAGCAAGTAAAAATGTATGCATACAAAATAGCCGAAATGGTTGGGCAACTCGCAATAAAAATCAGCGAGTAAATAAAACAAATAGTCGAAATGATTGGGCACCGCGAAAAATAGCCGAAATGATTGGGCAATCGTGACTTTCACGATATAAAAGCTGAAATGATAGAGCATCGCAGAAAGAAATAAAAAAAATGAAATGAAATGAAGCTTTTTTCCCTACAGGTGAGATCACATCGATCCCTGTATACAATCCAGGGGCACAAACAAAAAGGGAACCATACCTTCCCACTAGGCTCCATCAGAAAAAGGAGCCAAGTCTCGACGGTCACATCTGCATCCCAGAAGACCAACAACAGTGTTCCTCCTTATGCCAGCAAACCACAGGAGCGACACAACGAAACGGAGCCACGGCATAGTCCCTAGTTCCAAATCTTAACAGCAATATCTACAACCTAAAAATCAGCAACGGTGATCCTCCTCATTCCAACAGGACTCAGACGCAACATCACCAAACGGAGCCACGACATAGTCCCTAGTTCCAAATCTCGACGGTTCACAGACAACCTAGAGACCATCTCAGCATTCGTCTCGTTACACCAGACGCAATGTCAACAACGACGTTCCTTCGCAGTCCAGCAGGATGCAGATGCAACGTCAACAAAAGACCTCACGGTAGAAACAAAGCGGAGTGACGGCGAAATCCCAGCTCCACCTCAGCATTCGTCTCGCTACACCAAACGCAATGTCAACAACGGCCTTCCTTCGCAGTCCAGCAGGATGCAGATGCAACGTCAACAAAAGACCTCACGGTCAAAACAAAGTGGAGTGACGGCGAAATCCCAGCTCCACCTCAGTATTCGTCTCGCTACACCAGACGCAATGTCAACAACGGCGTTCCTTCGCAGTCCAGCAGGATGCAGATGCAACGTCAAAAAAATTCCTCATGGTCAAAACAAAGCGGAGTGACGGCGAAATCCTAGCTCCACCTCAGCATTCGTCTCGCTACACCAAACGCAATGTCAACAACGGCGTTCCTTCGCAGTCCAGCCGGATGCAGATGCAACGTCAACAAAAGACCTCACGGTCTAAACAAAGCGGAGTGACGGCGAAATCCCAGCTCCACCTCAGCATTCGTCTCGTTACACCAGACGCAATGTCAACAACGGCGTTCCTTCGCAGTCCAGCAGGATGCAGATGCAACGTCAACAAAAGACCTCACGGTCGAAACAAAGCGGAGTGACGGCGAAATTCCAGCTCCACCCCAGCATTCGTCTTGTTACACCAGACGCAATGCCAACAACGACGTTCCTTTGCAGTCCAGCAGGATGCAGACGCAGCGTCCACAAAAACCTCATGGTCAAAACAAAGCGGAGTGACGGCAAAATCCCAGCTCCACCTCGACGTTCGTCTCGATACAGCAAATGAGATGTCACTACAGCGTCCTTCCTCCAATAGGATTCGGACACGCCAAAGCAAACGAAGCGAAGGACAAATTCCTAGCTTCAAGGTCTTGATGGCAGCTCATATAAAACCTGAAAGACAATCGGAGATCATCCCACACCAGCGCGGAGTGGTCACTACCATGACGTTCGTCTCGATACAGCAGACGAGATATTACTACTGCGTCCTTCCTCCAACAAGATTCGGACACGCCAAAGCAAACAAAGCAAAGGAAATATTCCTAGCTTCAGGATCTTGACGGCAACTCATATAAAACCTGAAAGACTATCGGAGATCATCCCACACCAGCGCAGAATGGTCACCACCTCGACATTCGTCTCGATACAGCAGACGAGATGTCACCACAGCGTTCTTCCTCCAGCAGGATTCAGACGCGATAATCAAACAACGGAACCACGACAAAATCCCTAGTTCCAAACCTCGACGGTTCACCAACAACCTGGAGACAACCGCGACATTCGTCTCAATACAGCAGACACAATGCCAGCAAACGAAGCAAAGGCCAAATTCCTAGCTTCAGGGTCTTGACGGCAACTCATATAAAACCAAAAAGACTATCGGAGATCATCCCACACCAGCGCGGAGTGGTTATGACTCATCGGGGCTCCCCAAACTGAGCCTAACCTCAAGTAAAAAGCGGCATGGCAAAATTCCTAACGCTTGCTCTTCCGACGGTCAAACTGCCTAGGAAGATTGCTTGAAGACATCTTGTCCAGCCGCCGAAGGGATCAGAGACACGACAGTCGCAAGGCTACTCGAACAGTAATATTGCCTATTGAGGGATACATCAGCCAACGCGACGGTACGACGGGCAAAGCCCTAGTACCACAGACCTAACGGACCTCTGTCGTAAAGAGCAAAGGTTAGCTATAACGTTAGGACATTCTTGCGAGAACTCCTCGATTCGTCTCAATCTCAGGGAAATCAGCTTCCTTGACGAGAGCATCTCGATTCGCATTGACCAGCAGAGAAATCAGTGTCTCTGCAGGAATATACGACGTCAGCAAAAAGAAGCCACGGAAGAGTCCCCTGTTCCAAATCTCGGCGGTTCATAGACAGCCTGGAGATCATCTCAACATTCGTCTTGTTACAACAGACGCAACATCAACAAATTGGAGCTGCGGCAAAATTCCCAGTTCCATGAATCGACGATGCACAGACAACCGAGAGTCAACCCTTCCTGGTTTCGTGGAACACGTCCTATGTCAATCCTGACCCCGTGGGAAGCATCCAGAGCAAATCCTGGTTTCGTGGAACACGGCCTATGTCAATCCTGACCTCGTAGGAAGCGTCCAGAGCGGAACTTGGTCCTTGCGGAACATGACTTATATCAATCCTGACCTCGTGGGAAGCATCCAGAGCAAATCTTGGTTTCGCGGAACACGGCTTATATCAATCCTGACCCCGTGGGAAGCGTCTATAGTAGATCCTGGTCCTTGTGGAACACGGCTATTGTGAATCATGACCCCGTGGGAAGCGTCCAGAGCGAATCCTGGTCCCATAGAACATGGCTAAAGTCAATCTTGACCTTGTGGGAAATGGCCAGAGCAACCCTTGACTCCATGAAATGCGGATAATGTCAAGCTCATCCATCACTTATGAGTCCTCACGACTCGTAAGAGAGAAAACTCTTTTGTGGGATCCTTACGACTCTCAAGAGAAAACGCGCTTAGGAATCCTCACGATTCTTAAGGAGAAATTACACCTACGGGATCCTCTCGACCTGTAGGGAGAAAATTCTTTATGAGACCCTCACAGCTCATAAAGTTGAAAAGTCTTAGGAGGCAGATCCTAACCGTGACTCCTAAGCCATCGCTGTCCTATAAGGAGATCAAAATAGATTATCCACAAAATGCATTTACTAAAAAGGACACACCATCATGAAACAAAATATGTCTTTTATTCATAAATCAAAATGAATACAAAGTACAATTTACGAAAGAATAAAAAAAAATATACTCTCATTCAGGAGTATGTACAAAAGAAGAATAAAAAAATACAATTCTTCAAGCCAGCGGACGATTTAATAGGTTTGCCAGTTCATCCTTTTTCCGCTGGGCTTCGGCTTCATGATTTATTATCGTTAAGAGACAGGCCTCCGCTTGAGCTTGGTATGAGGCAAGCCGATTTTCAAGCTCTTTTTCGGTAACCTTATGAGCTTCGACCATTTCGCGAGTGAAAATGACGGCCTTATCAATAGCTACCACCTCCTTGATAGCCTCCTGAAGCCCTCGCCAAAGATCATATGCCCGAGTGGTCTTGGCCATAGGATTAGCTTGAAGTTCCCTCAGCGCTTTGGAAGCCAGCTCCCTCTCCGAAAACTTTTGGCTGAGCCTCTTCTCGCATGACAGCATATTTGAGGCGCATCGTTCGATCAGCCCCCGCAAGCTTACCTTTGCAGCTACAACCTCTGAGGGAAGGCGTGTAGATTCAAGAATATGCAAGCAATCCTCCACCTGACGACAGAACTCAACCCAGACTTGCACCAAGGTCTCACTATGGTAAGTAGCAAGAAAAGAAAGAGAACCGTTGGCTTCCGCGGCAAATGCTTCGGCCGTGATCAGACTGCCAGCACGAAGGTCTTCTATCAGAGCTGACAAGGAGTGGAGGCTTAGCTTTGCCATCCGTTCCGAGGCACGTAGAGCATATGGGACGGGCGACATCACGATGCGAGATTCCAGCATGGTAAGAACTGGAAAAGCTATTAATATTCGTAGAAAACAATCAGCGAGACTCACAAGTAAAGAACATGTGGAACAACATCGAAACTTTACTTACCCACGGTCATGCAAGAAGGGTCTGAAGGCTCCCCAGGCCCATCTAGAATCTCAACTTCGTCATCGGCCTCCAGAACTAGGGAAGACATCAGTATCGTTATATGGAATAATGATACTGCCGTGAAGAAGGCGAACAACACTAACCTTGCCCGGAAGATAGGACGATGCGTTGAGGGGATATAGCCTGCGGAGCAACCATCTCTAACAGGCGCTGAAAAGACTTCCTGGGGGACAAGTCCATGATGGATGCCGCCAACCCGCGCAATTCTGAAAAGACAGAAAGGTTCAGATAATGGAGAGATTGTCAAAATAAAATAAAGAAGGATACCTTCGATGCTTCTCCCGCTTTGGACTGGAGGGATAGCAGCTTCGGCGGCCTCCTCCATGCCCCCAGGCACATCATCGGGGATGTGGGCCGGTATAATAACTTCCGATCGAGGAGCAGTGGCCGCCACTGCAGGCTCCAATGGAAGGACGGCAGCCTCGACTACCTGTTCCCTAGTCTCCGGGCAGTCCCCAGAAAGATTCATTGAATCCGTGGCCAACGAAGATTCCTCTTCCGTGGGAGCAAGCACCGGGGGAACGGAAATCACCGATGGGAGCTCCGTGGCAGGAACAACAGTTGTATCGACCCCCTCCACACTTACTAGTGTCTCATCGGGGATATTTGCAGAGTCCATAGTCAAGGCGTGACTCAGACTCAGATCCTCTGCCATCAGCGAAGTCCCTGCAAAGTTTTCACGAAGATAAGGAAATATACATATGTATGTGAACAATGCAAAATATTATAAAAAAATATGAGTATACCAATGCGCAAAGGAGCTTCTAGTATGGCTTGTTCAAGCCGGCGTTCCTTCCTGAGGAGGTATGCTCGCCGAGGTTCAAGGGTAGACTCGTGGCCGCCGGTCCACAACGACAACGCATCTTCGGCATCGGCCGAGATAGGCCGCTTAAGGGCTCTCTCGCCCCCCTCTTCCAAAGGACCTATAAATATCCGCCGTATCGATGGAGGATCTTCGTAGAAGATGACGGCAGGATAAGGCCTCTTCGGGATCCTTACATTCTCAGATTCATCCTGTGAGCGTCTTATAACCTCAGCCAATTGTGCGGCTTCCTCGGCAAATGAACCCGGGAAAAGCAGACCACCATCCAATTCTTGCATGGCTAGTGGTTCATCTTGAAGGATAGGTTCTGATTCCACTAAAAAGTCGAGCAGATTGGTGACCGTCTTCTTTCGCCTCTTGGACTCGGAACTAACTACAGAAGACGATCGCTTCTTTCCCCTTGGTGCTTTGGTGCGGCGTTGACCCACTTCGCCTTCAATATCCTCTCTCGGCGGTGCTACCGATGACGACACGGCCATTGTTGATGCCGCAGCTGATGATATTGCTAATGGCGCCCTATTGGTCCTTGATTGAGCTCTAGTACGCAGCGGCATACCAGCTGTGGGAGTTAGATCTACTTCTGCCGCCTCAGGAATAAGCACGACACCAGTATCTCTCAAGGGAGGGCGAACCACTGCCCACGGTCGCGGTGGGACTCCCGTAGCCTGGATTGGAGTGGGAACCCTGTATCCGAGGAGCATCTTCCTCTCCTCAGCAATAATAGGACTGACTCGGTAGAGATACCAGCCCGTGAAAGACCCCACACATCGAGGAATATAGTCAGCTTCAGGAATCACAAAGCGAGAGCCGGTGTTCAGCCGCATGAAGTGATGAGCGGCGTCACGAACGACTTCTGACGATGGGCTAGGCTCCACTGTAAATGCCTCAAAGGGGACACCTTGGTCATATCCCAATTTCCGAGCAAAGCGGTATGGGTTGTACCGCATAAAAAGGTCCGCACTGTTCTGACGAAATACCAGATAACCCGGTCTGATCGAATATAAGTGCATGGCTTCCTTGGGCTTTAAGGAAGGTACTCCCTCTTTCGACGAATCACAAAGCTGTTGAATCGGTCCTGAAGGAGCAGAGAGGACTTGATCGTTGAATACCATCCCGCCCGTATTTGCATAGGGGTTAATCAGCACACGAATAGCTCCGGACTGAGTCGGATCAGGAGCAGAAGCGTCCACCAACCGCATGAGCCACGGAAATGTGTAGGCGTCATAAAAGCGGGGTCTCTGATGCGCATCGAATGCCCCTAGCACGTGCATCTCAATCCTTGATGTAAAGTAATGAAGAGAGAAACTCACTACGTTCACGCCTGGGTTTGAGGTATTGGCTGCAGCGCTTAGCCCATAATACAAATGCGCTAGCCCCGCAATGCCCATAGCTAGTCATGTCCCTCCAGCGATGCGATGAGCAGGGTAAATGACTGAAGCTCGTATGAATCGACGGTGCATTGGAATGACGAACCAGCTGAGCCAGACGCTGATAAAACCCACAAAGAAAGTCTCTTCGTCTATGCCAGGAGCTGCGATCGACTGGAAAGGTACAGCCGACAGGATTGGAATGTAGAACTGCGGCAAATCCTCTTCTTTAGCTGGTAGCTTGTTTAAACCGAACCCAAAGGGGTCGTTAATACTCGCAAACTTTGGAGCCGTCTTTGATAGAACATCCCCGCGAAGGAAGGAGACGATAAAGCTTTTGAAAGTGATGCCCTGCTCCTCGGATTATGTGAATAGCTTCTCAAATATGCTCAGAGTCTTGATTAAACTTGGGTGCTTGTGGCGGATGGCATTTTCAGTCGACAGGCCGTCAAGCATAGCAGGCTGTTTCGAAAACACACTCATCAGGAGGCAGCAGTTCTTTATAAAGCGTCCCCCTGACCGGCAACTCCGAGATCTCGCGAAACTCTTCCAGAGAAATTGAAACTTCGCGGTCCCCTAGAAAGAAGGTGTTGGTGGGAAGATTCCATTGGTTTAAGAAAGCCTTAACCCACCAGACATGGGGGGACTGGTAGTGGAAGAGGGACGAGTACACCGCCTGATAGAGTCCTACCCTCTACAGTCGCGCATGATGGGCGGACAGGATATAACGATCCTAGAGAAGATAACCCATGGGTTGTCGAGGAGTAAGCCCTATTTTGTAAACCTGACCCCAGGGCTGGGCTTCACCTTGGCAGATACGACGCCCTAAGATGTCTATAGCTGGTGTTAGTGTATTTGCCCTAGAGGCCATTACTGTATCATACTAGTTTGTATATTACTTAATGGAAGCTTAGGATATTCACAGTTGTATATACAATCTTGCTCAAAATAGTAGTATGCTACTTGGTTTGTTTCTACTTCAATGTGTACATGTGTTTATTTTAGTATATCACCTATACACTTTAGTGGAGCCCTTAGGATCTTTGCTTGATTACCAGCGTTGTGATGGCAGTCACACTAGTGGGGGCTGGGTAATCTATAAGCACATCCTTATGCAGGTCTCTAGTCGCAGGACTATCGAGACAGGGCATCGATACTCCGGAGTAGACTAGCGTATGCGCTTCTCATCCCAAAGTGGGAGATGGTCTGTCCCACAGCCATCAGTACGTCGTACTGAAGATAGTATGCGGGTGCTCGTTAGGTTACGAGTACAATGGACAGGACTCGTCGGGAACTGACCGGTTGGTATTATACCTATCGTCAGTTATCAGTTCCCAGGTGACATGAGTACAGCTTAGTCCGCTGACTTGACACTGTCACTTCGCCTCGAGTGTGTTCCCACTGTACTTTGATTACTACCCTACCAGGCTCAAAGGAGTCGTGCAAACAGGTCGTAGTTGGGTGCAGTCCCGAAGCACTTGGAGGCAGTGACGGTTAGACAGGATTCGTCTCTCCCGATATTGGGGGTTGACATCGCGCTGTGTCTAGGAGAGCCATTACACGAGTAGTCCCTGGCCAGGGCAAGCGAGATATACTGGTAGGCTTCCAGTGTTATCTCAGGGTATTTTGGGCTTCACTCCGACACGACTTGTACCGCTATTAGGGGACTGACGTTTACCACCCCCCTAAGCCCGCCATGCGATGTATCAGACGAACAGACCGGACTGTACGGAGACTGTCATAGTCAGACTCAGTAGGAGTTCAGATGGGTTTCACCTCGTCAGTCTTCTTGTCGGCATCTACCTGGGGACCGTTACGCACAGCTAGTGCCGCTTGCGGTCTGTGGTTAAACCCACTGCTAGCGTAGTGTCGAGTCTTTAGAGTCCCACAAAGAAAGTTATTCGCCTTTAGGCAAAAGAGTAGAGGTCGCATGGTTTTGCGACAGGTCGCATGGTTTTACGACAGGGTTCGGTCACATCCATGCACTTGCGCACGTACAGTGTCCGGACAGTTAACACTAGCGGGCTTTGGTTTAAGCCAGATCCTAGTGTACGTTTTGGGATTGGTTTTATCTCGTATGTATTCGTGTTCCTCGGAACGCGGATGCGGGTGTGTATGCACAGTTGACGGAGAGACAGAGGCAGAGGATTCTCATTAGGGTTGTTGACTGTTGACTGTTGACCATTGACTTTTTGGTAAACCCTAATGAGAATATGATATATGATTAACTATAATATTAATTAAGTATTATGGTGACATGGTTGTTGAGGGGTTGACTTTGTTGACTTGTTGACTTTGTTGACCGGTTGACTAGGTTGGACTAGTTGACCATCATGATGACAATAGCTATCATTTCATGGCAAAGACTTTTTGCTTGCTTGTTCTCTTATGAAAAATGAGTGCATGAAATGATATGGCTATTGTAGCTTAAACCATCACATAATACTTGATTGCTATGTTTTGTTATGATGGCTTTGGATTATGAGAGCCAAGAGAAGAAAGTCTTTCTCATTCTATCATTTTCACTCTCTCTGTTGTTCTTGAGCTCTCATCCTCTTCCTCTTGCTCTCCCTCTCTTTAGTCTATGGTTCACTTGTCTCATGTGTTGAGAACCAAGAACCATAGAGAAAAATCCCAACACACTCTCCTCTACTCACTCTAGTTCATAAGGTTTAGCAAACCGAGTGAACTAGTTTCTTCAAAGCTCGAAGAAGAAGCCAAAGGTAGACGCTTTCGGGTGGATCGATCTTCGGCGCAAGGAGACGACGGGGTGAAGCCGATCTGGACAACCATCAAGTGTAGAAGACGAAGGAGTTCAGGAAAGAAAGGTATAACCCCCTAACTGAGTAGTTAACAACTCCTAGTTAGGTAGTTAGTTAGATGTTTAACAAAGATCCGGTTTTGAGTCCATGTTACCGCCTGTAGAAAATTGTTTTTCACCAAATTCTGCATGCCCGAAAGTACCAGGAGAGGTAGCATGGACTTACAGTGGTATCAAAGCCTAGTTAAACTCTATCTAACATTTTAGCATAGTAGCTAGAAATTCGATCGGAGAAAAAGTCCCGAAATGAACCCGGAATTCATGCTTACTGTCGAATTTTTCCTCTGTTCCAAAAATGATAAATCATATTTGGAATTCAGCTCAGGGATTTTATAGCAAACTGCAAAAATTTCATCCATTGATCCGATCAAAGCGCCGCGGAAATGCGGCGGGAGCGTGCTCCCGCCGCGGTTCCGCGGCCGAGTTGACTCGGCCGTGGGAAATTTTGGTTGCAGTTTGTTCAGTGGGGTATTTTGGGAATTTTGGTATATGTTTTTTCAGCCCAGATTTTCCAGAAAGAAAATTTTGTTTTTGGGGCTTTAAAAACCGTATTTTGATTGAGTTTCTAAAGACTTAAGCTGACGGGTTTTTATCTGTGATGTGATATTTGTATTGAACGTCTGCTAATCGCTATATGTCGATTAGTGGGGGTTATACAAATCTATGATCTGTAATGTTATTGGTTTGTGTATATGAATTCATTGGATTGTCGCGGGTGAATAGCCGGGGGTTGTGGGACGAGAGTTTTCTTTTCTTTCAATTCATGTAAATTTGTAAATTGATGTAATAATTATTTGTATGGCCGCACAACCGGGTCGGGGTTGTAGCCGTCATTGTATAATTTCTTTTTACTGTTTTTGCTCCTAGGATAGACCCATGGAGGGGGTGCACAAACTACCGAGTATCCCGAAGTGCCGAGTGGCCTACTCACGGAGTTGAGGGAGGTTGCTTCGCTTCGGGTACTTGGCGGGTAGTTTGCCGCACCCGTAGGGGTCTTGGGTGGGGTATTGGCTATTCACCTCGACCGTGTAATCTACTTTTCGTTACAGGCTCGTACGAATTGCGGGTTCCTACTATATCCAATGTGTTCATCTGTGATCTGAAATGGCTATCATTGCAATATATCTATATATGATATTATTTAGGCGTTGCTTATGTTTTACAGCTGCACTAACCCAGCCCCTGCTCTATCGTTAGTTAAGTAACGTAACGGGTAATGACGGGGCCCCGTGGCGAATGCGAATGGCATAAGCGTACGTTATATTTTGGTTGTTTTCTGCAATGGTAGGATTAAATGATGGGACGCATTAAAAGAACTAATGCAAGAAAAATACGCATTAAAAGAACTAATGCAAAGAAAAATAAACCATGTAAAAGTCGTTGGAACACTTTCAAAAACCGCTCGGTTTCTTTTCAAAATAACTTTTAAATGCGGAGCTTGAGCCACCCTTTTAAAAGCTATCTCGTTCCATCGATCATATCAAGTTCACTACGTTCACGGTTTCGCCAAAACCATTCGTAGCCCTCCGTCGTTTCACATGAATAGTCAATAGTATTCAAGCTATGTATATTGGCCAAAGGCAAGGTATAGTGATTGGTAGCTATTGGGTATTCATGTGTAACATAGATAGATGCGTTGGTTTGGGACAGTCGTACTGCTATTTTGGCCAAAGTCAAGGGTAGGTACGGGTGGGTCCAAATTAACCTGGAGAATGACGGGTAGAACTTGACATGTGACTTATTATATTTTGGCCAAAGTCAAGGTCATAAGAGCATGGGGCAAAAATCCACATCGGGAGTTTCAAAAGAACTGAAACTTGCTAGTGTTGCATACCATTTGGAGTGTGATCATTCTGGTAAGATTCCTTCAGTTTCGTCACGCAATGATATTTGGATCCCGATCCTACTGTGAGTATATGCTACTCCTCGGGAAATTTCTCACTTAACGATCAATGCTATAAACCAAGTAGGTGTCTAGAAAGGTGTTAGCGGGGCTACGCCCCCAGGGAAAAGAGGTTCTTAAATTAAGGAACTTCGCGAAAGCGTTGGAAAACCTCCCTCGAAGTACTGACACCAGCCTGGCCGAACGGTTAAGCAAGAATTGTACGGTGAGATTGATCCTGACTAGTTCTTCCTTTTTGGTTTGAGGAGGGATTCGAGAGACAGTGGGAGCCATCCTGTTTAGACAAACTAAAAACCATTCTAAACTTGCAAGAGCGTCATGCTGAGTGTTTCTTCTCTCTCCTAATTGCAGCAACCAATCGACATGACTGGACTTAAGTTATTACTAGATAAAAACATACTGACAGGGCCAAACTACAAAGATTGGCTCAGGAATGTCAAAATGGCAATCACTTATGACAAGTTGGGGTATCTCCTTACCACCAAAGCTCCCCCTGTCCCAAGTCCCACCTCCAGCGTCGCGGATAAGGAAATCCGTAAGACTTGGGAGAACGATTGCGCGAAGGCCAGGTGCCTCATGCTTGCCTCTATGGACAACGAACATCAGAGGAGGCACGAGAATATGGACCTCGAATCCATATTTCTCCATACAAAAGAACTGTATGGAGAGCAATCTCGTATCGCAAGATACGAAGTGTCGAAGAAGTTATTTTCGGCAAGGTTGGCCATCGGATCATCGGTAGCGGAACACGTGCTTAAGATGATTGGCTTCATTGAGGAGCTCGCGGAACTTGGGACCACGTTAGAGAACGAGCTCTATACGGACTTGATTCTCCAGTCCTTTCCTTCCACTTACGCCCAGTTTATCCTGAACTTCAACTTACAAGAAAAAGAAGTTGAACTTTCAGAACTCCTCAACATGCTGAAGAGTGCAGAGGGCACCCTACAGAAAGGTAGGGAAACATCCACTTTGTTTGTAGGAGGATCTTCATCTTCTAGGTCCAAGGCGAAAGCCAAGGGAAAGAAGAAGAAAGCCTCCGCCAAACCAAGGGGCGGTGTTAGTAAAGTGGATACGAAGGGAAAAGCAAAAGCAACAAAGATAGCGGGGAAGCTTATAGGGAAGGAAGAGTGCTTTTTCTGTCATAAGAGTGGTCACTGGGAGAAAGATTGCAGGGCTTGGAAAGCCAGGACACAGGAACTGAAGCAAGTTGCGTCTTCAGCTTCAGGTGTGTATGTTATTGAAAACTGTCTATCAATAAACTCTACTTCCTGGGTATTGGATACCGGATCAGGATCTCATATCTGTAATTCTTTGCAGGCGTTGAGAAACCGTAGGGTTTTGAAGGGAGGGGACATGACCCTCAAAGTTGCAAACGGAGCTAGCATGGATGTTAAGGCCATAGGGGACTATCACCTGGGAATGTCAGATGGACATGTTTTGGTTTTACGTAATTGCTTTTTTGTACCCAACGGAACTTGTAATATCATTTCTGTATCTTTGATTTCTAAATAAGGTTATGAATTTGCGTTTGTAAGTAATGTTGTAAACATTCACCTTAATCAAGTTCTGATTGGGTCAGGTACATTAAGCAATGGTATATACGTACTAAACCAACCACAGATTTTCAATGTCCAGAATACACACAAAAGAAAGTCTCCGAAAATAAATCAGACTTTCTTATGGCATTGTAGACTGGGTCACATCAATGAGAGAAGGTTGACGAAGTTACATACAGAAGGATATTTGAATCCATTCGAATATCAATCGTATGCCACTTGTCAATCCTGTCTCAAAGGAAAGATGACAAAGACTCCGTTCACTGGAAACGGAGTAAGAGCGAGCGAGCTCTTGGGACTCGTACACAGCGACGTGTGCGGTCCAATGTCTACACATGCGCGAAGCGGTTATTCTTACTTCATTACTTTTACGGATGACTTTTCAAGGTACGGTTATGTCTTCTTAATGAAACATAAATCCGAAGCCTTTGGAAAGTTCCAGGAATATAAGAATGAAGTAGAAAAACAAACCGGCAAAAGTATCAAGATTCTAAGATCGGATCGAGGTGGTGAATACTTGAGTGCCGAGTTCCTGGACTATTTAAAAGAGAACGGAATTCTCTCTCAGCTTACTCCTCCATACACTCCGCAACATAACAGTGTATCGGAGAGACGGAACCGAACCCTATTGGATATGGTACGGTCCATGATGAGTAACGCTGAGTTACCGCGATCATTCTGGGGGTATGCGCTAGAATCGGCTGCATACCTTTTGAACCGAGTTCCCACTAAGACTGTGCCTATTACACCATATGAGATGTGGTGTGGGAAGAGACCTTATCTTAATCACATTAAAACATGGGGAAGTCCAGCTTTTGTCAAAAAGCAGCATGCGGACAAGCTCGAGGCACGCTCAGTACAGTGCAAGTTTGTGGGATATCCAAAGAACTCCAAAGGATATTTCTTCTACTGCGAAGAGGAACAAAAGGTTTTTGTTTCTCGTCATGCCCATTTTCTAGAACACCAGTTCTTAGAAAAGGAAATAAGTGGAAACGCAATAGAACTGGAAGAAATTCCAGAACCACGAGCTATTACTGAAAGCTTAGTCGAACCAGAGGGTTCAAAAGAAAATGACATTCCTACGTCGCTCCGCAGGAGTAGTAGGCAGTCTCATCCGCCCGAGAGATACTACGGTTTTCTCATAGACGGGGATAGAGAGGATTGCATCATAGATTATGATGAGCCGACTAGCTTCCAGCAGGCCATTCAGAGCGTTGACTCGGTAAAATGGCTGGATGCAATGCGGACCGAAATGGAGTCCATGTACACCAACAAAGTATGGACGTTGGACATTGCTCCAGATGGGGTAAAACCCGTAGGATGCAAGTGGATCTTCAAAAGGAAGATTGGTGTAGATGGACAGGTTGAGACCTATAAAGCTAGACTGGTTGCAAAGGGTTTTCGTCAAAGACCTGGTTTGGACTATGACGAGACCTTTTCTCCAGTAGCTATGCTGAAATCCTTTCGGATCCTTCTTGCCATTGCTGCCTTCCACGATTATGAGATTTGGCAGGTGGACGTAAAGACCGCTTTTCTAAATGGAAATTTAGAGGAGTGTGTTTATATGGACCAGCCATAGGGTTTCATTCAGAGTGGGAGCAGCGGAAAGGTGTGCAAGTTGCTTAAGTCCATCTATGGACTAAAGCAGGCATCGCGGAGTTGGAACATCTATTTTGATGAGACGGTCAAGGAATTTGGCTTTATCAAAAATCCAGATGAACCATGCATCTATAGTAGATTTGTAGCGAGAACTGTAGTATTCCTCGTTTTATACATGGATGACATTCTCTTAATAGGAAATGACATTCCTATGCTACAATCTGTCAAGGGGTTCTTGTCACACAGGTTCTCCATGAAAGACCTGCGTGATGCCTCATACATTCTGGGGATCCGGATCTATCGTGACAGATCCAAGAGGATATTAGGACTTTCACAGTCCAGGTACATCGACACCATACTAAAAAGATTCAGTATGGAAGATTCCAAGCGCGGTAATCTACCGGCTTGTCACGGGATCACCCTCTCCAAAGAGATGTCTCCCAAGACTGATTTGGAAAGGGATCGCATGTCTATTATACCCTACGCTTCTGCGGTAGGCTCTATAATGTATGCGATGTTGTGTACCAGACCAGATGTAGCTTATGCACTGAGTGTGGTAAGCCGGTATCCGTCAAACCCTGGGGAGAAACATTGGATAGCAGTAAAGAACATTCTCAAGTACCTGAGAAGGACTAAAGAGATGTTCTTGGTGTATGGCGGAAAAGACCTCCAGATCGAGGCCTTTGCTGACTCCAGCTTCCAGAGTGACAAGGATGATTCCAAGTCCATGTCGGGTTTTGTCTTTACCCTCAATGGAGGGGCGGTATGTTGGAAGAGTTCCAAATAGGAAACCGTTGCAGACTCGACAATGGAAGCGGAATACATCGCTGCATCTGATGCCGCAAAAGAAGCTGTCTGGATGAGGAAGTTCTTGAAAGAACTTCAGGTGGTTCCGTCCATTGTTGATCCAATACCTCTGTATTGCGACAACAACGGGGCTATAACTTTAGAGAAGGAACCGAGGTCCCATCAAAGATCCAGACACATCTTGAGGCGGTATCACCTGATCAGGGAGATCGTGGATCGCCAGGAGATCGAGGTTCGGAGGGTTGCTTCAGAAGATAACACTGCAGATCCATTCACCAAGGCCTTGCCCTAGACTCAGTTCGAGCGGCTGATCGAGATGATACGCCAGTACATGGCCTTAGTGCAAGTGGGAGATTGTTAGTGTATATGCCCTAGAGGCCATTACTGTATCATACTAGTTTGTATATTACTTAATGGAAGCTTGGGATATTCACAGTTGTATATACAATCTTGCTCAAAATAGTAGTATGCTACTTGGTTTGTTTCTACTTCAATGTATACAAGTGTTTATTTTAGTATATCACCTATACACATTAGTGGAGCCCTTAGGATCTTTGCTTGATTACCAACGTTGTGATGGCAGTCACACTAGTGGGGGTTGGGTAATCTATAAGCACATCCTTATGCAGGTCCCTAGTCGCAGGACTATCGAGATAGGGCATCGATACTCCGGAGTAGACTAGCGTATGCGCTTCTCATCCCAGAGTGGGAGATGGTCTGTCCCACAGCCATCAGTACGTTGTACTGGAGATAGTATGCGGGTGCTCGTTAGGTTACGAGTACACTGGACAGGACTCGTCTGGAACTGACCGGTTGGTATTATACCTATCGTCAGTTATCAGTTCCTAGATGACATGAGTACAGCTTAGTCCGCTGACTTGACACTGTCACTTCGCCTCGAGTGTGTTCCCACTGTACTTTGATTACTACTCTACCACGGCTCAAAGGAGTCGTGCAAACAGGTAGTAGTTGGGTGCAGTCCCGAAGCACTTGGAGGCAGTGACGGTTAGACATGATTCGTCTCTCCCGGTATTGGGGGTTAACATCGCGCTGTTTCTAGGAGAGCCATTACACGAGTAGTCCCTGGCCAGGGCAAGCGAGATATACTGGTAGGCTTCCAGTGTTATCTCAGGGTGTTTTGGGCTTCACTCCCACACGACTTGTACCGCTATTAGGGGACTGACGTTTACCGCCCCCTAGGCCCGCCATGCGATGTATCAGACGAACAGACCGAACTGTACGGAGACTGTCACAGTCAGACTCAGTAGGAGTTCAGATGGGTTTCACCTCGTCAGTCTTCTTGTCGGCATCTAGCTGGGGACCGTTACGCACAGCTAGTGCCGCTTGCGGTCTGTGGTTAAACCCACTGCCAGCGTAGTGTCGAGTCTTTAGAGTCCTACACAGAAAGCTATTCACCTTTAGGCAAAAGAGTAGAGGTCGCATGGTTTTGCGACAGGTCGCATGGTTTTGCGACAGGGTTCGGTCACATCCGTGCACTTGTGCACGTACAGTGTCCGGACAGTTAACACTAGCGGGCTTTGGTTTAAGCCAGATCCTAGTGTACGTTTTGGGATTGATTTTATCTCGTATGTATTCGTGTTCCTCGGAACGCGGATGCGGGTGTGTATGCATAGTTGACGGAGAGACAGAGGCAGAGGATTCTCATTAGGGTTGTTGACTGTTGACTGTTGACCATTGACTTTTTGGTAAACCCTAATGAGAATATGATATATGATTAACAATAATATTAATTAAGTATTATGGTGACATGGTTGTTGAGTGGTTGACTTTGTTGACTTGTTGACTTTGTTGCCCGGTTGACTAGGTTGGACTAGTTGACCATCATGATGACAATGGCTATTATTTCATGGCAAAGACTTTTTGCTTGCTTGTTCTCTTGTGAAAAATGAGTGCATGAAATGATATGGCTATTGTAGCTTAAACCATCACATAATACTTAATTGCTATGTTTTGTTATGATGGCTTTGGATTATGAGAGCCAAGAGAAGAAAGCCTTTCTCATTCTATCATTTTCACTCTTTCTCTTGTTCTTGAGCTCCCATCCTCTTCCTCTTGCTCTCCCTCTCTTTAGTCTATGGTTCACTTGTCTCATGCGTTGAGAACCAAGAACCATAGAGAAAAATCCCAACACACTCTCCTCTACTCACTCTAGTTCATAAGGTTTAGCAAACCGAGTGAACTAGTTTCTTCAAAGCTCGAAGAAGAAGCCAAAGGTAGAAGCTTTCGGGTGGATCGATCTTCGGCGCAAGGAGACGACGGGGTGAAGCCAATCCGGACAACCATCAAGTTTAGAAGACGAAGGAGTTCAAGAAATAATGGTATAACCCCCTAACTGAGTAGTTAACAACTCCTACTTAGGTTGTTAGTTAGATGTTTAACAAAGATCCGGTTTTGAGTCCATGTTACCGCCTCTAGAAAATTGTTTTTCACCAAATTCCGCATGCCCGAAAGTACCGGGAGAGGTAGCATGGACTTACAGCTGGCACAGGGTGGTTTGGAATCCCAGTTGTTGACGGCTCGAGTCATCCCGTAGGGGTCCAGTTCAACATCTCTACAGCAAAAGCGGTCCGCGGATGCTCCATTGGCAGAAATGGGTAGGTAGGCTCCGTTGGTATCTCACAAAGAAAGCTGCGGCGGCCCCGAATGATGTGCCCATACCAGGTCCCCCATAAAAGCAAGTTGGTGCAATTAGGGTCGTGAGCTCTAATCATCGCCATCACCTCTTCATCATACGGTGACTGAGGAAAGGCAGCCTCCGAGCGGGTGAAAGGGAAATACGGAAGAGAAGCCATTGTTCCTAAAGCAGATGAAAGGAAACTGTTAACGAAGCCTACATGTGTATATATATTTATAAATATATATATATATGGATGAGACAGTGGAAGAAAGCGACAAATAACTTATTGTATGGGACCATTGGTTACAAAACACAGGGGCCCCACAAAATCAAAATGGCGGCTCACTAATAATGAGGCAGGGTAATCATTATGGGAATAAAAGGAAGATTCACAATAAATGAATAGTTGATTTCAAACCACTCTACACATTACCCAAGGAGAACACCCACTACAGACTCTATGCAAACCATGAAGGATCTCTCTGGAAACTTTTTTGCAAAGAACAACTCAGGGCAAGAAAATCCCAAGAAGTTCTCTGTGAAGAACTGAGTTCTTCAAAGGAATTAAATTCCTTTTGAATAGAGGAATTAAATTCCCAGAAAATATTTTTCAGAGCCAAAGCTCTTTGGAATGGAATTAAATTCCAGAGAGAAGACAAGTCTCACCATTGATCCCTGAGATCAGAGAAGCCCTAACAAAACGAGTTTTATTATTTAAAGATTGGACATCATTTTAACTTGGAAAAATGGGTTCTTGTTAAAGGGAAAAACCCTTAGTGTGGATTTAAAATCCAAAGAAAATTTCTATAAGAAGTTCTTCAGCCGTTCGAGATCCTTACTTAAAAAAGGAGATCTTTTGTTGACAGAGTTAAACTCTGGAAATTTTTGAAACAGAGAACTAAGCTGTGGGAAAGAGAATTAAATTCTTAAAGGAAAATGAACAAGAAAGAAGATGAAAGAGTGGAGGCGCTTCTTAAGGGACCCCTGCATTTATAGGATGTGATGGGAAACGGATCATCTTCCCCTTTCCCTAGGCAGATCCAACGGCTACAAAAGATGACATCGTTGCACTCACGTGAAAACACGTGAGAACAACGCTGTAGGGGCATTTGTTCCGTGATAAAATATCAGGAAAAACCCTAATGGGGTATCACATGCTCACACGTGACCAAGGGTCACGTGCTGACACGTGATGGTTTCCTGGGGGCTCTGCTATAATAGAATTAAATTCTAATCAACGGAGGTCACGTGTCCACACGTGATAGACCTTAAAAAACCCACTGAAGGAATTAAAAGATATAATAAAAACTCTGGAAAATCCCCAATGGGGCATCACGTGCTCACACATGACCAAGGGTCACGTGCTGACATGTGATGATTCCTTAGTTCTTTAAAGAACAACAGAATTAAATTCTGGTTAAAATGTTAATCAAAGGGGTCACGTGTCAACATGTGATGGGTTCCTAAACTCTTTAATTAATAGAATTAAATTCTATTTAAATGATCAAGCAGTGGGATCACGTGCCAACACGTAATAGGCTTTTAAGTCTTCTGAACTAATAGAATTAAATTCTAATTAACAAGGAATCGAGAACACTAACTAGAAAAATATTTCTCTAAATCTTTCCAAACAAAAAGATTGTGCTCTGTAAAGTGGAGCACCGTTGGATTAAAAATCCAATGGTGATTAAAAATCACCAATTTAAGGAGAGATTTGACACAAGGAAAGATTTCCCTGAAATTTGCCAAGAATAACAAACAAAATATCTTTTGGACTAAAAATCCAATGGTGAATAAAATTCACTGGATGATCTAAAAGATCATATTGGTTACAAAAACAACCAAAATCTTTCAATGAAAGATTGACTAAACAGATTGATTCTTTTCTTTCTCCTGTAAATAGGAGCCAAGAAGAGAACAGAAAGGATCTTGGAATTTTTTTTAGAGATATACAACAACAGAAAGAAAAAGAGAGGAGAATTTAATTCTCAAGAAAGAAAAAGAAGATCTCTTCAGAGAAAAAAAAACCCTAGGTGAGAAAGGGAAAGAGATCTAAGCTCCATAAAACAAAAAAGAGAATATAATTCTCAAATTAAGAGTTTAACTCTTCTGAATAAGAGCTTAGTTCCTCCTTTGGTTGAAAATCTGCAGAAGCAGATCTCCCCATAAGTTGAGAATTTAATTCTCATCGGGGAAATTCTGCTATGCAGATCCAAAACTTAGAGGGAGAATTTAAGTTTAAGGAATTTAATTCTCCCAAATTCATAGGAATTTAATTCCTCCCAATGAAACTAAGGTTTAACCCTACATAAGAATTTAATTCTTCCAAATTCATAGGAATTTAATTCCTCCCAATGAAACTAGGGTTTAACCCTACATAGGAATTTAATTCCCCCAAATACTTAGGAATTTAATTCCTCAAAACAAAATTAGGATTTAACCCTACCAAAGAATTTAATTCTCAAACAAAGGACTGAAATTATCCATGCACGTAAACCTGGTCACGTGGCAACGCATAACCCTTCCTTCAATGATAAAAAAGAACGAATGAGACTGGTGTCACGTGCCCCCATGTGACCCCTAAACAGATTCCTCAAAATGAGAAAGAAAAAACTTGGAGGTAATGACTCACGTGTCCCCACGTGAAGCATGAAGGCAATGCCTCACATGCTCACACGTGACTCTCAAAACAGAAGGGAAAAATCCAAGAGCAGAATCAATTTTGGGCGCCCTCACTTGTCCCCACGTGACCCCTAATAAACACTTTAACAATTAATGCATGGGTACCCATCACGTGCCCATACGTGATGGTCTGATGACCAAAAGTGTTTAACACTTATTTGAATACTCTGAGAATGAAATAAAAGAAGTCTAGCCCCCATCTTTAGACGCCTCACGTGACTTCATGTGACCAATTCAATTTTAGTGTTTAACACTATTTTCAGCACATCACATGGGAGCACGTGATCGCCAAATATCCTCTAGTGTTTAACACTATTCTAAACCCAAGCTAAGCCCAAATTGACTAAGTTTTCCAGAGGCAAATCTCCCTCTCAAATGAACTTTAAAATCCAGAGCTATAGTGAATGGTTAGTGCTCAACTAAAGACAAAATGTTGTCAGAACCCTAAACCCCTGTTTAGCATTGCTAAATAATAGGGGGCTGAACCCAGACAAGTGTTCAACAGTCCAAACAAAAGTCCATCTTTTTAAACCTAACTGGACTTAGCCCAAGTTATCCATAAGTCCTCAATTCAAATTTAACTGAACCCATCTACTCATAATCTAATTAATTGATCTTAGTTCCAAATTGGACTACAGTGTAAGTCCATGTCACGCACCCCACGAATTTGCGGGGAGGTGGAATATATGAAAAACGATTATCAAAGCTTCGTAACACGGACTTGAGCGCATGAATCGTTATCTAAACCATTACTAACAAAAAGCTAGAGGTTTAACTACTCAGATACGAAGTTATACCTCACGTTACTTGTCCTTCGGGTCTTCATCGCGGTCCTCCAGTCCTCGTAGGCTCCTTGGAACATCGGCACCTCAACGGTCTCCTCGAATCAAAGACGATCCATCCGAAAGCTCCTACGCCAAGCTTAATCTCAAACTTGAGATAACTAGGTTGCTTAAAGTGCTAATCTAAGCTACCTAGGGGATATAGAGTGAGGTTATAGATGTATTAGTCTAGCTAACCCTTGATCTCAACTCATGAGAGGTTAGGGTTAGGGTTTGAAGAGAGTGAGCTTGAGGAGAGAGAAGGTGAGAAGAATAATGAAATGAGATAATGATCTTATCATGATATATATGAAGCATTGTTATTTATCCAAAAATCAAATAATAGAATTAACAACCATGCTTCACAAATATCTATGAGTGATTCATCTCCATGAGTCATTAAGCATTTATGATGCATTAATGACTTGGATGAATCACACAAATGAGTCACTAATCTCATTTAATGCAATGCCACCTTAACCCCTTAGTCACCACTCTTCTAGAAGCTTCCTGAAAAATTACGAGAACGCCCCTCCAATATGTGAAAACACGGAAAAACTTTAGACTGTATAAATCCAGTAACCCGATACTAGAATCTGGCTTAAACCAAAGCCGACTAGTAAAAACTGTCCGAAAAGTCGTACGTGCGTAAACACTCGTACGCATCCGAACATTTGTCGTAAAACCATACGACCTCTATATCGTTTCTCCTGGAGCAGGGAAACTCTCTGTGTAGGACTCTAAAAACTCGACACTACGCTGGCAGTGGGTTTAACCACAGACCGCAAGCGACACTAGCTGTACGTAACGGTCCCCAGGTAGATGTCGATAAGAAGGCCGATAAGGAAAACCATCCGAACCCCTACTGAGCCTGATGTGACAATCCCCGTACAGTCCGGTCTGTTCGTCTAAGACTATCGCATATCAAGCCTAGGGGGCGGCAAGCGTCAGTCCCCTAATAGCTGTATAAGTCGTGTCGGAGCAAAGTCCATTACACCCTGAGAAGCTACTGGAACCTACCAGTATATCTCGCTAGCCCTGGCCAGGGACTTTGCGTAATGGCTCTCTGACACAGTGCGATATCAACTCCCAATACCGGGAGAGACGAATCCTATCTAACCGCCACTGCCTCCAAGTGTTCGGGACTGCACCCAACTGCTACATGTTTGCATGACTCCTTTGAGCCGTGGTAGGGTAGCAATCTAAGAACAGTGGGACACACTCGAGGCGAAGTAGCAGTTTCAAGTCTGCGGACTATGCTGTACTCATGTCACCTGGGAACTGTTAACTGACGATGGGTATAACACCAACCAATCAGTTCCCCGGCGAGTCCTGTCCGGTGTACCCGTAACCTAACGAGCACCTGTATACTATCTCTAGTACGACGTACTGATGGCTGTGGGACAGACCATCTCCCCAACTGGGATGAGAAGCGTATACACTTAGTCTACTCCGGAAATATCGATGCCCTATCTCGATAATCCAACGACCAGGGACCTGTATAGGATGTTGCTTACAGACTACCCAGCCCCCACTAGTGTGACTGCCATCACAACGCTGGTAATCAAGCAAAGATCCTATGGGCTCTACTAATATGTATAAGTGATACGTTACAAGAAACATATGCACATATTAAAGTAGACACAAACCAAGTAGCATACTACCATTTTTAGCAAGACTGTTATATATATACAACTGTGAATATCCCAAGCTTCCATTAAGTAATATACAACCTAGTATGATACAATAATGGCCCCTAGGGCATATACACTAACAATCTCCCACTTGCACTAGGGCCATGAGCTGGCATATCGTAGACCTATCATCTCGAATAGCCTCTCGAACTGCGTCTGAGGAAGGGTCTTTGTGAATGGATCAGCAATGTTATTCTCTGTCTCTACTCTCTTCACATCGATCTCCCGGCGATCTACGATCTCCCTGATCAGGTGATACCGCCTTAAGATGTGTCTGGACTTCTGATGGGACCTAGGTTCCTTCGCTAAAGCTATAGCGCCGTTGTTGTTACAATACAGAGGTATTGGACCAACACTGGTAGGAACCACCTGAAGTTCTGTGAGGAACTTGTTCATCCATACTGCTTCTTTTGCGGCATCGCAAGCAGGTATGTACTCCGCTTCCATCGTTGAGTCTGCAACGGTCTCCTGTTTGGAACTCTTCCAACAGACCGCCCCTCCATTGAGGGTAAAGACATAACCCGACATGGATTTGGATTCATCTTTGTCACTCTGGAAGCCGGAGTCGACAAAGGCCTCCTAACTGGAGGTCTTTTCCGCCATATATCAAGAACATCTCCTTAGTCCTTCTCAGGTACTTGAGAATGTTCTTTACTGCTATCCAGTGCTTCTCCCATGGGTTTCCTTGATACCGGCTTACTACGCTCAATGCATATGCTACATCTGGTCTGGTACATAACATCGCATACATTATAGAGCCTACCGTAGAAGCGTAGAGTATAATCGATATGCGATCCCTTTCCAAATCAGTCTTGGGAGACATCTCTTTGGAGAGGGTGATTCCGTGACAAGCCGGTAGGTTACCGCGCTTAGAATCATCCATACTGAATCTTTTCACTATGGTGTCTATGTACCTGGACTGTGAAAGTCCCAACATCCTCTTTGATCTATCACGATAGATCCGGATCCCCAGAATGTAGGTGGCATCACCTAGGTCTTTCATGGAGAATTTATGTGACAAGAATCTTTTGACTGACTGTAACATAGGAATATCATTTCCTATTAGGAGAATGTCATCCACGTACAAGATGAGGAATACTATAGCTCTCCCTATAATCTTAATGTATATGCAAGGTTCATCTGGATTTTTGATAAAGTCGAATTCTTTGACAGCATCATCAAAACAGATGTTCCAACTCCGCGATGCCTGCTTTAGTCCATAAATGGACTTAAGCAGCTTGCATACTTTACCGCTGCTCCCACTCTGAATGAATCCCTCTGGCTGATCCATATAGACGCTCTCTTCCAAATTACCATTTAGAAAGGCCATCTTTACGTCCATCTGCCAGATTTCATAATCGTGGAAGGCAGCAATAGCAAGAAGGACCCGAATAGATTTAAGCATAGCCACTGGAGAAAAGGTTTCGTCATAGTCCAAACCAGGTCTTTGCCGGAAACCCTTTGCAACAAGTCTAGCCTTATAGGTTTCAACCTGTCTATCTACACCAATCTTCTTTTTGAAGATCCATTTGCATCCTACAGGTTTTACCCCATCTGGAGCAACGTCCAAAGTCCATACTTTGTTAGTGTACATGGACTTCATTTCGGTCCGCATTGCTTCCAGCCATTTTACTGAGTCACCGCTCTGAATGGCTTGCTGGAAGCTAGTAGGGTCATCTTCATCAATGACACAATCCTCTCTATCCCCATCTATGAGAAAACCGTAGTATCTCTCAGGCGGATGAGACGGCCTACTACTCCTGCGGAGTGGCGTCGGGATGTCCTGTTCTCCTGAACCTTCTTGTTCTACCAAGGTTTCAGTAATAGCTTGTGGCTCTGGAATTTCTTCTAGTTCTATTGCGCTCCCACTCTTCTGATTTTCCAAAAATTCAGTTTCCAAGAAGCGGGCATGTTGAGAAACAAAGACCTTTTGTTCCTCTGCGTAATAGAAACAATATCCCATGGAGTTCTTTGGATATCCCACAAACTTACACTATACTGAGCGTGCCTCGAGCTTGTCCGCATGCTGCTTCTTTACAAAAGCTGGACATCCCCATGTCTTAATATACTTAAGACAGGGTTTCTTCCCACTCCACATCTGATATGGTGTGGTAGGCACAGTCTTGGTTGGAACTCGGTTCAAAAAATATGCAGCTGATTCTAGTGCATATCCCCAGAATGATCGCGGTAACTCAGCGTTACTCATCATGGAACGAACCATATCCAATAGGGTTCGATTCCTCATTTCCGATACACCGTTGTGTTGTGGTGTGTATGGAGGAGTAAGCTGAGAGAGAATTCCATTCTCTTTTAAGTAACCCAGGAACTCGGCACTTAAGTATTCACCACCTCGATCAGATCTCAGTGTTTTTATACTCTTGCCTGTTTGTTTTTCCACTTCATTCTTGTATTCTTGGAATTTCTCAAAAGCCTCGTATTTATGCTTCATCAAGAAGATATATCCATACCTAGAGAAATCATCCGTAAAAGTAATGAAGTAGGAATAACCACCTCACGCTTGTGTAAACATTAGACCGCACACGTCACTATGTACGAGTCCCAAGAGCTTGCTTGCTCTTACCCCGTGTCCAGTAAACGGAGTCTTTGTCATCTTTCCTATGAGACAAGATTCACAAGTAGTATAAGATTGATATTCGAACGGATTCAAATATCCTTCTCTATGTAACTTAGTCAACCTTCTCTCATTGATGTGACCAAGTCTACAATGCCATAAGAAAGCCTGATTTAATTCCGGAGACTTTCTTTTAAGTGTATTCTGGACATTGAAAACCTGAGCTTGACTTAATACGTATATACCGTTATTTAATGTACCTGACCCAATCAGAACTTGATTTAGGTGGATGTATACTACATCGCTTTCGAATGTAAAATTATATCCCTCTCTTGAAAGTGAGGGCACTGATATGATATTACAAGTTATACTAAGTACATATAGAAAGTTACGTAAAATCAATATCTGCCCACTTGTCAAACCTAGGCGATATTCTCCCACGGATTCAGCGTCCACGCTCATTCCGTTTGCAACTCTGAGAGACCAATCACCTACCTTTATAACTCTACGGTTTCTCAAAGCATGTAATGAATTATAGATATGAGATCCTGCTCCGGTATCTAGTACCCAGGAAGTAGAGTTAATTGACAAACAGTTCTCTATTACTAATACACACACTTGAGGCTGAAGCCACAACACGCTTCGTATCCTGGCTACTGGCTTCTAAAGCCCTGCAATCTTTCTGCCTATGCCTAATCCCATAACAATAGGAACGTCCCTCTTTTACTATATCCAGTCCCGAAACTTTTGCCCTTCTCTTTCCTTCTACTTCCCTGGTTTCCTTCAGGGTAGAAGGTAAAGACTGTAGAATCAAGTCAGTATCTGACTCGTTTCCCAACGCGGTCTCCAGGTCCTGGAGCTTATCAATACAGCTAGTCATTGTAAGGACGTTGTCTCCTACAGATGACCCGTCAGCCAACCTCGCTTGAATTAATTCGTTCGAGGTCTCATATCTTGTGATATGAGATTGCTCTCCATATAAATCTTTGTTATGGAGAAAGATGGAGACTAGGTCCATCTTCTCGTGCTGCTTCTGGTATACACCATCAACTGAAGCTAACACGAGGCACTTAGCTTTCACTTTATCTTTTTCCTTTGTCTGACGGATATCCATATCCGGGACAGTGGAAACTGGACCTGGGACGGCGGGATCTTGAGTAGTAATAGGGTGGTCCAGCTTGTTATAGGCAATGGACATCTGGACAGACCTTTGCCGGTCATATAAGTCTGATTCAGTCAATTTATCTAGATGTAACCTATGTGTGGTCACAGGTCGCTGCAATTTAAGAGAGAGAAGAAAATACTATTAGCATGATGCTCTTGCAAGTTTAGAGTGGTTTAATTTATCTAAACAGGATGGCTCCCACTATTTCTCGAATCCCTCCTCAAACCATAAAAGAAGAATTAGCCAGGACTATTCTCACCGTACAATTCTTGCTTAACCGTTCAGCCAGGTCAGTGTCGATACTTCGAGGGAGGTTTTCCAACGCTTTCGCGAAGTTCTTTAATTAAATAACCTCTTTTCTCTGGGGGCGTAACCCCGCTAACACCTTTCTAGGCACCTACTTGGTTTATAGCATTGATCGTTAAGTGACGAATCTCCTGATAAGTAGTATATACTCACAGTAGGATCGGGATCCAAAATATCATCGTATGATAATGTTGAAGGAATCCTACCAACATTCATCAAACTCCAAAATGGTATGCTTTCTCTGCAAATTTCAGTTTCTTTAGAAATTCCCGATATATATATTTTTGCCCCATGCTCTTATAACCTTGGCGTTGGTCAAAATGTCATAAGTCACATGTCAAGTTCTACCCATCATTTTCCTAGTTAATTTGAACCCATCCGTACATATCCCTGACGTTGGCCAAATGATAATACGACTGTCCCAAACTAACACATCTATCTATGCAAACAAATGAAATACTCCAGCAGCTACCAAACACTATGCCCTGGCGTTGGTCAAATGCATAGCTTGAATACTACTGAATATCCAAATGAAATGACGGAAGGCTACGAATGGTTTCGGCAAAAACCATGAACGTAGTGAACTTGATATAATCGAAGGAACCTGATAGTTTTTAAAAGGAGTAGTTAAAGCTCCGCAATTAAAAATTCTGATCTTTTTTAAACTAACCGAGTGGTTTCTTTTAAATTTGTTCCAACGACTTAACTTTGGTTTATTTTCTTTGCATTATAATAATGCGTCCCATCATTTATCCTATCATTGCAGAAAACAACGAAAATACCACGTCCTCTTATGCCATCCGCATTCGCCATGGGGTCCCGTCATCACCCGTTAGGTTACTTAACTAACGACAGAGCGGGGTCTGGGCTAGCGCGGGTGTAAAATATAAGTGACGTCTAATAACTATCATATATAGATATTGTACATTCGTCAGACGCAATAATAAGCATTCCAGATCACAGATGAACTTTATTGGATTTACTAGCAATCCGCATTTTCTTTGAGCCTGCAATAAAAGACGGATTACACAGTTGTGATGAATAGCCATTACCCCACCCTAGACCCCTACGGGTACGGCAAACTACCCGCCAAGTATCCGAAGTGAAGCGGTCTCCCTCAACGACGTGAGTAGGACACTAAACACTTCAACGTACCCGGTAGTTTGTGTACCCCGCCTTGGGTCTATCCTAGGAGCAAAAAACAGTAAAAAGAAATAATACAACGGTGGCTACAACCGCAACCTGGATGTGCCCCGTAAAAGAATATTACATCATTTTACATTTACATCGAATGAATGAATATTAAACCCATCTCAAACCCCGGCTAATCATCACAACAGTCCAACACAGTTCATATACACAAGCAGTAAACATTTCAGAAATGTGCAACCCCCTGCCAACCGACATACTAGCAGTTAGGGGAGGTTTACGAACACATTAAACATTACAGATAAAGAACCAGTTAGAAAATATCTTAGAACATCGATCGAATACCATATTCCGTGTCTACCCCAAAAGCAAACCAGCACTAAAGTAACCAGGGAAGAAACAGTATATACAAGAAGCCAAAACACCACAAAAAATGAATAACAGTGAAAATACGAGTCAAAACCGAGTTGACTCGGCGGCGGATCCGCTGCCAAAAGCACTGTTTTGCCGCGGATCCGCGGCTGTCTTGTCATTTTGTGCACTCGTATTTTCCCATAATTCATAAAATTCCCTGCTGTGATTTTTAAGACATATCAAATAATTTTTCAGACAGGTTTAAAATTAACAGAAACTAGGAATTTTCAGGGTTTTGTTTTCGTGTTTTCCGTCGATCGAACTTCTAATTAGTTGCTAACAAGCTAGTAATGGTTTAGTTGGCTCTGATACCATTGTAAGTCCATGTCACGCACCCCACGAACTTGCGGGGAGGCGGAATATATGAAAAACGATTATCAAAGCTTCGTAACACGGACTTGAGCGCATGAATCGTTATCTAAACCATTACTAAATAAAAGCTAGATGTTTAACTACTCGGATACGAAGTTATACCTCACGTTACTTGTCCTTCGGGTCTTCATCGCGGTCCTCCACTCCTCGTAATGGCTCTCTGACACAGTGCGATATCAACTCCCAATACCGGGAGAGACGAATCCTATCTAACCGCCACTGCCTCCAAGTGCTCGGGACTGCACCCAACTGCTACCTGTTTGCACGACTCCTTTGAGCCGTGGTAGGGTAGCAATCTAAGAACAGTGGGACACACTCGAGGCGAAGTAGCAGTGTCAAGTCTGTGGACTATGCTGTACTCATGTCACCTGGGAACTGTTAACTGACGATGGGTATAACACCAACCAATCAGTTCCCCGGCGAGTCCTGTCCGGTGTACCCGTAACCTAACGAGCACCTGTATACTATCTCTAGTACGACGTACTGATGGCTGTGGGACAGACCATCTCCCCAACTAGGATGAGAAGCGTATACACTTAGTCCACTCCGGAAATATCGATGCCCTATCTCGATAATCCAATGACCAGGGACCTGTATAGGATGTTGCTTGCAGACTACCCAGCCCCCACTAGTGTGACTGCCATCACAACGCTTGTAATCAAGCAAAGATTCTATGGGCTCTACTAATATGTATAAGTGATACGTTACAAGAAACATATGCACATATTAAAGTAGACACAAACCAAGTAGCATACTACCATTTTTAGCAAGACTGTTATATATATACAACTGTGAATATCCCAAGCTTCCATTAAGTAATATACAACCTAGTATGATACAATAATGGCCCCTAGGGCATATACACTAACATACAGATCCCTCAATCAACTTTAGTTCAAGGGTACATCTCTTCACTCCCCTGATATTTTTCGTTGTAATCCTTCAACGTCTTCTGAGAGTTGACGGGTCCTTATAACCAATCATTCCATGGACTGTGGGGTCCTTAAACCCATGGACTATGATGTCCTTAACCTCGGACTGTGGGGTCCCTTTAAACCCACGGACTATGTTGTCTTTAACTTCGGACTGTGGGGTCCTTTAAACCCATGGACTATGACGTCCTTAATCTCGGACCGTAATGTCTTTAAACTAATCGACCACAATGTCCCTAAACTAAATAATAGAGCCCAAATGCTCTCTTGTTGGATCTAAACGATCATGTTAAGTTGATCTTAGTCTAAAAATTAGACTAACGTATTCTTAACAAACGTTTAAGTTGATCTTAATCTCAAATGAGACTAATGTATCCTTAAACCCAACCCCAAACCCAAATCTAAGAAAATATGAAATTGGACTAATCCACGCCCTACGGGCAACAACATAAATTAGTCTCCGTATACAATCCACGGGCAACCAAAAACAAAACAAACACCCACGACATGAAGTGACCATCTGGAGAAGGAGAAAATGGTTACCGCGATGCGGTAGCGTAATTAACTGCAGGGGCTTACGCCTGTAGAGAAGAGCGTCCCCGCAATTAAAAACCCCTCAACGAGGGGGAATCTGACGAAGTCTGCTATATCGGCCGCATCCGTTTAAACCTTCGATACATGATGTCATAAATTAACTTGGCATCTTCGGAGAGGTGGACGGATAGCAACAATTAGCATCTGCCCCGAATTCAGGAAAGACGAACCTACGCGATCGCGTCTCTGTGTGTCGGAGGGGAACAGTTCCTAGTCGATATAATATCGAGACATGGCATCGATATTTCAGAGTAGACTAGTGTGTACGTTTCTTGACCCTGTATGGGGCGATGGTTGATCCCATATCCATTGGTGTTTGACATCAAAGATTGTACACATGTGCTTATTAGAGAATGGGTACACTGAACAGGACTCGTCAAGAACTCCTAGATGGTACTATACCTATCGTCAGATAGCAGTTCTCTGGTGACACTGGTACAGGTTAGTCTGTAGACCCAAGATCGTCATAGAGTCTTGTGTGGTTCCCACTATGCTTTGATTTCCTCCCTACCACGGCACAAAGGAGTCATACAAACAGGTGGATTTTGGATACAGTCCCGAGTCACATGGAGGTAATGAGCGATAGGAGGGGTTTCGTCACTCCCGGTATAGGGAGTTGATGTTGCGCTATGCTCGATTAACTATAACAGGAAGTCCCTGGCCAGAGCTGTTGATAAGATTTATTGGTAAGGGTTATCAGTAGTTTCTCGTACCGTTATAGGCCTTACATCGGCATGACTTATCAAGTTATTGGGGTCTGACGATTCCACCCCCAGACTCGATATGCAACATATAAGACGAAGAGACCAGACTGTACGGTAAGTGTTACCTATAGGCTTCATGGGAGTTTGGACAAGCTTGCTTATTGATCTTCTAATCGCTCAATACCTGGGTAGCCATTACGTCCAGCTAGTACCGCTGGCGGCTTGTGGGTAATTGATGTGATCATCACCTACTGCTGGCGTATTGACGAGTCTTTAGAGTCCCACATAGAAGTTTCCTGGTTCAAGCGAAACGATGTAGGGCACATATGCTGATATGTGCGGGGGATTGATTAAATACGAGTATGAGATACCGTATTGTAATCTGGAGGCTATTTGTTATCAGTTAGGTTATATGTGATATAACCGGATTATTGAATCAATTGTTGATTTGATAATGTGATATACAGATAAATGATATTAGTCGGTTATATTTGATATAACCGGATTATTAAATCAAGTGTTGATTTAATAATATGATATATATTTATATTTGATATAATTGTATATTGACTAATATTATTGCTCATTAATTATATGCTTATATATATATATATGTATATATATATATATATATATATATATATATATATATATTATATGAAGCATGGCATGATTTTTTTATTTTTAGAAAATAGAAATTGAGGTGGAAAATGGGGATACTTTTGTGGTATGGAACATAGCATGGCTTATTCTATTTTATATTTATTTGCTTGCACTATTGAAGCATGGCTATAATTTTTAAGTGTTAAAAATTGTATGCTTCAATAATAGGTGAGCTTTGATGGGCCATTCTACACTTCATTCTTGACTTCAATCCACACTTAGCCATTTTCTTGAGTTGAGCTCATGTGATGAGTTTGCTCTCTAACTCTCTCCATCTTCTTCACCTCCACCTCCAAGCTCAATCCCTCACATATGTTGTGAACCTTTGAGCTTGTGAGAACCCTAGTGAGCAAACAACACTCCTACTTCACCATCCTACATTAGATTAGCGCTTTAGTGTAGTGTGTTTACTTCACTAAAGAGTTTGGTGATGAGGTAGCTTGGATTAGCGGACTTCGGGTGAATCATCTTCGGCACGAAGGTCATCGAAGCAAGTTTGCTCAACCTTCAAGTGGAGCCTAGTGGAGTCGCGTGGACTACAACCCGGAGCTTTAGAAGAGAAGGACATAGTCTACAAAGGTTGTAGCCATCCATCTCTTAGTATAGTTTATGATATCTTAGTTAAACCATAATCATCTAGTTTAAAATCTTGGTTAGTGTAGATTAGCACCCCGAAAATTTTAAAAACGGCATGCTTGATGCAAGTAAAACTCAGTGGTGGTGCTAACATACACTTTCATGGTATCAGAGCCAAGCTAGACAATTAGGGAAAGTATTTACGGTGTTAAAGTGTTCGATCGATTTTTCGAAGCCGAAACTTGTGAAGTTTTTGTCAATTTTTCAAAAGTTGAAATTTTCGTGATTAAAAATATGCAGAAAATCGTGCAGGGTTTTTAATGGAGCCTCAAGAAATTCGAGGACCCAACTCCTTCAAACGACTACAGAACTGCGGCAAAACCCCATGTTTAGCCACAGTTCCGCCGCAAGTTAGTGGAGTTGAGGTGTTGTTTTTCTTTTGCTGCTCCATCTTGTCATCATGCACTTTCTGGGTGTTTTTAATGAGACTCAAGTTGTTGAGGTCTCTGGGATTTGTGGGTGTTTGTTGAATCGATTGAAAAGTTTAGCGTCGTATAGATTTTGATGATATGTGATACAATTTTTAGAATCCAAAATAATTAGTTTTGTGAAAATTTGTATGTAATATTCATTCATGTAAAATTTGTATGTAATATTCTATTATTGGGACACTTCTGGGTTGAGGATGATGTCACCTTTGATGTATATTATTTACTTTTCCGCATTAGGATAGACCCAAGGCGGGGAGCACAAGTAACCGGGTTCTGGAGTCCAGCGGGAGATCATCTCGAGGAGTCGAGACCGGTTCTCCTAACTCTAGAATTGGCAGGGTTTCTTGCCGCTCTCGTAGGGGCCTAGGGATGTGGGTTTGGCTATTCATCGCGGCTGTGGAATCCGTGTTTTTCATTACTGGCTGAATTTAAAACACGGACCTCCTAATATATCCAATATTTCATATGTTGACTTCTGCTGCTTGGTTCTGTCATGTGATCATATAACTGCGTATGACGAATGCTATATATATATATATATGATATATATAATAAACGTTGCTTATGTTTTGCACCCGCGCTAGTCCAGCCCCCGCTCTGCCGTTAGTTAAGTAACCTAATAGTGCAAGACGGGGCCCCGTGGCGAATACGGATGGCATAAGCGTATGTTCTATTTTCGTTTCATTTTCTATGATAATTAGGAAACATTAAATGATGGGACTTCATTAATGAGATTAATGAAAAGAAAAGAAACATAAAGATATTGTAGAATCAAAAGGTTTTTAAAAGGGTAGCTTTAGTTCTTGCTTTGCATAGTGGTATTCCTTGATGAATATCCAGCACCTCATTCGATGAGGAAAGAGCTGAGATCCCTTCACCGGGAGTGATCTCTTTAGCAAAACTAGCAAATACTACAACCTACTCGGTTTTGTTTTTAATAGCTTCTCTAGTTCATGTTTTGCATAGTGGTATTCCTTGATGAATATCCAGCACCTCATTCGATGAGGAAAGAGCCGAGATCCCTTCACCGGGAGTAACCTCTTTAGAAAAACTAGCAAAAGCTACAAAAAAAATGCTCCTTTTCAAATCACTAGATTCTGCAACGATATCAAGCTCATTACGTTAATAGTTTTCTTAAAAACCAGCCGTAGCCCTCTGTCATTTTAGATAAGTTCTATTTAGTATTCGTGCTGCGTTTATTGACCTCAGTCAAGGAATATTGTGCGGTAGCTGATTAGTGCTTATCTGCCGCATGTGATGCGATTGGATTAGGGTGGTCGTACGGCCTTGTTGACCTCCGTCAAGGTTCATGCGGATGGGTTTAATTCAATCAAGAAATGAACGGGTTGAACTTGACTAGCGGCCTATGGTTTGTTGACCTCCATCAAGGTCATAGGAAGCTAGGGGTAAAAACAGATATTGGGAATTTCAAGTGTTGAAATTTGCAATGAGATTGCATACTTTCTATATGATAGTTGGATTCCGATACCCACTGCGAGTAAGAGTTACTCCTGTGAGAATTTTCCATTTTACAATTAGCTGATCAAGTTGGTGTCTGAGAAAGGTGTTAACAGGGTTATGCCCCTACAAAAACGAGGTTATTTAATTAGTTCTATGCGAAATCATGGGGAGACTCTCTCGGAGTACCAATACCTGCATGGCCGAACGATTGCCGAACTTGTAGGGTGTAATTAATCCTGGCTAATCTTACCTTTTAAGCTTTGAAGGAAGATTTTATAAAAACAGTGGGAGCCATCCTGATTAGATAAAATAATAACCAATCTAATGTTGCAAAGAGCGCACGCAAAAGTGATTATCCTTCTCTCCCTCCTGGTAGCGACCAATGACACGCCTTAATCATGATAATAATATGGATGTATTGACCGAACCCACTTATTATACTGAGCTAGGTTCCGCTCTATCTTATGATTGTCATAAGTCTGAGCAAGGAATAGGGGAATATCCGGATTCCCATGCCATCCAAACGAAGAATAAGCATGTTGATGCATCGTCTTCGGGTGTGTTCGTTACCCAGAACTGTTTCTCAGTTTGCTCTACGTACTGGGTATTGGATACCGTATCAGGATCCCACGTATGTAATTTGTTACATGGGCTAATAAGAGGTAGAGAACTGGTAAAGGGTGATATATCTCTAAATGTAAGGAATGGAGCAATTGTTACATCAAAAGCAGTTGGCGAATATCACCTTGTATTACCAATGGGTAATACAATAATTCTGAGCGACTGTTATTTCGTACCAAAAATGTTGTGAATGTTTTCCTAAATCAAGTGTTGTACGTTGTATAACGGTATATACGTTCTAAATCACAAAAAAGTTCTAAGTATACAGAACACACACAAGAGGAACAGTTCAGAAATGAACGAAGCCTTCTTGTGGCATTGTAGATGATTGATCTATTTTATGTATAGTAGTTAACCGCAATCAATAACGGTGTCGCGTGTATCTAGACCGAGATGACTACGGGTCGTCCACAGGGAAACGTTGAATCATTTAATCTTACTTTAGACGTGTTGAAAAAAGGGAAGGAGGAAGAATAAAGAATGGTTGTAGGTTCTAGATCTACGTTAAACACGGATGCAGGATATAAATCTAGATTAACTACGGATGCAGGATATAAATCTAGATTAACTACGGATGTAAGTTTTATAGTAGAAGGGGGCTTGTAGGGTTCATTAAGATTTAGTAATCATGGATGATTAATTAAAGATTACTCATTTTATCCTTTAATAGATTTAAAACTAGATCGACAATGATGCATGTAGATTAGGGTTTCTGGAGGGAAAAGGGTTCCCACTCTTAACCACTATCTTGACATGGATCACCGTTCATATCTAGCCTTTACCAAAACAATTGTTAATCTAACCTCTAATCGTGGTCATGACTATCAATGAATTGATAGCGCGCCCGATTAGGATGTTAACTATTCTTTTGATAAAGTTTCTAAACTTTATAGGACGTAAAAAGAATTTAAGGATCTTTATCATCCATTAATCTACCATAATCCTACGAACCCTAACAAGCGGAGAATTACTCGCGCATGTTGGGAAAAGAAAAGATAGAAATCATGAAAAAAAATAAAATGCAATAAAATAAAACTACCTTTATTAATCAACAAAATCAAGTACACTTTGTTTCCTTAGAAAATGATTACAAAACCCTTTGCTTCTCGATCTTTTCTAAGGAGGTAGTTGAACTGCTGATGATCAACCAGGATTTTTGAGCCATCGTGGACTTCATGATCACCTCAGTTTGATAAATTTTCCAAGAGGCTCTCGGTCCTTATTTATAGTTGCATACCCAGAATCTTTAGTTTCCTAATAAGGCAACTAGCTGTTAGGATCCCAACATAAAAATTTCACATCCCAACTTCCTTAATAGGCCGCGGATCCGCCGCCAATAGTGGGTATTGGCTACGGATCCGCCGCTTGTTGGTGGGATCTTGGGCTCCAATTTCTGGGGCTTCATCTCTGTAGCACTTGGTGGTCTTTTGAATACCTAGAAACTGAAAATCTTCTCCACGTCTCTGCCGGAATTGATTTCTTCAGTTTACTTTCCTATTTAGGCAAGTTTGATTTCGCCAACTTTGATTTCCTTGATTTCAGATATAAATTCTGCATAATAACTCAATAAATAATGTTGGTAGAATTTTTATTGAGATATTATCTTAACCATTTGTCATGATATTATAGTTTTAAGAGAATTGGTATTTAATAAAGTAAGCATATTTAAATGGGCCAAATGTTACATGGATATTATATGCTTACATTTTCCTTCATAATGTTAATTATAATATAGAAACATATGATAATAGATATTTTGCAGATAAACCCTCATATGTTTCATATTTACAACAAACACCTTTTATTATATAAAAATAGTAGGAAAAAATTCATATTAAATGTGCAGTTTTATCAACTGAACAAATACCCCCAAAGTTATCTTTGATCGTCCCAAGCAAACTAGTTTTTTTTAAGAGAAGGAGAAAAAGAAAAAAAACTTAGTAGCATACTTTCGTAGGCAACACGATTGCACTGAGCACGTGCAACAAGCCGTTAAACCCCTAGGTGTCCCTAGGAGGAGGAGTGTTGTCTCCTGAGGGTTTTCAGCGAATTACACCCACAAAATCATATAATAAAAGAAAGATAGTGAAAGTTACATATAAAGATAAGAACTATAAAAGAAAGGACTTGGAAATAAGAGTTTTCAACTACACGAGTTTTTCAGTTGTTATGAGCCCTATCTTAATGGTCATGAGAAAATATTAGAAATCACATCATCCCTCAATAAAATATCGCCTTTAGTCTTCCTCCCTATCTTTCATTCAAACATCGATCATATACCCCTACGTGTGTGTAAAAGAAATCCCTACACTTAGAGAATTCAATTCAAGCTACCATACTCTTGTCTATCTTCCAAAGTACTTTATAGTTGGTTAATATTATAGATGGAATTGCTTACACATTCTTCATGCGACCGTTAATACTTCTTGAGGTACTAACCGACCGATTACAAAATGTGCTCGCGCATTTGGCATAATTCCTCCTTTCGCAACACCTAAGGCTTAGCAGTGGCTCTCAAACCAGTTGGTCTAAGGCACTAAGTGATAAAGCACCCTCGCTATATTTTTTATGCTGCCTTGGTAATTACAAAACCAGTGTTCATTTTTTTTACCACCACTTATATTTATTTATTTATTTATTTATTATTTTTATACTAAGGCTTTTAGACAAGAGCATTTCAGGGTATCCTCTACTATCCCAAGTTTCAAGATGTGTGTAAGTGCGTATAGTAGGGTATCAACGTTCAAATGTTTGGGCTCAAGAATAGAGACTATTTTTCAGACTTATTTTTATCCTCAGATTAGCAATTTCCTTCATCTTACTAACCCTTGGGACAACAGAACATAACTACTTATTACTAGTTTCGTTTAAGAAAATCTCTAACTTTCTTGTATTTCTCAAACTATTCATTTCTTTCATATATAATTTTTCACTTTCTACTCTTTTATTAATTTTTTTTATGCCCAGTGCCAAAGATAATTCAGTGAATACAAACCCCCCAAACCTGTTTTCAGCAGTGTCCTCACTGATATTGTCCTTTGAGAGCATAGACCTGTAGACTTGAGGAGAGACAATAATAGGGGTAAAATAATAGTTAAATGAAGAATACCCCCAAACTTGTTCTTTGGCACGTACAGATATTCAGTTAAGTCCTTTTTCACTCCCCTCCATTCTTTAAGATGATATAATGTTACTGAAAAATGGAGGTGAGGCGGAGGAAATTTAGTTATGATGAAGCGGCTCCTATAAAAACAAGAGCTCCTCCGTTGGGTCAGCAGAAAAATACGGTTTCAATCTATTCCCATTTACTTTAAAAATTGAACCATTTTTTATATTTTCAACTTCTACTGCCCCGTGCAGGTGTACATACCGCACCACAAAAGGTCCTTTCCAACGAGATTTAAGCTTACCCGGATGAAGATGGAGATGGGAATCGTAAAGAAGGACTTGTTTTCTCTGTGTGAAAGTTTTTCTCAAAAGGTTTTTATCGTGGAACACTTTAGTCTGGTTCTTTACTATCACCGCATTATCGTAAGCTTCATCGTGAAGTTCGCTTAGCTCATTCAATTGCAGTTTCCGATAACTACAAGCTTGATTAAAATTGAAGTTTAACTCTTTAATATCCCATATTGCCTTATGTTCGATCTCGATAGGAAGGTGGCATGCCTTCCCAAACACAATGCGGTATGGAGACAAACCAAGATCGGTCTTATAAGCGGTGCGAAATGCCCAAAGAGCATCCGTCAATTTGGTTGACCGATCTTTACGGTTTTTAGAAACCGTCTTCTCCAAAATTTGTTTGATTTGCCTATTTGAGATCTCAGCTTGCCCGCTTGTTCAGGGATGATAGGGCGTAGAAAGTTTGTGGTTGATAGCATATTTCCGCATCAAAGCCTCAAAAGACCGATTACAGAAATGCGTCCCGTTGTCGCTAATTATAGCGCGAGGGTGTCCGAATCGCGAAAAGATATTTTCTTCCACCCATTTAGAGACATGGTATTGCTTCCACCCATTTCGAGACGTAATCAACCGCTAACAAGATATATAAATTCCCAAAAGAGTTGGGAAAAGGGCCCATAAAATCAATACCCCAAACATCGAATATTTCCACAATCAAGATAGATTGGAGCGGCATCTCATTTCTTCATGAAATCCGACCCAAGTGCTGACACCGCGGGCAAGTTTTGCAATGATCATATGCATCTTTAAATAGTGTTGGCCAATAAAATCCGCATTGCAAAACTTTCTCCGCTGTTTTTCGAGGTCCAAAGTGACCGCCGCATGCCTGATCATGACAAAATGATAACACACTCTTGAATTCATCGTTAGGGACACACCTGCGAATGATTTGATCGGAACAATACTTAAACAAATAAGGTCCATCCCAGTAAAAGTATTTTACTTGGGATAGAAATCGAAATTTGTCTTGTTTCGACCAATTGCTAGGAATAAGTCCCGTTGCTAGATAATTCACAATATCCACGAACCAAGGTACGTAGGATACGGTCACGAGTTGTTCGTCAGGAAATGAGTCATTTATCGGCACGGTCAACGTAGGTGAAGAAGAGATGCGTGAAAGATGGTCGGCTACAACGTTTTCATATCCACTCTTGTCTCGGATGACAATGTCAAATTCTTGTAACAACAGGATCCAACGTATTAGCCTGGCCTTAGCATCCTTCTTCGATAAAAGGTGTCGTAGGGCGAAGTGATCATTGTAAACCACTATTGGCGAGCCAATCAAGTAGGGCCTGAATTTTTCTAATGCAAATACAACTGCTAAGAGCTCTTTCTCAGTAGTTGTGTAATTAATTTGTGCATCGTTCAAGGTCCTACTTGCATAGTAAATTATATGTGGCATCTTATCAATATGTTGTCCTAAGACCGCACCAATAGCAAAATCTGATGCATCACACATAAGCTCGAACGGGTGGTTCCAATCCAGAGATGATAGAACGAGGACTGTCGTGAGAGTTCTTTTAAGCGACTCAAAAGCAGCCTCACAATCCGAATCGAAGTGAAATGTTGTGTCCTTGGCCAAGAGAAGAGTTAAGGGTCTAGCAATTTTGCTAATGTCCTTAATAAATCTCCTATAAAATCGTGCATGACCAAGGAAGGATCGTATATCTTTGACGCATTTGGGACGAGGGAAGTTATGGATGACATCAATTTTAGCTCTGTCAACCTCAATGTCTTTTCGTGAAATTATATGTCCAAGGACAATACCTTCTTGGACCATAAAATGGCATTTTTCCCAATTCAAAGTTAAGTTCTTATCCTTACAGCGGGTAAGAACCGCGTCAAGATTACGAAGACAGTCCTGAAAGGAGTCCCCAAATATGGAGAAATCGTCCATAAAAATCTCCAGAAAATTATCAACCATGTTTGAGAATATCCCCATCATACACCGCTGAAATGTAGCGGGGGCGTAGCATAACCCAAAAGGCATGCGTCTATAAGCAAAAGTACCGAAAGGACAAGTAAATATGGTTTTATCTTCGGTGATGGGGACCTGGTTATAGCCAGAGTATCCGTCCAAGAAGCAATAGTATTCGTGTCCACCTAATCGTTCCAACATCTGGTCAATGAAAGGTAGAGGAAAGTGATCTTTCCTCGTTGCGGCATTGAGTTTCCTATAATCAATACATACACGCCACCCAGTTTGGATGCGTGTTTGGATCAACTCATTAGCCTCATTAGTTATGACTGTGATACCAGACTTTTTAGGGACCACATGAATAGGAATTACCCATTGGATATCAGATATAGGGTAAATTATACCACTATCTAGGCACTTGACGATTTCTTTCTTTACCGCCTCCTTCATAACGGGATTTAACCGTCTTTGTGGGTCTCGGGTTGGCTTGGTTTCATCCATCAGATGTATATAATGTTCAACAATTAAGGGACTAATCCCTTTGATGTCAGCTATTGTCCAACCAAATGCTTGCCGATTTGATCTCAACACCGCCAAAAGTGCGTTCTCTTGCTCTAAAGCTAGAGAAGCGGATATGATCACAGGCAAAGACTCATTCTCACCTAAATATGCATATTTAAGATGAGAAGGTAGCGGTTTGAGATCAAGTATTGGTGGAGAGACAATAGAAGGTGGGGTAAGGGAATGATGCTCGGACTCCCTAAGAGGTTCATAACTTGCATAGGATATTGACTCGGAAAGTGCTACTGACTTTTGCGATGAGTCAACGGATTCAAACTCGGAGATAGACTCATTAAAGATATCCTCAATATAAGAATTTTCCAAATCAAACAATGTCGCACTAGTGTTGTCGAGATCATCAAAGCAAAGTTCCTCATCCATGCAGCTTTCGGGAGCTATCTCGTGGATGGAACAGACATCAAGCAAATGACCAGAAGGTTCAGATGGTTGACTTCCTAGCTTGTAAATATTAATCTCAATTTTCATCTTCCCGAAGGATAAATTCATAGAACCATTACGACAATTAATTACTGTGTTTGAAGTTGCTAGGAAAGGTCGACCGAGTATCACCGGGATTTGGTTGCGTGGGTTAGCTACATGTTGTGTATCCAAAATAATAAAGTCTACAGGGAATATGAATTCCCTGACTTTAATTAACACATCATCTAGTTAACCCCTAAGTTTGGTGATTGATCGGTCTGCCATCTGGAGAGTACAATGGGCGGGTTTCAACTCTTCAATCCCTAACTGCTCATATATAGAATATGGAAGCAAGTTAACGCTAGCGCCAAGGTCAAGTAAAGCACGATTAATATTTTTATCCCCAATAGAAATAGAGATGGTAGGACAGCCAGGGTCCTTACGTTTCTTTGGTATGTGCTGGATAAAAGTTGTGCTAACATTACTCGTCATGAAAACTTTTTTCGGCACTTGAGTTTTTCTCTTCCTAGTGCACAAGTCTTTAAGAATTTTTGCATAAGATGGGACTTGTTGAATAGCATCTAGGAGAGGAATATTTACGTTAACTTGCTTAAACATTTCCACAATCTTCTTCATTTGTGGGTTAGGTTTGTTGGCCCTTAATCTGTTTGGAAACAGAGCTTTATCAATAAGGGTTGGGTCCAACATTGGAGAAGATTGTGGGGATGGAATGGATCCCAAAATTGGAGTGGGGATCGCTTTAGATAGATTCGAGGAAGTGGGCTGAGGGTTCGAGCCTTGTGGGAAGCGTAGAATAAGCTCGGAAGTAGGTAGGAGACTAGACGAATTAGGGGAAAAAGTAGAAGCCGGGGTATCATTGGTATCACTAACGTCATCAACTTGTTCACCCACTCTGTTATCCAGCACTCTTCTCGATCTCAACGTAGTAACGGCACTCACATTATGATGTTGTGAGTGGCCAGGATTCGGTAGGGGTTGAGATGGGAGTTTCCCTTTTTCTCTCGCACTCATCGCGGCATTCAACTGTGCAATTTGGGCTTCTATTGACTTAATACTCTCACCGTGGGAGGTGGAGTCTTTCTTTATGGAATCAATAGAAGACCTCATATCAGCCGACATTTGGATCGAATGTTTCATAAATAAATCCAAAGTTTGTGCGAGTGAAGAGGAGTTATCGGTACCGGTAGTTTGGAAAGAATTATTGGCCGGGTTTTGAACAGGTTGCGATTGAAAAAGGTGCTGACTCTGTGGTGGTGGTTGCTGTTGCTGTAGATGAGGTCTTTGGTAAATGCTTTGGAACTGGTTTTGATTTTGCGGTTGGTTTTGGTTTCAAGCAAAATTAGGATGATTCCTCCATCCCTGATTGTATGTGGAAGAATAAGGATCGTTTCTAGGTCGCTGCTGAAAACTAGCATTAGTTTGCTCGTGACCTTGAAACGATGCATTCATAGGACATTCTTCCGTCAAGTGTGATAGATCGGAACACCAACCACATACGGTTTTGGGAAGCGTTACCTGATTTAGGGAGACTGATGAGAATTTGTTCTCAATAGCGTCGAGTTTCTTTTGTATCACTGCCATTTCGGCTTTTACTGCGATGGAAACATCGAGCTGATGAATACCTCCCCTAGATGAAGGTGGTCTAACGCTTTCCCACTGCAAAGTGTTCTCAGCGAGATCTTCTAGATATTTCCAGGCTTCACCATCGTCTTTAGACATGAAATTGCATTGACACATTGTTTCAAACATCTGCTTTGTCACTGGATTAATGCCCTCATATATAATTCGGCACAAATCCCATCTATGTATTCCATGATGAGGACATTGGACAAGCAAATCCTTGAAACGTTCAAAGCACTTCCAAAATGGTTCATTGGGAAGCTGGGTGAACTAGTTGATTTCGCTCCTAACACGGGCGGTATTATGATTTGGGTAAAATTTCTTAAGGAATGCTATCACAAATTCATCCCAATTGGCAATAGAGTGTGCGGCAGTATTATAAATCCATTTTTCTGCCAAGTCGCACAAAGTGAAAGGGAGAAGACGCAAGCGCATAGCATCCACGGACAGTTGTGAAGTACCCATCATTGCGCATACGTTTTCGAATTTAGTGATGAAAACGTACGCGTCTTCAGACTCAAGCCCGTGAAATTTGGGCAACAGATTGATGTAGTGGGGTTTAATTTCAAAATTATCCCCGTTGGCTGGTGGAATGGATAGACAGGTAGGAAGGGGACCACGGATAGGATAACATCTCTCTTGGAGAGAAATGCGTGGTGGATTCTGCTCACCTACGGGCGGTGGCAGGGTGGTATTATAATTTGATGGAGTACCATCCATCTCGGTCGATGTGGTAGGTGGTGGGGAAAAAGAAGATGAAGAAGCACCGACTTCGGAGTCGATAGCAGGAACGCGAACAAGACGGGCACTAGAATCTCGTGTCCAGCCGAGCATTCACTAAGCTGGTTTAGCGCAAGTGGCAGCGTGTGTGTTATTTAAAAATTGGTTTGTTTTTTTGAAAAAGTGGGACTTAAGACAAATCACACAAAAATGCACAAATAACCCTAGAACTAAGGTTACCCAGGTCAAGTCTCTAAACCGCTCCTAGACTTCCAAAGAACAAGCCGCAGGATCAATCCTCTAACACCTCTTTACTACTCTTATGGCCAGGTAAGTTCAGGTAAGTGGGAGGTATCCGCTATACGAATCACCGAAAATAGCGGGCCTAATTAAATAACCACTTGCCTTAGACACACTTGCTTAGGCACCACAAAAGTAATGCGGATAAGCGATAGATTACCCACGACGTTCCTTTGTCCTTATTGAGCGCGACAGTCCTTAGAGTCTTGTCTAGATATTTTTTAAATTAATGTAGGGTTGATGTGGATGCTCGTTTTGTGATTTGTGGGGCTTAGGAAGGGTGATAAAATCCCCACTTAATCTGAATTGTGGTCTTGCCCCTTAAAATACGTATTAAAATATGAATAAAAAAACCAATTATAAAACTTTGCAAAAAGATTTTTGAGCGGTGATATTTTGCAAAGAATCCTGCAGGAAAGATATTTTATTGGATTTCAGAGGAGAAAGAAAGAGTTGAGAAATTTACCAGAGAAGTTTGGAACCCTAGATCTCCAATTCCGCCGCGCTTCAGCCGCTATTTGTCCTTATTCCGCGGATCCGCCGCGAGAAAGAGGTATCTCTTGATGTGTTTTGCTACGTGGCCTCCTGTGCTCCTCTGGACCTTTATGAATGTCTCTGTCTCTCTGTATCCTTAAGTTTGTGACTCCAGATCCCCTTGCAAAATTCACACAATAATCGTTAAATATACAATTTGCGGTTTTGTTTATTTATGATATAGATCGAATAAGAATTCAGCACGAATAGTAAGAAAAATAAATTACGCATGTATCCCTGGCAACGGCGCCATTTGATTGATCTGTTTTATGTGTAGTAGTTAACCGCAATCAATAACGATGTCGCGTGTAGCTAGACCGAGATGAGTACCGGTCGTCCTCAGGGAAACGTTGAATCTTTTAATCTTACTTTAGACGTGTTGCAAAAAGGGAAGGAGGAAGAATAAAGAATGATTGTGGGTTCTAGATCTACGTTAAACACGGATGCAGGATATAGATCTAAATTAACTACGGATGCAGGTTTTATAGTAGAAGGGAACTTGTAGGGTTCGTTAAGATTTAGTAGTCATGGATGATTAATTAAAGATTACTCTTTTTATCCTTTAACAGATTTAAAACTAGATCGACAGTGATACATGTAGATTAGGGTTTCTGGAGGGAAAAGGGTTCCCACTCTTAACCCCTATCTTGACATGGATCTCCGTTCATGTCTAGCCTTTACCAAAACAATTGTTAATTTAATCTCTAATCGTGGTCATGACTATCAATGAATTGATAACGCGCCCGATTAGGATGTTAACTATTCTTTTGATAAAGTTTCTAAACTTTATAGGACGTAAAAAGAGTTTAAGGATCTTCATCATCCATTAATCTACCCTAATCCAACGAACCGTAACAAGCGGAGAATTACTCGCGCATGTTGGGAAAAGAAAAGATAGAAATCATGGAAAAAAATTAAAATGCAATAAAAAAACTACCTTTATTAATCAACAAAATCTATTACACTTTGTTTCCTTAGAAAATGATTACAAAACCCTAGTTTGCTTCTCGATCTCTTCTAAGGAGGTAGATGAACTGTTGATGATCAACCAGGATTCTTGAGCCGTCGTGGACTTCGTGATCGCGTCGGTTTGATAAATTTTCCAAGAGGCTCTCGGTCCTTATTTATAGTCGCATACCCAGAATCTTTAGTTTCCTAATAAGGCAACTAGCTGTTAGGATTCCAACATAAAAATCTCACATCCCAACTTCCCTAACAGGCCGCGGATCCGCCGCCAATAGTGGGTATTGGCTGCGGATCTGCCGCTTGTTGGTGGGATCTTGGGCTCCAATTTATGGGGCTTCATCTCTGTAGCACTTGGTGGTCTTTTGAATATCTAGAAACTGAAAATCTTCTCCACGTCTCTGCCGGAATTGATTTCTTCAGTTTACTTTCCTATTTAGGCAGGTTTGATCTCGCCAACTTTGATTTCCTTGATTTCAGATATAAATTCTGCATAATAACTCAATAAATAATGTTGGTAGAATTTTTATTGAGATATTATCTTAACCATTTGTCATGATATTATAGTTTTAAGAGAATTGGTCAAAGGTATTTAATAAAGTAAGCATATTTAAATAGGCCAAATGTTACATGGATATTATATGCTTACATTTTCCTTCATAATGTTAATTATAATATAGAAACATATGATAATAGATATTTTGCAGATAAACCCTCATATGTTTCATATTTATAATAAACACCTTTTATTATATAAAAATAGTAAGAAAAACATCATATTAAAAGTGCAGTTTTATCAACTGAACAGTAGACTAGGTCATATCAATGCGATAAGACTAGCTAGGTTGCTAAGGATAGATATTTGAATCTGTTTGAATTTACATCTTATGAAACTTGCCAGTCATGTCTTAAAGGCAAGATGACCAAAACTCTGTTTACTGGACACGGAGAAAGAGCTACTGAACTCTTGGGACTGATACATAGTGATGTATGCAGGTCCTATGTCTACATATGCCAGGAATAGTTCCTCATACTTTATTACATTTACCCATGATCTCTCAAGATACGGACATGTGTTCCTGTTGAAACACAAATCTGAATCTTTTAAGAAATTCAAGTAATATAAGTACGAAGTTGAGAACCAGACGGGTAAAAGTATTAAAATCTTTCGATCTGATCGGGGAGGAAAATACTTGAGCACGGAATTCAGAGACTACTTAAAAGAGAATGGGATTCTCTCTCAGCTTACTCCTCCGTATACACCACAGCATAATCTATTTTCGGAGCGGAGGAATCACACCATATTAGATATGGTGCACTCTATGAGGAGTAATGCTGAGTTGCCTATTTCCTTTTGGGGTTATGCACTTGAGATAGCTTCATACCTATTGAATAGAGTTCCGAGCAAATCCGTTGCCTACCACTTCATATGAGATATGGAATGGGAAGAGACCGTCTCTTAAACGAGTTAAGATATGGGGTTGTCCGGCCTATGTTAAAAAGCAAAATCCGGACAAGCTCAAGGCAAGGTCAGTTCTGTGCAAGTTTGTAAGATATCCCAAACATTCGCGAGGGAATATCTTCTACCACACCAGGGAACAAAAGGTGTTTGTTTCTCGACATGCCACCTTTTTAGAAAAAGGAATTTCTTATGAAAGAGATTAGTGGTAATGAGGTAGAACTAGAAGAAGTTCCAGCAACACAAACTAATAACTGACGATTTGGTGGAACCAAAGGATTTAATAGTCCCCAACGAATCTTAGCCACTCCGCAGATCTAGTAAGGTTCCTCATCCACCTGAGAGATACTTCGTTTTTCTCATAAACAGTGGGAGCGAGGATTGCGTCATGGAAGATGATGACCCAACTAGTTTCAAGCAGGCCATCACAAGTGGAGACTCTGTGAAATGGCTGGATGCTATGCGATCTGAGATGAATCCATGTACACCAACAAAGTATGGACTTTGAAAGTTTCTCCTGAAGGGGTAAAACCCATCGGGAGCAAGTGAATCTTGAGAAGATAATTGATGTAGATGGAAAAGTTAAGACTTTCAAAACTAGACTTGTAGCAAAAGGTTTTCGTCAATGACCAGGTGTCGACTAGGATGAAATATTTTCTCTAGTGGCTATGCTTAAGTGCATCAGGATCCTACTTGTCGTTGTTGCATACCATGACTACGAAATTTGGCAGTTGGACGTTAAGACCGCTTTTCTAAATGGTGATTTAGAAGAGAGCGTGTACATAATATTGGGTTGTCTAGCACGGAAGCAAGTTTTCAGGAGGCATCGTTCATGCCATTTTTTAAAAATTGTCGTATTAGCTAACCCTAGAATCGTTACTAGAAAATCCGACGAAACATAATGTAAACACTTTACATCTAAGTGAATGAGGGAATACAATCTTTGTATACCGGTCCTTCACTTCTAAAGCTCCGTGTAGTAGTCCCTTCGCTGCGAGTTGTGAAGACCCGGACTCTTGTGAGGGTTCACATGAAGAAATGAACACATTTGCTCAATGTCTTCGAGGCCGAAGAAGATCTACGTCGAAGAGACTCAAGCTCATGCTACCTCTTCACTAATGGTTAGATTAGTGAAGCAAACACCCTAAACTAAATGGCTAATAGTAGAGGATCATGAAGTAGGAAATGGGTTCTCTTTAGTTTTCTTTTTCTCACAATATTTTCTCACCTTGGAAAAAGCTTGCAAGATTTTTTTTGAGGAAGAAGAAGCTCAAGTGAAGAAAATGAGAATGAACTCATTAGGTGAGAATAGCAACCATGGGTGAGTTAGTGTCATACACTAACTCATGTAGAGAGTTAACCATGGCTAAGGTATAATGGTTGGGTTAACATATATCTACAAGTGAAACAAAAGAGTGGACTTGGTCAATGAATCCATAAGCTTCTACAAGCTTGTATCCATGCCAAATATCCATCCAATTTTCGAATTACTTAGATAACTATAAACCCTATATTATGCATAGCATGGTGTAAGTCACACACACACACACCCAAGAAGCATGTATCATCAAGCATGACACAAAACATGTACACAAATATATATCTACAATCAAGTGAGAAAAGAAATCATGAGTGAGCAAATATTAGTTAATATAATGTAATATATCAAATATATAATTATATATTAAATTATTAAATCAACACTTGATTTAATAATCCGGCTATATCCTGTATAACCGACTAATATTAAATGCAACAACTTATCGAATCAACAATTGATCCGATAACCCGGCTATATCACATATAACCGACCAATGTCACAAGTCACGAGAATAGAATGCGGTATCACATACGCGCATCAATCTCGGTCCCGCACATATCACATATGTGCTCCTACTCCGTTTCGCATGAACCAGGAAACCTCTGTGTAGGAATCTAAAGACTCGTCAATACGCCGGCAGTAGGTGATGATCATATCAAACACCCACAAGACGCAAGCGGTCTGCTAAACGTAACGGCCACCCTGGTATTGAGCGATCAGAAGAACAACAAGCAAGCCTACTCATACTCCTGCGAATCCAATCAGTAACACTACCGTACAGTCCGGTCTTTTCGTCAGATATGTCGCATATCAAAGCCTGGGGGTGGTATAACGTCAGACCCTAATAGACTAATAAGTAATGCCGATGCAAGGTCCATAACGGTTCGAGAAACTACTGATAACACTTACCAGTAAATCTCAGCAACCCTGGCCAGGGATTTCCTATTATGGCCAATCGAGCATAGCGTAACATCAACTCCCAATACCGGGAGAGACAAAACCCCTCCTATCGCTCATTGCCTCCATGTGACTCGGGACTGCAGCCAAAAACCACCTTTTTGCACGATCTCTTAACCGTGGTATGGTGGAAATTAAAGCACAGTTGGAATCACACAAGACTCTATGACGATCTCGGGTCTACAGACTAACATGTACCAGTGTCACCACAGAACTGCTATCCGACGATAGGTATAATACCATCTAGGAGTTCTCGGCGAGTCCGTCCAGTGTACCCAGTCTCCACTGAGCACCCGTATACCATCTCTGATGTCAAACACCAATGGATATGGGATCATCCATCGCCCATCACATGGGTCGAGAAGCGTATACGCTAGTCTATACTGGAGTATCGATTCCCTGTCTCGATACTCCCACGACTAGGAACATTTGAAGGATGTACTTACCGACTACCCTGTCCCCACTAGTATGATCTGCATCATAATCCCGGTAGTCAAGTACTCATCCTAAGGGCTTTATCAACATGTAATAGAGAGACAATAAGTGTACATGTTAAGATAAAGTGCAACCAGATAGCATACTATCATGTAGAGCAAGAAAGTCCTCTCTATATATGTTCAAGCATCCAAAACAATATACATCTCATGTACAGTAATGGCCTCTAGGGCATACATATAACTAACACATGACAGAGCCAGAGGGCTTCGTAGACAGTGGGAGCAGCGGAAGCGTGTGCAAGATGCTTAAATCCATCTAGGGATTAAAGCAGGTATCGCGGAGATGGAACATCTACTTTTATGAAGTTGTCAAAGAGTTTGACTTTATCAAAAATATAGATGAACCATGTATATGTAAGTGCACGGCGGCGCCCCAGCCTCCATCCCGAGGCCAAATGCGGAAGCGATGGTTAAATTTAATTTTCTTGAATCGGCACCACCGCGCACTAAAAACCCGGATCGGGCCATTAACTAGTCCTAGCTAACTACAAGATGGGGAAGAGAGATATACCGAGCGATCCGTGTCCTTCGGTCTTCTCGCCGTCGTCCCGATCTCCCGCGGAATGTCCGGTCTCCACCTCCTCGCCGGAAGGGCACCATGTCGCCTGCTTCTTTTATGGGCTCCCGCCTCTATATCGAGGCAACTCGGGCACGAAGTTGGCCAGCCGACGTGCTCAAGATTTGCTGTAGAATAGTGTAGAACTTTGTCTCATTTGGGGTTATAGGAGGTTGCCATTTTGGTGGAGGAAATGAGGTATGAACCTTTTTGGATGAAGCTATATCTTTTTCAAGCCAAAAGAGAGGAAAAATGCCCTCTCCAAATTTGGACAGCCCACCCCCTTCATGGAATGGCCGGCCAAATTTTCATGGAGAGAATGAGAGGGGAGAGTGGATCAATCACAAGAAAGAGAGAGAGAAAAGTGATCATGATCAAGAATGATAACAAGCTAAATCCAACACTCCACCACAATCATCATGACATCAAAAGTCAAGCAATCATGGAAAAAGAAAGTCAAGTGAGGTCAATGGATGGTGCACCATCACGATACAACAATATGCAATCACCACCCTCCACAAATGCTTATTTGCACAATTGCAAATAAGCCCTCCTCCACCAAACTTCGGCCAATGAAAAATACAAAGAAATATGGCCGAAACGGAAAGCAAACTGGCAACTCCAGAAAACTGGTCCCGCAATAAATTACAGGAAAACCCTGATACTGTGTATACACACCCGCATCTGTATTCCGATCGAATACAAATGCAATGAGACAAAATCTACACTGTACTATACTAGGATCCGGCTTAAACCAAAGCCGGCTAGTATTATCCGTCCGATTCTGATCCGTGCAATACCGCACGTATCTGATCGAACCCTGCCATATAACCATACGGCCTTTAGTACTAACCGTCCGATCCTGATCCGTGCAATACCGCACGTATCTGATCGAACCGTGCCATATCTCCATACGGCCTCTACAGCATTTCGCCAGAAAGCTTGAGTAACTGAATGTGGGGGACTCTAAAGACTCGTCAATACTATGGCTGTGGATTTAACCACTAGCACGTCATAGGTATTAGCCATACGTGACGGGCCACCAGCTATTGACCAAAAGGGACGTCGATGAGCGAACTCATCCTGACACCCTACTGAGCCTGTCAGTGACAATATCCGTACAGTCCGGTCCGTTCGTCTATGAGCATCGCATGGCGGGCCTAGGGGGTGGTAAAAGTCAGACCCCCAAAAGCGGTACAAGTCGTGTCGGAGTGTAGCCCAGAACACCCTGAGATACTACTGGAATACCTACCAGTAAATCTCCTGCCTCGGCCGAGGGCTTCATTTAATGGCTCTCCTAGACACAGCGCGACCTCACCCCCAATACCGGAAGAGACGAACCCCTGAAGATCCGCTCACTGCCTCCATGTGGCTCGGGACTGTACCCAACTAAAACCTGTTTGCACGTCTCCTTTGAGCGTGGTAGGGTAGTAATTAAAGTACAGTGGGAACTCACACGAGACAAATGACGATCCTCAGGTCGATGAACTAACCTGTACACATGTCACCAGGGAACTGCTATCTGACGTCAGGTATAAGACCAACAAGCATGTTCCCGGCGAGTCCTGTCCGGTGTACTCATAACCCAATGAGCACCTGTATACATCTTAGGTGAACCAACTAACACCAGTGGCTTGTGAGACCCGCCACTGCCCCTCGTCGGGGTCTCGACTGTATACACTAGTCTACTCTGGAGTATCGATGCCCTGTCTCGAAACTCCCACGACTAAGGACCTTTTAAGGATGTGCTTATAGACTACCAGCTCCCACGTATATGATCGCCCTCATACTGCCGGCAGTCAAGCAAGAATCATAGGGGCTCTATCAACGTGCAATAGTGACCTGTCAGGTCACCTAAAGCAGTACACGTTGATAAAGGTAAACCATATAGCATACTATCATCTTGAGTAAGACTATTCTACCGAGATAGGTCCTCCCTCAATCATTGCAATCACGTGCCTGTGATCCAATAATTGACTCTGAGGGCACTATCACCAACAATCTCCCACTTGCACTCAAGGCTAATTATTGCGATGTCGCATACTCACAGCCCGTGTGATACCGAACACCCAACTCCTCTACTAGTCAGTCTCACAAAACTCGTTTGCGAAACTATTGCGTTCGAGAAATAGCCTCAGTGAGTGGATCCGCCTTGATGTTTCTTTCTATGTCTCTCTATATCTCAAGTTCGCGGAGAAAGCCATCTCCCGAAATGAGCAATACCTGTCTTAGAATGTGTCTGGATGTCTGATGGGACCTGGCTCATAAATGAACTCCAAATCCAAACTTCTTAGACTGTATCGTCAACTGAACTTAATCAGTATCCTGTGCCATGCCTCCCTCAGTATTGCCTTGGACCACCTGTCCAAAATACTGCCCCTCGTCAGAAGGAAAAACTATAACTCTGACAACCTCCTTGTCGTCCAGGTCACCTTGGAAGCCTGGAATGATAACTGTCTCCCGAATGAGGCTGTCGTTATCATATCCCTAGAACATCCATTTATGTTCTAAAACTGCTTCCGACTGTTTCTCTAGGATAGGATCAATGTCAACTTATGCATCTAGTGCAAGAACAACATCTGGTGTGGTACTTGACATCTCATGATTGACTCAATTGCCTGAGCAAGTGATCTGCCAATCATGCACATCCCTCTCCTCTTAGTCTGTAAGACACCTTTAGAGAGGGTGACTCCATTACCTGCAGGTACACTACCGTGCCAGGAGTCGTTCATTCTAAATGCTCTTAGAATGCTGTCTAAGTACCCTTAATTGGGAAACCACCCAAATCTAGATCTAAAACCATAGATCTAGTAACCAGTATGTCTGATATAATGTCCAAGTCCCATGTGGAGAAACCACTGTGTGACGACCAAAGTATAACCGATCGTAGTATAGGAGTTTCTTTTCCTACTCTGTGTATGTCATCCAAATACCATGACAACACACCCTACTACCTTCTCAACAGATCCATCCGCTATTCTGATGAAGTCAAACCTATGACTGTTACATCAGAAATTGATGATCTATCTCCGCTATATCTGCTTTAGTCTATAAATAGACATAAGCCAACTGTCCACCAATGCTTCCGCTACTCCCACTGACTACGACAACCCTCTACCAGAGTCATATACACGTACACTTCTAAAACTAGTTTAGAACGACGCTATAATCATCCTCCCGTCGGGTCTCGTAACCTGGAACAACAGCAATGGCAAGTGTGGGTAAACAAGAACTTCCCTGTCACCGTCTTTGAGGCTACCGGAGTACCTCTCGGGTGCCTGAAGTTACCCACCTTATCTGCGGAGTGGCCAATGGAATGTCAAATCAGATTGAAACTTTAGGTTCCTGTGAAATCTTCAGTAATCGTTTGTGGTTCTGGAATCACTTCCAGTTCTACCATACTCCCACTACTGTTTTCTGAAAAAATCCATTTTTATTAAAACTGTGGCGAGTCTTGAACAATATCACTATTGATCTTCCAGATGGTAGAAAGTCAACCCTCGTCATAGCCTGGGTCAACCCACAAACAACCATTACAGAAACGTGCCTTGAGTTGTCCAGTGTCTGGTTTTAATCATAAGCCGGACAACTCCCCGTACCTTAACATCGTTAAGATATGAACTGTTCTATATCCAATATAGAACCAGAGGCACTGATTTAATTGAACCAGATTCAAATCATGCAGCTGTCTCCAGCGCATGTCAACTAAATGGAAGGAGGCCGATCAGCGTTACTCAACTTAGGAATGCTTCCAATTATGAGTAACCTGAAAGAGAAGCAAGTTCTCTTAATCATTACTATCAACTGAATACCCTTCACAAGTATCTACATCTCCTATTACTTTGAAGAATCCCGATACTTGCAACATCTGGTTCTCTACTTTATTCAAATACCTATAACTTCTCAAAATTCGGACCCTGTGTTTCCTCGAAACACCTGTCTAAAAACTAGAGAAGTCATAAGTGAACCGAATATAGTATGAGGACCAACCCCTCTGTCCTGATGGACCCTGGACAACATACAATACTCTGTATAAGTCCCTTGAGTCTGATAACTCATTCACTGTGTGTCGTAGGTTGAAAACTGTACTTATGGTTAAGAAGAATTACACCACTGTTTAATGCTCCTTACCTAACCATCCACTGATATAGGTAAATTTTACAGACATAATTTCAAAAGGGTATATCTCACTCTATGAAAAATAGACGTACATATATATAGATTTGAAATTGGTGCATAACAACGGATATTCAAAACCAAATATTTGCTGACCGGCAAACAACCCAGGTGACTTCCTCAAATATCACCGATTATAATGAATCCCGATATAATGAGGATGATCACCCAATTCCCAATAATTTACTCCCACTCATCATCTGTAAAACAATACAGATGGGAGAATCATTCCTGGTAAGTACATACCCTGGAGCAAGTGTCTAATTGGGAAATCAGTTTTCCTTAAACAGTACACAGTGAAACTGAAACATTGAAATGTTTAGATGGGGTATCCCGGTATTCCTAGTAATGCCACTTCCAGATTCACGACTGTAACCGTATAATTCTTTGCCACCTCTCCAAATCCATTTTTATGTCTTTAGTTATTACCTTCTGCACACCTCTTTAGGCCAAATGGTTTTCTTCCTTCCCTACCGTTCGGCACCAGCCTATGGTTTGGAAGAAGACTATCCAATAAGCATAATGGGTGTACTGTCCTAATCCTAGGAACACTCGCAATGCGAGAGGAGGTGAGGATAAAAGACAACCGAATAAACCTTATTCCTATTTCTCCGGAACCATAATCCATCCCCGAACTGGAACATGTTCCTTTCGAGTTCGTATATAACCATACGATGGAGTATCCAATAAACTGTGGATCTTCGTAGTGATACGGAGTGTCCTGGAGAAATACAAAGGTGATATAGGATTGGCGAAGAAATACTTGGTTTGGTCGTGAATAGCAGTCGCAGTTTACTTTGCTCTCTTACTAATCCCTTACTTTATCTTAACTTAATACCTTCTGCACACCATCGTTATGCTAATTGGTTTTCTTCATTCCCCACCGTTCGGCACCAGCCTAAGGTTTGGAAGAAGACTATCCAATTTGCGTAATAGGTGTACTACTCCTAAACCAAGGAGTACTTGCAACCTGAGAGAAGGTAAAAGGAAAAGACAACTGAACAGTCCTATCCGTTTTCTCCAGAACCTGAAACCATCCTCGAATAAATTCTTTTGAGTTCGTATATAACCATACGATGGTTTTTTCCAATGGAAGTGGATGTTCGTAATAATATGGGGTGTCCTGGAGAAAAGGGTAAAAGTAGGAGTGGCAATGAGGTATGCAACTCTGACAATCCAAAAGCCAGTGTTTAAGAAGGTTTGGTCAACTTGGTCACTGAGTCATAGTCTTAGGGTCAGGTCAATGGTCGCTGCCGAAGAGAGAGAGAAAAGAAACACTCAGCGTGCACTCTAACCTAGATCAGAACGGTTACCAATTTATCTAATCTGGAAACCTCCCACTGTACCGTCAAATTCTCCTCCAAACCTGAAAGAAGAACTAGTCGGGGTCACCCGAGGAGTAAACTAACTCATCAGTGGGAATCGGGATCCAACTATCATTGCATGATAACGTGACGGAATCCGCTCACGGTGTCACACTCCAGAAGGTATGCGCATATCTGGCAATTTTCAGTTTCTTTAGAAACTCCCGATGTGGATTTCTGCCCCATGCTCTTATGACCTTGGCGTGAGGTCAAAATATCATAAGTCACATGTCAAGTTCAGCCCATCATTATCCAGGTTAATTTGAACCCATCCGTACATACCCTTGACGTAGGCCAAAATAGTAGTACGACTGTCCCAAACCAACGCATCTGTCTATGCAACAGATAAATACCCGGCAGCTACCAATCACTATACCTTGGCGTGAGGTCAAAATACATAGCTTGAATACTACCGAATATTTAACCGAAATGATGGAGGGCTACGAATGGTTTCTGGCGAAAACCTTTAACGTAATGAACTTGATATCGTTGAAGGAACTGGATAGCTTTTATAAAAATATAGTGACGAAAACCTTTGCTAAAGAGGTCACTCCCGGTGAAGTGATCTCGGCTCTTTCCCCGTAGAATGAGGTGCAGGATATTCCAACTGAATTCCACGGTGCAAAGCAAAAGTAATCGGCTATAGTGAAGTTATTGCCCCGACGCAAACTTTTTGTCCAAGGGGTCACTCCCGGTGAAGGGATCTCGGCCCTTGCCTCGTCGACTGAGGAGCAGGATATTCCAACTGAATATCTTGATGCAAAACAAAAGAGAACGTCCTTGCAATAACATCTTTTTGAAAAGTGTTCCAACAACATCAGATTAGGTTTGTTTTTAACTTGCATTGATCCGAATCAACGCAGTCCCATCAATTGATCACACCACAAACAACGAAAATATACTGATGTACGTATATGCCATCCGCATTCGCCACTGGATCCCGTCATTACCCGTTAGGTTAGCTAACTAACGACAGAGCGGGGACTGGACTAGCGCGGATGCAAAACATATACAACATCTACTAATATATATACCGATATATAATATTTCGCTCAAGGCGTGATAAAAAAAATGCAACATCACAGAAATGTACAGCATCACAGAACAATACAGATATCTGGGATCCCCGGGTTTCACAGAGCCACTACTGAAACCCGACGTTCCCCTGGTCGTGTGGATAGCCTGTGCAATGAAATCCTAGACCCCTACGGGCGCGGCAAGTTACCCGCCAAAACCTGAAGCGAGGCAGCCCTCTTCAGCAACGTGAATGGACCACCCGGCACTTCACGGAATCCAGTAACTTGGGCACCCTTCCTGGGTCTACCTGTACCCCCTACGAGTGCGGCGAATAGCCCGCCAATCTTAGAGTGAAGCCCCCTCCGTCTCAATGCCATAAGATGCGGGCCCGTTGCCCTCTAGAACCCGGCTATCCGTGCACCGCACCTTGGGGTAATCCTAGTACAGAAAGTAAAATATACATACAGCGGGTACATCGACTGCAACCTGGTCGTGTCCCAAAATAATAATACAAACAGGCAGTGACGGCAGTCCACATGTCGGACGCTCGCCCCGCAATATCAAATGTACATAATACAACCAAATCTGTACTACCATTGCATCCAGGCTATCCCCCATGACCAATCCGCAACAACACAGCAAAATCACATAACATCAACGTGAAAGTCACGTTCGCAAATCCGTCTAACCGGGCTATAGCAGTTAGACAGGATTTACCAATCAAGTGACATTCACGGTCGCAGATATAATGTAAATACTGTGAACTAATGTGTTTAAAATATCCGATCGATCAAATTTTACCAAGTGGGCCCCCAAGCAATACTGTAACACTCACAGAAATTCTGGGCCCAAACAAAGTATACCAAAACCCCTATTTTCAGCCCACAAGCCCACTTCAAAAAATTGGTGAAGTGAATCCAAATTCCTGCAGCGGAACCGCGGCCAAAGAGGGGTTATGGCCGCGGTTCCGCGGTCGTACGGAATGATCAGGTGACCAAAATTCTACAGTGTTCTTAGGATTCCCTGCACATCATTCTGCAACACCCTGAAAAAAATTTCGAGACAAAAAAATTTCGACAGAAACTGATATGCATGAAAACGCGGGTTTTCGGATTTTTGTTCGATCGGAAATGTAAACATGTTAGACCAAGCTAGACCTTGTTAATGGCGAGGCTCTGATACCACTGTAAGTGCACGACGGCGCCCCGGCCTCCATCCCGAGGCCAAATGCGGAAGCGATGGTTAACTTTAATTTTCTTGAACCGGCACCACCGCGCACTAAAAACCCGGATCGGGCCATTAACTAGTCCTAGCTAACTACAAGATGGGGAAGAGAGATATACCGAGCGATCCGTGTCCTTCGGTCTTCTCGCCGTCGTCCCGATCTCCCGCGGAATGTCCGGTCTCCACCTCCTCGCCGGAAGGGCACCACGTCGCCTGCTTCTTTTACGGGCTCCCTCCTCTATATCGAGGCAACTCGGGCACGAAGTTGGTGAGCCGACATGCCCAAGGTTTGCTGTAGAATAGTGTAGAACTCTGTCTCATTTGGGGTTGTAGGAAGTTGCCATTTCGGTGGAGGAAATGAGGTATTAATCTTTTTGGATGAAGCTATATCTTTTTCAAGCCAAAAGAGAGGAAAAATGCCCTCTCCAAATTTGGACAGCCCACCCCCTTCATGGAATGGCCGGCCAAATTTTCATGGAGAGAATGAGAGGGGAGAGTGGATCAATCACAAGAAAGAGAGAGAGAAAAGTGATCATGATCAAGAATGATAACAAGCTAAATCCAACACTCCACCACAACCATCATGACATCCAAAGTCAAGCAATCATGGAAAAAGAAAGTCAAGTGAGGTCAATGGATGGTGCACCATCACGATACAACAATATGCAATCACCACCCTCCACAAATGCTTATTTACACAATTGCAAATAAGCCCTCCTCCGCCAAACTTCGGCCAATGAAAGATACAAAGAAATATGGCCGAAACGGAAAGCAAACTGGCAACTCCAGAAAACTGGTCCCGTAATAAATTACAAGAAAACCCCGATACTGTGTATAGACACCCGCATCTGTATTCCGACCGATTACAAATGCAATGAGACAAAATCTACACTGTACTATACTAGGATCCGGCTTAAACCAAAGCCGGCTAGTATTATCCGTCCGATTCTGATCCGTGCAATACCGCACGTATCTGATCGAACCCTGCCATATAACAATACGGCCTTTAGTACTAACCGTACAATCATGATCCGTGCAATACCGCACGTATCTGATCGAACCGTGCCATATCTCCATACGGCCTCTACAGCGTTTTGCCCGAAAGCTTGAGTAACTGAATGTGGGGGACTCTAAAGACTCGTCAATACTATGGCTGTAGATTTAACCACTAGGACGTCAGAGGTATTAGCCATACGTGACGGGCCACCAGCTATTGCCAAAAGGGACGTCGATGAGCGAACTCATCCTGACACCCTACTGAGCCTGTCAGTGAAGATATCCGTACAGTCCGGTCCGTTCGTCTATGAGCATCGCATGGCCGGCCTAGGGGGTTGGTAAAAGTCAGACCCCCAAAAGCGGTACAAGTCGTGTCGGAGTGTAGCCCAGAACACCCTGAGATACTACTGGAATACCTACCAGTAAATCTCCTGCCTCGGCCGTGGGCTTCATGTAATGGCTCTCCTAGACACAGCGCGACCTCACCCCCAATACCGGGAGAGACGAACCCCTGAAGATCCGCTCACTGCCTCCATGTGGCTCGGGACTGTACCCAACTAAAACCTGTTTGCACGTCTCCTTTGAGCGTGGTAGGGTAGTAATCAAAGTACAGTGGGAACTCACACGAGACAAATGACGATCCTCAGGTCGATGAACTAACCTGTACACATGTCACCAGGGAATTGCTATCTGACGTCAGGTATAAGACCAACAAGCATGTTCCCGGCGAGTCCTGTCCGGTGTACTTATAACTCAATGAGCACCTGTATACATCTTAGGTGAACCAACTGACACCAGTGGCTTGTGAGACCGGCCACTGCCCCTCGTCGGGGTCTCGAATGTATACACTAGTCTACTCTGGAGTATCGATGCCCTGTCTCGAAACTCCCACGACTAGGGACCTTTTAAGGATGTGCTTATAGACTACCAGCTCCCACGTATATGATCGCCCTCATACTGCTGGCAGTCAAGCAAGAATCCTAGGGGCTCTATCAACGTGCAATAGTGACCTGTCAGGTCACCTAAAGCAGTACACGTTGATAAAGGTAAACCAGATAGTATACTATCATCTTGAGTAAGACTGTTCTACCAGGATAGGTCCTCCCTCAATCATTGCAATCACGTGCTTGTGATCCAATAATTGACTCTGAGGGCACTATCACCAACAATCTCCCACTTGCACTCAAGGCTAATTATTGCGATGTCGCATACTCACAGCCCGTGTGATACCGAACACCCAACTCCTCTACTAGTCAGTCTCACAAAACTCGTTTGTGAAACTATTGCGTTCGAGAAAAAGCCTCAGTGAGTGGATCCGCCTTGATGTTTCTTTCTATGTCTCTCTATATCTCAAGTTCGCGGAGAAAGCCATCTCCCGAAATGAGCAATACCTGTCTTAGAATGTGTCTGGATGTCTGATGGGACCTGGCTCATAAATGAACTCCAAATCCAAACTTCTTAGACTGTATCGTCAACTGAACTTAATCAGTATCCTGCGCCATGCCTCCCTCAGTATTTCCTTGGACCACCTGTCCAAAATACTGCCCCTCGTCAGAAGGAAAAACTATAACTCTGACAACCTCCATGACGTCCAGGTCTCCTTGGAAGCCTGGAATGATAACTGTCTCCCGAATGAGGCTGTCGTTATAATATCCCTAGAACATCCATTTATGTTCTAAAACTGCTTCCGACTGTTTCTCTAGGATTGGATCAATGTCAACTTATTGCATCTAGTGCAAGAACAACATCTTGTGTGGTACTTGACATCTCATGATTGACTCAATTGCCTGAGCAAGTGATTTGCCAATCATGCACATCCCTCTTCTCTTAGTCTGTAAGACACCTTTAGAGAGGGTGACTCCATTACCTACAGGTACATTACCGTGCCAGGAGTCGTTCATTCTAAATGCTCTTAGAATGCTGTCTAAGTACCCTTAATTGGGAAACCACCCAAATCTAGATCTAAAACCATAGATCTAGTAACCAGTATGTCTGATATAATGTCCAAGTCCCATGTGGAGAAACCACTGTGTGACGATCAAAGTATAACCGATCGTAGTATAAGAGTTTCTTTTCCTACTCTGTGTATGTCATCCAAATACCATGACAACACACCCTACTACCTTCTCAACAGATCCATCCGCTATTCTGATGAAGTCAAACCTATGACTGTTACATCAGAAATTGATGATCTATCTCCGCTATATCTGCTTTAGTCTATAAATAGACATAAGCCAACTGTCCACCAATGCTTCCGCTGCTCCCACTGACTACGACAACCCTCTACCAGAGTCATATACACGTACACTTCTAAAACTAGTTTAGAACGACGCTATAATCATCCTCCCGTCGGGTCTCGCAACCTGGAACAACAGCAATGGAAAGTGTGGGTAAACAAGAACTTCCCTGTCACCGTCCTTGAGGCTACCGGAGTACCTCTCGGGTGCCTGAAGTTACCCACCTTATCTGCGGAGTGGCCAATGGAATGTCAAATCAGATTGAATCTTTAGGTTCCTGTGAAATCTTCAGTAATCGTTTGTTGTTCTGGAATCACTTCCAGTTCTACCATACTCCCACTACTGTTTTCTGAAAAAATCCATTTTTATTAAAACTGTGGCGAGTCTTGAACAATATCACTATTGATCATCCAGATGGTAGAAAGTCAACCCTCGTCATAGCCTGGGTCAACCCACAAACAGCCATTACAGAAACGTGCCTTGAGTTGTCCAGTGTCTGGTTTTAATCATAAGCCGGACAACTCCCCGTACCTTAACATCGTTAAGATATGAACTGTTCTATATCCAATATAGAACCAGAGGCACTGATTTAATTGAACCAGATTCAAATCATGCAGCTGTCTCCAGCGCATGTCAACTAAATGGAAGGAGGCCGATCAGCGTTACTCAACTTAGGAATGCTTCCAATTATGAGTAACCTGAAAGAGAAGCAAGTTCTCTTAATCATTTCTATCAACTGAATACCCTTCACAAGTATCTACATCTCCGATTACTTTGAAGAATCCCGATACTTGCAACATCTGGTTCTCTACTTTATTCAAATACCTATAACTTCTCAAAATTCGGACCCTGTGTTTCCTCGAAACACCTGTCTAAAAACTAGAGAAGTCATAATTGAACCGAATATAGTATGAGGACCAACCCCTCTGTCCTGATGGACCCTGGACAACATACAATACTCTGTATAAGTCCTTTGAGTCTGATAACTCATTCACTGTGTGTCGTAGGTTGAAAACTGTACTTATGGTTAAGAAGAATTACACCACTGTTTAATGCTCCTTACCTAACCATCCACTGATATAGGTAAATGTCACAGACATAATTTCAAAAAGGTATATCTCACTCTATGAAAAATAGACGTACATATATATAGATTTGAAATTGGTGCATAACAACGGATATTCAAAACTAAATATTTGCCGACCGGCAAACAACCCAGGTGACTTCCTCAAATATCACCGATTATAATGAATCCCGATATAATGAGGATGATCACCCAATTCCCAATAACTTACTCCCACTCATCATCTGTAAAACCATACAGATGTGAGAATCCTACCTGGTAAATACATACCCTGGAGCAAGTATCTAATTGGGAAATCAGTTTTCTTTTATCAGTACACAGTGAAACTGAAAGATTGAAATGTTTCGATGGGGTATCCTGGTATTCCTAGTAATGCCACTTCCATATTCACGACTGTAACCGTATAATTCTTTGCCACCTCTCCAAATCCATTTTTATATCTTTAGTCATTACCTTCTGCACACCCCTTTAGGCCAAATGGTTTTCTTCCTTCCCTACCGTTCGGCACCAGCCTATGGTTTGGAAGAAGACTATCCAATAAGCATAATGGGTGTACTGTCCTAATCCTAGGAACACTCGCAATGCGAGAGGAGGTGAGGATAAAAGACAACCGAATAAACCTTATTCCTATTTCTCCGGAACCATAATCCATCCCCGAACTGGAACAAGTTCCTTTCGAGTTCGTATATAACCATACGATGGAGTATCCAATAAACTGTGGATCTTCGTAGTGATACGGAGTGTCCTGGAGAAATACAAAGGTGATATAGGATTGGCGAAGAAATACTTGGTTTGGTCGTGAATAGCAGTCGCAGTTTACTTTGCTCTCTTACTAATCTCTTGCTTTATCTTAACTTAATACCTTCTGCACACCATCGTTATGCTAATTGGTTTTCTTCATTCCCCACCGTTCGGCACCAGCCTAAGGTTTGGAAGAAGACTATCCAATTTGCGTAATAGGTGTACTACTCCTAAACCAAGGAGTACTCGCAACCTGAGAGAAGGTGAAAGGAAAAGACAACTGAACAGTCCTATCCGTTTTCTCCAGAACCTGAAACCATCCTCGAATAAATTCTTTTGAGTTCGTATATAACCATGCGATGGTTTTGTCCAATGGAAGTGGACGTTCGTAGTAATACGGGGTGTCCTGGAGAAAAGGGTAAAAGTAGGAGTGGCAATGAGGTATGCAATTCTGACTATCCAAAAGCCAGTGTTTAAGAAGGTTTGGTCAACTTGGTCACTGAGTCATAGTCTTAGGGTCAGGTCAATGGTCGCTGCCAAAGAGAGAGAGAAAATAAACACTCAGCGTGCACTCTAACCTAGATCAGAACGGTTACCAATTTATCTAATCTGGAAACCTCCCACTGTACCGTCAAATTCTCCTCCAAACCTGAAAGAAGAACTAGTCGGGGTCACCCGAGGAGTAAACTAACTCATCAGTGGGAATCGGGATCCAACTATCATTGCATGATAACGTGACGGAATCCGCTCACGGTGTCACACTCCAGAAGGTATGCGCATATCTGGCAATTTTCAGTTTCTTTAGAAACTCCCGATGTGGATTTCTGCCCCATGCTCTTATGACCTTGGCGTGAGGTCAAAATATCATAAGTCACATGTCAAGTTTAGCCCATCATTATCCAGGTTAATTTGAACCCATCCGTACATACCCTTGACGTAGGCCAAAATAGTAGTACGACTGTCCCAAACCAACGCATCTATCTATGCAACAGATAAATACCCGGCAGCTACCAATCACTATGCCTTGGCGTGAGGTCAAAATACATATCTTGAATACTACCGAATATTTAACCGAAATGATGGAGGGCTACGAATGGTTTCTGGCGAAAACCTTTAACGTAATGAACTTGATATCGTTGAAGGAACTGGATAGCTTTTATAAAAATATAGTCACTAGTAAAATAATGGGTTGCCCCTACGGATAATATCATCCGTAGGGGCAATAAAAGTTTGGCCCTACGGATTAATACGTAGGGCAAAGTGGTTGCCCCTACGGTCGTTCAATATTTATTTAAAATTTATTAAATCTTAAAGTGTTTTGTGCCCCTACGGTGGCGCAAACCAAGCACCTACGGGTATATCCGTAGGGACAAATAAATAGCGATTTAAGTGATCGTTCCCTACGCTGATTATTTCTTATTTCCTTTACGCGCGAACCCAAATCCCCAAACCTCCCGCCGATCGCCGTTCTCGTCATCGCCAGCGCCGGCCGAATCGTCGTCGCAACCGCCTGCAGTGATCTCGTCGTCGCCACCGCCGGCCGAATCGTCGTCGCCACCGCCTGCAGTGATCTCGTCGTCGCCACCGCCCTCGTCGTCGCCGATTGCGTCTCCGTCGTCTCCTCCACCGCCTAGCCTACAGGTTAGTTAAACATTATTTTAATGATGTTAGGGTAGCGATGAGGGTTATGGTTAGGTATCGCGATCGGTTGGGGTTAGGGTTAGGATTAGGGTTAGGGTACGGGTTCGATCGGTTGGGGTTCGACTGGTGTTGGGGTTAGGGTTAGGGTTAGGGTTCGGTTGGGGTTTGGTGTTGGGGTTGGGGTTCGGCTGGGGCTGGGTTGGGGTTAGGGTTTGGTGTTGGGTTGGGGTTCGGCTGCGGCTGGGTTGGGGTTAGGGTTTGGTGTTGGGTTGGGGTTCGGCTGGGGCTGGGTTGGGGTTAGGGTTAGGCCGGGTTAGGGTTTGGTGTTGGGTTGGGGTTCGGCTGGGGCTGGGTTAGGCTTAAAAAGGTGAAATTTTAGGGGATTGATCTGGAAAATAGTGAAAGTCGATACTGTTTATTTGTGAATAACACAGTCCATGATTTTTATATGAGAAAATGGTCCATGAAAGTCTATGGGATTTATCTAAAAAACGCTGAAAGTTCATGTATTTATTTGTAAACAACAAAATTCATGGTATTTATCTGGAAAACGTTGGAGGTCAATGGTATGTATTTGTAAACAACAAAATCTATGAAAATTATGTGAAACGTTAAAACTTCATGGTATTTATTTGTAACAAACAAAGTCTATGGTATTTGTTTGATAAATATTGAAAGACCATGACATTTATATGTAATGGGTCAAAGTCATTTGGGTTATGTCAATCTTATTGGCGATACTTTCTTTTTGTGCATATCCAAAAACTTTGAAAGTTCTTGGTATCTATTAGAAAATATAAAGGGTTTTGTAGTGAAAGGAAAGAATTGGATTTAGAAAAACCGTGTGTAACTTTTAGAAATTCTATACACTCAAGTATATAGAAAAGGGTTAATTGCGGATACAGCCTATGTACTATGGGGATCAAGCACTTATAACCTCTGAAGTATAATAATAAGCACTTTTGTTTGTTTTTCATTAGTGATTAATTTTTAGTTTGCTATTTATTCTTTTTCAGTATGGATACTTGATAGAATTATAATTGCTTTATTATTGTTTGCCTTTTTCCTTTTGTGTAGAAAATATATCCATTGTGTCATATGGACACTATTAATTTCACATCGATTCAAGGGAAAAATTGAGGAAGATTGTGTTTGTTATATCAAAAACCTTTCTGTTGAACCCAACAGGTGAAACTTTAGAGTTGTTATAGATAGCTCTACATGTTTAATGCATGTACCATTGTTAAGAGAGTGCAAGGTGGAGAACAATAATTTGTTTCAACGGCACGTTTTTCAAGTTATAACCAATATATGATACTCGATGATAATATGAAACCTTCATATTCCCATCGATACCCATATATGAAACTAAAAGCGCCACTTAGTTCCCGTCTATCGGTTAACATACGTGCGATGCTCGTCGTGACCTAGAACTATATGAAGGTTGTTAAATATCGGACAGTATAGCTCGATACTAACAACCGTCGTATAGTCTACGCGACGAGAAAATTCAATCGTATGGTAACCCATAGATTTGTCCCGTGTGGACAAGTTAAGAATGTATAAAGCAAACGCCTTCATTCACTTGTGTTTTCATCCGTTTCGAGATATTTCGTCGGTACCTTTCCGCTGGTTCTCCGTGTACAAAGATAGATTAGATGTTCATTTCAACGTTGTTTCACAGCTTTGAAATGATTATCTATTCTATTACAGTGTACTCGGAGAACAGCGGGGAGGTGCTGCCGAAATTTACTCGAAACGGTTGAAAGCACAAGTGATGGGCGTTCGCTCTATACATTCTTAATGGGATAGAAGCCTACCCCCGACAGCCGGAACACATACATACAAACGCATAATCAGAGAGCGACTCGAGATTTGGGGTTAAAACCAATATATGATACTCGATGATGATATGAAACCTTCATATTCCCATCGATACCCGTATATGAAACTAAAAGCGCCACTTAGTCCCCGTCTATCGGTTAACATACGTGCGATGCTCGTCGTGACCTAGAACTATACGAAGGTTGTTAAATATCGGACAGTATAGCTCGATACTAACAACCGTCGTATAGTCTACGCGACGAGAAAATTCAATCGTATGGTAACCCATAGATTTGTCCCGTGTGGACAAGTTAAGAATGTATAAAGCAAACGCCTTCATTCACTTGTGTTTTCATCCGTTTCGAGATATTTCGTCGGTACCTTTCCGCTGGTTCTCCGTGTACAAAGATAGATTAGATGTTCATTTCAACGTTGTTTCTCAGCTTTGAAATGATTATCTATTCTATTACAGTGTACTCGGAGAACAGCGGGGAGGTGCTGCCGAAATTTACTCGAAACGGTTGAAAGCACAAGTGATGGGCGTTCGCTCTATACATTCTTAATGGGATAGAAGCCTACCCCCGACAGCCGGAACACATACATACAAACGCATAATCAGAGAGCGACTCGAGATGTTCGGGTTAAAACCAATATATGATAATATGAAACCTTCATATTCCCATCGATACCCATATATGAAACTAAAAGCGCCACTTAGTCCCCGTCTATCGGTCAACATAACGTGCGATAATTTATTCTTTTCAACGACAAACGCACACACAAAGCATATACATGAATTTTCTTCTTTGTCAGTAACTATCCCGTTCTTATATTTCTCAATATAGTCAGCATAACCTACAATTTATATGTTATTCAGTCTAACATGGCCCATGAGTACGTCAGAGTTAAGGACTGGATGTATGTGGATTGGAAACAACGTATGCAATCTAAGTTTGTCGCAGGAGTTGCTGCTTTCCTTGAATTTGCACGAGCACATAATAAGATCATAATAGAGAAGATTCTTTGTCCGTGTGATAGATGTGGCAATAAGTACTGGCGGAAGGTAGAATTGGCAGAGCTTCATATTGTAAAATATGGGTTTACTAGACTTTATTCAATTTGGAAATATCACGGGGAAGGAGAAGAATGCAGTACTGCGGTAGAAGAAGGAGAACACGATAATGCGGCAGGAGAAGAAGAAGAATTCGGTAATACGGCAGGATACGGAAATTTATTTCCATCAGAAGAAATGGAGGATATGGTAGAGGCTGCCCTAGGTGAATCTATTCGTACCGAAGATGACATTCCTTCCGGTCAAGGACCGCGTGCGGATAAATATGAAAATTTCATGAATGATGCTAGGAAACCAATTTATGAGAATGCGAAGTATTCCACCCTCTCATGGTTCGTCCAACTTTTCCAAATTAAGTGCCTAAATGGATGGAGCAACAAGTCATTCACAATGCTTCTTTCGTTCTTGAAAGATTCTATGCCTCCTGGAAATAATGTGCCCGAAAGCTGGTATGAAGCCCAGAAAATGATGTCTGATTTGGGTCTAAAGTGCGAGAAGATTCAAGCATGTCCTAAAAATTGCGTGTTGTACCGGAAAGAGAATTCAGATTTGAAAGAGTGTCCAACATGCGGAGAGGCCAGGTATAAGCCGAAAGATTCTGATAAGAAGCCTGATATACCTGTGAAGATAGCACGATATTTTCCCATAACACAGAGGCTACAGAGGCTATTTAGGTGCAAGAAAACAGCCGAGGCAATGATTTGGCATCACCGTGCTCCTCCAAGCGAAAATGGAAAAATGAGCCATCCAAGAGATTCACCGGCATGGAAGGATTTCGATAGGAGGCACGCAATATTCAGTAGCGATCCTCGCAATGTCCGGCTCGGACTGGCTGCCGATGGCTTCTGCCCATTCAACTATATGGCTGGAAGTCACAGTACATGGCCCGTTGTAATGATAATTTATAATCTGTCGCCTTGGTTGGCTATGGACCAATCATACTTTATGATGCCTCTTCTTATCGACGGACCAAACTCACCGGGGAACAATATCGACGTCTATCTCCGACCTCTGATTGAGGAGCTGAAAACTTTGTTCATTGATGGTGTAGAGACATATGATTCAAACACAAATACAACCTTCATACTGCGTGCGGCTTTAATGTGGACAATTAATGACTTTCCTGCGTATGGAATGCTTTCAGGTTGGTCCGTACATGGTCACAAAGCATGTCCTCATTGCCATGAACACACAACATCAAAATTTTTGAATTTTAGCAGGAAGGTTTGTTATTGCGGCCATCGACGTTTTCTGCCTCCAGACCATCCCTATAGGTTAGACACGGTTCACTTTGATGGTCATCAGGAGCTTCTTGGGCCTCCATCCCCATTGTCCGGAGAGGACGTGACTGCTAAATGGGATGGTTACAATAACGTGACCTTCGGGATGGATCCGACGAGACAGGTCAAACCACAATATTGGAACAAGTTAAGCATTTTCTTCGAGCTTCCGTACTGGTCTACAAATTCAGTGCGTCATTGTCTGGACGTCATGCATATAGAGAAGGGAGTATCAGAGCACATACTTAACTTGCTTCTGTGTAAAGACGGGAAATCGAAAGACAACATGAATGCCCGGATGGATCTACAAGAGTGGGGAATAAGAAGTGAACTGCACCCTAAACCGGTAGCGGGTAAACCGGGCAAGTTTGTACTTCCCAATGCCGCTTATCATATGTCACAACCGGAGAAGAAAAGATTCCTGCAGGTGTTGCATGATTTGAAAGTCCCCACAGGCTTCTCAGGATCATTCAGCAAGAAAATAAAAATTGTGAAGGGCAAGATCGATGGGCTGAAAAGTCATGACCACCATGTTATCGTGGAGCACCTTCTTCCATTAGCCCTCAGGACTTCTCTCCCCGACTCGGTTGGTCTGGTAATCAACGACCTATGTTGTTTTTTCAGGGAGTTGTGTGCTAAAACGCTGGAGGTTGCGACGCTGGATAAACTAGAAAATTCTATTGCGTTGATACTTTGCAAGTTTGAGCGTATTTTCCCACCGTCATTCTTCGATATCATAATACACTTGACGGTTCATCTTGCAACTGAGGCGAAATTAGCCGGACCGGTACAATATCGATGGATGTATCCCGTCGAGAGGTACGTTAAATTTTTCGTTTCGCGCAATTTATAAATTTATTTTTGTCATGTATGCCCGTGTTTATTTATTCAACATATTCTCATTAGGTACCTTTACACTCTTAAGAAGTATATACGCAATAAAAATCGACCAGAGGGTTCTATCATGCAAGGTTATCTTCTTGATGAAGCAACCACATTTTGTTCCCGCTATCTGGACGAGAACATTGAGACAAGGCTTAACCGACCACGAAGAATTCAAGACGGGCCATATGGTAAAGCCGAGTATAAGAGGGTAGACACTATGTTTATCAACAAGATATACCGGTTTATCTTGCTTAATTGCGTATGTCTTGAACAAATTAGAGAGTAAGTTCTTTTGGATTAATTGTTATATCTGTGTTTGTGTATGAAATGACATAATATTAATGTCACAATTATTTGTCGAAAACAGAACTCATTTTAACGAGGTACGTGAGGGGCATCCTGATTGGAACGAAGAGCGTTTGGAAAAATACCATCAGGATAATTTTTGTGATTGGGTCACAGAGCATGTAAGTTATTCGAATTACATTTTATTGCTATCGGTTTTAATCTAAACTTGTATCGTTATGTATTTATCGTAAAATTTGTTTTGTTAGATCCACGATCCGAACTTGTCTGCATCATTTGAGAGTGATTCAAGATGTTTAGCTCAATTTCCTAGTATGGAGGTTGCACATTACAAAGGATTTGGTGTCCTTGGATACAAATTCGAAGTTAAGGACATAGAAACATCTAGAATCACTCAGAACAGTGGGATTGCGACGGTAGGATCGGACGGTGTGATTTACTATGGGTACTTAAATTGTATACTCGGCATCCACTATCCCGGACGATCAGAACCCTTTTATATATTCCACTGTACTTGGTACGATCCGCGAACCGATACAGACAAGTGGAGAAGCAGTCTTGGGACCTGGAAAGATGAATATGGATTGACAAGTGTGAACACACTTCGATTTTACGGTCAGGACGATCCGTTTATCTTTCCGAACCAAGCGTTCCAAGTATACTACTCACAGTGCTTGAAGCATCCGGGGTGGAGTGTTGTATGTCGATGGAAACCTAGAGATGTCTACGATGTCCCAGAATACGAGGACAGCGATGAGGACGAAGAAGAGAGAAGGCTTAAAGTGCTCCGACCGTCTGTTTCGAAGGACGGGTTGTCTTCGACCGATCATGAAGTTACGTGGGTTAGAAATGACATCGACGATGAAATCCAAGTAGATATGTATGATGCGCCCACGAAACGAAAAAGGTTATCAGTAATGTTATATTATTACTTCACATTTTACGCTCTAGATCATATATAGTCAATACTTTTAATGATTGTCTAATGCGTCCACGAACCGTTTATCTAGATTTGATGACGATGTCGGGAGCAGCGAGGGGCGGCAGGAGCTCCAGCCGCGGCAGAGGCAGAGGCAGAGACAGAGGCAGAGCGGTTCTGCCGCCCGGAGAGCTCCGTAGGGAGCTTCAGAGGGCCGGTCTTGCACCCAGATCGGAGACCCCTTCGGATGCCTCCTTCCGTGTTGATTTGGCCACACCTCCAGGTATACTGCACGCATATCCATTTTGAATGTAATATTACAGATATTCATGCATGTTTATGTAAAAATTACTTATATTGTCAATGTTTGATTGTCTAGTTGTTGGTGATGCGTCCACATCTGGGACAGAGGCCACCCCCGCTCCTCCAGGTATGTTTATATATCATATAGTGTATGTATATTGATTTAGAATGCTATATCATAAATATACACATTCCTTTTGCTCTTACTTAGCAATTTTTATTATTGTCTAGCTGTAGGTGGTGACACCACCGCACCTGCGGGTATGTTTATATGTCCTATAGTGCATGCATATTGATTTAGAACGTTATATTATTGATCTACACATTCTTTTTGCAATTACTTATAAAATCTATTTTTAATTGTCTAATTATAGGTGGTGCTTCCACACCTTCCACAGGGGCCACTCCTGCCGCTTCCATACCCTCCGCATCGTCTGCAGGTTAGTATGAATAAATTTAAAATATTTATTTATTTTACATATGCTCTATAGAATAAATATGAACTTCATGGAGATTTAGCGTCGATGTTTATTTTACAGTTGGAGGGGATGCGTCCGGGACCCCGGTTGTTCCTCACCAGAGGAACTATCGTCCCGCTCGTGCTGCTGCTCGGGCCCAGGCTCGTGCGCTATTCACCGGAGGTATATATCACACTTGAATTCTTAATACAACTTTGTCTTATTATTGATTGTCTTGATATTTCGTGCAGACGCAGGGCCTCTCCATCCCTAGAGGGGGACTCGAGGCCCGAATCAGTCCCATAGGCTGAGGCCTGATAGAGCTAGGGGGGAGGCAGCATTCCCCCTATTTTTTACCCTTGACTATCGCTATACCGGTCCTCATGCCGAGAGGTTCGGCCGGTATTTGGGGGACGAGAGCCGGATCGTGAAGAACTATCCACTTCACGTTGAGTGGGGCGAGCAGCACCAGCGCTCATTCGCCCTCTTCTTTGAACAGGCTCAGGTATGTATTAATATATATTTTCATTTGATCTATCCAATATATTTATTATTAACACTTGCAATCTAATAACAATGTTTTTTTGTATTTTCAGTTGGATTACGATTTTCAGCCTGTAGCCGACCCTGATCACCCGGGGAGGGTGCTCGACCTTCATGCTCTGTACAATGGCCTGATGAAGAACATGCAGGCCAAGGTCCGATACAACAGGAATGAGCTGAAGGCCGACTGCTACTCCCTGTGGATAGCGACCCCCGAGGCAGAGAGAGCGGCCCTCCTATCTACTCCGGCGTTTGCGAGAGTCGACGTAGAGACATGGCCTATATTGTGCGCTTATTTCGACTCCGAACGCAAACGAGTATGTATTTTAAATTTAATTCATTATTTATGATATAATTTATTTCTTTGTGTTTCTTAATTAGAAAACTAAATGTTAATGCGTTGTGCAGAAACAGGCCGCTCAGAATACGGAGAACAGGAAGTCGGCGAAGAGGGGTCGCCCCACTTACACAGGTGGCTCGAGGAACATTACTCGAGCCATGGAGTTATCGGTAAATTAAGAGTTATTCTCTAATATTCTGCAATATTAAGAGTTATTCTCTAACATTTCTAATATTAAGAGTTACTTTCTAATATTGCAGACAGCTCGGACCGTGGCGTCAGGTGGTACACCGAGCGTGCTGTCCGCATATCTTGCCGTCCACGGCACCTCGACAGATCCCGCCACGGGCGAGCTTCGATGTCCCGACGTCGCTACCCAGGAGTACTGCGTAAGTGTTAATATTTTTTCTACCCAAATTTGAAATTTTAGTTTTGGAAGGTTCAAGTTTAAATTTTATACTTATACTTTACTGCTTAATGTGGGTGTAGGAGCGGGTGGTTGAGCAGGCCCAGGCCTCGGGGATCGATTTTACCGGACAGAACGATCCGAGGCTGCTGACCCCAGTTCTGGACGCCGCACACGGAGGGCATCACGGAGGTTGGGAGAGAGGCCGGGGATTGGGCCCCAGCAGGGCCCATATGAGGTTGGACTCCACCCCGGCGGTTACTTCCTCCGTCTCCAGTGGCCGGCATGTCCATCAGGAACTGGATAGCTTGAGGGCCACCGTTCAGGAGTTGAAGGAGATGCTGGTATGTATACTACTTTATAGTAAAATATCATTTCATATTATATACATATCAACATATCCATAATTAGTACGTAGCTTGAGCTTATTTGGTTTTAGAATTAAGTTTGATTAATCATACATACATATGTAATTAAAATAAACAACGCTTTTCCAAACTAGATATCCAAACAGGGTTTCGAAATAACTTAATAATGAAACGAATTCGAATAATACACAGTTCTTACACGTTTCTTGCACACGTTATGTCCAGACGCGACAGGGTAGATCGGCCGAGCCTCCACATGCATCTCCTTCGGCTGCGGCTCCGCAAGCCACTACATCGGCTGCGGTTCCGCAGACAGCTCCTGTAGCTCCACCGCCCACTCAGACTCCCGCAGCCGCGGCTCCGCAAGCGACTACCTCGACGGCGGCTGCGCAGACCACAACGCCAGCTCCACATGCCGCTCAGACTCCCTTATCTGTAGCATTGGAGAGTGTATTTACCGAGGAGCAGGCGCGCGTTATTTTAACGTTATTCGGAGGTGGAGCTGGACCGAACTAGGGTAGATTTTTGGTTTTTATTTTTTGAAACATGTATTTATTTATATCACATTGTACTACATTTTGAAACGATATTGATATTGGTTTGAATTTATATCATATTCAGTTTTTGGGTTTCTTTTGTATATTATATATATGCGTGGGATGTGATTATGAATACTGCAATATATGATTTGATTGATGTATATAGTATTGTGCACAGGGCGGGAAAAAATCTAGCAGCCCTTTTTTAAAAAAAAATACAGACAAAATGTACCTACGGAGTAATCCGTAGGTATATATGTTGCCCCTACGGCTTTAGCCGTAGGGGCAAACTATCAGGAAACCTGATATTTTCCCACCTGATATCAGTGCAGGGTGTTGGGGTGTGCCCCTACGGATATATACGTAGGGGCCACTGTTTATCCCCTACGTATATAACCGTAGGGGCAAAATATCAGGTCCCCTGATATTTTCCCCCCGAACTCAGTGCAGTGTGTTGGGAGTAGCCCCTACGGATATATTTGTAGGGGCTACTTTATATCCCCTACGGCTACATCCGTAGGGGACGTGATAGGACCTACGGATATATCCGTAGGTACAAACAATATATTCAAAAAAAAAATTAAATATATGATTTTATTACCCCTACGGGGTACTCCGTAGGGGCTATAGCACCTACTGAGTTATCCGTAGGGGCAACAGTTTATCCGTAGGGGCACGTTCGGGACCTCAACTTGCACCTGCGGCCTTTGCACCTACGGTGCATTTTTTCGCCCCTACGGATATATCGGTAGGGGCAGTGGGTTGCCCCTACCGATAAATCCGTAGGGGCAAACCATATTTGTAGTAGTGAGTGACGAAAACCTTTGCTAAAGAGGTCACTCCCGGTGAAGTGATCTCGGCTCTTTCCCCGTAGAATGAGGTGCAGGATATTCCAACTGAATACCACGGTGCAAAGCAAAAGTAATCGGCTATAGTGAAGTTATTGCCCTGACGCAAACTTTTTGTCTAAGGGGTCACTCCCGGTGAAGGGATCTCGGCCCTTGCCTCGTCGACTGAGGAGCAGGATATTCCAACTGAATATCTCGATGCAAAACAAAAGAGAACGTCCTTGCAATAACAGCTTTTTGAAAAGTGTTCCAACAACATCAGATTAGGTTTGTTTTTAACTTGCATTGATCCGAATCAACGCAGTCCCATCAATTGATCACACCACAAAGAACGAAAATATACTGATGTACGTATATGCCATTCGCATTCGCCACTGGGTCCCGTCATTACCCGTTAGGTTAGCTAACTAACGACAAAGCGGGGACTGGACTAGCACGGATGCAAAACATATACAACATCTACTAATATATATACCAATATATAATATTTCGCTCAAGGCGTGATAAAAAAAATGCAACATCACAGAAATGTACAGTATCACAGAACAATACAGATATCTGGGATCCCCGGGTTTCACAGAGCCACTACTGAAACCCGACGTTCCCCTGGTCGTGTGGATAGCCTGTGCAGTGAAATCCTAGACCCCTACGGGCGCGGCAAGTTACCCGCCAAAACCTGAAGCGAGGCAGCCCCCTTCAGCAACGTGAATGGACCACCCGGCACTTCATGGAATCCGGTAACTTGGGCACCCCTCCTGGGTCTACCTGTACCCCCTACGAGTGCGGCGAATAGCCCGCCAATCCTAGAGTGAAGCCCCCTCCGTCTCAATGCCATAAGATGCGGGCCCGTTGCCCTCTAGAACCCGGCTATCCGTGCACCCCACCTTGGGGTAATCCTAGTACAGAAAGTAAAATATACATACAACGGGTACATCGACTGCAACCTGGTCGTGCCCCAAAATAATAATACAAACAAGCAGTGACGGCAGTCCACATGTCGGACGCTCGCCCCGCAATATCAAATGTACATAATACAACCAAATCTGTACTACCATTGCATCCAGGCTATCCCCCACGACCAATCCGCAACAACACAGCAAAATCATAGAACATCAACGTGAAAGTCACGTTCGCAAATCCGTCTAACCGGGCTATAGCAGTTAGACAGGATTTACCGATCAAGTGACATTCACGGTCGCAGATATAATGTAAATACTGTGAACTAATGTGTTTAAAATATCCGATCGATCAAATTTTACCAAGTGGGCCCCCAAGCAATACTGTAACACTCACAGAAATTCTGGGCCCAAACAAAGTATACCAAAACCCCTATTTTCAACCCACAAGCCCACTGCAAAAAATTGGTGAAGTGAATCCAAATTCCTGCAGCGGAACCGCGGCCAAAGAGGGGTTATGGCCGCGGTTCCGCGGTCGTACGGAAGGATCAGGTGACCAAAATTCTACAGTGTTCTTAGGATTCCCTGCACATCATTCTGCAACACCCTGAAAAAATTTTCAAGACAAAAAAATTTCGACAGAAACTGATATGCATGAAAACGCGGGTTTTCGGATTTTTGTTCGATCGAAAATGTAAACACGTTAGACCAAGGTAGACCATGTTAATGGCGAGGCTCTGATACCACTGTAAGTGCACGGCGGCGTCCCGGCCTCCATCCCGAGGCCAAATGCGGAAGCGATGGTTAACTTTAATTTTCTTGAACCGGCACCACCGCGCACTAAAAACCCGGATCGGGCCATTAACTAGTCCTAGCTAACTACAAGATGGGGAAGAGAGATATACCGAGCGATCCGTGTCCTTCGGTCTTCTCGCCGTCGTCCCGATCTCCCGTGGAATGTCCGGTCTCCACCTTCTCGCCGGAAGGGCACCACGTCGCCTGCTTCTTTTACGGGCTCCCGCCTCTATATCGAGGCAACTCGGGCACGAAGTTGGTGAGCCGACATGCCCAAGGTTTGCTGAATAGTGTAGAACTCTGTCTCATTTGGGGTTGTAGGAGGTTGCCATTTTGGTGGAGGAAATGAGGTATGAATCTTTTTGGATGAAGCTATATCTTTTTCAAGCCAAAAGAGAGGAAAAATGCCCTCTCCAAATTTGGACAGCCCACCCCTTCGTGGAATGGCCGGCCAAATTTTCATGGAGAGAATGAGAGGGGAGAGTGGATCAATCACAAGAAAGAGAGAGAGAAAAGTGATCATGATCAAGAATGATAACAAGCTAAATCCAACGCTCCACCACAACCATCATGACATCTAAAGTCAAGCAATCATGGAAAAAGAAAGTCAAGTGAGGTCAATGGATGGTGCACCATCACGATACAACAATATGCAATCACCACCCTCCACAAATGCTTATTTACACAATTGCAAATAAGCCCTCCTCTACCAAACTTCGGCCAATGAAAGATACAAAGAAATATGGCCGAAACGGAAAGCAAACTGGCAACTCCAGAAAACTGGTCCCGTAATAAATTACTGGAAAACCCCGATACTGTGTATACACACCCGCATCTGTATTCCGACCGAATACAAATGCAATGAGACAAAATCTACACTGTACTATACTAGGATCCGGCTTAAACCAAAGCCGGCTAGTATTATCCGTCCGATCCTGATCCGTGCAATACCGCATGTATCTGATCAAACCCGGACATATAACCATAAGGCCTTTAGTACTAACCGTCCGATCCTGATCCGTACAATACCGCACGTATCTGATCGAACCGTGCCATATCTCCATACAGCTTCTACAGCGTTTCGCCCGAAAGCTTGAGTAACTGAATGTGGGGGACTCTAAAGACTCGTCAATACTATGGCTGTGGATTTAACCACTAGCATGTCAGAGGTATTAGCCATACGTGACGGGCCACCAGCTATTGACCAAAAGGGACGTCGATGAGCGAACTCATCCTGACATCCTACTGAACCTGTCAGTGATAATATCCGTACAGTCCGGTCTGTTCGTCTATGAGCATCGCATGGCGGGCCTAGGGGGTTGGTAAAAGTCAGACCCCCAAAAGCGGTACAAGTCGTGTCGGAGTGTAGCCCAGAACACCCTGAGATACTACTGGAATACCTACCAGTAAATCTCCTGCCTCGGCCGAGGGCTTCGTGTAATGGCTCTCCTAGACACATCGCGACCTCACCTCCAATACCGGGAGAGACGAACCCCTGAAGATCCGCTCACTGCCTCCATGTGGCTCGGGACTGTACCCAACTAAAACCTGTTTGCACGTTTCCTTTAAGCGTGGTAGGGTAGTAATCAAAGTACAGTAGGAACTCACACGAGACAAATGACGATCCTCAGGTCGATGAACTAACCTGTACACATGTCACCAGGGAACTGCTATCTGACGTCAGGTATAAGACCAACTAGCATTTTGCCGGCGAGTCCTTTCCGGTGTACTCATAACCCAATGAACACCTGTATACATCTTAGGTGAACCAACTGACACCAGTGGCTTGTGAGACCGGCCACTGCCCCTCGTCGGGGTCTCGACTGTATACACTAGTCTACTGTGGAGTATCGATGCCTTGTCTCGAAACTCCCACGACTAGGGACCTTTTAAGGATGTGCTTATAGACTACCAGCTCCCACGTATATGATCGCCCTCATACTGCTGGCAGTCAAGCAAGAATCCTAGGGGCTCTATCAACGTGCAATAGTGACCTGTCAGGTCACCTAAAGCAGTACACGTTGATAAAGGTAAACCAGATAGCATACTATCATCTTGAGTAAGGCTGTTCTACCGGGATAGGTCCTCCCTCAATCATTGCAATCACGTGCCTGTGATCCAATAATTGAGTCTGAGGGCACTATCACCAACAGTATATACAAGAAGGTTGTAGAGAGTAAGGTTGTCTTCCTCGTATTGTACGTGGATGACATACTCTTGATAGAAAACGATGTTCCTATGCTACACTCGGTCAAGCTCTTCTTATCATAAAAGTTCTTCATGAAATATCTAAGTGATGCCTCCTACATCCTGGTGATAAAGATCTATAGAGATAGATCTAAACGGATGTTGGGATTGTCCCAATCTAGGTACATAGACACCATACTAAAGAGGTTTAGTATGGAAGATTCTAAGCGTGGTAATTTCCCCGCTTGTTAAGGAATCACTCTCTCCAAAAAGATATCTCCCAAGACTGATTTGGAAAGGGCTTGCATGCAAGGGATACCCTATGCTTCGGCAGTCGGGTCAATCATGTATGCGATTTTGTGTACCAGACCGAATGTAGCTTACTCACTAGGTGTAGTGAGTAGGTATCAATCAGATCCTGGGAAGAAATACTGGGCAGCTGTGAAGAACATTCTTAAGTGCTTGAGAATGACTAAAGAGATGTTCTTGGTGTATGGTAACGATGAACTCCAGGTGGAGTCCTTTACCGATTCGAGCTTCCAGAGTGATAAAGACGACAGTAGGTCGGTCTCGGGTTTTGTCTTCACCCTCGGTGGAGGGACGGTATGTTGGAAGAGTTCCAAGCTAGATACATCGCTACCAACAATGCTGCTAAAGAGGCTGTCTGGATGAAGAAGTTCATAACATGAACTTGGTGAGGTTCCATCCATTGAGCATCCAATACCTATGTATTGTGATAACAATGGAGCTATGGTTTTGTCCAAGGAACCCCAGTCCCATCAGTGATCCAGACATATTCTTAGGCAGTATCACTTGATCAGGGAGATGGTAGATCGCCGGGAGATCGAGGTCAGGAAAGTTGACACAAAGGATAACACAGCGGATCCACTCACGAAGGCCCCTCCCCAGATGCTATTCGAGAGACTTTTTGGGCTGTTGGGTATGAGATACTACAACAAATGGCCTTAGTGCAAGTGGAAGATTGTTAGTGATATGTATGCCTTAGAGGCCATTATTGTATGATATAGTGAATGCTTGGACATATATATGGAGGAATTTCTTGCTCGACATGATAGTATGCTATCTAGTTGCCTTTATCTTAACATGTTCACTGGTATTATTATATTGTCTCTCATATACATGTTGATAAAGCCCTTAGGATGTAGGCTTGATTACCAGGACTATGATGCGGATCATACTACTGGGACCTGGGTAGTCCATAAGCACATCCTTCAATTGTTCCTCATCGAGGGAATATCGAGACAGGGCATCGATATTCCAGAGTAGACTGGTGTGTACGTTTCTTGACCCTGTATGGGGCGATGGTTGATCCCATATCCATTGGTGTTTGACATCAAAGATTGTACACAGGTGCTCATTAGAGAATGGGTACACTGAATAGGACTCGCCGAGAACTCCTAGATGGTACTATACATATCGTCAGATAGCAGTTCTCTGGTGACACTGGTACAGGTTAGTCTGTAGACCCGAGATCGTCATAGAGTCTTGTGTGGTTCCCACTGTGCTTTGATTTCCTCCTTACCACGGCTCAAAGGAATCATGCAAACAGGTGGATTTTGGGTACAGTCCCGAGTCACATGGAGGCAATGAGCGATAGGAGGGGTTTCGTCTCTCCCGGTATAGGGAGTTGATGTTGCGCTATGCTCGATTGGCTATAACAGGAAGTCCCTGGCCAGGGCTGTTGATGAGATTTACTGATAAGTGCTATCAGTAGTTTCTCGTACCGTTATAGGCTTTACATCGGCATGACTTATCAAGTTATTGGGGTCAGACGATTCCACCCCCAGACCCGATATGCGACATATCAGACAAAGAGACCGGACTGTATGGTAAGTGTTACCTATAGGCTTTATGGGAGTTTGGACAAGCTTGCTTATTGATCTTCTAATCGCTCAATACCTGGATAGCCGTTACGTCCAGTTAGTACCGCTGACGGCTTGTGGGTGATTGATGTGATCATCACCTACTGCTGGCGTATTGACGAGTCTTTAGAGTCTCACATAGAAGTTTCCTGGTTCAAGTGAAACTAAGTAAGGCACATATGCTGATATGTGCGGGGGCCTGATTAAATACGAGTATGAGATACCGTATTGTAATATGGCGGCTATTTGTTATCAGTTAGGTTATATGTGATATAACCGGTTTATTGAATCAAGTGTTGATTTGATAATGTGATATACAGATAAATGATATTAGTCGGTTATATGTGATATAACCGGATTATTAAATCAAGTGTTGATTTAATAATATGATATATATTTATATTTGATATAATTGTATATTGACTAATATTATTGCTCACTAATTATATGCTTATCTTTATATGTGTGTGTGTGTGAGATATATATATATATATATATTAATATATTAATATATATGTGATATATATATATTAATATATATGTGATATATATATATATATATATATATTATATGAAGCATGACATGGTTTTTTCTATTTTTAGAAAATAGAAATTGAGGTGGAAAATGGGGAGACTTTTGTGGTATGGAACATAGCATGGCTTATTCTATTTTATATTAATTTTCTTGCACTATTGAAGCATGGCTACAATTTTTAAGTGTTAAAAATTGTATGCTTCAATAATGGGTGAGCTTTGATGAGCCATTCTACACTTCATTCTTGACTTCATTCCACACTTAGCTGTTTTCTTGAGTTGAGCTCATGTGATGAGTTTGCTCTCTAGATCTCTCCATCTTCTTCACCTCCACCTCCAAGCTCAATCCCTCACATGAGTTCTGAACCCTTGAGCTTGTGAGAACCTTAGTGAGCAAACAACACCCCTACTTCACCATCGTACACTAGATTAACGCTTTGGTGTAGTGTGTTTACTTCACTAAAGAGTTTAATGAAGAGGTAGCTTGGATTAGCGGAATTCAGCTGGATCATCTTTGGCACGAAAGTCATCGAAGCAAGTTCGTTCAACCTTCAAGTGGAGCCAAGTGGAGTCGCATGGACTACAACCCGGAGCTTTAGAAGAGAAGGACACGGTCTACAAAGGTAGTAGCCATCCATCTCTTAGTATAGTTTATGATATCATAGTTAAACCCTAATCATCTAGTTTAAGATCTTGGTTAGTGTTGATTAGCATCCCGAAATTTTTTAAAACGGCATGCTTGACGCAAGTAAAACCTAGTGATGGTGCTAACATACCCTTTCATGAAGGTATGCAATCTCATTGCATAAGGACATTTAAGGGTTTTGCTTATGGACTATCCATGCCTCACCTGTATGATCGTCGTCATAACCCTAGTAGTCAAGCATTAATCCTATGGGCTCTATCAACATGTAATAGTGATATGCAATACTACATAATACATGTACATGATGATAAAAACAAACCAGATAGCATACTATCAACTCGAGTAAGACTGTTCTACCCGTATAGGTCTTCCCTCAATTATCGTAATCACCTGCTTGTAATTACAATAATTGCCTTGAGGGCATAATAGCCAACAATTTGTTGATCATTTGTCAAAGTTACCACGCCATGATGGTTTGGGTCACGATTCTCACTGTGAGTAATAGTTACTCTCGGATGATTTTCTACAAATAATCCTGTTTAGTTCTTCTTTTAGGGTTTGAAGGAGAATTCGACACAACAATGGGAGCCATCCTGATTAAATAAATTAATAAACCAATCTAATCTTGATAGAGTGTACGCTGAGTGTTTCTTTTCTCTCTCTGGCAGTGAACCATGACCGGCCTTAAACTAAAACTCGAAAACATAGTTAACCAACCTTTTTACAAACTTTGGTTTTGGAATGTCAAGATTGCCCTAACTCGTGACAAGGTCGCATATGTCCTTACCGCTCCTACATTCCCTTTTATATTCTCTAGAACACTCTGTATCACTACGGAGATTCATATTGCTTGGAAAGGCCATCGCGTACATTTAGATACGAACTCGAAGAAATCATTTCAATATGAGGATGACCATTGGTTCTGGAGAAAGTGAATTATTCATTTGTCTCTCCTCTTCACTTTATTTCAAGTATGAAAGCTCCTTAAAAAAGGATATTATAATAGTTATGCTTATTGGATAGTCTTTTCAAAACCTTAGGCTGGTGTTGAAATGTAGGAAGGAAGAAAACCAACTAACCTAAGTTCGGTACACACAAGGTGAGTAGTAGAAACATCAAAAGGGGTTGAAGTAAGTAGAAAGGAAAATGCAACTACTGTTATGACCTTGGGCAGTGAAAGAGGTATTACTTGGAATACCCGGCCACCTCTTGAAACATTTTGATAATTCATGTTTACTGTGTGGTTATAATTGTAAACTTTTTTCTCAATTAACTGTAACTCCTGAGTATATAGATACCAGATTAATATCCCATATCTGTAATGATGAGAAGGAGTAGAGTATTGGGAAAGGTGATATGATCCTTAATATCGGAAATATGAGCAATTGTTGCTATTGGGAAAATCACCTGGTTTTGCTTATCGGCAAACTTTTGGTTTCGAATAACCGTTGTTATGCACCAATTTTTTAAAACTGATATATCTGGCTCTTTATTAGATAAAGTGGGATATAAGTTTTGAAAAATATGTTCTAAATATTTACTTATATCAATCTGTTGATTCTGTAAGGTGCATAAAGATAACGGTGTTAACATTCTTAACCAAAATACAGTTTTCAAATTACAACATACAGAGTATGAGTTGTCCGATGTCCATATGGACAAGGGGTTGGTACTCATACTTCGTTCCGTTTTCCTATGAGTTATTTGTTTTTAGACATGCATTCTTGTTGAAATGTAATGTCCATAAATTTTAAGACGTTCATAGGATATATGAATAAAGTAGAGAACCAAACATTAGAAGTATCAAAGATTCTTCGAAGTGTTCGAAGGTGTAGATACTGGAAAGAGGAAAGTGCTCTCTATGCTGTGATTTTAGAAGCTAGCAACCATAGATTTTCAAAATTCAAGAGAGCAACTAACCACTAATTAGGATAAGTAGTCTAAAGTTCTAAACTTGTACACCGAAAGAGGAATTTAATTACTATGATTAGGAATCTTACATCCTAATGCTTTCTTTTGTGCATGAAAAGTTGATGAACTCCTTGAAGCTCCTTGTTTGGAAAAGGGAACAAGCTTGCTTGATGATCTTTATCTCCTGGGTGATCCACCTTGAAAAGCTCCAAACTTTGGCTCCAATCTTCACTACCTTGAAGATTAACTAAGATCTCTAAGATGCTATTTTGGAGAACTTAGGTTGTAGTTTAATCATCACTAATTATTTTTCTCTTTGATATTTTCTTTTTAATTTTCTTTTTCTAATACAAAAGAGGAGGAAGATGAAGAAGATAAGAGCTAACAAGAATGATGAAAGAGAAACTAAAATGAATTTTGTATAGAATTCTTAATGGTTTAGATATTTATCATAACCTAAACAAATCTAAACCATAAGATTCAATCCATAATACAAGTGTCTATCGTCTCCTCTCTTCTCCACTTGTCACCATATACCTAATGGGTGAGGGTATGTTATGCTCAAGGCACAACATAAGCTAAAATAGAAAGAAATTAAAAGAAAAGAATTAAATCAATTACAATTTATACACACACACACACACACACACACACATATATATACTTGTAATTAATTTCTAATGTATTTAAAATACATATAGAGAAAAAATTTAATTAGTGACAAAATACTAGTAAATACATATAACAAATATATGTATTAAAATATTAAATTGGCACCCGATTTAATATCCATCTTTCTAAAAAATCGGCTAGTATTTCTATTGTCCGATTACCGTCAGTGTATCGAATACACTAGTTTTAACCGGACCCCTGCACGTACCCAGAAAAATAACTAAAGCATTTCGCGAAAGCGGGAAACCCTCTGTGTTGGACACTAAAAACTCAACAATACACTGGTAGTGAGTTACTGAAGAAACCCTAAAAACTCATAAGCACGTCAGCGGCACTAGCTGTACGTAACGACTACCTAGATACCTGTCGAAGGGAAGATCAACAAGAAAACCCGTCCGAACCCCTAACTGAGCTTATCGGTGAAATTCACCATACAGTCCGGTCCGTTCTTCTGAGAGTATCGCATATCGGGTCTAAGGGGTAGTATAAGTAAGACCCCTAATAACGCGATAAATCGTGTCGGTCTATAGCCTAGTACCAACCGGGAAACTACTGACAGGCCCATCAGTAATTTCTATCTGCCTTGGTCAAGGTCTTATGGTATTGGCCGACCGTATACTGTGCGACATCAACTACCTATACCGGAAGAGACGAATCCCTTCTATCGTCCACTGTCTCCAAGTGCTTCGGGACTGCACCCAACTACTACTTGTTTGCACGGTCGTCCTCTAAGTACAGTGGGAACACACTTGAGACGAATGATGCTGTCAGGTCATACCGACTACCTGTACTCATGTCACCTGAGAACTGCTATCTGATGGTATGTATAATACTTACTAGCAGGTTCTCGATGAGTCCGTCCAGTGTAATTCATAACATAATGAGCACATGTATACAATCTTTGGTGCTGGACACCGATGGAGGAGGGACAGGCCACCTCCCCTCACGGGGATAAGAAACGTATACACTAGTCTACTCCGGGGTATCGATGCCCTATCTCGAAACTCTAACGACTAGGGACAGTTTATGGATGACCTTATAGACTACCTAGACCCCATGAGTATGATCACCATCACAACTCTAGCAGTCAAGCAAAGATCCTACAGGCTTTACCAATATGTATGATCGATAGGTAATATAAAATAGAACACATACACATGTTGAGGTAAAGACAAACCAGATAGCATACTATCATAACGAGCAAGACTGTCCTATACATATATATCCCAAGCATCCATATGTAATATACAATCATGTACTATACGATAATGGCCTCTAGAGCAAACATTGTAAGTGCACGGCAGCGCCCCGGCCGTCGGAACGAGGCCGGAATGCGGAAAACACAAACTTTTCTTTAACTTTGAAACCGGCGCTACTGCGGACTCTAAAACCCGGATTGGGCCATTAACCTAATCTTAGCAAACTAGAAGATGGGTAGAGAGATATACCGAGCGATCCGTGTCCTTCGGTCTTCTCGTCGTCATCCCGATCTCCCCGCGGATACTCCGGTCGCCATCTCCTCGTCGGAAGGGCACCACATCGCCAGGTTCTTTTACGGGCTCCCACCTCTGGACCGAGGCAACTCGGGCATGAAGTTGGCGAGTCGACGTGTCCAAGAATGCTGTAGGCTATACGTAGATTACCATGTCTCAAAAGGGTTACTAGAAGTTGCCATTTTGGTGGAGGAATGAGGTGAACTTTTGGAGATGGAGCTATGGGATTTTTGCAAAGCCAAAAAGATCAAAAATCCCACACCATAATTTTTGGACAGCCCCTTACAAGTGTGGCCGGCCCTTTGATCAAAGAAGAGGAGTGAGTGAGAACAAACAAGGTGGTGTGAGCCAAAGGAGAAAATAATGCAAAAAGAAATGAGTGATCATCATGAGGAATAATCATCACACCACCATCCATCACTCATCTCAAAAGTCAAGTCATGATGAACAAGGGAAGTCAAAGTATGGTAGATTCATCATGAAGCAACAATTTACAAAGACCACCCTCCACAATGCCAATTTGCACATTTGCAAATAAGCCCTCATCCACCAATTTTCAGCCAAGGAAAGATAGAATGGAAAATGGCCGAAACGGAAAGCAAACTGGCAACTTCAAAAAACTGATCCCGTAATAAATTACAGGAAAACCCCGCGACTGTATATACATACCCGCATTTGTATTCCGACCGAATACAAATGCAATGAGACAAAATCTACACTGTACAATACTAGGATCCGGCTTAAACCAAAGCCCGCTAGTATTATCCGTCCGATCATGATCTGTGCAATACCGTACGTATATGATCGAACCCTGCCATATCTCCATACGGCCTCTACAACGTTTCGCCCGAAACTTGAGAAACGGTCTGTGGGGAACTCTAAAGACTCGTCAATACTTTGGTTGTGGATTTAACCACTAGCACGTCAGAGGTATTAGCCATACGTAACGGGATACCAGGTATTGACCAAAAGGGACGTCGATGAGCGAACTCATCCTGACACCCTACTAAGCCTGTCAGTGACAATATATGTACAGTCCGGTCCGTTCGTCTATGAGCATCGCATGGCGGGCCTAGGGGTTGGTAAAAGTCAGACCCCCAAAAGCGGTACAAGTCGTGTCGGAGTGTAGCCCAGAACACCTTGAGATACTACTGGAATACCTACCAGTAAATCTCCTGGCTTGGCCAAGGACTTCATGTAATGGCTCTCCTAGACACAGCGCGACCTCACCTCCAATACCGGGAGAGACGAACCCCTGAAGATCCGCTCAATGCCTCCATGTGGCTCGGGACTGTACCCAACTAAAACCTATTTGCACGACTCCTTTGAGCCGTGGTAGGGTAGTAATCAAAGTACAGTGGGAACTCACACGAGACAAATGACGATCTCAGGTCGATGAACTAACATGTACACATGTCACCAGGGAACTGCTATCTGACGTCAGGTATAAGACAACCTAGCATGTTCCCGGCGGGTCATGTCCGGTGTACTCATAACCCAATGAGCACTTGTATACATCTTAGGTGAACCAACTGACACCAATGGCTTGTGAGACCGGCCACCGCCCCTCGTCGGGGTCTCGACTGTATATACTAGTCTACTCTGGAGTATCGATGCCCTGTCTCGAAAACTCCCACGACTAGGGACCTTTTAAGGATGTGCTTATGACCCCAGCTCCCACGCATATGATCGCCATCATACTGCTGGCCGTCAAGCAAGAATCCTAAGGGCTCTATCAACGCGCAATAATGACCTGTAAGGTCACCTAAAGCAGTAAACGATGATAAAGATAAACCAGATAGCATACTATCATCTTGAGTAAGACGTTTCTAACGGTATAGGTCCTCTCTCAATCATTGCAATCACGTGCCTATGATCCAATAATTGACTCTGAGGGCACTATATCCAACAATCTCCCACTTGCACTCAAGGCTAATTATTGCGATGTCGCATACTCACAGCCCGTGTGATACCGAACACCCAACTCCTCTACTAATCAGTCTCACAAAACTCGTTTGCGAAACTAATGCGTTCGAGGAATAGCCTCAGTGAGTGGATCAGCTCTGATGTTTCTTTCTATGTCTCTCTTTATCTCAAGTTCGCTGAGAAAGCCATCTCCCGAAATGAGCAATACCTGTCTTAGAATATGTCTGGATATCTGATGGGACCTAGTTCATAAATGAACTCCAAATCCAAACTTCTTAGACTGTATCGTCAACTGAACTTAATCAGTATCCTGCGCCATGCCTCCCTCAGTATCCGCCTGGACCACCTGTCCATAGTACTGCCCCTCGTCAGAGGGAAAACTCTAACTCTGACAGTCACTCTGCCGTGCAGGTCACCTTGGAAGCCTGGAATGATAACCGTCTCCTGAATGAGGCTAATGTTATCATATCTCTAGAACATCCACTTATGTTCTAAAACTGCTTCCGAATGTTTCTCCAGGATAGGATCAATATCAACTTATTGCATCTGCTGCAAAAACAACATCTGGTATGGTACTTGACATCTCATGATTGACTCAATTGCCTAAGCAAGTGATCTGCCAATCATGCACATCCCTCTCCCCTTTAGTCTGTAAGACACCTTTAGAGAGGGTAACTCCATCACCTGCAGGTATACTACCGTGCCAGGAGTCATCCATTCTAAAACACCTTTAGAATGCTGTCTAAGTACCCAGATTGGGAAACTACCCAAATCTAGATTTAAAAACATAAATCTAGTAACCAGAATATCTGATATAATATCCATTTCCCATGTGGAGAAACCACTGTATGACAACCAAAGTATAACCGATCGTAGTATAGGAATTTTACTTCCTACTCTGTGTATGTCATCCAAATACCAGTACATCACACCCTACTACTTTCTTAACAGATCCATCCTTTATTCTGATGAAGTCAAACCTATGACTGTCACATCAGAAAAAGATGATCTATCTCCTCTATATCTGCTTTAGTCTATAAATAGACATAAGCCATTTGTCCACTATGCTTCCGCTGCTCCCACTGACTACGACAACGCTCTGGCAGAGTCATATAGACGTACACTTCTAAAGCTAGTTCAGAACGACGCTATATTCATCCTCCTGCCGGGTCTCACAGTCTGGAACAACAGCAATGGCAAGTCTGGGTAAACAAGAACCTCCCTGTCACCGTCCTTGAGGCTACCAGAGTACCTCTCGGGTGCCTGAGGTTACCCACCATATCTGCAGAGTGGCCAATGGAATGTCAAACCAGATTGAATGTTTAGGTTCTTATCAAATTTTCAGTAATCGTTAGCGGTTCTGGAATCACTTCCAGTTCTACCATACTCCTACTTCTGTTTTCTGAAAAAAAATCCATTTTACTTAAAACTGTGGTGAGTCTAGAACAATATCACTATTGATCTTCCAGATGGTAGAAAGTCAACCCTCGTCATAGCCCGGGTCAAACCACAAATAGCCATTACAGAAGCTTGCCTTGAGTTATCCAGAGTCTGGTTTTAAGCATAAGCCGGACAACTCCCCGTACCTTAACATCGTTAAGATATGAACCGTTCTATATCCAATATAGAAACAAAGGCATTGATTTAATTGGAACCAGATTCAAATCATGCAGCTGTGTCCAGTGCATGTCAACTAAATGGAAGGAAGCCGATCAGCGTTACTCAACTTAGGAATGCTTCCAATTATGAGTAACCTGAAAGAGAAGCAAGTTCTCTTAATCATTACTATCAACTGAATACCATATACAAGTATCTACATCTTCGATCACCTTGAAGAATCCCGATACTTGCGATACCTGGTTCTCTACTTTACTCTTATACCTATAACTTCTCAAAACTCAGACCTTGTGTTTCCACGAAACACTTGTCTAAGAACTAGAGAAGTCATAAGTAAACTGAATATAATACGAGGACCAACCCCTCTATCCTAATGGACACTGGACAACATACAATACTCTGTATAAGTCCCTTGAGTTTAATAACTCATTCCCTGTATGTTGTAGGTTGAAAACTGTACTTATGGTTAAGAAGAATTACACCGCTGTTTAATGCTCCTTACCTAACCATCAACTGATATAGGTAAATGTCATCGACATAATTTCAAAAAGTTATATCTCACTCTATAAAAAATAGACGTACAAATATATCAATTTGAAATTGGTGCATAACAGCGGATATTCAAAACTAAATATTTGCCGTCTGGCAAACAACCCGGGTGGTTTCCTCAAATATCACCAATTACAACGAATTCCGATATAATGAGGACAATCACCCAATTCCCAATAACTTACTCCCACTCATCACCTGTAAAACCATACAGATGTGAGAATCAAACCTGGTAAATACATACCCTGGAGCAAGGACTAATTGGGAAATCAGTTTTCCTTTAACAGTACACAGTGAAACTGAAACATGAATATGTTCCGAAGGGGTATCCGGGTATTCCCAGTAATGCCTCTTCCATTATCCAGATTCACAACTGAAACCGTATATTTCTATGCCATCTCTCCACATCTCTTCATATGTCTTTAGTCATTACCTTCTGTGCACCCTCCTAGGCTAAATGGTTTTCTTCCTTCCCTACCGTTCAGCACCAGCCTATGGTTTGGAAGAAGACTATCCAATAAGCATAATGGGTGTACTGTCCTAATCCTAGGAGCACTCGCAACACGAGAGAAGGTGAAGATAAAAGACAACTGAATAAACCTTATTCCTATTTCTCCTGAACCAGAATCCATCCCCGAACTGGAACAAGTTCCTTTCGAATTCGTATATAACCATACGATGGAGTATCCAAAATAACTGTGGATCTTCGTAGTGATACGGAGTGTTCTGGAGAAATACAAAGATGATGTAGGATTGGTGAAGAAATACTTGGTTTGGTCGTGAATAGCAGTCGCAGTTTACTTTGCCCTCTTACTAATCCTTTTATTTGTCTTTACTTAATAACTTTTGTACACCGTTTAAGCTAATTAGTTTTCTTCATTCCCTACCGTTCGACACCTGCCTATGGTTTGGAAGAAGACTATCCAATTTGCGTAATAGGTGTACTATCCCCTAATCTAAGGGGCACTCGCAATCTGAGAGAAGGTAAAAAGAAAAGACAGCTGAATAGTCCTATCCGTTTTCTCCAGAACCGGAAACCATCCTCGAATAAATTCCTTCGAGTTCGTATATAACCATACGATGGTTTTATCCAATGGAAGTGGACGTTCGTAGTAATACGGGGTGTCCTGGATAAAAGGGTAAAAGTAGGAGTGGCAATGAGGTTTGCAACTCTGACAATCCAAAAGCCAGTGTTTAAGAAGGTTCGGTCAATTTTGGTCACTGAGTCATAGTCAAGGGTCGGGTCATAGTCGCTGCCAGAGAGAGAGAGAGAAGAGAAACACTCAGCGTGCACTCTAACCTAGATCAGAATAGTTATCAATTTATCTAATCTGGAAACCTCCCACTGTACCGTCAAATTCTCCTCCAAACCTGAAAGAAGAATTAGTCGGGATCACCCGAGGAGTAAACCAACTCATCAGTGGGAATCGGGATCCAACTATCATCGCATGATAACGTGACGGAATCCACTCAAGTTATCACACTCCAGAAGGTATGCGCATGCCTGCAAGTTTCAGTTTCTTTAGAAACTCCCGATGTAATTTTTTACCCCATGCTCTTATGACCTTGACTAAGGCCAACAAATCATAAGTCACATGTCAAGTTCTACCCGTCATTGTCCAGGTTAATTTGAACCCACCCGTACAAGCCCATGACTAGGGCCAACAAGGCTGTACGACTGTCCCAAACCAACGCATCTATCTATGCTGCAGAAAAGTAACAAATAGCTACCATACACTATGCCTTGACTAAGGCCAACAAACATAGCATGAATACTAAGTGCTACCTTTCTGAAATGATGGAGGGCTACGAATGGTTTTGGCGAAAAACCTTTAAAGTAATGAACTTGATATCGTTGAAGGAACCGGATAGCTTTTATAAAAATATAGTGACGAAAACCTTTGCTAAAGAGGTCACTCCCGGTGAAGGGATCTCGGCTCTTTCCCCGTAGAATGAGGTGCAGCATATTCCAACTGAATACCACGATGCAAAGCAAAAGTAATCGACTATAGTGAAGTTATTGTTTTGACGAAAACTTCTGTCCAAGGGGTCACTCCCGGTGAAGGGATCTCGACCCTTGCCTCGTCGACTGAGGTGCTGGATATTCCAACTGAATACCACTATGCAAAACAAAAGAGAACGTCCTTGCAATAACAGCTTTTTGAAAAATTGTTCCAACAACATCAGAATAGGTTTGGTTAGCTTGCATTGATCCGAATCAACGCAGTCCCATCAATTGATCACACCAATAAAGAACGAAAATACGATGTACGTAAATGCCATCCGCATTCGCCACTGGATCCCGTCATTACCCGTTAGGTTACTTAACTAACGATAGAGCGGGGACTGGACTAGCGCGGATGCAAAACATATACAACATCTACTAGTATATATATCAATATATAATATTCGCTCAAGGCATGATAAAATGCAACATCACAGAAATGTAATAAGCATCACAGAACAATACAGATATCTGGGATCCCCGGGTTTCGTAGAGCCGCTACTGAAACCCGACGTTCCCGTGGTCGTGTGGATAGACTGTGCAATGAAATCCTAGACCCCTACGGGCGCGGCAAGTTACCCGCCAAAACCTGAAGCGAGGTAGCCCCCTTCAGCAACGTGAATGGACCACCCGACACTTCACGGAATCCGGTAACTTGGGCACCCCCCCTCCTTGGGTCAACCTGTACCCCCTACGAGTGCGGCGAATAGCCCGCCAATTCTAGAGTGAAACTCCCTCCGTCTCAAAGCCATGAGATGCGGGCTCATTGTCCTCTAGAACACGGCTATCTGTACACCCCTCCGCGAGGTAATCCTAGTACAGAAAGTAAAATATACATATATCGGGTACATCGACCTCAGCCCGGTCGTACCCCAAAAGAATAATATACAAACAGGCAGTAACGACAGTCCACATGTCGGACGCTCGCCCCGCAATATCAAATGTACATAATAAGCCAAACTGTACTACCATTGTATCCAAGTTATCCACCACGACAAATCCGCAACATCACAGCACAACACAGAACATCAACGTGAATGTCACGTTCGCAAATCCGTCTAAAAGGGCTATTGCAGTTAGACAGGATTTACCGATCAAATGATATTCACGGCCGCAGATATAATGTAAAAACGGTGAACTAACATGTTTAAAATTTTCGATCGACAAAATTTATCGAAGTGAGCCCCAAGCACAACTGTAGCACTCAAAGAAAATCTGGGCCCAAACAGAATATACCAAAAACCCTATTGCCATGTCAGAGAGTCTCTGTAAAAAATTTTGTGCAGTAAGGACCTACAATGGCCGCGGAACCGCGGCCAACGCATGGGTTTGGCCGTTGTTCCGTGGTGGAACAGTGATATTAGGCGACCAAATTTTTACAGATTCCTTAGAAAACCCTGCTCGTATTTTTCCAATATACCAAATAATTTTTAGAGCACAGGAAAAACTCGACAGAAACTGGACTAGAAAATACGGTTTTTGGAAAATCCGTTCGATCGAACTTGTAAACACGTTAGAGCAAGCTAGACTAGGTTAATGGCCTGGCTCTGATACCAGTGTAAGTGCACGGCAACGCCCCGGCCGTCGGAACGAAGCCGGAATGTGAAAAACACAAACTTTTCTTTAACTTTAAAACCGGCGCTACAGCGGACTCTAAAACCCGGATCGGGCCATTAACCTGATCCTAGCAAACTAGAAGATGGGTAGAGAGATATACCGAGCGATCCGTGTCCTTCGGTCTTCTCGTCGTCATCCCGATCTCCCCGCGGATACTCCGGTCGCCATCTCCTCGTCGGAAGGGCACCACATCGCCAGGTTCTTTTACGGGCTCCCACCTCTGGACCGAGGCAACTCGGGCATGAAGTTGGCGAGTCGACGTGTCCAAGAATACTGTAGGCTATACGTAGATTACCATGTTTCTAAAGGGTTACTAGAAGTTGCCATTTTGGTGGAGGAATGAGGTGAACTTTTGGAGATGGAGCTATGGGATTTTTGCAAAGCCAAAAAGATCAAAAAGCCCATACCACAATTTTTGGACAGCCCCTTACAAGTGTGGCCGGCCCTTTGATCAAAGAAGAGGAGGAGTGAGAACAAACAAGGTGGTGTGAGCCAAAGGAGAAAATAATGCAAAAAGAAATGAGTGATCATCATGAGGAATAATCATCAAACCACCATCCATCACTCGTCTCAAAAGTCAAGTCATGATGAACAAGGGAAGTCAAAGTATGGTAGAATCATCATGAAGCAACAATTTAAAAAGATCACCCTCCACAATGCCAATTTGCACATTTGCAAATAAGCCATCCTCCACCAATTTTCAGCCAAGGAAAGATATAAAGGAAAATGGCTGAAACGGAAAGCAAACTGGCAACTTCAAAAAACTGATCCCGTAATAAATTACAGGAAAACCCCGCGACTGTATATACATACCCGCATTTGTATTCCGACCAAATACAAATACAATGAGACAAAATCTACATTGTACAATACTAGGATCCGGCTTAAACCAAAGCCTGCTAGGATTATCCGTCCGATCATGATCCGTGAAATACCGCATGTATATGATCGAACCCTGCCATATCTCCATACGGCCTCTACAGCGTTTCGCCCGAAACTTGAGAAATGGTCTGTGGGGGACTCTAAAGACTCGTCAATACATTGGTTGTGGATTTAACTACTAGCACGTCAGAGGTATTAGCCATACGTAACGGGCTACCAGGTATTGACCAAAAGGGACGTCGATGAGCGAACTCATCCTGACACCCTACTAAGCCTGTCAGTGACAATATCCATACAGTCCGGTCCGTTCGTCTATGAGCATCGCATGGCGGGCCTAGGGGGTTGGTAAAAGTCAGACCCCTAAAAGCGGTACAAGTCGTGTCGGAGTGTAGCCCAGAACACCCTGATATACTACTGGAATACCTACCAGTAAATCTCCTGTCTTGACCAAGGACTTCGTGTAATGGCTCTCCTAGACACAGCGCGACCTCACCCCCAATACCGGGAGAGACGAACCCCTGAAGATCCGCTCACTGCCTCAATGTGGCTCGGGATTGTACCCAACTAAAACCTGTTTGCAGGACTCCTTTGAGCCGTGGTAGGGTAGTAATCAAAGTACAGTGGGAACTCACACGAGATAAATGACGATCTCAGGTCGATGAACTAACCTGTACACATGTCACCAGGAAACTGCTATCTGACGTCAGGTATAAGACCAACTAGCATGTTCCCGGCGAGTCCTGTCCGGTGTACTCATAACCCAATGAGCACCTGTATACATCTTAGGTGAACCAACTGACACCAGTGGCTTGTGAGATCGGCCACCGCCCCTCGTCGGGGTCTCGACTGTATACACTAGTCTACTATGGAGTATCGATGCCCTGTCTCGAAAACTCCCACGACTAGGGACCTTTTAAGGATGTGCTTATAGACCCCAGCTCCCACGTATATGATCGCCATCATACTGCTGGCCGTCAAGAAAGAATCCTAAGGGCTCTATCAACGCGCAATAGTGACCTGTAAGGTCACCTAAAGCAGTACACGATGATAAAGATAAACCAGATAGCATACTATCATCTTGAGTAAGACGTTTCTAACGGTATAGATCATCTCTCAATCATTGCAATCACGTGCCTGTGATCCAATAATTGACTCTGAGGGCACTATATCCAACAAACATATCCAACAATCTCTCACTTGTACTAAGGCCATGTATTGGCGTATCGAAGACCAATCATCGCCAATAGCCGCTCGAGCTAACTCTGAGGAAGTGCCTTTGTAAGTAGGTCCGCCATGTTTTCCTTTGTATCTACTCTCCTGACCTCGATCTCCCGGCGATCTACGATCTCCCTGATCAGGTGATACTGCCTCAAGATGTGTCTGGATTTATGGTGGGACCGTGCTTCCTTCGCTAAAGCAATAACATCATTATTGTCACAATACAAAGGTATTGGGTCAATAATTGAAGGAACCACCTCAAGTTAATAAATGAACTTTCTCATCCAGACAGCCTCTTTTACGGCATCGCTGGCAGCAATGTATTCAGCCTTCATCGTCGAGTCTACTACGATGTCCTGTTTAGAACTCTTCCAACATACCGTCCCTCCGTTGAGGGTAAACACATAACCCAAGACAAACTTGTTGTCGTCCTTGCCACTTTGGATGCTTGAATCGATAAAGTACTCCATCTGGAGGTCTCCATTACTGTACACTGAGAACATATCCTTAGTCCTTCTTAGGTACTTCAGAATTTTTTTCACAGCTGTCTAATATTTCTCCCCTGGGTTTGACATATACCGGTTTACTACGCTAAGTGTGTAAGGTACATCTGGTCTGGTACATAACATCACATACATTATAGATCCTACTGCTGAAGCATAGGGTATAATACTCATGCGAGTCTTCTCTTCATCAGTCATAGGAGACATTTCTTAGGAGAGGGTGATTCCGTGACAAGGTGGTAAATTACCGCACTTAGAATCTTTCATACTAAACCTCTTTAGTATGGTGTCAGTCTACCTGGACTATAAAAGTCCGAACATCCTTTTAGAATTATCACGATAGATCTTGATCCCAAGAATATAGGAGGCGTCACCCAGGTCCTTCATGGAGAATTTCTAAGACATGAACAGCTTGACCGACTGTAGCATAGGAATATCATTTTCTATTAGGAAAATGTCATCCATGTACAATACAAGGAATACAACAGTTCTCCTTACAATCTTCTTATAAAAACAAGGCTTATCTATGTTTTTGATGAAGTCAAATTCCTTGATTGTCTCATCAAAACTGATGTTCCAGCTCCGTGATGCCTTCTTTGATCCATAAATGGACTTAAGTAACTTCCACACCTTCCCGTTGCTCCTACTGTCTACGAAACTCTCTGGCTGATCCATATAGACACATTCTTCTAAAGCGCTGTTTGGAAAATCGGTCTTTACGTCCATCTGCCAGATCTTATGGTCATGGAAGGCAGCGATGGCAAGTAGGATCTGAATGGATTTGAGCATAGCCATTGGAGAAAATGTTTCGTCATAGTCCACACTGGGTCTTTGACGAAAACCTCTTGTAACAAGTCTATCCTTATAGGTTTCCACCCGTCCAACTACACCAATCTTCTTGTTGAAGATCCATTTGCAACCGACGGGTTTCACCCCTGGCGGTGTAATGTCCAAAGTTCAAACTTTGTTGGTGTATATGGACTCCATTTCGGATCGCATAGCATCCAGCCATTTCATAGTGTCCCTACCGGTAATGGCCTGCTCGAAACTAGTAGGATCATCTTCTTCCAAGATGCAATCCTCTCGATCCCCGTCTATGAGAAAATCGTAGTATTTCTCGGGCGGATGAGAAATCCTACTAGATCTGCGGAGTGGCTAAGGTTCATCTAGGGAATCCTGCGGTTCTATCAAATCTTTAGTTACAGTTTGTGGTTCTTGAATTTCTTCCAGTTCTACCGTGCTCTTACTAATTTCTTTTGCAAAAAATTCCGTCTCTAAAAAGACCGCGTGGAGAGCAACAAGCACCTTCTGTTCCTCGGTGTGGTAGAATATATATCCTAGTGAATTTTTTGGATATCCCACAAACTCATATAGAACAGATCGTGCCTGAAGTTTTTCCAGATTTCGTTATTTAATATAAGCCGGACATCCCTATATCTTAACAATCTTAAGAAATGGTTTCCTTCCACTCCATATTTCATATGGAGTCTCAGACACAGATTTGGATAGAACTTGATTTAATAGATATGCTATTGTCTGAAGCGTATGTCCGCAGAATGAAAGAGGTAGATCAGCACTACTCATCATGGAGCAAACCATGTCCAAAAGGGTGCGATTCCTTCGCTCTGACATACCATTGTGTTGTGGTGTATACGAAGGAGTAAGCTGAGAGAGAATACCATTCTCTTTTAAGTAGTCGAGGAATTCCGTTCTTAAGTACTCCCCTCCTCTATTAGATCGGAGGATCTTGATACTTTTGTCAATATGGTTCTCTACATCGTTTCTGTATTCTTTGAATTTCTCAAAAGCTTCAGATTTGTGTTTCAAAAGATACACCTATCCGAACCTAGAGAGATCGTCAGTGAATGTGATGAAGTAGGAGAATCCACCGCTTGCATATGTAGACATTAGACCACATACATCACTGTGTATGAGTCCCAAGAGCTCTGTTGCTCTTTCTCCATGTCCGGTGAATGGAGATTTGTTCAACTTTTCTTTGAGACAAGACTGACAAGTTTCATAAGATGAAAATCCGAACGGATTCAGATATCCATACTTATGTAACTTAATTAGTCTTTTCTCACTGATATGACCAAGTCTACAATGCCACAAGTGGGTCTCGTTCATGTCTGAACTCTTTCTCTTACGTGTATTTTATACATTAAGAACTGTGTTTTGATTTAGAACATAAATACCATTACACAGTGTACGTTCTGCAACCAATACTCGATTAAGGTAAATTTTCATGATATTTCTATCTAGAACAAAGTTATATCCATCTTTATCAAGTAAAGAAACTGATATGATGTTACAAAGTATGGAAGGCACATAGTAGAAATTTTTCAAAATCATAGTTTTGCCGCTTGGCAATACTAGGTGATATTCACCAACGGCGGTAGTATCAACTTATGCTTTGTTCCTTAGTCTGAGGAACATATCACCAACCCCAAGCATCCTACTTTTTCTCAGTCCCTATAATAAGTTACGGATATGAGATCTTGATCCAGTATCTAGTATTCAGGAGGTAGGAGTGACCAAAAAACTGTTCTCAATAACAAGAACATCTGAAGGAGACGCAATAGTATGTTTCTTCTTCACTGAGGTCATCAAGGAATTCATGTAATTCTCATTTCCTTTCTCATATACGTGACATTTGTCACAAGTCAGAGCCAAATCGACATTCCCTAGCCCTGAATAAGAATCCGACTCGGTTAAGTCATACATTTTATTATCTTAATAAAGGAGTGACATCATAGCTGCAATTAGAAGAGAGAAAAAATGCTTAGCGTATGCTCTTACTAGTTTAGATTGGTTATTAGTTTATCTAAACAGAATGGCTCCCACTATTTCCTCGAATTCCCCTTAAATTCTTAAAAAAAGAATTAGTCGGGATTAATCGCACTCTAGAAGTTTTGCTCTTAAACTTTCGGTCAGGCGAGTATCGGTACTTCGAGAGAGGTTTTCCAACGCTTTTGCGAAGTTCCTTAATTAAATAACCTTTTTCTCTGGAGGTGTTGCCCCACTGACACATTTCTAGACACCTGTCGAGTTTTGCATAATTGTAGAGTGAAAAACTCTCCCAAAGAGTAACAAATAGTCATATTGGGATCATGACCCAACTATCATCGTGTGATAACCTAGATGGAAGCTATTCTAGTCACCACACTCCATAAGGTATGCAACACTAGCAAGTTTTCTTTATATCTGAAACTCCCGATATAGTTTTTTCCCCTAGGACCCAAGTGATCTTGACGAATAATCAACAAATCAAAGAGTCATAGTCAAGTTCTACCCGTCATTATCTTGATTGCATTAGACTTGCCCGCTTGACCATTGACGAATAATCAACAAAGTCATACTACCGTCCTAGCCAATCGCATCTAATACTGCAAATAATCATTACTCAACTATAGAACACTACGCCATGACGAATAATCAACAAGCGCAGCACGAATACTAACCACTAATAAACTGAAATGACGGAGGGCTATGAATATTTTTTGGCGAAAACCTTTTAATGTATTGAACGTGATCTCGTTAAAGGAACCATGTTAATTTGAAAAAGGAGTGGTCTAGGCTCCGCATTTTAAAACGCTGGTTTTGAAGAAACCGAGTGGGTAATAGTAATGCAAACTTTTGCTCAATAGGTCATTCCCCGTGAAGGGATCTAGGCTCTTGCCTCCTCAAATGAGATGCGACATATTACTAAATGAATACCACTATACAAAGCAAAAGATTACAACTATGGTTTTTAAGCTGAGGTTTCGACAACATCAATTTGTAGATTTGTTTTCTTGCATTGATTAGTTTCACGCCCCGCTTTCCAAAATATAAAAATTCAGGAACGTAACAAAGCCAATCATTCTACCTACGGTAAGGAAAATATCCTCCTACAGTCACATTACGCCTGCCAATCAGTAATCAAGAACAAAAATGTAACTATCTGTCTCTAAACAGTTCCAATAGCCACAATAACGATAACAGGAAACAGTAGCGGAAGCAATAAAGATCCAAGGAAAAGGATACCTAAATCATCAATCAGAGCTATATCAGTGAAAAGGTCCTCACCGGTCGGCAAACCTGTCAAGGCACTTATGATTCATATGTGCTAACGTCAAGTATCCGGGCCATGCAAAATCCAGACGTCAGTGCGTCATAAATATCATAATGTTAATAATATTAATAATAATAATAATAATAAACTGAATAATATGCTATATAGGATGTCACGTGCAAGAGTGAGGTATCATGAGTATAAACAAAATCAAATATAGGTGTCATAACAGCAGGTTATAGGTAGTCAAACATGTTACGTGTATCCGAAAATCTGTGTTTCTAGGCTAACTATCCTACAGATATTTGAAACCAATGAATATACTCCTCCATGTAACTCACAAATATATATCCCGTTACCCCCCCGGGGACCACGGATCAAGATGTATAAATCATGAATGATTCTGTTCAGTTACCCTCCGGAACCACGGATCAAGTACTATGAATCACGAATGATTCTGTTCTGTTACCCCCTCCCCCCCAGAACCACGGATCAAGTAATATCCTTTTAAGTTACACTTCAGTTACACTTTTGATTTCCCTATTTCCCCAAATTTCGTTTTCCAAGTCAGTTATGAATAATATCCACCTAATGCCAACACAGGAGCAGGGTACAGGTTATGTCTATCTAAAAAACAGGTTATGTCCATCAGGACAATAAGTCAGGATTGTTGACATCGGTAAATATTACAGGTAAACAGGTACAAGCAAGATAGCAATATTAGTAACCAGATGACAGGTTATAAGCATGTCAAAATAGTGTATTCAATTAAATGAAGTGGTTATTTGTAATGATACCGCGCGAACATATCAAGATGAAATATGGTTGTAACCGTTATCTAGGTGCGATAAATAATGTAACGAAAAACAACCATATTAATTCCTATCTTTCGATTTATCGATTAACCAAACTAGAACAGTTTGTTATAAACAATAATTATAGATTTAATTTGCATAACAATCAATTATAAAACTTGTTATTGTTAACTAACTAATGATATATGGACTATATATATAAAATGGTATAATAATAATAAATAATATTACGTCGGCCACCGTCATCTCTAGCATGTAAAGCAAGTAGTAAATACTTGCCTCAACAATGATGACGACGAATACAACACAATGCTAAACAAATCAAGAACGAAACTTGAATCTCGGCATGAACTAAGCTCAGTGATCAACTTAGATACTCGTCTCGGTGACTCAACCAACAGGGGCTGGAGTTAGGCTCGACCTGGGTTCCAACTTGGCTCAGTGCTAGGTTTGCAAGGCTCAAATGTCGGCGATGATGGGGTCTGGCGATGATGATCGGTGTTGGGTTGCATATATTCGGTTCTTGGTGCTGGGTTGTGGGTTCTCAGCAAAAAGATGCAGGCGAGGTGATAGGTTCTAAGGTGAAGGCTTCTCGGTGAAGGTAGGTTCTTGGGTGAAGAAGAAGATGGCCGGAGAAAGATAGTTACACCGGCATTGGAGTCTTGGTGATGGGAAGATGGGTGCTCCGGTTCTAGAGTTGGTAATGGATGGTGGTGTTGGGTTCTCTCGACGAGGGTGAGGCGCCGGTGAAAGTGATCAAGGGCGAGGGTGATGCGAGGAGATGAGGGTCGATGGGTGATGGTTTGGGTTGCTGGGTGCGGTGACGGGGAGCTATGTGTGGCGAGATGGGTTGTTCAGTGCAAAGATGAGGCTGCAATGATGGTGATCGAGATCGAGTAGAAGACGGAGAGGAAGTCGGCGAAGTTGAAAACGAAGGCGTGCTGGAGATAAGGGAAGAGGAGTTGATGGCAACACGGGGGAAGAGAGAAAGCGTGAGAGAAAGAGATGGGTTTTAAGTTGATAGGAAAAAATATCTATATAATTATATATTAGGTATAAATATATATAATATATGTATTTATATAGATTTGTATAAACTAAATAACCAATAATATTTTATAAAGATATTATAATCCCAATCCGTCTCTAATAAATCTCAAAAAATATATCCAGGTGTTATCAACACATATGTAGCCCACTTAAACCATAAATATAATGGTTAGAAAAATATATTCTAATCTAAAATACTATACAGAGTATCTTAGGACGTTTAGGATGTATGTAATAGATAGCCGTCAATAAAATAACATGGGATATTAAAATAGGATAAAAGCATACTAACAATTAAAGGTTAGATATTAAATACCCAAAACGTATAGTTACCAATACACACACACACACACACACACACACACACACACACACATACTATCTAAGTATCAACCCATAACGTATTTCACGCAAGCGGGTCGGGTCCAATAAACACGCATACTATCCAAACCAATCACAACCCAAACAATAATAATTAAAGAAATTTAAAATACTAATTAATATCGGTAACTAACGTACGATCGTGCTAAGGTGTTATATTATATCCAACTACAAAAAGAATTTCGTCTTCGAAATTCATGAGAACGAAAAGAACAGAAACAACCAATCCCATGCTCACGGTCGACAGAACTAACTATAACAAGGAGAGGTCAAGAATAAGGTAACTCGGATTCACGGAACCAGGTCCGGGAAAACAGATACGTAAAGTAATGTGGAAAACACGTGTTGTAGGTGAATAAGAATACCGAAAGGTAATCATGCAGATAGTAACGGTACATATAAACAAGGTGGTCTGAAGCCTGATGTCAATACCCGAGTCAAACAGTGTCAATCTAAAGGTCAAACGAATCGGGTATCAATCTAAGTGTCAAATTAGGTCAAACAAGATGTGTATTGATGGAATTGATTAGTGAACGTACTCATATCCCCGGGGTATCCCGTGATTAGCTGGAAGCAGTATGAGCAGGGCGCTCATGTCTGGGATGGTGACAATATCAAGAATCATGTCAGTAGCATGAACATCTTCGAGAGGTGTCCCATGACTACAATGGAGCTTTGTCTGGCATGAATATCGTCCGAGTGTACAGGTATCTCCACCTTCCAATCCCAATAATTCTAAAATGATAATCTATTAATCAGATCCCAGATACTGACTAATACATACAAAAGCCATGTCAACGATAATCAAATAACAAGAGATGTCCTACAATATGTCATATCACGAATCACTCAGTATCGACTATGGAATCGGATCTAGTGTCAAAGTTTCAAGATAATCAGGTGACAGAGAATCACGACTCAAGGTAAAACAGATATCAGGATGTCCAAACAAGTCAAACGAATGCTAAAAGAGATACACATGCCCTAAAGTAATACCGAACTGATTATGATACACTGTATCAATCTAAACCATGCTAAGAAATGAAACGAACGGTAAAGAGAAGAATTAAATTAGGTAAAGTCCTCTAACTTAGGCCAACAAGTGTCACGCATCCTCACAATCTCCTGCATGTATCTCTCTGCTAAAGCCTCCGTCGACTGACCTACTCATAATGGTATAAAATGAGCTGCCTTGGTTAGTCGATCGACAATCACCATACTGCGTTATTGCCCTTTGGACTCCGTGGTAATGCTGTCACGAACTCCATGGTAATATATTCCTACTTCCATTAAGGAATCGAAAGTGGTTGCAAAAAACCATCTACCCTTTGATGTTCAGCCTTGATTTGCTGACACACCAAGCACCATGACACGTAACAAGCGATCTCTCTTTTCCTGCCTACCCACCAAAAGTGTTGTCGCAAATCTCTATACATCTTCGTGCCTCCTGGATGTACCGAATATGCGGGACTATGAGCTTTCTTCATGACTTCTTCACGAACTTCTCCTTTAGGAACACACAAACGACTTCCATACCTCAAAGAACCATCTTCATGAATCAATAAATCCGTTCGAAGTCCTGCCTCTACTCTTCCTCAAAATTTCTGCAATCTAGGATCATGCAACTGCACTACCTTAATGCTATCAATCAACGATGACTGTACTTGCAACTGCATCAACTGTCCCGAAGAATCTGATAGTACGAACTCCAACTTGAATCTCTGAAAATCCGCTATAATCTCCTTCTGCGAAGTCAACATCTGTATTGCCAGCAACCGACTTAAAGTATCCGGTACTACATTAACTTTTGCCAGATGGTACTTTAAATCAATATCATAGTCGGCCATCAGCTCTAACCACCTACGTTGTCTCATGTTGAGCTCTTTCCGTGTGAACACATACTTTAGCCTCTTATGATCGGTAAACACCTCAACCTTCTCGCCCAATAAGTAGTGTCTCCAAATCTTTAACGCAAAGATAACTGCTACTAGTTCCAAGTCGTAAGTGGGGTAGTTCTTCTCATGAGTCTTCAACTACCTCGAAGCATTAGTTACAACCTTTCCCTGCTGCATCAAACACATCCCAAGCCTTTTCTAGATGTGTCTCTATGAATAACTAATCCTTCGAAACCATCTGGCACAGTTAAAATAGAAACGGTTGACAACTTTTGCTTTAGCGTACACTTCTTGGATCAAACCAACGGTAGCTCATTTTGTGTTAGCTTGATTAAGGGTTCTACTATCCGAGCGAAGTTCACCACAAACCTTCGATAGTATCCAGCAAGCCCAAGGAAACTTCTGATTTCTCCTACATTCTTTAGAGTCAGCAAATCGTAAAAAGCTGCAATCTTTTCAAGGTTAATTGTGATTCCATCTTCGAATATAACATGCCCCAAGCACTTCACTTCATCAAGCCAAAACTCGCACTTGCTCATCTTAGCATACAACTTCCCTTGTCTCAACGTCTGCAGTGCGATTCATAAGTGTTCTTCAGGCCCTTCTTTCATCCTCGAGTAAACCAGAATATTATCGATGAATACCACTACGAACTGATCCAGAAATGGTGAAAAGATCTGATTCATCAAGTCCATAAATATCTTCGGTGCGTTAGTAACTCCAAATGCTATAACTAAATACTTGTAATGCCCATGTCGAGTTGGTGATATCCTGATCGCAAATCCAACTTCGAAAATACTCTCGCGCCACTGAGTTGATCAAATAATTTGTCTATGCGAGGAATTTGGTACTTATTCTTGATGATCACCCGATTTAACTCTTGATAATTGATACACAATCTCCGCGTGTCATCTTTCTTCATGAATAAAAGAACTGGAGCTCTCCATGGTGAACCACTGCTGCGACTCCAGCCCTTCTCTAATAATTCAGAAACTTGTCTCTTTACCTCTTCCAGTTCTACCGGTTCCATCAGATAATAAGCCTTTGAAATTGGCATTGCTCTAGGAATAAGATCAATTGCAAACTCCATATCTCGTTCTAGCGGTAAACCCGAGATGTCCTTGAATACATCCATGAAGTCCCGAACTACTATCAGTGCTTCATCTACATCTTGTTCATGAACTTCACCTTTCAGTACATAAATAGTTCCCCTCATCATGAATTTACAAGTCTGTTCTAAGACTTGTAGGTTATCTGCCCACCATGCTTCCGCTGTGCTACTTTAATAAATTGAGACGGGTCTGTCAGGACTTCTTCACTGAAACATCTTTCACCTGATCGGCCTTGAAGTAGTCTGTAGCATCTCCCGCTGGGGTCAATCTTGAACTACTGCAATCATCATATGCTCTCCCGTGTTTCTCCTGGTTCTTCGAAACGTAAAAGGACTGGTCACTGCGGGATAAGGGGAAGAATATAACGCGGTTGTTGGATTCAAGTTCACGATAAGACATAAATTCGTAAGCAATGAAACTGAGAGAAACAAAGTAGTCCAACGAACATGAGTCAAGAAAATGAATCGAAATAGGACTCCAGGTTACCTAAATAGAGTACTGCATTGTAACAATGCCACGGTATATGGTTATAACCACATAACTCCACCCAAGTCGTCCAGATCCTACTATCAGAATCGCGAGAATAAGATGAGAGAAACAATAAGGAATCAAGAGAATTCCAAGCTAAGATGCAAAGTCATTTCCATATCATCAAGATAAAAGAGTTTTGAGTGAAAGATAAGATTCAAGGAATTGAATGACAAGACAATAATGTAGCAGAACATGTTCCTAAAATTTTGGATCTTAAGGAAAATGTATTGGGTACCATACCCAACTACAAATTGAACCAAGCCCAGTTAACCTAAAACATATGCTCTGATACCAACAAAACCTTATCATGCTCCACTTCCTAAAATAAAAAAATACGGGAACGTAACAAAGCCAACCATGCTACCTACGGTAAGGAAAATATCCTCCCATAATCAAATTATAGCTTTCAATCAGTAATCAAGAACAATAATGTAACTATCTATCTCTAAACAGGTCCAATAGCCACAATAATGACAATAGGAAAAGGTAGCGGAAGCAATAAAGATCCAAGGAAAAGGGATACCTAAACCACCAATCAGAGCTATATCGGTGAAAAGGTCCTCACTAATCGGAAAACCTTTCGAAGTACTCACGATTCACATTTGCTAACGTCAAGTATCTGGGCCATACAAAACCCAGACGTGAGTGCGTCACAAATATCATAATGATAATAATATTAATAATATTAATAATAAACTGAACAGTGTGCTATATAGGATGTCATGTGCAAGAGTAAGGTATCATGAGTATAAAAAAATCAAATACATGTGTCATAACAGCTGGTTATAGGTAGTCAAACATGTCATGTGTATCCTAAAGTCTGTGTATCCTAAAGTCTGTGCTATATAGGATGTCATGTGCAATATTCTATAGGTATTTGAAACCAATGAATGTACTCCTCCATGTAACTCAAAAGTATATATCCTGTTACCCCCCGAGACCACGGATCAAGATGTATGAATCAAGAATGATTCTATTCCGTTACCCCCCCGGGGGGGGGGGGGAACCACGGATCAAGTAGTACGAATGATTCTGTTTCGTTACCCCCCTCGGAACCACGAATCAAGTAATATTCTTTTAAGTTACACTTCAGTTACACTTTTGATTTCCCCAATTCCTTATATTTCTTTTTTCAAATCAGATATGAATAATATCTACCTAATACCAATACAGGAGCAGGTAGATATAGCTTACGTCTATCTAGACAACAGATTACGTCCATCAGGACAACAAGTCAAGATTGTTGGCATCGGTAAATATTACAGGTAAACAGGTACAAGTAAGATAGCAATATCAGTAACCAGATGACAAGTTATAAGCATGTCGAGATAGTGTATTCAATTAAATGAAGTGTTTATTTGTAATCATATCGTGTGAACAGATCAAGATGAAATACGGTCGTAACCGTTATCTGGGTGCGATAATAATGTAACAAAAAGAACCATATTAATTCCTATCTTTCGATTTATCGATTGACCAAATTAGAATAGTTTGTTATAAACACTAATTATAGATTTAATTTACATAACAATCAATTATAAAACTTCTTATTGTTAAATAACTAATAATATACGGACTATATATATAAAATGGTATAATAATAATAAATAATATTATGACGGCCACCGTCGCCGCTAGCATGTAAAGCAAGTAGTAAATAATTGCCTCAACGATAATGACGGCGGAACCAATATGACGCTAAATGAATCAAAAACGAAACTTGAATCTCATCTTGAACTAAGCTCGGGGATCAACTTAGATGCTCGTCTCGATGACTCGACCAATGGAGGCTGGAGTTGGGCTCGACCTGGGTTCTAACTTGGCTCAGGGCTAGGTTTGCATGGCTCGAACGTCGGCAATGATGGGGTCTGGCGATGATGATTGGTGTTGGGTTGCATATACTCGGTTCTTGGTGCTGGGTTGTGGGTTCTCGGCAAAAAGATACAGGCGAGGTGATGGGTTCTAAGGTGAAGGCTTCTCGGTGAAGGTGGGTGCTTGGGTGAAGAAGAAGATGGCCGAGGAAAGATGGTTGCACCGGCAGTGGAGTCTTGGTGATGGGAAGATGCATGCTCCAAATCTAGAGTTGGTGATAGATGGTAGTGTTGGGTTCTCTCGACAAGGGTGAGGTGCCGGCGAAAGTGATCGAGGGTGAGGGCGACAACGAGGAGATGAGGGTCAATGGGTGATGGTTTGGGTTGCTGGGTGCAGCGACGGGGAGCTAGGTGTGGCGAGATGGGTTGTTCGGTGCAAAGAGGAGGTTGCGATGATGGTGATCGAGATCGAGTAGAAGAAGGAGAGGGAATCGGTGAAGTTGAAAACGAGGGCGTGCAGGAGATAAGGGAGGAGAAGTTGGTGGCTACGAGGGTGAAGAGAGAGAAAGCATGAGAAAGAGCTGAGGCAGAGAGAGAGATGGGTTTTAAGTTTAAAGGGGAAAATATCTATATAATTATATATTAGGTATAAATATATTTTATATATGTATTTATATAGATTTGTATAAACTAAATAACCAATAATATTTTATAAAGATATTATGATCCTGATCCGTCTCTAAAAAATCTCAAAAAATATATCCAGGTGTTATGTACACATACGTAGCCCACTTAAACCATAAATATAATGGTTAGAAAAATATATTCTAATCTAAAATACTATATACAGTATCTTAGGACTTTTAGGATTTATGTAATAGATAAATATCAATAAAATAACATGGGATATTAAAATAGGATAAAATCATACTAACAATTAAAGGTTAGATATGAAATACCCATAATGTATGGTTATATATATATATATATATATATATATATATATATATATATATATATATATATATATTTTAAAAACCGTATATCTATAATTTGTGATTCATATAGATTTAGTTATAGATAAATATCAGAAATATATATATATATACTATCTAACTATCAACCCATAACGGATTTCACGCAAACGGGTCGGGTCCAATAAATACGCATACTATCCAAACCAATCACAACCCAAAAAATAATAATTAAAGAAATTTAAAATACTAGTTAATATCGGTAACTAACGTACGATCATGCTAGGGTGTTACAATTAGAATCAATGCAGTCCTATCAATTAACCTTATAATTACCGAAGAAACGAAAGTAGAACGTACACTTATGCCATCCGCATTCGCCACAGGGTCCCGGGTCTTCACCGTAAGGTTACTTAACTTACGGCAGGGCGAGGACAGGACAGGCGCGTATGAAAAACATAATCAACGTTTATTTATATATATCGTATATATCACATTCCTCTCACGCATTAATATCCAATCACAGAAAAGCGGAAGCAAATCATAAATGAAATAGAGGATATACCATAATTCCCATGTTTTGATTTAGCCAAAAGCGAAACTACCGGTTCCACGGTCGTGATGAATAGCCTAAACCCATACCCCCTAGACCCCTACGAGTGCGGAAAGCAACCCTACCAATTCATGAAGTGAGGCAACCTCCTTTATCGACATTAGTAGGCTACCCGGCACTTCAAGAACCCGGCTACTTGTGCACCCCACCTTGGGTCTATACTAGGTATAGAAAATAAAATAATATATATCAACTGGCGACACCATCTTCTCCGCGGATGTACCCTAATAAAAGAATATTACATACAAATTTATTATATGAATTGAAATAAAAAACGCTCATCTCATAAAAAAAACCTTTGCTATTCATCACGACGATCTCATTTATTCCAATCCACACAAACCAACATCACAACATCATCAATGTAAGTAATATATGCGCACCCCCTATGTCAATGTCGTATAGCATTGTGATTTGGGAATAGCATCGCATATATACACTTACAGTCGCAGGAAAAAAAATGAAAAAACAATAGACAAATAGAATTCACAAATAACCCTACTCGGCGGCTATTTGAAATTTCCAACTTGAAATCCAAGCACCCTGGCAATCTCAAAAACTAATCCATCGCACCAAAAAGAACATGAATACCTTCAAACCCGCGCAAGGGCCTCATTTGAAACCCCAACGCCCGTGAGGGAATATCGAGGGGTTTGAGGTTGCCCCACCAAACCGAGACCACCTTGTGATGGTCTCGGGTTAGGACAACCCCCTTCCTACATTGACGCTCCACCGGGTTCAATTGATCGCCTATATCGCCTCCCCATTCAAACTTAGAAGCAATAAGCACCAAACAACTAGCAATGGATGGGTTTTGGAGGCAATTTAAAATGGCTAGTTTTCAAAAATAGGATTTTTATCAATTGTAATGTCTAACTAAACAAGTTTAAGACTTTAGTTGGCTCTGATACCATTGTTGTGGCAAGTGATCTCTATGTTGTAATTTTAGAAGCTAGCAACCATAGATTTTCAAAATTCTAGAGAGCAACTAACCACTAACTATGATAATTAGTCTAAAGTTCTAAACTTCTAGACCAAACGAGGAGTTTAACTACTATGATTAGGAATTTTACATCCTAATGCTTTTTTTTTGTGCTTGAAAAGTTGATGAACTCCTTGAAGCTCCTTGTTTGGATAAGGGAACAAGCTTTCTTGATGATCTTTATCTCCTAGATGATCCACCTTGAGAAGCTCGCTCCTCTTCACTACCTTGAAGATTAACTAATATCTCTAAGATGCTAGTTTAGAGAACGTAGGCTGTAGTTTAATTTTCACTAATTATTTTTCTCTTTGCTATTTTCTTTTTAATTTTCTTTTTATAAAACAAAAGAGGAGGTAGATGAAAAAGATGAGAGCTAACAAGAATGAGAAAGGGAAACTAAAATGAATTATGTATAGAATTCTTAATGGTTTAGATATTTATCATAACCTAAACAAATCTAAACCATTAGATTCAATCCATAATACAAGTGTCAATCTTCTTCTCTCTCCTCCACTTATCACCATATAGCTAATGGGTGAGGGTATGTAATGTTCAAGGCACAACATAAGCTAAAAAAGAAAGAAATTAAAGAAAAGAATTAAATCAATTACAATTTATATATATATATATATATATATATATATATATATATATATATATATATAATACTACACATACATATTTATACTTGTAATTAATTTCTAATGTATTTAAAATACATAAAGAGACAAAATTTAATTAGTGATAAAATACTAGTAAATACATATAACAAATATATGTATTAAAATATTAAATCAGCACCCGATTTAATATCCGTCTTTCTAAAAAGACCGGCTGGTATTTCTGTTGTCCGATTGCCGTCAGTGTATCCAATACACTAGTATTAACCAGATCCGTGCACGTACCTAGTATGGCAACTACAACATTTCGCCAAAATGGGAAACCCTTTGTGTGGGACTCTAAAAACTCGATAATACGCTGGCAGTGAGTTACTGAAGAAACCCTAAAAACTCACAAGCATGTCAGCGGCACTAACTGCACGTAACGGCTACCCAGGTATCTGTCGAAGGAAAGATCAACAAGCAAACCCGTCCGAACCCCTAAATGAGCCTATCGGTGACATTCACCATACAGTCCGGTCCGTTCGTCTGAGAGTATCGCATATCGGGTCTAGGATGGTGGTATACATTAGACTCCTAATAACGTGATAAATCGTGTCGGTCTATAGCCCAATACCAACCGGGAAACTACCAATAGTCCCATCAGTAATTTCCATCTGCTTCGGCCAAGGTCTTATAGTATTGTCCAACCGTACACTGCGCGACACCGACTCCTTATACCGGGAAAGACGAATCCCTTCTATCACTCACTGTCTCCAAGTGCTTCGGGACTACACCTAACTACTAACTACTTGCACGGCTTTTTAAAACCGTGGTAGGTTAGTAATCTAAGTACAGTGGAAACACACTTGAGACAAATGATGATATCTGGTCATGCGGACTATCTATACTCATGTCACCTGAGAATCGCTGTTTGACGGTAGGTATAATACCAACTAGCAGATTCCCGGCGAGTCTGTCCAGTGTAACTTATAACCTAATGAGCACATGTATACAATCTTTGGCGATAGACACTGATGGCTGTGGGATAGGCCACCTCCCCTTACAAGGATAAGAAACGTATACACTAGTCTATGAGAGAGGGGGGGCAAGGAGGCATGGCATGAGAGAGAGTGAGAGTGAGAGAGTTATGGTTGCATTTAACTATGGTCTTCTTCACTTATTTTCTTCATCTCCTCCTTCATCTTCTTCATCTCCCTCCTCCACCACATCCTCTACCACTACGAAACCATCACTTAAACCACACCAAAACCCCATATTCCCTTCACAAATAATGTTCCTCACATCATTACAAGCATCATGGCATGATCAAGTAAAAGTTTTGAGAAACTTAGGCCATCTTAGAATTTTCATGAGTTCCTTCTACAAGGTATAACTCTTAATCCTTTGTTAAATCCTTGAGTTCTTGCATTCACATCTAATTTAGAGTTAAGAAGTTTAGGTTTTGTGAACTTGGAAAATTCTAGGATGAGATTTAGTGAGCATTGAAGGATAAAATGAATAGTGAAGATATAGTTGAGGCTTGTTTAGTGACTATAATCCCTTTAAGTGATAGAACCCTTGATGTAGATGAGTTTAGAATTTTCCCGATGTCGGTTTTCATTGATTTTTCATACTCAAATAGAATATGGAGCAACTTGGGGTCTTTACAAGATAAAAAAAACAATTACATTGACCTAGTGAGACCACTAGGAGACCACCACAGAAGAACGTGACTCAAATTCCAAAATTCAACCGCCACCGGCGGTTACTGTAGCACTTTCTGGCGATTGAATTTTGGATTTGCATTTTGGGGTTTGGCCGGTAGCTCATAATCCTTATAACTTAGCCATTGTATTGTTTGTTTTGTCCCAGATTACCTATACCAAAATCCGGGAGTATTTTGAGTTGGTTTTGGCAATATTTTCCGATATTTGAAACTTGGAATTTTGGATTTTCTTGATGTAACTTGGTCGTTCAACGTTCGTACGTCGACATCGGATGGTATTTTGTCGCTTTAGCACATGTTGACCATAGGTTCTAACCTATGTGCGCTTCGCGTACCGTGTCAGTTTTCAAATTTGATTTTGATGCGATACGATATACTTTGATTTGTAGGTACAAGCGCGTGGACTTTCAGGACAATGAAGGAGGACAAAACATCCGTCGGGATCGACTAGAGCGAAGCGTTGTAGGTGAGTAGATATATATGTAAGGGGAAGTCGAGTGGATGGTGTATAGCTCCCTCGCAACCGTAGTACTAGGATACTTGTAACACCCTAGTTCATTTATACCAATTCCAGTTCAAGTATTTACTTATTTATGGTAGTTTCTTGGTTTACTGTGTTTTGGGTGCGAATAGTATTTTGACATTTGTATTTGCATTTTACCCGACCCGCTTGCTTGAAACCTGTCTTGATTCATGTTTATGATTTATCCTGACCTGTTACATAGATTCGTGCATTTTCATTTCTTACTGCATACTGGCATTTTATCTGGCATCTGCATTTTTTTTAATATAACATTTAAAGTCAAGTAAAATATTTTAAAAATATCTAGCATGGCCTGCATGATACCCCTGACCCTGTTGTAGATCCGCGCACCTTGTTCTCGTCCCGTTCAGTGAAATGGACATGTTTGGATGGCTACGTGCACGTGCGTGCATCCATTCTTGGGGGTATGCATTTTCGTTACCCGGATATCCAACTTTAATTTTGGTCGACACATATATTTTTCATATTTCGAAACTGAATTTTAGACCCGACCCGGGCGTATTTTGGACTAAATTTGTATTTACCAGAAAATCCAATTTTATTTCATGTAATATCTTTATTAAAATTTAACAGTTTAAAATATTTATAACTTACAAAATCTTTTTAAATTAAAATCTAAACCTTAATAACAACCCCCCTCTCTCTCCCCCCTCCGCATATATATATATATATATATATATATATATATATATATATATATATTATTTATTTATTTTTTCTTTCCTTATTTAATACACAGCCTCTTCTTCTTACTTCTTCTTCTTTTTTCTTTCTTTTTCTTGATCTTGTTTCTTGATTCCGGTGATCACCGCCGGAGCCGTGCTCGTCGCTGACAATCCGAGTGATCCAGTGAACGTACCATGCCTGTGTGATCACCCTCTTGCCTTGCCTGGACCCGTCCCGCGTGCCGCGTGTGCATTGCGACGATTTACCGACGTCGGACGTGCCGTGCGTATCCATCGCGTGATTCGATCGAAGCAAGTTTACAACTTGCGACATGCTATAATTATATCTATAAAAATTTATATCGTCGTAATATTTCTTATTATTTTCTTTAATTAGTTTATAATCTGCATTTTATAGTGTTATACAAAATATTGTTTGAAAATATTATAGTTTACACATGAAACGTCGTTGCAAAGCGGATACGACAAATCTGAAATTTACTGTACACCTTACTTTATAAAATTCATTATAAATCATAGAAAAATCATTAGTATACGTTCTTTAGTTCATTGCGAAGCTAACTCAGAATACTATAACTCTATGAAATATTTACTTGCAAAACAAATTGTATAAATAATGTAAAATTCAAATGAAAATATCTCTAAACTGCTGTCCAGGAAAATTCCAGCAGCAAACTTTTAACTTCGAATGTTCATAGATTTTTGTTGGAACAACCTGAGATATTTCAACTTATAAAAATGAAAACCTTATTGAATTATCTTTGTTTTGGTATAATACGCGTCCCTTTTGGAGAACGTTTGTTATTTTTAAGCTATTTTACAAATCAAGGTGATGCTGAATTTCTGAACGGAACTTTCTTGTGCATGGTTAATCAATACCACTTCTATAGTTACTAATCGGTTTGAATATGTTATCCATGTTAATATTGTTATATCAATATCTATTTAATAAATAATAGTGCTTGTGTTTTAATATTCAGCAAATTTTACCGATTTACAGTTTTATAGTATCCGTCTGTATCCGTACGGTTTATTACAGATCTAGTTGCACGCCGAGACCATATTATTTCATTTCATTGTTACATTAGTATCCCATACTTGATCTTGTGCATCCTATATAGTCATGATATAATCCCTGATAAATAATTGTGTATCCATATCATTGATTTTATATCTATTTGCATACCATGTCACATTATTTCATTTTATTATTATATTAGTACTCCATACTTGATTTTGTGCACCCATACTTATTACAGTTTGATTATGAGCACCCGTTTGATACTTGATACACCACTACTTGACATGACTTAATACATGTGCACTACCTGACATGACCTGATATATTACTACTTGACTTATTACCTGATCTTGTTACTAATGCCAACAATCTTGACCTGTTGTCCCTACGGACATATCATGTGTCTATTTAGACAAACCTGTACCTACTTGAGCCTGTGTTGGCATTAGCTCCCGATTTATCAATACCTGACTTACACACATAACCTTGGGGGTATGGGGAAATCAAGATTGTAACTGAACGTAACTCAAAGGGCTATTGCATCCTGTACCGTGGTCCCGTGGGGTATGAACGGGACATAGACTCACAGTCTATTATATATTGTACCGTAGTCCCGTGGGGAATGAACAGGGCATAGACCGATGGGTTACGATGAGGATTACATTAATTGATTTCGAATAACTTTAGAGTAGATAACCCTATAGCACAGTTTAGACTACTCACTGCACTTCACCTGTTTATATCATGTTCACTAATCTATATTCATGTTACTGTTTAATTATTACTGATGACTTGTTAATGTTCATACTTCATGCCTGCATATTTCATTACATCCTGCTTGCTTAGAAATTATTGATATTATGACGCACTGACGTCTGGGTTTTGCATGGCCCAGATCCTTTATCTTTATCACAGGCTATCCAGGAATATTTGGATCAACAGGGCGAGCAGTGAGGACCTGTTATTAGTTTAGTTTATCTTTCCTTTCAGTATTTTATTCCTGATGTGAGCCCGTATTATGGGATGTACATTCCATATCATTATTGTATTTGAATCTTTTGCTTCCGCATCATTTTATTTCATGACTCGTTTATTTTGGCTTATGGACATATATTAGATAGTTTGGTTTATTTTAATGTTCTTGATATCTCTTAACAGCCGTAATGTGACTGTGGAAGGATCTTTCCTATCCACAGGTAGCATGGTTGGCTCTGTTACGTGCCGATCTTAGCGCACTCTGGGAAGTAGGGCGTGACAGGGTTTGTTTGGTATCAGAGCTATAGGATCTAGGTTAATCGGATTTGATTCTTTTGTAGTTGGGTATTGGACCCAATGCACGAATTAGAAAACCCGTAATTAGGAACATGTCCTGCCACATTATTGTCATGATTCTTGAATCTTATCTTTCTTCTGACCCTTTATCTTGACGAGATGGATGACATTGCATCTTGGCTTGAAATCCTTTTGGTTCTATTGTTTCTCCTTTCTTATTCCTTCGATTCTGATACTAGGATTTGGGCGACTTGAACGGAGTTATGTGATTGTACCCATGAACTGCAACATGGTTACAATGCGGTACTCTATTTAAGTAACTTGGAATCCTAGTCTTGATTCATTTCCTTGATTCATGGTTGTGAAATTTCCTTGGTTCTCTCAGTTTCATTGCTTACCAGTTCATGTTTTGCAGATTTCTTGGTGATCGATACTGGCAGTTATGATGTTGTCTTGGGAATGTATTTTCTTGGCAGTTTCCACACTCACATTGATTATAGGGCAAAGAAAGTGATTTTCCAGATTCCCGGACATCCGGAGTTTGTTTTGTTGGAGGAAGCGGTTCTGTCGGGCCAATCGAGTTTAGAGCTAGGCCGACAAACAATGTTCTTTCGTCAATGGAAGTTGCTATGGGGGAAGCGCCAGCTATAGTTCAAGATTTCATGGACGTATTCGAGGATATCTCAGGTTTACAGCCAAAACGAGATGTGGAGTTCGCGATCGATCTTGTTCCTGGTGCAGCGCCAGTCTCAAAGGCGTACTATCCAATGGCACCAGTGGAGTTGGAAGAAGTCAAGAAGCAGGTTACCGAATTACTTGAGAAGGGTTAGATTCGCAGCAGTAATTCACCTTAGGGAGCTCCAGTTCTTCTAGTAAAGAAGAAAGATGGTACAAGGAGGATGTGCATCGATTATCGAGAATTAAACCGGGTGACTATTAAGAACAAGTACCCGATCCCTCGCATTGGCGAATTATTCAAGCAGCTTAGTGGTGCGAGGGTATTCTCGAAGCTGGATTTGCGATCCGGATATCATCAGGTCCGAGTTAAATCAGAAGATATTTGCAAGACTGCGTTCCGAACTCGGTATGGACATTACGAGTATTTAGTGATGCCATTCGGAGTCACAAATGCACCGGCGCTATTTATGGACTTGATGAACCGAATCTTTTCACCATTCTTGGACCAGTTTATAGTGGTGTTCATTGATGATATTTTGGTCTACTCGAGGAGCATAGAAGAGCATGCAGAACACTTGAAGATCGCACTACAGATATTGAGGCAAGAAATATTGTATGCAAAGATGAGCAAGTGCGAGTTTTGGCTTGAAGAAGTGAGGTTTTTGGGGCATGTCGTATCTGGAAGTGGAATCGCCGTTGATCCTGAGAAGATTGCAGCAGTTCGAGATTGGCCGATTCCAAAGAACGTAGCAGAGATCAGAAGTTTTCTTGGACTTGCAGGATACTACAGAAGGTTCGTAGAGAATTTTGCTCGTTTAGCTGAGCCTTTGACTAAGCTTACGCGCAAAGAAGTACTGTTTGTATGGACGGATAGATGTGCGTCAGCTTTTGAGACGTTGAAGCAGAGATTGATAACCGCTCCTATTTTAACCGTACCAGACAGTTCCGGAGGATTGGTGATTCACAGCGACGCATCTGGGAAAGGTTTGGGTTGTGTTTTGATGCAGGATAGAAAGGTTATAGCCTACGCATTGAGACAGTTGAAGACCCATAAGAAGAATTACCCAACTCATGATTTGGAGCTAGCAGCTATGATTTTCACCTTGAAGATTTGGAGACACTACTTATTGAGCAAAAGGGTCGGAGTATTTACCGATCACAAAAGCCTAAAGTATGTGTTCACACAGAAAAAGCTTAACATGAGGCAGCGTAGATGGTTGGAGCCGATGGCTGACTACGATCTTGATCTTAAGTACCATCCGGGAAAAGTTAATGTAATGCCGGATGCGCTTAGTCGGTTGCCAGCAATTCGGATGTTGACTGCACAGAAGGTGCTTATCGAAGATTTTCGGAGATTCGAGTTGGAGATCGTGCTACCGCATTCTTCAGGACGGTTGATGCAGCTGCAAGTACAATTATCGTTGATCGAGAATATTAAAGCAGCACAGTCACAGGACCCAAGATTGCAGAAGTTTCGAGAACAAGTTGAAGCTGGACTTCGAACGGACCTGTTGATTCATGAAGATGGTTCGTTGCGATATGGTAGCCGTTTGTGTGTGAAAAAAGGAGATATTCGTGAAGAAGTTATGAAGGAGGCGCACAGTTCAGCGTATTCCGTACATCCTGGAGGCACGAAGATGTATCGTGACGTACGACAGCATTTCTGGTGGGAAGGCATGAAAAGGGAGATTGCCCGCTTTGTAGCGAAGTGCTTGGTGTGTCAGCAAGTTAAGGTTGAACATCAAAGGGTAGGTGGTTTATTGCAACCACTTCTGATTCCTTAGTGGAAGTGGGAACATATAACCATGGATTTCATGACAGCTTCATCGCGGAGTCCAAAGGGCAACAATGCAGTTTGGGTGATTGTTGATCGATTGACCAAGGCAGCTCATTTCATTCCATTTCGAGTGGGTCAGTCGACGGAAGCGTTAGCAGAACAGTACATGCAAGAGATTGTGAGATTGCATGGAGTACCTATAAGCATCGTTTCCGATCGTGATATCCGATTCTTATCACACTTCTGGAGGAGTTTACAGGAAAGTTTGGGGACTCGATTGAAGTTTAACACAGCTTATCATCCTTAGACAGATGGCCAGTCGGAAAGAACGATCCAAACTCTTGAAGACATGTTGAGAGCTTGCATGTTAGACTTCAAGGGTTCATGGGAGGATCATCTACACTTGGTGGAGTTTTCATACAACAACAGTTTTCAGGCGACTATTCAGATGGCTCCATTCGAAGCATTATATGGTCGTAAGTGTCATTCACCTGTTTGTTGGGATGATGTTGGAGAGCGAATATTGTTGGGGCCGGATTTGATCATGCAAACAGTTGAAAAGGTTAATACTATGCGGAATCACATGAAGGCAGCACAAGATCGGCAGAAGAGTTGGGACGATACATCGAGAAGACCTCTAGAGTTCGCTGTTAGTGATCTTGTGTTCTTGAAGATATCACCTACTAGAGGAGTGATTCATTTTGGGAGTCGAGGCAAGCTTAGTCCTCGATTCGTAGGGCCTTTCGAAATTTTGGAACGTGTTGGAGAAGTGGCGTATCGATTGTCTTTACCACAATCTTTGGCGAATGTTCATGACGTGTTTCATGTATCTCAACTCCGTAAGTATGTTTGAGATGAAGCACACGTGCTGGATCATTCGGAGCTGACTGTAAGGGAAGATTTAACCTTTGAGGAACGACCGATGTGGATTGAGGATCGAAGAGAAAAGGTTCTTAAGAACAAGGTTATCCCTCTCGTACTGGTTTCTTGGGGGAATCGCTCACATGGAGAATCGACTTAGGAACGTGAAGATGAGATTCGACAGAAGTTTTCAGATCTCTTCCTGTAGTTTCATGATTGTTTATCTTTTCTTGTCTTGGGAATTTCGAGGACGAAATTCTTTTTGTAGTTGGGTATAATGTAACACCCTAGTTCATGTATACCAATTCCAGTTCAAGTATTTACTTATTTATGGTAGTTTCTTGGTTTACTGTGTTTTGGGTGCGAATAGTATTTTGACATTTGTATTTGCATTATACCTGACCCGCTTGCTTGAAACATGTCTTGATTCATGTTTATGATTTATCCTGACCTGTTACATAGATTCGTGCATTTTCATTTTTTACTGCATATTAGCATTTTATCTGGCATCTGCATTTTTTTTAATATAACATTTAAAGTCAAGTAAAATATTTTAAAAATATCTAGCATGGCCTGCATGATACCCCTGACCCTGTCATAGCATCCGCACACCTTGTTCTCGTCCCGTTCAGTGAAATGGACATGTTTGGATGGCTACGTGCACGTGCATGTATCCGTTCTTGGGGGTATGCATTTTCGTTACCCGGAGATCCAACTTTAATTTTGGTCGACACATATATTTTTCATATTTCGAAACTGAATTTTAGACCCGACCCGGGCGTATTTTGGAATAAATTTGTATTTACCAGAAAATCCAATTTTATTTCATTTAATATCTTTATTAAAATTTAACAGTTTAAAATATTTATAACTTACAAAATCTTTTTAAATTAAAATCTAAACCTTAATAACAACCCCTCTCTGTCTCTCTCTCTCTCCCCTCTGCATATATATATTTATATATATTTTACTTATTTATTTTTTTCTTTCCTTATTTAATACACAGCATCTTCTTACTTCTTCTTCTTTCTTCTTTCTTTTTCTTGATTCTGGTGATCACCGCCGGAGCCGTGCTCGTCGCTGACGATCGGAGTGATCCAGTGAACGTACCTTGCCTGTGTGATCACCCTCTTGCCTTGCCTGGACCCGTCCCGCGTGCCGCGTGTGCGTTGCGATGATTTACCGACGTCAGACGTGCCGTGCGTATCCGTTGCGTGATTCGATCGAGGCAAGTTTACAACTTGTGACATGCTATAATTATATCTATAAAAATTTATATCGTCGTAATATTTCTTATTATTATCTTTAATTAGTTTATAATCTGCATTTTATAATGTTATACAAAATATAGTTTGAAAATATTATAGTTTACACATGAAACGTCGTTGCAAAGCGGATACGACAAATCTGAAATTTACTGTACACCTTATCTTATAAAATTCATTATAAATCATAGAAAAATAATTGGTATACATTCTTTAGTTTGTTACGAAGCTAACTCAGAACACTATAACTCTATCAAATATTTACTTGCAAAATAAATTATTTAAATAACGTAAAATGCAAATGAAAATATCTCTAAACTGCTGTCCAGGGAAATTCCAGCAGCAAACTTTCAATTTCGAATGTTCATAGCTTTTTGTAGGAACAACCTGAGATACTTCAACTTATAAAAATGAAATTATTATTGAATTATCTTTAGTTTGGTATAAGACACGTCCCTTTTGGAGAACGTTTGTTATTTTTAAGCTATTTTACAAATCAGGGTGACACTGAATTTCTGAACGGAACTTTCTTGTGCATGGTTAATCAATACCACTTTTATAGTTACTAATCGGTTTGAATAAGTTATCCATGTTAATATTGTTATATCTATATCTATTTAATAAATAATAGTGCTTGTGTTTTAATATTCAGCAAATTTTACCGATTTACAGTTTTATAGTATCAGTCTGTATCCGTACGGTTTATTACATATCTAGTTGCATGCCGAGACCATATTATTTCATTTTACTGTTACATTAGTATCCCATACTTGATCTTGTGCATCCTACATAGTCATGATGTAATTCCTGATAAATAATTGTGCATCCATATCATTGATTATATATCTATTTGCATACCATATCACATTATTTCATTTTATTGTTATATTAGTACTCCATACTTGATTTTGTGCACCCATACTTATTACAGTTTGATTATGAGCACCCGCTTGATACTTAATACACCACTACTTGATACATGTGCACTACCTGACATGACCTGATATATTACTACTTGACTTATTACCTGATCTTGTTACTAATGCCAACAATCTTGACCTGTTGTCCCTACGGACATATCCTGTGTCTATTTAGACAAACATGTACCTACTTGATCTTGTGTTGGCACTAGCTCTCGATTTATCAATACCTGACTTACACACATAACCTTGGGGGTATGGGGAAATCAAGATTGTAACTGAACGTAACTCAAAGGGCTATTACGTCTTGTCCCGTGGGGTATGAACGGAACATAGACTCACAGTCTATTATATATTGTATCGTGGTCCCATAGGGAATGAACGGGGCATAAACCGATGGGTTACGATGAGGATTACATTAATTGATTTCGAATAATTTTAAAGTAGATAACCCTATAGCACAGTTTAGACTACTCACTGCACTTCACCTATTTATATCATGTTCACTGATTTATATTCATGTTACTGTTTAATTATTACTGATGACTTGTTACTGTTCATACTTCATGCCTGCATATTTCATTACATCATGCTTGCTTAGAAATTATTGATATTATGACGCACTGACGTCTGGGTTTTGCATAGACCAGGTCCCTTATCTTTATCGCAGGCTGTCCAGGAATATTTGGATCAACAGGGCGAGCAGTGAGAACCTGTTATTAGTTTAGTTTAGCTTTCCTTTCAGTATTGTATTCCTGATGTGTGCCCGTATTATGGGACGTACATTCCAGATCATTATTGTATTTGAATCTTTTGCTTCCGCATCATTTTATTTTATGACTCGTTTATTTTGGCTTATGGACATGTATTAGATAGTTTGGTTTATTTTACTATTATTGATAACTCTTAACAGCCGTAATGTGACTGTGGAAGGATCTTTCCTATCCACAGGTAGCATGGTTGGCTCTGTCACGTGCCGATCTTAGCGCACTTTGGGAAGCGGGGCATGACAATACTAAATATATAGTTATATATATACCTAGTCTATAGGGTTACTAGTGTTAGTTGTATGTATGCCCTAGAGGCCAGTATTGTACAGATGATGTATATTTTATTGGATGCTTGGACATATATAGAGATGGCTTTCTTGCTCGATATGATAGTATGCTATCTGGTTGCTCTTTATCTTAACATGCATACTAGTCTCTTTATACTGTCTTATAGTTACATGTTGGTAAAGCCCTTAGGATGTGTACTTGACTACCTGGACTATGATGCGGATCATACTAGTGGGGACATGGTAGTCCATAAGTACATCCTTCAAGGTCCCTAGTCGTGGGTGTATCGAGACGGGGCATCGATATACCAATGTAGACTAGCGTATACGCTTCTCGACCCATGAGATGGGCGATGGATGATCACATATCCATTGGTGTTTGACATCAGAGATGATATACGGGTGCTCAGTGGAGACTGGGTACACTGGACGGACTCGCCGAGAACTCCCATATGGTATTATACTTCACGTCAGATGGCAGTTCTCAGGTGACACTTGTACAGGTTAGTCTGTAGACCCGAGATCGTCATAGAGTCTTGTTTGATTCCCACTGTGCTTTGATCTCCACCTTACCACGTCCATGAGGGCTTGCAAAACGGTGGTTTTTGGGTACAGTCCCGAGTCACATGGAGACAATGAGCGATATGAGGGGTTTCGTCTCTCCCGGTATTGGGGGTTGATGTTGCGCAGTGCTCGATTAGCCGTAACAGGGAAGTCCCTGGCCAGGGCTGATTCAGAGATTTGCTGGTAAGTGTTGCCAGTAGTTTCTCGACCCGTTATGAGCCTCACATCGGCACGACTTATCGGTTATTGGGGTCTGACGTTTACCATCCCTAGATTTGATATGCAACATATCAGACTAGGAGACCGGACAGTACGGGAGGTGTTGCCGATCGGCTCGACGGGAGTTGTAGCAGGTTCGCTTGTTCTCTTCTGATCGTTCAATACCCGGGTGGCCGTTACATTTAGCTGACCGCTTGCGGCTTGGGGGTGCTTGATATGATCATCACCCACTGCCGGCGTATTGACGAGTCTCAGAGTCCCACAATGGAGTTTCTTAGTCCAGGCGAAACGTTGTGGTGCGCGTATGCGATATGCGCATGGACCCGATTAAAATACGCGTATAGGATACCGTATATTTTTCGGGCGGCTTGCTTTTTGTTTTGGGTCATATGTGATATGACCGGATTGATAAATCAAGTGTTGATTTATCATTTAACCATTAGCTTCTCACTTGAAATCCTTTCTTGAGTTAGTTGAATGTATGCATGCATGTATGCCTTCTATTTGATTCATGCACATATGGATGTACATATACACATACATACATACATTTCATGGTTGATTATATAAGAAAATGGTGGCAATATAAGACTCACACCATGGTTTTATTTATGAATTATTATTGTATTTATACTAAAACATAAAAGGAAAGAAAAGGTTCATTATTGATTTGTTCTACACTCTTTTTTTGACCTAACCATTCTCACCCATCTTTTAACCTTTGGTAAAGTTTCCTTTTGTGTTTTAACTATAGTACAATAATGATTCAACCATGGTTTGAGATGATAGATAGAAAATATATATTGATATATTTTTCCATTTTCAAAAGAGAATTATTCTTATCATCTTCTCGTATTGCCATCATCTTCTTCTTCCTCTCTCAACTTGCTCTCTAGTTCTTTGTAGTGAGCAATATACTCATCAAGATTCGATTTTGAAGTGAGAAAGAGAACCAAAACACCATTCTACACAAGTCTAGCCTACTTGTTTAGAGTGTTAACTTGATTTCGTTCACTTGATCGGATAAAGTTGCAAGCTTGGACAAAGCGGACTCCGGGTGGATCATCGGTGACCTCGAGGAGTTCAAGTGGAGCTATTTCAAACCCCAAGTAGCCGAGGAGTCTAGCGTAGGGAGCTACAAAGGTTGTACTCTCTAAACCCTAGCATTTCTTTCATATGATGATGTGAAAAGTTTTTGAAACCCTAATTTTTCTAGGATCGATCCTTTGCATGTTAACTTAGCACCCTAAAAATTCCATCTTTGGTACATGTGATGCTTCCAAACCCTTCATGAGGTGCTAGGCTAACCTTTCATTGGTATCAGAGCTACTAGGCATTGGATGTCGACCTATGGGGGGTTCTCACTGTGTGACAGTGTGGCGAAGCATACGCTCTTACCCCCAGGGTGTCCCGAGACCGGAAGGTGTTCCGGCAGGTTGTAGTCCTCGCGAGGGGGCATGCGTAAAAAGTAGCGGCTGAGGGACCCGTTGGTGCCACGGCGACCCCATTGGATGGGGTGGCTTCCTGACATTCATTGGTATCAGAGCCGACCTAGAACATTAGGCGACATTTTAGCGCAGTCGAAACTCCGATCGGATCAAAATACGGTTTTACGGGACCTTCTCTGGACAATTTTTAAAAACTGGTTATTTTCAGAATTAAAAATATGCAAAAAATTAAGCAGGTTAAAATAAGAATTACTGTGAAAAACGACTCAATGAACAGTTAATACCACCGCGGAACCGCGGCAATAGCCTGCTTAAGCCGCGGTTCCGCGGCCGTTATGTTGCCTCATCGTTTAGTTTTTCTACAGTAACTAATATATCTGCTTGTACATTGTTTTGGAGTATTTTTAATCTGAATTTAGTACTGTAAATTCTGGAGATGTTTTTGGACTCGTCGATTCGATCGGAATTTTGATTTCGTGACTTTTCCTGGTAAATTAGAAAGTATCGAATTGTTCGAACGAGTGTCATTTGCTCACTTTTCACGGGGTTTAAAATCTTTCGGAAATACGTGCAAGTTTGTTTGTAGTGGACCCTCTAGAAGACAACAAACCTTAACTCGATTATATGACCGTCTTGAACTGCCTTTTGAACCTTAGGGTTTGGGGCAGTACGGCGTGCCACATGTGAGGCGTTGGCTTGAACCTTCTACGGCTGGACCGCTACCACTGTGTCACACTCCGGGTTTTTGAACTCCGCTCAAGTGTTGAGGTTTAGGGAATTTTGAATATTTGATCATTCGTTCGAAAACTTTAATACCGTCTAATTATCTGGAATGAGATGCAATATGTGGAATTCATATAGTTGGACATGAAATACGAAGTATGTGATATTTCGTATTTACGATGTCTAATGAGAATGTGGATTCCAGATATTGCAGTTTTACACTTTCTTTTCTGTGGCCGTAAGTGTAGTATGACGATATCGCCGGTTTCGTTGCTATACATCAACGACAATTGGGGTATGCATACTTACTTACGTTGATGATATGAGATATTATGTGTTGCTGAGATATGATGTGCAGGATTGTCGCGATTGAATAGCCGGGGGGTTTTATGTGAGATGAGAGTTTTATATTTTCATTCATGTAAATTCAAATGTAATGTAATATTCTTTTATTTGGGGCACTTCCGGGTTGAGGTCGCTGCCACCTGTGTTGTATATTATTTACTTTTCCGCATTAGGATGAACCCAAGGAGGGGAGCACGGGTGACCGGGTTCTGGGGTTCAGTGGGAGGCCATCTCGAGGAGTCGAGACCGGGTCTCCTAAACTCCAGAATTGGTAGGGTCGCTTGCCGCTCTCGTAGGGGTCCAGGGTGTGAGCTTGGCTATTCATCGCGACTGTGGAATCCGTATTTTATATTGTTAAATAAATACTAAATACGGACGTCCTAGTATATCCCACATTATATCTATGTTTCTGCTGCGATATCTGTGATTTGATCATTAGATTTGTTCTGTGATAGATACAGTATATAGTATATATGATATATTATATAGGCGTTACTTATGTTTTACACCCGCGCTAGCCCTGCCCTGCTCTGCCGTTAGTTACCTAACCTAACGGTGCACGAGGGGACATCGAGGCGAATGCGGAAAGCATAAGTGTACGTCGTATTTATCTGTGATGTTTAGGTGAATTAAATGATGGGACTTCATTAATGTGATTAATGAAAGAAAAGAAACCTAAAAGATATTGTAGAATCAAATTTTAAAATAAAAGGGTAGCTACAGTTTTGCTTTGCATAGTGGTATATATGATATACCTTGCACCTTATTCGATGGGGAAAGAGCCGAGATCCCTTCACCGGGAGTGACCTCTTTAGCGAAACTGGCAGATGCTACAACACTCGGTTTGCTTTTGATTGCTTTTGGAGTTTTGCTTTGCATTGTGATATATATGATATATCCCGCACCTCATTCGACGAGGAAAGGGCCGACGATCCCTTCACCGGGAGTGTCCCCTTTAGCAAAACTAGAAAAGCCTCAAGAACACTCCATTTCAAAATTCATTCGATTCTACAACGATATCAAGTTCATTACGCAATAGGTTTTCAGAAAAACCTGTCGTAGCCCTCCGTCATTTCAAATAAGTCCTACTTAGTATTCGCACTACGTTTGTTGGCCTGCGTCAAGACGTAGTGAGCGGTAGCTAACTAGTATTTATCTGTTAGTACATATGATGCAGATTGGATTAGGGTAGCCGTGCGACTTTGTTGGCCTGCGTCAAGGGTCGTACGGGTGGGTTTAATTCAATCAAGAAATGACGGGTTGAACTTGACTAGCGCACTATGGTTTGTTGGCCTGCGTCAAGGTCATGGGACGCTAGGGGAAAAATATTATCGGGAATTTCAAGTGTTGAAATTTGCAATGAGATTACATACCTTCTATGAGATAGTTGGATCCCGATACCCACTGCGAGTAAGAGTTACTCCTGGGAGAGTTTTACACATTACAATTAGCCGATCAAGTAGGTGTCTAGAAAGGTGTCAACGGGGTTACGCCTCTGGGAAAACAAGGTTTACATTAATTAGGTCCGTGCGAAAGCACGGGGAACCTCCCTCAAAGTACCGACACTGGCCTGGCTGAAAGATCGGCGAAGTTGTAGGGTGTAATTAATCCCGGCTAGTCTTTCCTTTTAGGGTTTGAAAGAAGATTTGATAAAAACCAGTGGGAGCCATCCTGATTAGATAAGATAATAACCGATCTGATCTTGCAAGAGCATACGCTAAAGTGTTTTCTTCTCTCTCTCTCCAGGTAACAACCGTGTCATGCCTTAATCAAGATAATAATATGGATGTATTGACCGAACCCGCAAGTTATACTGTACTGGGGAACGTTGGTTCCGTTCTTTCTTATAAGAGTTATAGGAATGAACAGGACATAGGGGAATACCAGGATTCTCATGCCACCCGAATGAAGAAAGTACATGTTGATGCATTTTCTTCGGGTGTGTTCGTTACAGAGAACTGTTTCTCCATTTGCCCTACGTCCTGGGTATTAGATACCGGGTCAGGATCCCATATATGTAATCAGTTACATGGGCTTAGAAAAGGTAGAGAACTTGGAGAAGGTGATAAAGACATAAGAGTTGGAAATGGTGCAATTGTTGCAGCTAAGACTGTCGGGGAATATCACCTTGTATTACCAACTGGTAATACATTGATTCTGAACGAATGCTATTACATGCCGAACCTGATATGCAATATTATATCGGTTTCTTTGTTGACTAAAGAGGGATATAATTTTGTATTACAAGATAATGTTATGAACATTTTCCGTAACCAAAAGTTGGTTGGATCAGGAACGTTGTGCAATGGCATTTATGTTCTAAATCAATCAACAGCTCTAAGTATAACAAACACACACAAGAGGAAAAGTTCAGAGCTGAACGAATCCTTCTTGTGGCATTGTAGACTGGGTCACATCAATGCGACACGACTAGCTAAGTTGCATAATGATGGATATTTGAATCCGTTTGAATTTTCATCTTATGACACTTGCCAGTCATGTCTCAAAGGCAAGATGACCAAAACTCCGTTTACGGGACACGGAGAAAGAGTTACCGTACTCTTGGGACTGATACATAGTGATGTATGCGGTCCCATGTCTACACATGCCAGGGATGGTTCTTCGTACTTCATTACATTCACTGACGATCTCTCTAGATTCGGATATGTGTTCCTGATGAAACACAAATCAGAAGCTTTTGAGAAATTTAGAGAATATAAACAAGAAGTCGAGAACCAAATCGGAAAAAGTATTAAAGTCCTTCGATCTGATCGAGGAGGTGAATACTTGAGCAATGAATTCCTGGACTTCCTAAAAGAGAATGGGATTCTCTCTCAGCTGACTCCTCCATATACACCACAGCACAACGGTGTATCGGAACGGAGGAACCGCACCCTATTAGATATGGTGCGCTCTATGATGAGCACAGCTGAGTTACCTATTTCCTTCTGGGGGTATGCACTGGAAACAGCTGCAGACCTATTGAATATGGTTCCCACCAAATCCGTGCCAACCACTCCATATGAGATATGGAAAGGAAAGAGACCATATCTTAACTATGTTAAGATATGGGGTTGTCCGGCATATGTAAAAACCCAGAATCCGGACAAACTCGCGGCAAGGTCCATTCTGTGTAAGTTTATTGGATATCCCAAACATTCACGCGGGTATATCTTCTACCACACCGAGGAACAAAAGGTGTTCGTTTCTCGACATGCCACCTTTTTAGAAAAGGAATTTCTTGAAAAAGAGATTAGTGGCAAGGAGGTAGAACTGGAAGAGGTTCCAGCATTACAGACTACGACAGAAGATTTAGTGGAACCAGAGGATTCAGTAGCTCCCAACGAACCTCAGCCTCTCCGCCGATCTAGTAGGGTCCCTCGCCAACCTGAGAGATACTACGATTTTCTCATGGACGGCGGGAGCGAGGATTGCATCATGGAGGATGATGACCCAACTAGCTTCGAGCAGGCCATCACGAGTAGGGACTCAGTGAAATGGCTGGATGCAATGCGGTCCGAGATGGAATCTATGTACACCAACAAAGTATGGACTTTGGAAGTTGCTCCTGAAGGGGTAAAACCCATTGGGAGCAAGTGGATCTGCAAGAAAAAACTTGGTGTAGATGGGAAAGTGGAGACTTTCAAAGCTAGACTTGTTACAAAGGGTTTTCGTCAAAGACCAGGTGTGGACTATGACGAAACCTTTTCTCCAGTGGCTATGCTTAAATCCATCCGGATCATGCTTGCCATCGCTGCATATCATGATTACGAAATCTGGCAAATGGATGTTAAGACCGCCTTTCTAAACGGTGATTTAGAAGAGTGCGTGTACATGACTCAGCCAGAGGGCTTCGTAGATAGTGGGAGCAGTTTGAAGGTGTGCAAGCTGCTTAAATCCATTTATGGATTAAAGCAAGCGTCGCGGAGTTAGAACATCTGCTTTGACGTCGTTATCAAAGAGTTTGATTTCGTCAAAAACGTAGATGAACCTTGTATCTACAAGAAGGTGGCAGAGAGAAAGGTTGTCTTCCTCGTATTGTACGTAGACGACATACTCTTGATAGGAAATGACATTCCTATGCTGCAATCGGTCAAGCTCTTCTTGTCACAAAGATTCTCGATGAAAGATCTTGGTGATGCCTCCTGCATATTGGGAATTAGGATCTATAGAGATAGATCCAAACGGATATTGGGATTGTCCCAATCCAGGTACATTGACACCATACTAAAGAGGTTTAGTATGGAAGAATCCAAGCGTGGGAACTTACCCACAATATCTGGAGCCACTCTCTCCAAAGAGATGTCTGCCAAGACTGATTTGGAGAGAGCTCGCATGCAAGGGATACCCTATGCTTCGGCTGTAGGCTCTATCATGTACGCGATGCTGTGTACCAGACCCGATGTAGTATACTCACTAAGTATAGCGAGCAGGTATCAAGCTGATCCTGGAGAGAGTCACTGGACAGCTGTGAAGAGCATTCTCAAGTACTTACGAAGGACTAAAGAGATGCTCTTGGTGTATGGTAACGGAGAACTCCAAGTGGAGTCCTTTACCGATTCGAGCTTCCAGAGTGATAAGGACGACTCTAAGTCGCAGTCGGGATTTGTCTTTACCCTTTACGGAGGGGCGGTTAGCTAGAAGAGTTCCAAGCAGGAAACCGTGGTAGACTCGACGATGGAGGCTGAATACATCGCTGCCAACGATGCTGCCAAAGAGGCTGTCTGGATCAAGAAGTTCATTACTGAACTTGGAGTGGTTCAATCCATTGAGCATCCAATACCTTTGTATTGCAATAACAATGGAGCAGTGGCTTTGGCCAAGGAACCCAGGTCCCATCAGCGATCTAGGCATATTCTGAGGCGGTATCACCTGATCCGGGAGATAGTTGATCGCCGGTAGATCGAGGTCAGGAGGGTTGACATTAAGAATAACACAGCGGATCCACTCACGAAGGCCATTCCCCAGATACAGTTTGAGAGACTCTTCGGGATGCTCGGTATGCGATACTACAGCAGCTGGCCCTAGTGCAAATGGGAGATTGTTAGTTGTATGTATGCCCTAGAGGCCAGTATTGTATAGATGATGTATATTATATTGGATGCTTGGACATATATAGAGATGACTTTATTGCTCGATATGATAGTATGCTATCTGGTTGCTCTTTATCTTAACATGTATACTAGTCTCTTTATATTGTCTTATAGTTACATGTTGGTAAAGCCCTTAGGATGTGTACTTGACTACCTGGACTATGATGCGGATCATACTAGTGGGGACATGGTAGTCTATAAGTACATCCTTCAAGGTCCCTAGTCGTGGGTGTATCGAGACGGGGCATCGATATACCAGTGTAGATTAGCGTATACGCTTCTCGACCCATGAGATGGGCGATGGATGATCCCATATCCATTGGTGTTTGACATCAGAGATGATATACGGGTGCTCAGTGGAGACTGGGTACACTGGACGGACTCGCCGAGAACTCCCAGATGGTATTATACCTCACGTCAGATGGCAGTTCTCAGGTGACACTTGTACAGGTTAGTCTGTAGACCCGAGATCGTCATAGAGTCTTGTGTGATTCCCACTGTGCTTTGATCTCCACCTTACCACGTCCATGAGGACGTGCAAAACGGTGGTTTTTGGGTACAGTCCCGAGTCACATGGAGACAATGAGCGATAGGAGGGGTTTCGTCTCTCCTGGTATTGGGGGTTGATGTTGCGCAGTGCTCGATTGGCCGTAACAGGGAAGTCCCTGGCCAGGGCTGATTCAAAGATTTGCTGGTAAGTGTTGCCAGTAGTTTCTCGACCCGTTATGAGCCTCACATCGGCACGACTTATCGGTTATTGGGGTCTGACGTTTACCACCCCTAGACTTGATATGCAACATATCAGACGAGGAGACCGGACTGTACGGGAGGTGTTGCTGATCGGCTCGACGGGAGTTGTAGCAGATTTGCTTGTTCTCTTCTGATCGTTCAATACCCGGGTGGCCGTTACGTTTATCTGACCGCTTGCGGCTTGGGGGTGCTTGATATGATCATCACCCACTGCCGGCGTATTGACGAGTCTCAGAGTCCCACAATGGAGTTTCCTAGTCCAAGCGAAACGTTGTGGTGCGCGTAAGCGATATGCGCATGGACCCGATTAAAATACGCGTATAGGATACTGTATATTTTTCGGGCGACTTGCTTTTTGTTTTGGGTCATATGTGATATGACCGGATTGATAAATCAAGTGTTGATTTATTATTTAACCATTAGCTTCTCACTTGAAATCCTTTCTTGAGTTAGCTGGATGTATGCATGCATGTATGCCTTCTATTTGATTCATGCACATATGGATGTACATATACACATACATACATACATACATCTTTCATGGTTGATTATATAAGGAAATGGTGGCAATATAAGACTCACACCATGGTTTTATTTATGAATTATTATTGTATTTATACTAAAACATAAAAGGAAAGAAAAGGTTCATTATTGATTTGTTCTACACTCTTCTTTTGACCTAACCATTCTCACCCACCTTTTAACCTTTGGTAAAGTTTCCTTTTGTGTTTTAACTATAGTACAATAATGATTCAACCATGGTTTGAGATGATAGATAGAAAATATATATTGATATATTTTCCCATTTTCAAAAGAGAATTATTCTTATCATCTTCTCATATTGCCATCATCTTCTTCTTCCTCTCTCAACTTGCTCTCTAGTTCTTTGTAGTGAGCAATATACTCATCAAGATTGGATATTGAAGTGAGAAAGAGAACCACAACACCATTCTACACAAGTCTAGCCCACTTGTTTAGAGTGTTAACTTGATTTCGTTCACTTGATCGGATAAAGTTGCAAGCTTGGACAAAGCGGACTCCGGGTGGATCATCGGTGACCTCGAGGAGTTCAAGCGGAGCTATTTCAAACCCCAAGTAGCCGAGGAGTCTAGAGTAGGGAGCTACAAAGGTTGTACTCTCTAAACCCTAGCATTTCTTTCATATGATGATGTGAAAAGTTTTTGAAACCCTAATTTTTCTAGGATCGATCCTTTGCATGTTAACTTAGCACCCTAAAAATTCCATCTTTGGTACATGTGATGCTTCCAAACCCTTCATGAGGTGCTAGGCTAACCTTTCAACTAGAATACTATATGCGATAGCAGTAGACTTAGTAGTGTTGGGTTTTGGTGCCGGCGCCGCGGAAGTCGCGGCCGAGGCAGAAGCGAAAACAGAAATTTTATGCTAGCACCAAACACCCGTAACCCAGGAAAGAGTCCAAAAACCTAAACTAGATAACTATAAATACAAGGGTTGAGAAATTACAACCTTTGTCGCGTGTCCACTCAATTGTGGATGACCCTTCCAAGCTCGTAGCCATCAGGATCGTGCTTAAAAACCGACCACCCTCGCCGAAGACCATCCACCTGAGAGAAACCGGAGGAGGCTCTAATCGATGATCCAAACTTGCTAGGTGTAGATAGTCGGTGATGTAGGAATATATCACTAAACTTTTTCTCTCTTTTTCTCAACCTCAAGTGAGGAAGAGGAAGAAGAAGGAGAAGAGGTGAGGATGATGGTTGCTAACTCTTGCAACCATGGAGCATGAAGCATGAAGGATGAAAAATGATCAAATCCCAATTGAAAAGAGAATGGCTACATAAATAACAACCATGATGCAATAGTGCACCAATAAATGCACATCACAATCCAAGCCATTCCTCTTTACAATCACAAGCATGTTGCATGCCACCACATTTCCCATTTATTTTTCTAAAAAGAAAAAAATGAGGTGTCTTTCTTCTAGAAGCATTCCCGTATAAATACGGAATACTTTACCTGGTATATGTATCGCTCTATATACGCGTATCCGTATAAAAAATACGGATAACACAAAAGAAAGAAAATGAATAGTGAACAATAATACTAAATTATATGTATCAAAATACATACATAAATTATTAAATCAAAACCTGATTTAATAATCGGGCTTAATCCTAAGTCAGCTAGTACTATCAACTGTCCGATTAAAGTCCGTGTATCCTGTACACGTATTTAATCGGACCCCTGCACGTACCAACGTACAGATCCTACATCTATCACCTGGACTGGGAAAACCCTCTGTATGGGATTCTAAAGACTCGACAATACGCTGGCAGTGGGTTTAATCACAAGCACGTCAGCGGCATTAGCTGTACGTAAAGGCTACCCAGGTACTTGCCGAAAGGAGGGTCAACTATCAAGTACGTCCTTACCCTACTAAGCCTCAATGTGAAAATCTCCATACAGTCCGGTCTCTTTGTCAAAGAGTATCGCATATCGAGTCTGGGGGTGGATAATGTCAGACCCCTACTAACCCGATAAGTCGTGTCTGAGTCAAGCTCATCACCAACAGAGATACTACTGATCAACTATCAATAAATCTCATCCACCGTGGCCACGGATTTCTGGTGATAGCCAACTGAACACAGCGCGACATCGACTACTAATACCAGGAGAGACGAATCCCTGACAGTCAACCACTGCCTCCATATGGCTCGAGACTGTACCCAACTAAAACCTGTTTGCACGACTCTTTTGAGCCGTGGTATGGTAGTAATCAAAGTACAGTGGGAACTCACACGAGACAAATGACGACTTCAGGTCAAATGACTAACCTGTAGTCATGCCACCTGAGAACTTCTATCTCACCATAGATATAATATCATCTAGAAGATCTCGGCGAGTTCTACAGGTGTACTCACCTCTAGTGAGCACCTGTATACTATCTTAGGTGACACAACACCAATGGCTTGTGAGACCAACCACCGTCCCTCGTCAGGGTCTAGAAACGTATACACTAGTCTACTCCGGGATATCGATACCCGGTCTTGATACTCCCATGACTAGGGATATTTAAGGATGTGCTTATGGACAACCCAGCTCTTACATATACGATCGCCATCATAACGCTGGTTGTCAAGCAACAATCCTACGGGCTTCATCAATGATGAAGACAAACAAGATAGCATACTATCATCTCGAATAAGACTGTTATACCTGTATAGGTCCTCCCTCAATTATCATAATCGCCTACTTGCGATCACAATAATTTCCTTGAGGGCACTATATCCAACAATCTCCCACTTGCACTTGAGGCTAATTATTGCGGTATCGCATATCCACGGCTCGTGTGCTTCCAAATACCCAACTTCTTTACTAATCAGTTTCACAAACTATGTTTTTGAAACTTAATGTGTTCGAGAAATAGCCTCAGTGAGTGGATTCGCTACAATGTTATAACTTCATCACTCTATATATCAACTTTGTGGAGATCAACAATCTCCCAAACTGAGCGATACCTCGTCTCAAGAATTTTTCTGGAAACTTGATGGGACCGAGTTTATAAATGAACAACTCCATCCAACAAAATTCTTGGGTTGTATCCTCTATTGAGTTATAACCAACATCTTGCACCATGATTACCTAGGTATCCATATTGGAACACTATCCAATATACTGATCCTCAGAAGAGGCTAAACTCAAAATCCGGATAGCATCTCTGTCATCCAGGTCACTTTGGAAGCCTTAACGATAACCGCCTTCCAGAGGAGGCTACTGTTACCTTATATCAAGAATATCCACTTATGTTCTTTACTACTTCCCAATGTTTCTCCAGGATTGGATTAATATCTTCTTGCTACAGCAAGTATATAAGAAATATCTGGTGTTGTACAAGACATTGCATGATTGACTAAATTGCCTAAGCAAATGATATGTCATTCATGCCAGTTCCTCTCCTCATCAATCTAGAAGACACCCCTTTTAGAGAAGGTGACTCCATCACCTGCGGGTATACCACCACGCTAGGAGTCGTCCATTCTAAAATACTTTTAGAATGTTGTCCAAGTACCTGATTGAGAAACTTCCCAAATCTAGATCTGAAACCAGAATCCCTGATACATTATCTATCTGGTTTTTGTACAAGACATTGCATGATTGACTCAATTGCCTAAGCAAATGATATATCGTTCATGTCAGTCCCTCTCTTCATCAGTCTAGAAGACATCTTTTTAAAGAGGATGACTCCATCACCTGCGGGTACACCACCACGCCAGGAGTCGTCCATTCTAAAATACTTTTAGAATGATGTCTAATTACCTGATTGGGGAACTTCCCAAATCTAGATCTAGTCACCATAATTCCTGATATATTATCCACATCCAACGTAGAGAAAACATTATGTGACAACCAAAGTTTGATCGATTATAGTATAGGAACATTACTTCCTATCTGGAGTATGTCATCCAAATCCCAGACAGTACTCCCTACATCCTTTTTACTAGGTTCATCTTTTTTTTTGATTAAGTCAATCACCTTGACTATCACATCAAAATAGATGATCCATCTCCGCTATCCATACTTCAGTTTACGAATAGACATAAGCAACTTGCACATCTTCCGCTGCTCCCACTGACTACGATAACCCTCTGGCAAAGTCATATACATATACACTTCCAAATTCCATTTGGAAAGACGTTATAGTCATCCACCTTCCAGATATCATAGCCATGAACTCCATCAGCGTCAAATCATATCCATATGGACTTCAGCGTAGACACTGAATTAAAAGTCACATCACAATCCACAATGGATATTTGATGAAAACTCTTTACAACAAGTTTAGCCTTATTGGATTAGTACTTTTCCACCTACACAGATCCCGAAAGATCTACTTGCTCCTAATGGGTTTTACTCCTTCAGGAGCACCCAACAAAGTCTAAAATCCATGATTTGCTGAAGTGCGTGGAGTCCATCTTGGGTATGAAATACCTGGTCACCTAGAAGTTACCACTTCCTATGACCTACTCATAACAAGTAGAGGGAATAGCGGTGTCAAGTCATATCCGTATGGACTTCAGCATAGACACTGAAATAAAAGTCTCATCATAATCCACAACGGGTATTTGATGAAAACTCTTTACAAAAAGTCTAGCCTTATTAGGTTAGTACCTTTCCACCTGCACAGATCTCGAAAGATCTACTTGCTCCTAATAGGTTTTACCCCTTCAGGAGCACCCAGTAAAGTCCAAAATCTATGATTTGCTGAAGTGCGTGGAGTCCATCTTGAGAATAAAATATCTGGTCACCTGGAAGATACCACTTCCTATGACCTGCTGACAACTAGTAAGACCATCATCACCATGATGCTGACCTCCCTGTCACCTGTCTACGAGAAAACCGAAGTATTTCTCGGGTGTCTGAGGTCACCTACTAAAATCTGCGGAGTGGCTAATGGTTTGTCAAGTCCAATTGAATCCTTATGTTCTACTAAATTTTCGGTAACCGATTGTGGTTCTGGAATCACTTCCAATTCTACCATACTCCCACTAGTTTCTTTTGCAAAAAGATTCCTTTTATAAAATGATAGCGAATCAAGAACAATGTAACTATTGATCTTGAAAATGGTAGAAAACAAAATTCTAGAAAATGCTTGGGATAATCCACAAACAGCCATTACCGAAGCGTGCCTTGAGTTTGTCCAAATTCTGCTTTTAAACAGAAACCAGATAACTCCATATCTTGACAACCTCAAGATATATAACCATTCTATGTCCATATAGAATCAAGGCACTAATTTAGGTGGAACCAAATTCAAAAGTCATGCAGCTGTTTTCAGTGCATATCACCTAATGGAAAAAGTCCAATAGAGCATTACTCATCATAGAGCACACCCACGGATGAGTAACCTGCGAGAGAATCAAGTTCTCAATATTACTATGATGGGATACCTATCATAAGTATCTACATCTTCGATCACCTCGAAGAATCCTGATACTTTCAACATATGGTTCTCTACTTTATTCGTATACCTATAAATTTCTCAAAATCTTTGGCCTTACATTACTACGAATGCGTGTCTAAAACTAAAGAACTTATAGGTAAACCTGAATGAAATAAGAGTACCAAACCCTTGTCCCGAAGGACACCAGACAACATACATTTCCATGTATAAGTCCAAAGAGTATACCAACTTAAATTCTATGTTTTGTAAATTGAAAACTGTATCATGGTTAAGAATGTCTTACACCGTTATTCAATGCACCTTACCTTGTCCTCAACTAATAAAGGTAAATGTTTATAACACAATTTTCAAAATATATATCTCACTTTATAAAATAAAGGTACAGATATTTCATTTTAAAATTTGGTGCATAACAACGGTTATTCGAAACCAAATATTTGTCGTTAAGCAAAACCAGGCGATTTAATCCAATATCACCAATTGCAACGAATTCCGATATTGAGGATCAAATTGCCCATTTCCCAATATACTACTCCTACTCATCATCTGTAACACCGTACAGATGTGAGATCCAAATCTCGTAAATACATACCATGGAATCAGAATTGATTGGGAAAACAGTTCTCTTTTACAAGTACACAAAAATACTGAAACATGAAAATGGTTCGTAGGGGGCGGTCAGGTATTCCTAGTAATATTTTTTCCATTATCAAGATTCATGACAGTAGTCGCAATTTCCTTTGCCCTCACTTCAATCCCTTTATATGTCTCTATATCTTACCTTCTGCACACCGTCCTTAAGCTAATTGATTTTCTTCCTTCCCTACCATTCGGCGCCAGCCTAAGGTTTGGAAGAAGACTATCCAATAAGCGTAATAGGTATACTCTCCTAATAAAAGGAGCTCTCGCAACCTGAGAGAAGGTAAAGGGAAGAGACAACCGAATAATCCTATTCAATTTCTCCAGAACCTGTGGCCATCCTCGACTGAAGTAACTTCTTCGAGTTCGTATGTAACTATACGATGGCTGTTCCAAGTGATATGGATCATCGTAGTGATACGAAGTGTTCTGAAGAAATGCAAAGGGTAAAGCAGGAGTGGCAGGGATATGTGCGACTTTGTCGTGAATCATGACAATCCGAAGCCCAAGGGTTTAAGAAGGTTCGGTTAACTTGGTTCATGAGTAAGTCATGGGCCGCTGTACCAGAGAAAGAGAGAAAAACACTCAGTATGCACTCTATCAAGATCAGATTGGTTATCACTTTATCTGATCAGGATGGATCCCACTGTTTCCTCAAATTCTCCTTCAAAGCTTAAAAGGAGAACTAGTCGGGATCATTTACACTTTACAAGTTCGCTAACCGTTCAGCCGGGCCAGTGTTGGTACTCCAAGGGAGGTCCCCCGTGCTTTCGTACGGACCTAATTAATAACCTCATTTTCGCAGAGGCGTAACCTCGTCAACACTTTCTAGACACCTAATAAGTTAGCTAATTATGAAGTGAAAAAATCTCTCGAGGAGTAATACATACTCATCAGTGGAAATCAGGACCCAACTATAATCATGTGATAACCTGATGAAATCGACTCAAGTTACCACACTCCAGAAGGTATGCGCATGCCTGGCAAGTTTCACGTATATTTGAAACTCCTGATATAGTTTTTTCCCCTAGAATCCCAGTGACCTTGACAAGGTCAACAAGTCAAAGGGTCCTAGTCAAGTTCAACCCGTCATTATCCTGATTGCGTTAGACCCACCCGCACAGACCCTTGACAAGGTCAATAAGGTCTTATGACTGTCCTAACAAATCCACATATCCTTGCGACAAAAAAGTATTACAGAGCTACCGCACACTACGTCTCGGCGAATGGTAATGACAAACGTAGCATGAATACTAAGCAACACTAATCTGAAAATAACGAAGGGCTACGGCTGGTTTTTGGCGAAAAACCTTTAACGTAATGAACTTGATACCATTGAAGGAACTCGAGTGGCTTTGAAATGGAGTGGTTTAAGCTTCGATTTTTAAAACTAGTGGCATAAACCTTTGCTTAAGAGCGAACTCTAAGTGAAGGGATCAAGGCTCTTCCCTCATAGAATGAGGTGCGGGATATTCCTAATCGAATACCTCTATGCAAAGCAAAAGAATAAGACTATGAGTTTTGAAGAAAACCGAGTAGTTTTAAAATTGGTTCCGACAATATCATTTAGGTTTCTGTTTCCTTGCATTATTCATATAATGCGTTCCCATCATTCTGAGTTTCCAAGCCACAAAAGAAACAACCAAAATAACATGCTATTTATATGCCATCCGCATTCGCCATGTGGCCCCGTCATGCACCGTTAGGTTACTTAACTAACAGCATAATGGGGGCAGGACTAGCGCGGATGCAAAACATATAGAAGCATCTACTAAATATATAATATATATATCAATATCCCAGGCAGATAAAAATCATCACAAGCATGCGAACAACAATATAGAATAGCGGATAATCAAGGAGCCTCATGTTTCATTTGAGCCATAAATGTGACGCGACGTTCTCCGATCGTATGGATAGCCAGTGCAATGAAGAACCTAGACCCTTACGAGTGCGGCAACTTACCCGTCAATCCCAAAAGTGAAGCAACCCCAATCAACAAAGTGAATGGGTCACCCAGCACTTCACGGAATCCGGTAACTTGAGCACTCCTCCGTGGGTCAACCTATACCCCCTGCGAGTGTGGCGAATAGCCTGCCAATTATAGAGTAAGGCCCCCCGGTCTCAATGCCATGAGATGCGGTCCCATTGCCCTATAGAACCCAGCTATTCGAGCACTCCTCCGCGGGGTAATACTGGTATAGAAAAGAAAATATATATACAACGGTGATATCGACCTCAACCCGGTCGTGCCCTAATTAAAGAATATAGAAACTGGCAGAAACGGCAATCCACATGTCGGACGCACGCCCCACAACAATGAATATACAAATGAATCTGAACTGTACATCTAACATCGCATACAAGGCTATCCAACATGACAATCCATCCATAACATCATTGCAACACAGAACATCAACGTGAATATCATGTTCGTAAACCCGTCAGATTGTATATATAGAAACCAGTCGGATTGTGCCGCGCTATGATATTCACGGTCGCAGAAAGTAACAAATGCGCTAAAAGCCACGAATTCAAAATTTTGATCGATTAAAACTTTCCACATTGGCCCCAAGCACAAACCAGTACACAAACAAATCTGGGTCAAAACCAAATATCCCAAAAATCACATTTCCATAACCTAGAGCACCAGAAAAGATTTGGGGCACAATGGCCCAAATTAGACCACGGAACTACGGCCAAATGGCATGTTTGGTGGCGGTTCCGCAGCCAAATTACGGACACATGTGCCCAAATTTTTTTCTGATTTCTAGTTTTGCCTGCACATAATTTTAATGCAACAAGAACAATTTTTTTGAACAACTTTAAAATTCGAACAGCGGGCATGGATTTGGGAATGCAATTCGAAAAAATCCGTCGATCGAAACTCTAAATAAGTGCAAACTAAATAGTTAAGGTTTATGGAGTGGCTCTGATACCATATTGGGTTTCGGTGCCCGCACCACGGAAACCGCGGCCGAGATGGAAGCGAAAACAAAAATTTTACGCGAGCACCAAACACCCATAACCCAGGAAACAGTCCAAAAACCTATATTAGCTAACTATAAATACAAGGGTTGAGAAACTACAACCGTTGTCGCGTGTCCACCCAATTGTGGAAGACCCTTCCAAGCTCGCAGCCGTCAGGATCGCGCTTGAAGATCGACCACCCTCGTCGAAGACGATCCGCCTGAGGGAAACCGTAGGAGGCTCTAATCGATGATCCAAACTTGCTAGGTGTGGATGGTCAGTGATGTAGGAATATATGACTAAACTTTTTCTCTCTTTTTCTCAACCTCAAGTGAGGAAGAGGAAGAAGAAGGAGAAGAGGTGAGGATGATGGTTGCTGACTCTTACAACCATGGAGCATGAAGCATGAAGGATGAAAAATGATCAAATCCCAAATGAAAAGAGAATGGCTACATAAATAACAACCTTGATGCAATAGTGCACCAATAAATGCACATCACAATCCAATCCATTCCTCTATACAATCATAAGCATGCTTCATTCCACCTCATTTCCATTTATTTTTCTAAAAAGAAAAAAATATGAGGTGTTCCTCTTCTAGAAGTACTCCCGTATAAATACAAAATACTTCACCTGGTATACGTATCGCTACATATACACGTATCCGTATAAAAAAATACGGATAGCACCAAAGAGAGAAAATGAATAGTGAACAATAATACTAAAAAATATGTATCAAAATACATACATAAATTATTAAATTAAAACCTGATTTAATAATCTGGCTTAATCATAAGCCAGCTAGTATTATCAACTGTCCGATTAAAGTCCGTGTATCCTGTACACGTATTTAATCGGAACCCTGCACGTACCAATGTACGGATCCTACATCTATCACCTGGACTAGGAAAACCCTTTGTATGGGACTCTAAAGGCTCGACAATACATTGGCAATTGGTTTAACCACAAGCATGTCAGCGGCACTAGCTTTACGTAATGGCTACCCAGGTACTTGCCGAAAGGGGGGTCGACAATCAAATATGTCCTTACCCTACTAACTTGAATGTGACAATCTTCGTACAGTCTGGTCTCTTCGTCAAAGAATATCACATATCGGGTCTAGGGGGTGGATAACGTTAGACCCCTACTAACCCGATAAGTCGAGTTTGAGTCAAGCTCATCACCAATAGAAATACTACTGATCAACTATCAGTAAATCTCATCCACCGTGACCACGGATTTCTAGTGATAGCCAACTGAACACAGCACGACATCGACTCCTGATACCAGAAAAGACGAATCCCTGACAGTCAACCACTGCCTCCATGTGGCTCGGGACTGTACCCAACTAAAACCTATTTGCATGACTCCTTTGAGCCGTGGTTGGGTAGTAATCAAAGTACAGTAGGAACTCACACGAGACAAATGACGACTTCAGGTTAAAGGACTAACCTTTACTCATGCCAGCTGAGAACATCCATCTGACGATAGATATAATACCATCTAGAAGTTCTCGCCGAGTCCGTCCGGTGTACTCACCTCTAGTGAGCACCTGTATACTATCTTAGGTGACACAACACTATGTGCGTTGCACGTAGCGCACATGGTGCTTGCGCATATGCGCGTCATGGGGGGCAGCTAAGGCCCTAACTTGGAGAACTAAGCTCATTTAAGGATTGAATCCTCTCACGTGGTTTGCACGTGGCTGGCGCACATGGTTTGCACGTGGCGGGCGCATGTGCGTTGCATGTGGTGCGCACATGTGCTTGCGCATATGTGCATTATTGGAGGGGCAACTAAGGCCCTAACTTGGAGAACTAAGCTCTTATGGAGAACTAAGCTCCTTTGAGTATTGAATCTTCGCACGTGGTGTGCACGTGGCGGGCGCACGTGCGTTGCAAGTGGTGCTAACGTAATAGGCGTGCGTGTGTTGCACGTAGCGCACATGGCGCTTGCGCATATGCGTATTATGGGGGCAGCTAAGGCCTTAACTTGGAGAACTAAGCTCCTTTGAGGATTGAATCCTATTTTTTCTAAAAGGTATCATCTTTTATTTATAGAGGAGTGGTAGAGAAGAGATCTCTTTTTTTCCCGATGTGTGACCAAAATTGTATACTCTATATGGTAGAGCATTACTTAGACTATATGTGCATAGCACATTTACTCATAACTTTTGATTCCGGAAGAGTTATGAGGCCCATAATATATCAAATCGAAGGACTTTTCGAGAAGCTTTTGATGACATCAGAATTTACCTTATTCTCATTCGAGAATTTGGAAAAATACAGCCCGGAAAATACTGGTTTGCATTTTCTTAAGCGAATTGCTGTCGTTTGATACCTTGGGCTCTTTTGCACAAAAAATTTTCGCGAGAACAAATGCCCCCACTACTTTGTCCACATAGCTAATCACGTAGGTTAAGTAGTGCAAAGTTATGCATCACCGTAGAATTGATGGCTCAAGAGACAGGTTTAGGTCCTCGTCGCCTAAGACTTTTTCATCCTAATGAGCCATAAGGGTCTCAAGAAGGTTTTTCTCCTTATGAGTCATGAGGATCTCATAGGTGCGTATTCTCTCTAGAAATCATGTGTATTCTTAAGTTTCTTTCACTTTCGTGAGTCATGAAGATCTCTCCTAAGTATTTTCTCCTTACGAGTCGAGGGGACCCGCAAGTGGCTTCTTCACTTTATTGGCGAATGTGGCCCGTAGATATTGTACAACAGTCAGTTTGGACCTTCTTGTAGGACAACGATGGATTAGGAAATAGGTTTAGATCTGTCACTTAAGACTCTTCAACTTTATGAGCCGTGAGGGTCTCATATAAATGTTTCTCCCTACGAGTCGAGAGGATCTTGTAGGTGTATTTTCTCCTTAGAAGTCGTGAGGACTCCTAAGTGCTTTTTCTCTTGAGAGTCATAAGGATCTCACAAGAGAATTTTCCCCTTACGAGTTGAGAGGACTCGTAAGTGGTTTCTCCTCCTCATCGGTATGCGACTTTGGAGAATGTGGCCCGTGGATAGTGTACAAGAGTCAATTTGGACCTACTTGTAGGGCAGCGATGGCTTAGGAAACAGATTTAGATCTTTCGCCTAAGGCTTTTCAACTTTATGAGCCGTGAGGGTCTCATAAAGATATTTCTCCCTACGAATCAAGAGGATCTCGTAGGTGTATTTTCTCCTTAGAAGTCGTGAAGACTCCTAAGTGCTTTTTCTCTTGAGAGTCGTAAGGATCTCACAAGGGAATTTTCCCCTTACGAGTCAAGAGGACTCGTAAGTGGTTTCTCCTCCTCATCGATATGCAACTTTGGAGAATGTAACCCGTGGATAGTGTACAATAGTCAATTTGGACCTACTTGTAAGGCCACGGTGCTTAGAAAATAGGTTGATATCCCCATCGCCTAAGGCTTTTCACCTTCGTGAGCCATGAGGGTTTCATAAAGATGTTTTTCTCTACAAGTCGAGAGGATCTCGCAGGTGTATCCTAATGTGAAGTATTGATAACCCCCATTCTTTTACGATAGAGGTCTATTAGGTATGTGGTACTAGGGTTTTAGTCCGTGGTACCGTCGCGTTGGCTGATGTATTCCTCGATATGCAGTCTTCAAGCTGTTGTTCGAGTATCCCCACGACTGTCGTGTCTCTGATCCCTTCGGCGGCTGGACAAGACGTCTTCAAGTAATCTCTTTGGTTATATTACCGTCAGAAGAGCAAGCGTTAGGAATTTGCCATGACGCTTTTTACTTGAGGTTAAGCTTAATTTGGAGCCACGATGAGTCATAACCACACCCTTCTGGGGTGGGATGATCTCCAATGGTCTTTTGGGCTCTATATGAGTTGATGTCAAGACCCGAAACTAGGAATATGCCGTCACTTTGTTTTTTGCTTTGACGATGTCACGCCGATTCTTTTGCTGAAATAGGGTAGACATCTTTAGGACCTCTATGCTGTATGTATTGCAATTGAAGTCCGGAGCTAAGAATATGGCATTGCTCCAATTTCATTTGATAGCTGTGTCCGCATCCTGCTGAAATGAAGGGGAACGCCGAGATAGTCTCTAGTTTGTATTTGAACCGTCAATACTTGTAGCTAGGATTTTGCCATGGCTCTATTTTTGCTTTGACCATTGGGTGTTTTGTTGGCGTTGTGTCTGCATCCCGCGGGAATGAGGAGAACGTCGGGGTGATCTTTACGCTTTAGATGTTGCTTTAAGATCTGAAGCTAGAATTTTGCCATCACTTCACATTTATTTGATTGGTGTGTCTGCCCCTGCTGGAATGAAGGGGGACACAGGGATAGTCTCGAGATGGTATATGTACCGTCAAGACTTGGAGCTAGGATTTTGCCATGACTCTATTTTTGCTTTGACCCGTGGGTCTTTTATTGACGTTGCGTCTGCATCCTACTAGAATGAGGAGAACGTCGGGGTGATCTCTAGTCTTTAGATGTTGCCATTAAGATCTGAAGCTAGGATTTTGCCGTCACTCCACATTTATTTGATTGGTGTGTCTTCCCTTGCAGGAATGAGAGTGGACACAGGGATAGTCTCGAGATTGTATATACCGTCAAGACTGGGAGCTAGTATTTTGCCATGGCTCTATTTTTGCTTTAACCCTTGGGTATTTCGTTGACGTTGCGTCTGCATCCTGCTGGAATGAGGAGAACTTCGGGGTGATCTCTATGCTTTAAATGTAGCCATCAAGATCTGGAGCTTGGAATATGGCATTGCTCTACTTATATTTGGCCCTTGGGTCCTTGTTGACGTTGCATCTGCACCGAGAATGAACGTCGAGCTGAAGCTGGGATTTTACCATTACTCCTTTTTTATTTAGCTTCTTGGAGCTTTGTTGACGTCACGTCTGCACCCTGATGGAATGAGAAGAACGTCGAGTTGGTCTCTAGGTTGTATATGAACCGTCAAGATCTGGCTCTCCCTTTGACGGAGCCTGGTGGGAAAATATGGTTCTCTTTCTTTCATTTGTGCCCATGGATTTGAAGGGTTACACTAGTGCCCCGGCCAACTTCCGTGGCCAAATGCGGAACAAAAATTTTATAGCGAAACAAAACTTGGCGCTAGAATAACACTAAACCCGGATCTTTACCATAAACCTAACTAGCAAATGAAGGTTCTATCTACTATGATAGAATGCATACCTAAAGAAAACAAGTCCTTCGGGTCTTCGATCCTCTCCTTAAGCTCCTCGATGGATGTATGCTTGAACTTCGGCCTCCTTGTGTCAACGATGATCCACCTCGAGAGATCCAACGTAGAGCTTAACCTCCAAGATGAGGCAACTAGAACACTTGGGTTGCTAGACTAAGTGATCTAGAGTGAGTAGAGAGTGGTTTTGGTGGCTTGGTCTCAATGGCCCTTGATTTTCAACTCATGAAACACTTGGGCTTGAGAGAGAGGAAGAAGGAGAGAGAGCTATGAGAAAAAGTGTCCCTTGATCAAAATGAAGAGTGAGCTCTTATATGAGGTAAAAGAATAATAATTTTAATTAGGATAATTTTGATGGTTCATTTGATTTGACCATTATCATGTTACAATTAATGCTAAGCAAAATATCCCATGCTCAACAAAAATATCTAAGTCAACTATGGTCAACAAGTCAAATGGTCAAACCAATTAACCATGACACAATTCACACTAATAAAATTAGTAAACAATTTCCTCCATATCATTATGGTTTTAATCAAGTCAATGGTCAAAACCCTAATGAGGTGTCTCCTTCTCTGCCTCTGTCAACTGTATATACATACCCGCATCCGTGTTCCGAGGAACACGAATAAAATGAGACTGAACCAATCCAAAATCAAATACTAGGATCCGGCTTAAACCAAATCCCGCTAGTATCAACTGCCCTAACACCAAACACGCACAAGTGCGCGTATGTGAACGAACCCTGCCGTAAAACCATACGATCTCTACTCGTTTCGCCCGAAGCTGGGAAACCCTCTGTGTGGGACTCTAAAGATTCGACAGTACTCTGGCAGTGGGTTTAACTACAAGCATGTCAGCGGCACTAGCTGTACGTAACGCCTACCCAGGTACTTGTCGAAAAGGAAGGCCGACGAGCAAACTCGTCCGAACTCCTACTGAGCCCATCCGTGAAAATATCTGTACAGTCCGGTCTCTTCGTCAAAAATTATCGCATACCGGGTCTAGGGGTGGGTGAACGTCAGACCCTAATAACCTGATAAGTCGTGCCGATGTGGTTCACGACCAATCCGGGAAACTACTGATCAACCTATCAGTAAATCCCAACTGCCTTGGCCAAGGTCTTATGGTCCTGACCAATCGATCACTATACGATATCATCTCCCAATACCAGGATAGAAGAATCCCCAACAATCGCTCACTGCCTCCATGTGGCTCGGGACTAAACCCAACCAAAACCTGTTTGCATGACTCAGTAGAGCCGTGGTAGGGTAGTGATCAAAGCTCAGTGGGAACTCACACGAGAAAAATGCCGATCTCAGGTCCAAAGACTAACCTTTACACATGTCACCTGAGAACTTCCATCTGACGATAGGTATAGTACCATCTGGAATTTCTCGGCGAGTCCGTCTAGTGTACTCACACCCAGTGAGCACCTGTATACGATCTTGGATTCATCAGACCAATGGTTGTGGGACCAACCATCCCCCGATGGGGCTAGAAACGTATACACTAGTCTACTTTGGAGTATCAATGCCCAGTCTCAATACTCACGCGACTAGGGACCATTTAAGGATGTGCTTATGGACTACCCTGCTCCCATAAGTGTGATCACCATCACAACGCAGGTAGTCAAGCAAGATCCTACGGGCTTTATCAACATGTAACCGCAATATGTAATAACGAGTATGACAAATGCCATGTTAAGATAAAGACAAACCATAATAATATACTACCGTATCGAATCTTTATCAATATGTGCAAACTAGATATAAAAACAATAGAAATAAATACACATATCCTGACAAAGACAAGTCAAATAATATACTATAAAACTGAGCAAGATTGTCCTGTACATACATATTCCTAGCATCCATATGTATACATATACAATACTGGCCTCTAGGGCATATATATCCAACAATCTCCCACTTGCACTAAAGTCCAGTGATTGGCGTACCGAATACCCAACGTCTGCACTAGGGCCAGGTACTGGCATACCGCATACCCAACATCTCAAAGAGTCGCTCGAACTGTGCTTGAGGGAGGGCCTTTGTAAATGGATCCGCCGTGTTCTTTTTCGTATCCACTCTCCGGACCTCGATCTCCTGGCGATCTACGATCTCCCTGATTAGGTGATACCGCCTTAAGATGTGCCTGGATTTCTGATGGCACCGTGGTTCCTTCGCTAAAGCTATAGCCCCATTGTTATCGCAATACAAAGGTATTGGGTCAATAATGGACGGAACTACCTGAAGTTCAGTTATGAACTTCTTCATCCAGACCGCTTCTTTTGCGGCATCGCTTGCAGCAATGTATTCAGCCTCCATCGTCGAGTCTGCGACGGTGTCCTATTTGGAACTCATCCAACACACCGCCCCTCCATTGAGGGTAAACACAAAACCCAAGACAGACTTATTGTCATCCTTGTCACTCTGGAAGCTTGAGTCGGTAAAGGACTCGACCCTGAGGTCTCCATTACCGTAAACCAGGAACATCTCCTTAGTCCTTCTCAAGTACTTGAGAATGTTCTTTACTGCTGTCCAGTGGCTCTCGCCTGGGTCTGACTGATACCGGCTCACCACGCTTAGCGCGTAAGCTACATCTGGTCTTGTACATAGCATTGCATATATTATAGATCCTACCGTCGAAGCGTAGGGTATAGTGCTCATGCGAACCCTCTCCTCGTCAGTCTTGGGAGACATCTCCTTGGAGAGGGTGATTCCATGCAATGCGGGTATGTTACCGTGCTTGGAATCTTCCATTCTAAATCTCTTTAGTACAGTTTCTATGTACCTGGACTGCGAAAGTCCCAATAATCTCTTAGATCTATCCCTGTAGATCTTGATCCCTAGAATGTACGAGGCATCACTTAGGTCATTCATGGAGAACCATTGTGACAAGAACAGCTTGACCGATTGTAGCATAGGAATGTCATTTCCTATCAAAAGAATGTCGTACACGTACAAGACTAGGAATACGACAGTTCATCCTACAATCTTCTTATATATACATGGCTCATCTTCGTTCTTGATGAAGTCAAATTCCTTTACTGTTTCATCAAAACAGATGTTCCAGCTTCGCGATGCCTGCTTTAATCCATAAATGGATTTGAGAAACTTGCACACATTCCCGCTACTCCCACTGTCTACAAAACCTTCTGGTTGATCCACATAAACGCACTCCTCCAAACTACCGTTTAGAAAAGTCGTCTTTACGTCCATCTGCCAGATCTCATAGTCATGGAAGGCAGCAATAGCAAGTAGGATCCGAATGGATTTCAGCATAGCCTCTGGAGAAAAAGTTTCGTCATAGTCCACACCAGGTCTTTGACGAAAATCTTTTGCAACGAGTCTATCCTTATAGGTTTCCACCTGCCCATCTACTCCAAGTTTCCTTTTGTAGATCCATTTGCATCCAACGGGTTTTACCCCAGGTGGAGCAATATCCAAGGTCCACACTTTATTGGTGTACATGGACTCCATTTCGGATCGCATAGCATCCAGCCACTTATCAGAGTCCCTACTGATAATGGCCTGCCTGAAACTGGTAGGGTCATCTTCTTCTAAGATGCAATCCTCTCGATCCCCGTCTATGAGAAAACCGTAGTATCTCTCGGGCGGATGAGAAATCCTACCAGATCTGCGGAGTGGCTGAGGTTCGTCTGGGATTACTGAATCTAGTGGTTCCTCCAAATCTTCAGTTACATTTTGTGGTTCATGGATTTCTCCCAGTTCTACCGTACTCCTATTAGTTTCTGTTGCAAGAAACTCCCTTTCTAAAAAGGTAGCATGGCGAGATACAAACACCTTCTGTTCCTCATTGTGGTAGAACAGATATCCAAGTGAATCCTTAGGATATCCCACAAATTTACATAGAACTGAACGTGCCTGAAGCTTGTACAGTTTCTGCGTTTTCACATAGGCTGGACAACCCCATATCTTAATAAATTTAAGACATGGTTTCTTACTACATATTTCATACGGAGTTTTAGGCACATATTTGGACGGAACTTGATTCAAAAGGTATGCTGCTGTCTGAAGCGCATGTCCCAAGAATGAAAGAGGCAACTCAGCGTTACTCATCATGGAGTGAACCATATCCAATAGGGTACGATTCCTCCGCTCCGATGCACCGTTGTGCTGTGGTGTGTAAGGAGGAGTAAGTTGAGAGAGAATTCAATTCTCTTTTAAGTAATCTAGGAATTCTGTGCTTAAGTACTCCCCTCCCCTATCAGACCGGAGGATCTTGATACTTTTGCCAGTCTGGTTCTCCACTTCGTTTCTGAATTCTTTGAATTTCTCAAAAGCTTCAGATTTGTGTTTCATAAGATACAAATATCTGAATCTAGAGAGATCGTCAGTGAATGTGATGAAGTACGAGAACCCACCCCTTGCATGTATAGACATCGGACCACACACATCACTATGTATGAGTCCCAAGAGCTCTTCTGCTCTTTCTCCATGTCCGGTGAACGGAGATTTGGTCATCTTTCATTTGAGACAAGACTGACAAGTTTCATAAGATGAAAATTCGAACGTATTCAAGAGTCCATCTTTATGCAACTTACTTAGTCTTTTCTCTCCGATATGACCAAGTCTACAATGCCACAAGTAGGATTCGTTCGTATCTAAACTCTTCCACTTGCGTGTGTTTTGTATATTGAGAACTGTATTCTGATTTAGAACATAGATACCATTACACAGTATACCTTCTGCAACCAATACCTTATCAAGGTAAATGTTCATGATAATTCTATCAAGAACAAAATTATATCCATCTTTATCAAGTAAAGAAACTGATATGATGTTGCAAACCATGGAAAGTACATAGTAGCAATTGTTCAAAATCATAGCATTGTCATTTGGCAACACTAGGTGATATTCACCGACGGCTGTAGCATTAACTTGTGCTTCGTTCCCTACTCTGAAGGACATATCACCAGGTCCAACTATCCTACTTTTTCTCAGTCCCTGCAACAAATTACAGATATGAGATCCTGATCCGGTATCTAGTACCCAGGAGGTAGGACTAACCGAAAAGTGTTGGGGTAAAAATTTACATCCCCGTTGACCGAGTCAAAGTCAAGGTCAACCCCAAGCCAGGTGGGCCCAAGCCCAGGTCAAGCGGGCCCATGCCCAAGTCGAGTCCGCGGCCAGCCTCGTAAAATGCTAAAATATAGATCATGTAATAAATATTTTTCATGTAATTTTTTATACATGAATGTATGCAAAATGGGCATAAAGCCAAATTTTTGTAAGCCCATGGCTTATGTGCAAAAATGAAATGGCACATGAGTCATGGGATAGGCAAAAATGCCATTTTTGTAATGCCCAAGGGGCTATATGTAAATATGTAAGCCTATATAAGGCAAAATGATGATAAATAAAAAATACTTTTCATTCTCTCCACAAAAATTTGAGATCTGAGATCTTTTGTGCCTCCTGCTCCTTCTCCAAGGTTCTAAACCTTCTCATTTCTTTTGAATTAAATCAAGAGTTTTACTCTTTCTTTTCAAAAACTAAGAAGTCTTCCACCACAAAACCCACAAAGGGGAACTTGGATCTACCATTAGATCTCAGAAAGGAGAGATTTTTAGATCTCACATCTCTTGATCATCAAGATCCAGCCAACAGAGGAGGAAGAGGAAGAATCCCTTTCATCAACCAAAACATTTTAGGAGTTTAACTCCATATATTTACATATATATATATATATATATATATATATATAATAAATATTTCCTTTCTGAAGCATAGCTTCTGGTTCTGGGACTAAAAGTCCCTTTGTCTCGCCAGCGCCGAGCACTCGAGCGCAAAACGCCAACGTGCCGACACGTGGTGCGCTTGCGCTCAGGCGCACTGCGCTCGAGCGCAAAGCGCCCACATGCCGACACGTGGCATGCTGCGCTCAGGCGCACTGCGCTCGAGCGCAAAGCGCCTACATGCAGACACGTGGCGTGCTGCACTCAGGCGCACTGCGCTCGAGTGCAAACCGCCCACGTGCCGACACGTGGCGCGCTTGCGCTCAAGCGCAAAACGCCCACGTGCCGACATGTGGCGCGCTTGCGCCTGAGCGCACAGCACCTAAGCGCACAGCGCTCAAGACGCTGGCCCCACGCATTCTTTGGATGCCTTTTCCCCCTCTTTCTTTTATATATATACATATATACATATATATATATACACATATGTATACATATTTACACACACACATACTCCGCGACACTGTCCCTGCTAGAAAAAATTTCTAACGGGGCGCTGCCCCGCACCCCGCAAGGGGGCTGCTAGCGCCCTTGACCCCCATCCAGCTATCCGGGTAGCGGGACCCCCGTAAAAACTCTGCGTGGCTCCTGATATATCCAAACCCCCTTTCAAAACACAACACACGTACACTGCACATTGAGTTCGCATGATCATTTTAACCCGTTAATCGGAGGTTCCCTCGCCCTAAAGGTGAGGGGTAATTAACGGCAGCTTGGTCCGTGGCTGCCGGAGATTTGGATCCCCACAATCAATAAACCCCGGCCTACCCTAGGCAGGGGGAATCTGTAGTATACGCCTGACAAGCGCGCGCGTATTCCCATCTCAATGGGGTGATGAAAAACACCCTACAGATTCTGGCACGCCCGGTGGGACCAATCTCTCCTCCCATATTTCGGGTTAATCATTCATGCGAACTCAATCAATATACATACCTGTATTTATACTAAAAATAATGCTTTTTCATCCAGATTTTCAAGCAATCACCTTCCGACGATGTCTTCGATGATGAACTCAGCTCCCGTCTCCTACACGATGAGGATAGACTCTAGGACGGTCCTTCCGGCCAGTCTCGGGCGACAATGGGAGGAGCCGCTGCTACCATTCGGCTCTATTATGTTCATGCCAGTTGGTGCCATCCCAGCTCCTCAAGCCCCGGTGGCAGACAAACCGGTCTCGAAAGGCAGGAGACCAAATGTGGTGATCTCAAGGGCGCCCCAACCCAAACGCAAGTCGGTATCTGAACGACTTTCCTTGGCCCCAGCTGGGGGCAAGGCCATCAACACCAACAAAGCTACAACGCGTCCCGAGCAAGCTCCAGCAGCTCCCCTGACAAATGCTCGATCGGGTGTCTTCTCTAAGCTCCTCGCTGATCAACTCACAATGGCTTCCCGGGTAGCGGATGCCCGCCAAGCCTTCAAAATCGAGAAGCTGAGGGAGAAAAGGCTCAGATATAGAGCCAACAAAAGGGCTAGGGCTCCTGCCAGGCTGAACCTCATGAGGTTCGAAGAACAGGGTTACCTCGCCAAAGATGAGGAAATGGCTGGGTGTGTGGTCCACACTGTCTACACGGTGGGCACGTGCAGCAAGAGCAAGGACGGGGCTACCACATCTCAAACCCAATCTGGCTTGAATGTGGTGGCCGCTTCCCAAGAACAGCCGCCTCTGCTGGGTGATGAAAACCCTCTTGATGAGGACGATAGGTGGAAAGACCCTTCGGTCCATGAGGAGTCGGGCTCGGAAAGCGAAGAAGAGCCGACTTTCCGCCCCAAGACCTCGGAGCAAGAGCTGCTTCAAGAGCTCGGAAAGCAGCTCAGAAACAAAGACAAGGAGATGGACAAACTCCACTCCAAAATCGATGACTTGACGAATGTCGTGATGCAGCTCACGGCCCGACTTGCCTCTCAGCCGCCCAATCAAGCGGAGGGCTCTGCTCGTGAACCGGGAAATGGTGTCCCAAAGCAGCCGACGCCTATTCCCTCAAATCCAAAAGTGGGCGAGCTACATGAAAACCAGTCGCATCCTATCTCGGTGGCTACCGATGACAGTAGCCCGCTAACTCAAGATCAAATCATGGATTTGGTTGCCAGCAAAGTCAAAACATTGGTGGCCGAAGCCGAAGCGCAAAAAGATATCAGCAGTAGTGGGAGACCATATCCTGCTCAGTATGATCTGGTAGAATTTCCTAGCGGCTATGTCATCCCCAAATTCGGAAGATTCGATGGGACGGGAAATGCGAATCAGCATATCGCCCACTTCAAAGCCTCATGCGGGAATACTGGGGGCAATGATGCTCTTCTCCTCCCCAGTTCGTTAATAGCTTGACCGATGTTGCTTTCGACTGGTACGCGAGCATACCGGATGGCTCCGTCACAACTTTTGTCCAAATGGAGTCTCTGTTTCGGCAGAGGTTCATGAGCGTCAGCGATAAGATTACCATTACCGAGCTCGTAAGGACGAAGCCCAAGAGCGACGAAAGCAGCACGGATTTTATAACCCGATGGCGCAATCTCTCCGTTAAATGCGAACCGCCGATAGAGCAGGACCAATCTGTCAGTCTCCTCGTCGGAAATCTCAACAATTGGATGGCCCCGTTTTTATGCACCGCGGGTCTCAAAACATTCCAAGAGCTGACCAGGAAAGTCCAGATGCTGGAGCGCTCAAAACAGGAGTCCTCCTCGGATTCTCAAAATAACAATAGGTCCTGGAGAAACCGGAAGGACGATAATCGCAAAGGCGGAAACTCCGATGATTTTGAATCTTTCAACACTTCGGCTAACCGAAATAAGCAAGGGATGAGCGAACCTAGCGCCAACCAGCCTCGGAAGCCAATGTTCGGAGAGGGGGGAGAATCTCCACTGAAAGAGAAGTTGGATAAGGTCTATTCCTTCAGAAGGGACAAAATCCGTAAAATATTCAAAGACGCCCTGAAGAACGGTCTACAACTGCCAGAGTCAAAAAGACCGCAAGAAGCGAATAAAACCGACGACCCCAAATACTGCCCCTATCACAGAGTGATAGGTCATGCCATTGAGGACTGCTTCGTCTTCAAAGATTGGGTCGAAAAGAAATACAAGGCAGGAGAGATAGAACTGTCCAAAGGCGTGTTAACAAACAGTCAAACTGCAACCGCCAATTTCATACAAATGGAGACCGAAGTTCTTCGTGAAACCGATTCTCTCATACATCTGCCTTTCTCTGAAAACAGTCGACCACCACGTCATTAAACTGGGAACAGTCGACCTCTAAGTCGTTAAACTGGGAATATAAAAAATATACATATATGTATGTAAATAAACAAAAAAAAATGTGTAAATATAAAAAAATAAGGAAAAGCCGAAATGATGGGGCAACTCGCAATAAAAATCAGCGAGTAAAGATAAACATGAAAATAAAGACGAAATGATGGGGCAACCGCGAATAAATAGCCGAAATGATAGGGCAATCGCGACCTTCGCGATAAGAAAATATGAAATGATAGAGAAATCGCGGTAAAACAAAAACCAAAACAAAAAAAAAACAAAAAAACAAACAACGGAGAATGATGAGTCGCTCCTGGTACCATATTCCAGTGTAGCGATGCAGACGCCAACCAAAATCCGATTTCTCAAAATTCTCCCAGCCCTACGGTTGGTCCCCAAGTTGACTACCGTATACAATCCACGGGCTCAAATAATTCCCATCATACCTATGCCCCACCGCAATTACCAGTTACGCGCTGGTCTTCGCCTTTGGAATTATGCTCCATTGAGAAGACCCACTCATGTGTCCTCACGATACATGAGGAGAACAAACCTTTGTGGGATCCTTACGACTCATAAAGGAAAAACACACTTAGGAGTCCTCACGACTCCTAAGGAGAAAATACACCTGCGGGATCCTTACGACTCATAGGGAGAAAATGCTTTTATGGAACCCTCACGGCCCATAAAATTGAAAAGTCTTAGGTGATAGGGATCTAAACCTGTCTCTTAAGCCATCGCTTTCCAAATCCCATACCCCAATGGCGAATGATGAGTCGCTCCTGGTACCATATTCCAGTGCAGCGACGCAGACGCCAACCAAATTCCAAATCCCATACCCCAACGACGAATGATGAGTCGCTCCTGGTACCACATTCCAGTGCAGCGATGTAGACGCCAACAAAGTCCTCAAAGTTTTCCGGCCCTACGGTCTGGATCATACATCCTGCAAAACCGTATACAATCCACGGGCGTAAAACAATCCCGATCTCTCCACAAAAAAAAGAAAGAAAAAAGAACGATATGTCCACAAGCAAAATGGGCACGGATGAAAAGCCGAAAGGGCTCCGTGAGTAAAAATAGCAGGACTGCCGGCGAGTTTGTGAAAACCCGAAAGGGCGCAAACCCGTAAAAAAAAGAAATGAAATGCACTCGCAAAGTCCTCTCAACTTTGTGAGGAGAAAATTCCCGCGTGAGATCCTTACGACTCACAAAGGAGCAACACACTTGGGAGTCCCCACGACTCCCAAGGAGAAAATACACTTACGGGATCCTTACGACCCGTAGGGAGAAAATGCCTTGTGAGACCCTTACGGCTCACAAAATTGAAAAGTCTTAGGTGATAGGGACCTAAAACCTGTCTCCTAAGCCATCGTTTCCTAATAAGCAAACGCAAATGATGATTCGCTCCTGGTACCATATTCCAGTGTAGCGATGATGATGCCAAACCAAAAAAAACCAATTCCCAAATCCTCTCATGACAAATGATGATTCGCTCTCGGTACCATATTCCAGTGTAGCGATGCTGATGTCAACCCAAATCAAATCAAACCAACAACCTCTACGGCGGAATCATGCTCTGTCCCAGACTTTACCCTGTGTCGAAATGATGCTTCGCCTCGGTGTATCTGCCTTCCCTGTCGGAATTATGCGTCGGCTCGGAATCAACCAACGACCTCCTCGTCGGAATTATGCTCCGCCTCGAAATAAAGTCACGACCTCCTCGTCGGAATTATGCTCCGCCTCGAAATCAAGTCTACCAGCAAGCTATGTGTCTGAATTATGCTTCGTCTCAGAATGCACCCCGTGTCGAAATGATGCTTCGCCTCGGTGTACCTGCCTTCCCCGTCGGAATTATGCTACGCCTCGAAATCAAGTCAACGAGCAAGCTCTGCGTCAGAATTATGCTTCGTCTCAGAATGCACCCCGTGTCGAAATGATGCTTCGCCTCGGTGTACCTGCCTTCCCTGTCGAAATTATGTTTCGTCTCGGAATCAAGTCAGCCAACAAGCTCTGTGCCGGCATCATGATCCGTCTTAGAATATACCCCGTGTCGAAATCAATGCTTCGCCTCGGAATATTTTCCTTCCTTGTCGGAATTATACTTCGCCTAGGAATCTACCTCTGCATCGAAATCATGCTTCGGTAAAAATGTCTGTTGTTCTTCGGAATGATGCTCCGATCCCTGGAATCATGCTCCACCCTTCGGAACGATGCTCCGAATCCTGGAATCATGCTCCGCTCTTCGGAAAGATGCTCCGATCTCTGGAATTATGCTCCGCCCGTCGGAACGATGCTCTGATCTCTGGAATTATGCTCCGGACTTCGGAACGATGCTCCGAATCCTGGAATCATGCTCCGCTCTTCGGAAAGATGTTCCGAACTCTGGAATCATGCTCCACCCTTCGGAATGATGCTCAGAATCCTGGAATTATGCTCCGCTCTTCGGAAAGATGCTCCGAACCCTGGAATTATGCTCCGATCATCGGAATGATGCTCCGATCATCGGAATGATGCTCTGATCTCTGGAATTATGCTCCGCCCATCGGAACGATGCTCTGATCTCTGGAATTATGCTCTGATCATCGGAATGATGCTCCAATCTCTGGAATTATGCTTCGCCCTTCGGAACGATGCTCCGATCTCTGGAATTATGCTCTGATCCCTGGAATCATGCTCCGATCCCTGGAATCATGCTCCGCCCTTCGGAATGATGCTCTGAATCCTGGAATCATGCTCCGATCATCGGAATGATGCTCCGATCCCTGGAATTATGCTCCGCCCATCGGAACGATGCTCCGATCCCCTGGAATTATGCTCCGCAAATCGGAATGATGCTCCGACCCTGGAATTATGCTCCTCACTTCGGAATGATGCTCTGACGTTGGAATTATGCTCCGCGAATCGGAATGATGCTCCGATCCTCGGGAATCATGCTCCCCGGGATGATGCTTCGCTTCCGGAATAATGTTCCACCTCGAAGTTCAGCTTCAAGATCCATCAATTTCATGCACACAACTCAAATGTGCGGTGTGCATTTATTGATGGGGGGCACTTTGTTAGGGTAAAAATTTACACCCCCGTTGACCGAGTCAAAGTCAAGGTCAACCCCAAGCCAAGTGGGCCCAAGCCCAGGTCAAGCGGGCCCATGCCCAAGTCAAGTCCGCGGCCAGCCTCCTCCATGCTAAAATATAGATCATGTAATAAATAATTTTCATGTAATTTTTTATACATGAATGTATGCAAAATGGGCATAAAGCCAAATTTTTGTAAGCCTATGGCTTGTGTGCAAAAATGAAATGGCACATGAGCCATGGGATAGGCAAAAATGCCATTTTTGTAAAGCCCAAGGGACTATATGTAAATATGTAAGCCTATATAAGGCAAAATGATGATGAATAAAAAATACTTTTCATTCTCTCCACAAAAATTTGAGATCTGAGATCTTTTGTGCCTCCTGCTCCTTCTCCAAGGTTCTAAACCTTCTCATTTCTTTTGAATTAAATCAAGAGTTTTACTCTTTCTTTTCAAAAACTAAGAAGTCTTCCACCACAAAACCCACAAAGGGGAACTTGGATCTACCATTAGATCTCAGAAAGGAGAGATTTTTAGATCTCACATCTCTTGATCATCAAGATCCAGCCAACAGAGGAGGAAGAGGAAGAATCCCTTTCATCAACCAAAACATTTTAGGAGTTTAACTCCATATATTTACATAGATATATATATATTTATATATATATATATAATAAATATTTCCTTTCTGAAGCATAGCTTCTGGTTTTGGGACTAAAAGTCCCTTTGTCTCGCCAGCGCCGAGCGCTCGAGCGCAAAACGCCCACGTGCCGACACGTGGCGCGCTTGCGCTCAGGCGCACTGTGCTCGAGCGCAAAGCGCCCACGTGCCGACACGTGGCGCGCTTGCGCTCAGGCGCACTGCGCTCAAGCGCAAAGCGCCCACATGCCGACACGTGGTGTGCTGCGCTCAGGCGCACTACGCTCGAGCGCAAAGCGCCCACGTGCCGACACGTGGCGCGCTTGCGCTCAAGCGCAAAACGCCCACGTGGCGCGCTTGCGCCTGAGCGCACAGCACCTGAGCGCACAGCGCTCAAGGCGCTGGCCCCACGCATCCTTTGGATGCCTTTTCCCCCTCTTTCTTTTATATATATATATATATATATATATATATATATATATATATATATATATATACACATATATACACATATGTATACATATTTACACACACACATACTCCGCGACACTGTCCCTGCTAGAAAAAATTTCTAACGGGGCGCTGTCCCGCACCCCGCAAGGGGGCTGCTAGCCCCCTTGACCCCCAGCCCGCTATCCGGGTATCGGGACCCCCGTAAAAACTCTGCGTGGCTCCCGATATATCCAAACCCCCTTTCAAAACACAACACACGTACACTGCACATTGAGTTCGCATGACCATTTTAACCCGTTAATCGGAGGTTCCCTCGCCCCAAAGGTGAGGGGTAATTAACGGCAGCTTAGTCCGCGGCTGCCGGAGATTTGGATCCCCACAATCAATAAACCCTGGCCTACCCTAGGTAGGGGGAATATGTAGTATACGCCTGACAAGCGCGCGCGTATTCCCATCTCAATGGGGTGACGAAAAACACCCTACAAAAAGCAGTTCTCGATTACAAGAACACTTGAAGTAGATGCATTAGCATGCTTCTTCTTCAATGGGGTCTCTTTAGAATCCAAACAATCCTCTTTCCCTTGCTCATACTTATGACTGTTGTCGTAAGTCAGAGCCGAACCAACGTTCCCAAGCCCCGAATAAGAATTCGGATCGGTCAAGCGATACATTTTATTATCTTGATTAGGGCGTGAAATGGTTGCTACCCGGAGAGAGAGAAAAGAAACACTCAGCGTGCGTTCTTCCAAGATTAGATTCGTTATTAATTTATCTAATCAGGATGGCTCCCACTGTTTCCTCGAATTCTTCTTCAAACCTTAAAAGAAGAACAAGTCAGGATTAATCGCACATCACAATACTTGCTTAACCTTTCATCCAGGCTAGCATTGGTACTTCGAGGGAGGTTTTCCAACGCTTTCGCGAAGTTCCTTAATTATATAACCTCTTTTCCCTGGAGGCGTGGCCCCTTTAACACCATTCTAGACACCTACTTGGTTTATAGCATTAATTGTTAAGTGAAATAATCTCCCGAGAGTAATCCAACTCATCAGTGGGATCGGGATCCAACTATCATTGTGTTATGACCTAGATGGAATCCGCTCTAGTCACTACACTCCAGAAGGTATGCTAAATCTGCAAGTTTCCTGTATATTTGAAACTCCCGATGTGGTTTTTACCCCTAGGACCCAAGTGACCTTGACAAATAATCAACAAATCAAAAGGTCCTAGTCAACTTCACCCCGTCGTTATCCTGGATTGCATTAGACCCACCCGCATGATCCTTGACGAATAATCAACAAAATCATGCGACCGTCCTAACCAATCGCATCTATCAGTGCAACAGAGAATCATTACTCAGCTACCGTTCACTGTGCCATGACGAATAATCAACAAACGCAGCACGAATACTAAGTAGTGATTTTCTGAAACGACGGAGGGCTACGGCTGGGTTCTTGGCGAAAAACCCGTTAACGTAATGAACTTGATATCGTTTAAGGAACCTGAGTGGTTTTGTAAATATATAGTGGCGAAAAATTTTGCTAAAGAGGTCACTCCCTGTGAAGGGATCTCGGCTCTTTCCTCGTCGAATGAGGTGCAGGATATTCCAAACTGAATACCACAATGCAAAGCAAAAGTAATCGACTATAGTGAAGTTATTACGCTGACGCAAACTTTTACTCAAGGGGTCACTCCCGATGAAGGGATCTCGGCCCTTGCCTCGTCGAATGAGGTGCTGGATATTCATAACCGAATACCACTGTGCAAAGCAAAAGAGAACATCTGTAAGGTCAGTTTTTAAAACTTGGTTCCAACAACATCTTTTAGGTTTATTTTCTTTCATTAATCAAAATTAATCCGGTCCCATCAATTTAACCTATCACACCAGAAAAGAACGAAAATAAAATGTACGTATATGCCATCCGCATTCGCCATTGGGCCCCGTCATCACCCGTTAGGTTACTTAACTAATGACAGAGCGGGGGCTGGACCAGCGCGGGTGCAAAACATATACAACATCTTTTAGTATATATATAAGTATATACAACATTCGTCCCAGGCATGATAATAATCAACATCACAGAATCTCAGCCAACAATAAAGAATGGTGGATAATCTTGGAACCCCGGGTTTCATTTGAGCCGCAAATAAAACCCGACATTCTCGGTCGTGTGGATAGCCTGTGCAATGAAAACCTGCACCCCCTACGAGTGCCGCGAATAGCCCGCTAATTCTAGAATGAAGCCCCCTCCGTCTCAATGCCATGAGATGCGGGCTTGTTGCCTTATATAACCCGGCTATTCGTGCACTCCACCGTGGGGTAATCCTAATACAGAAAAAGAAAATAATATGTACAAACGGTGACATCGACCTCAACCCGATCGTGCCCCAAAATAATATACAACCTGGCAAAGACGGCAGTCCACATGTCGGATGCTCACCCCGCAATAACAAATGTACAAATGAATATAAACTGTACTTCTAACATTACACCATATCCTATCTACCACGACAATCCAACCTTAATCTCAGCACAATCACAGAAACATCAACATGAATGTCATGTTCGCAAATCCATCTAAAAGAACATATAGCAGATAGACGGGTTTACTGATCAAATGACATTCACGGTCGCAGATGCTAATTTAAGTACTGATAACAAAATACGTATTTTAAAATTTCGATCGACTAAATTTTTTCAAGTGGGCCCCAAGTTCTAATCCAGTACTGAAACAAATCTGGGCCTAAAAAAATAAACATCCCAGAAACCATATTTCTAAATAAAAGAGCCCCAGAAGAAATATTGAGCACAGAAGCCCCAACACCGCCGCGGAACCGCGGCCAATATGGGATTTGCGCGGTGGTTCTGCGGTGTCTTAGAGGGATCATGGGCCCAAATTTCTTACGTGTTCTTAGAAAATCCTGCATGATTTTCTGAGACCATAAAATTGATTTTTCGACCACTTTTAAAATTCAACAGAAAACAAAAATTGGAATTTTGGTTTTTGAAAAGTTTGGTCGATCGATATTCTAAACACGTTGAAACTAGCTAGTATAGGTTTTATGGATTGGCTCTGATACCATGAAGGGTTGCACTAGCGTCCCGGCCAACTTCCGTGGCCAAATGCGGAACAAAATTTTTATAGCGATACAAAACTTGGCGCTAGAATAACACTAAACCCGGATCTTTACCATAAACCTAACTAGCAAATGAAGGTTCTATCTACTATGATAGAATGTATACCTAAAGAAAACAAGTCCTTCGGGTCTTCAATCCTCTCCTTAAGCTCCTCGATGGATGTATGGATCGTGCTTGAACTTCGGCCTCCTTGTGTCAACGATGATCCACCTCGAGAGATCCAACCTAGAGCTTAACCTCCAAGATGAGGCAACTAGAACACTTGGGTTGCTAGACTAAGTGATCTAGAGTGAGTAGAGAGTGGTTTTGGTGGCTTGGTCTCAATGGCCCTTGATTTTCAACTCATGAAACACTAGGGCTTGAGAGAGAGGAAGAAGGAGAGAGAGCTATGAGAGAGAGTGTCCCATGATCAAAATGAAGAGTGAGCTCTCATATGAGGGAAAAGAATAATAATTTTAATTAGGATAATTGTGATGGTTCATTTGATTTGACCATTATCATGTCACAATTAATGCTAAGCAAAATATCTCATGCTCAACAAAAATATCTACGTCAACTATGGTCAACAAGTCAAATGGCCAAACCAATTAACCATGACACAATTAACAGTAATAAAATTAGTAAACAATTTTCTCCATCTTATTATGATTTTAATCAAGTCAACGGTCAAAACCCTAATGAGGTGTCTCCTTCTCTGCCTCTGTCAACTGTATATACATACCCGAATCCGTGTTCCGAGAAACACGAATACGATGAGACTGAACCAATCCAAAATCAAATATTAGGATCCGGCTTAAACCAAAGCCCGCTAGTATCAACTGCCCGAACACCAAACACGCACAAGTGCGCGTATGTGAACGAACCCTGTCGTAAAACCATACGACCTCTACTCGTTTCGCCCGAAGCTGGGAAACCCTCTGTGTGGGACTCTAAAGACTCGACAGTACTCTGGCAGTGGGTTTAACCACAAGCACGTCAGCGGCACTAGCTGTACGTAACGCCTAACTAGGTACTTATCTAAAAGGAAGGCTGACGAGCAAACTCGTCCGAACTCCTACTGAGCCCATCCATGACAATATCCGTACAGTCCGGTCTCTTCGTCAAAGAGTATCGCATACCGAGTCTAGGGGGTGGTGAACGTCAGACCCTAATAACCTGATAAGTCGTGCCGATGTGGTTCAGGACCAATCCGGGAAACTACTGATCAACCTATCAGTAAATCCCAACTGCCTTGGCCAAGGTCTTATGGTCCTGACCAATCGATCACCGTGCGATATCAACTCCCAATACCAGGAGAGACGAATCCCCAACAATCGCTCACTGCCTCCATGTGGCTCGGGACTGAACCCAACCAAAGCCTGTTTGCACGACTCAGTAGAGCCTTGGTAGGGTAGTGATCAAAGCTTAGTAGGAACTCACACGAGACAAATGCCGATCTCAGGTCCAAAGACTAACATGTACACATGTCACCTGAGAACTTCCATCTGACGATAGGTATAAGACCATCTGGAAGTTCTCGGCGAGTCTGACCAGTGTACTCACACCCAGTGAGCACCTGTATACGATCTTGGGTGCATCAGACCAATGGCTGCGGGACCAACCATCCCCCGACGGGGCTAGAAACGTATACACTAGTCTACTCTGGAGCATCAATGCCCAATCTCGATACTCACGCGACTAGGGACCATTTAAGGATGTGCTTATGGACTACCCTGCTCCCACAAGTGTGATCCGACGGGCTTTATCAACATGTTACCGCAATATGTAATAACAAGTATGACATATGCCATGTTAAGATAAAGACAAACCATAATAGTATACTAACGTATCGAATCTTTATCAATATGTGCAAACTAGATATAACAACAATAGAAATAAATACACATATCCTGACAAAGATAAGTCAAATAATATACTATAAAACTGAGCAAGATTGTCATGTACATACATATCCCTAGCATCCATATGTATACATATACAATACTGGCCACTAGGGCATATATATCCAACAGGATTGTATACAGGGTTCGGTGTGGACCTACCTGCAGGGCAGAAAAAATCCATTTTCATTTTTTTCAGCAATGCTCTATCTTTTCAGCTTTTATGTCGCGATTGCCCAATCATTTCGGCTATTTATCATGGTGCTCAATCATTTCGGCTATTATTGTTTTTAATCGCTGCTTTTTATTGCGAGTTGCCCAAACATTTCAGCTTTTTTTTAAGTTGGGGATTTGAAGTCTGATATCAATCTTGGCATCAGTATCGCTACCACTGGGATATTGCCAGGAGTAAATCATCATTTGCCTTTGCGAGAACTTGAAATTTGATACCCATTTAGGCATCAGCATCGCTACAACTGGGATATTGCCAGGAGCGAATCATCATTTGCCTTTGTCAAAGTGGCTTAGAAAATAAGGTTAGGATCCTGTCGACTAAGCCTTTTTGACTTTATAAGCCGTAAGGGTCTCATAAAGGTATTTCTCCCTACGAGTCGAGATGATCTTGTAGTTGTACGTTCTCCTTAGAAGTCGTGAGGACTCCTAAGTGGTGTTTTCCCTTACAAGTCATAAGGATCTTACAAGAGTGTTTTCTCCTTATAAGTCGAGAGGACTTACAAGTGTCGTTCACCATATGGGATATTTCTCGTCATTAGTGGAACTTGGTGGGGAATTGTTTATTCATGTTCGTAGATTGTATACAAGGGTCAATATTAGACGCCTGTAGGGCAACTTAGGGGATATGACGGCTTAAGAACAGGTTGAGATCACTGTAACCTAAGACTTTCGAATTCTATTAGCCATGAGGGTCTCATAGGGGGAATTCTCATTAAGAGTCGTGAGGATCTTGTAAGTGTATCTTCTACTTAGAAACCGTGTGGATTTCTAAGTGTGTTACTCTTTTGTGAGTCGTAAGGATCTCACGCGGGTATTTTCTCCTCATAAGATCGAAAGGACCCTGCAAGTGTATTTTATTTATTATTTTTTTTACGAGATTGCGCCCTTTCGGGTTTTCACAAGCTCACCAGCAGTCCTGCTGATTTTACTCACGGCGCCCTTTCGGGTTTTCATCCGTGCCCATTTCGTTTGTGGACATACCTTTTTTTTCTCTTTTATATTTATATTTATATTTTTAACGAGTTTGCACCCTTCCGAGTTTTCACAAGATCGCCGGTAGCCCTGCAGTTTTTACTCCCGGTGCCCTTTCGGGTTTTCATCCGTGACCATTTCTCTTATAGACGTACCATTTTCTTTTTGCGAATGGTGAAACTCTCGAAAGTAGCTTCATCGTAGGTGACCCATCTGTTTCCCGGTGGGATTTAGGAGTGGCTTCACAGCTGGAGTAGCTATGTAGCCAGTGGGACTTGAGTTGCAATCTTCGCCGTTAGGACTTCGATTGCAATATAAATCTCAAGAGAGCATATCGCCATATTTGGGGCGATGCGCTAATTTAGGGACGTTCCGGTCCAACATTCCCATTTTCGGGACGTGATTTAGTTTATGGACATTTCGGTCCATTATTGTCGTATTTAAGGCGACGTACCGTATTTGAGACGACACACTAGTTTAGGGACGTTTCGGTCCAACATCGTCGTGTTTAGGGTAACGCTCTATTTTAGGGACATTTTGGTCTATTATCGCCGTATTTGGGGCAACGCGCCGTGTTTGAGGCGACACACTAGTTTAGGAACGTTTCGATCCATTATCGCCAGGTTTGAGACGACGCTCTACTTTAGGGATATTTCGGTCCAATATCGCCATATTTGAGGCGGATTGTTAGTTTAGGGACTTCTTAGTCCATTCTTTTTCATTCGGTCGGGACGTTACATAACTCATCCATTCCGACTCTTGTTTGCTGAGGCGTCGTTGCATGTCTTTTGTGTTGGGTTATGCAAGCGCCCTGGCCATCAAACCGTGGCCGATTGTCGAACAAAAAATTTCTAAACCGACGCTAACACAACCCGCTACCCGGATCTACCATGAACCCTAAACTAGCAATATACAAATAGGAGTTAAGAATGGTTCACCGAATTGATCCGTGTCCTTCGGTCTTCAACCACCTGCCTAAGCTCCTAGAGGCCACCATGATCTAGCTTGATCTCCGGTCTCCCTCCATCGAAGATGATCCACCTGAGGATTTGTATTACGATCTCCTGCCTCAATAGCCGAGGTAACTATGGTACCTAGTTCGCTAAACTAGATAGCCTAGAGGATGTAGAGTGTAGTGATGGATTAATTTATATCCAAACACCCTAGGTTTCTCAACACATGAGACCTGAAGGGTGGAGGTAAAAGAAGAAGCTTGAGGATGAGAGTGAGAGGCAACTCAAGAAAAATGGCTAAGTCTTAAAAAATGGCTAAGAGTTGTGAGCAATAATGGATCCATCCAATAAATATCTCAAGTCTACAAAATATCTTAAGTCAAACCAAAATACCTCAAGTCTCCAAAATATCTCACAACAAAAAAAAACCAAGCATGCTAAAATAATAACCATGAGTCACTACTAAGCCGTGCTACAATAAATGCAAACCAAACCTCATACTCTCCACCTCATTAACCATTTAATCCTAAATGGTTAAAACTAAATGAAGTGGCATCTTCTAGAAGTACCTTGTAATAAATTACAAGAATACCCCTCATCCGTATATACATACCTGTATCCGTATTCCGAAAAATACGAATACAAAGAGACGAAAATAATCCAACAATATAATACTAGAATCCGGCTTAAACCAAAGCCCACCAGTATTATCCGTCCGAATCCTGATACGTGCACAAGTTCATGTATATGATCGAACCCTGTCGTAAAACCATACGACATCTACATCGTTTCGCCCAAATTAGGGAAACCCTCTGTATGGGACTCTAAAGACTCGTCAATACGCTGGCAGAGGGTTTAACCACAAGCACGTCGGCGGCACTACCTGTACGTAACGGCTACCCAGGTATTGAGCGAAAGGAAGGCCGATAAGAAAACTCATCTGAACCCCTACTGAGCATGTCCGTGACAATATATATCCAGTCCGGTCTGTTCGTTTAAAAGTATCGCATATCGAGTCTAGGGGTAAAGTCAGACCCCTAATAACACGACATTTCATGTTGGTATGAAGCACATCACCAACTGAGAAACTACTGATCCAAATCAGTAATTCTCGACTACCTTGGCCAAGGATTTCTGGTGATGGCCACCCCTGCACTGCGCGGCATCAACCCCCAATACCGGGAGAGACGAATCCTCGACGATCCGCTCACTGCCTCCATGTGGCTCGGGACTGTACCCAACTAAAACCTGTTTGCACGACTCATTTGAGCCGTGGTAGGGTAGTAATTAAAGCACAGTGGGAACTCACACGAGACAAATGACGATCTCAGGTCGACAGAGTAACCTGCACACATGTCACCTTGGAACTGCTATCTGACAATAGGTATACTACCAACTAGCAGGTTCCCGGCGAGTCCGTCCAGTATACTTATAACCCAATAAGCACCTGTATACTATCTTAAGGGAAGAAACTGACACCAATGGCTTGTAAGACCTGGCCACCGCCCCTTGTCGAAGTCTCGATCAGTATACACTAGTCTACTCTGGAGTATCGATGCCCAGTCTCGAAACTCCCACGACTAGGGACATTTAAGGATGTGCTTATAGACCACCCAGCTCTCACGTATATGATCGCCATCATAATACTGGTAGTCAAGCAAGAATCCTATGGGTTCTATCAACATGTAATAGTGATATGTAATACCACATAAAGCATGTACATGATGATAAAGACAAACCAGATAGCATACTATCATCTTGAGTAAGATTGTTCTATCCATATAGGTCCTTCCTCAATCATCGCAATCGCGCGCCTGCGATTCAATAATTGACTTGAGGGCACTATAGCCAACAATCTCCCACTTGCACTTAAGGTTAATTATTGCGGTGTCGCATACTCACAGCTCGTGTGATACCGAACACCTAACTTCTCTACTAATCTGTTTCGCAAAGCTCATTTGTGAAACTATCGTGTTCGAGAAATATCCTCAGTGAGTGGATCCGCTCCAATATTTCTATCTTTATCTCTCTATATCTCAACTTCGCGGAGAAAGACTATCTCCCGAAATGAGTAATACTTGTCTTAGAATTTGTCTGGATATCTGATGGGACCCAGTTCATAATGAACTGCAAATCCAACAAACTTCTTAGACTGTATCATCCACTGAATTTAATCAGTATCCTGCTATATTCCTTCCACAGTATCCGCTTAGACCACCTGTCCAACATACTGTCCCTAAAAAGAGGGAAAACTATAACTCAGACAGCTACTATGTCATCCAGGTCACCTTGGAAGCCAGAAATGATAACTGTCTCCCGAAGGAGGTTGCCGTTACCATATCCCAAGAACATCCACTTATTTTCATAACTGCTTCCCAATATTTCTCCAGGATTGGATTAATATATATACTTATTGCAGCTAGTGCAAAAACAATATCTGGTGTTGTACTTGACATCTCATGATTGACTCAATTTCCTAAGAAAATGATATGCCGATCATGCAAATCCCTCTCCTTATCAGTCTAAAATACATCTCTTTAGAGAGGGTGACTCCATCACCTGCGGGTACTACCACCTAGCCAGGAGTCGTCCATTCTAAAACACCTTTAGAATAATGTCAAAGTACCCGAATTGGGAAACTTCTCAAATCTAGATCTAAAACCATAGATCTAGTCACCAGAATCCCTGACACTTTATCCATATCCTATGTGGAGAAACACATTGTGACAATCACAGTATAAAACCGATCGTAGTATAGAAAGATCTCTCCCTATCAAGTGCATGTCATCCAAATACCTGGACATCACTCTCTACTACTTTCTTACCAGATCCATCTCCTATTCTCATGAGTTCAAAACCTATAACTTTCATATCAAAAATAGATGATCTATTTCCGTTATACTTGCTTTAGTCTATAAATAGACATAAGCTACTTGCCCACTATGCTTCCGTTGCTCCTACTGACTATAACAACCCTCTGGCAGAGTCATATACACGTGCACTTCTAAAGCTAGTTTAGAACGACGTTATACTCATCCTCCTGCCAGGTCTCACAGTCTAGAATAATAGCAATGGCATGTTTGGGTAATCATAAACCTCCATGTCACCGTCTTTGAGGATACAGAAGTACCTCTCGGGTGTCTGAGGTTACCCACCAAATCTGCGGAGTGGCTAATGGATTGTCGAAACCAATTGAATCTTTAGGTTCTATTAAATTTTCAGCAATCGTTTGTAGTTCTGGAATCACTTCCAGTTCTACCGTACTCCCACTAATGTTTTCTGAAAAGAATCCATTTTACTAAAACTGTGGCGAATCAAGAACAATATAACTATTGATCTTCCTGATGGTAGAAAGTTAACCCTCATCAAAGCCCGGGATAACCCAAAAATTGCCATTACTGAAACGTGCCTTGAGTTTATCCTGATTCTAGTTTTAAGTATTAGACGGACAACTCCATATATCTTAACATCGTTAAGATATGAATTGATTCTATATACCATATAGAAACAAAGGCACTAATTTAATTGGAACCAGAGTCAAAATCATGCATCTATCTCCAGTGCATATCAACCAATTGGAAAGAGGCCAAGCAGCATTACTCATCTTGGAGTGCATCTACATATGAGCAACCTGTAAGAGAAGCAAGTTCTCAAAACCATTACTTACAACGGAATATCTAGAACAAGTATCTACATCTTTGACTACCTCGAAGAATCCTGATACTTCCAACAAATGGTTCTCTACTTTATTCTTATACCTATAACTTCTCAAAACTTGGACCCTGTATTTCAATGAAATACTTGTCTAAAACTAGAGATGTAACACCTTAGAATGTGTTTTGTAGCTAATTATATTTTAATATGTGGTTTTTAATAAAAAGTTTACCAAATTAAGTTTTAAATATTTTATCCTATTTAATGTATATTTTAGTAGAATTTTGTTAGGCACACACACACTTGTGCATGTTAGCTAGGGTGTTAATTTGGGGTTTGACCATCTCTTAATCTAGTTTTAGGCTTTGTTTAAGTGTTTTGGGTTGTTAGGTGTGATATGGTTGTTATTAGGAAATGAAAAATTATTTTTATTTAAAAGGGTTTTATTTTATTTGGTTGAATGGTTGACTTGAGAGAGAGAGAGAAGCATGGTGCTACATGGCCCAAGCCATGCTTCTTTAAATGAAGAAAGAGAAAAAGAATGGGAGGGGGTTTTGTGTGTTCCCTCATTTCTCACTCATTCTCTCATTTCTCTCTCTCACACACACATACACTCACCTGCAGGAGAAGCTTCAGCAGCAGCATCATCATCAGCAGCAGCAGCAGCAATCATCATCATCATCAGCAGCAGCAGCAGACATCATCATCAGCAGCAGCAGCAACAGCAGGCAGCAACAGCAGCAGCAGGAGATCCAGCAACTTGCACCAGCTCCTTCCACTTCTTCACCTGCCTTCTAGGGTTCATTAGGGTATATTTCTTGAACCCCATTTCTTGGTTTGCTTTAGTTGTGCATCGATTAGCTTCGATTAGTGTTAAATAGCTAGTTTAGTGCTAATTATGGTGTTTTGTGTGGACTTTTGGATAATTGATGATTGTGTTGGTAAACCCTACCTATTTTAGTGTTATTAAGGTCACTTTAACTGAGAATTTCCCTGGATTACACTAAAGTACCATAGGGTTTGCTTTCGTGCTAAATTGTCGCTTTTATACGATATATTGAGTATCTGTGATCTGCTTTTGACCCAGACCCTTCAGGACAAAATTAAGCAAACTGGAGCATGTACACTAGGTATAGATACCACCACCAGAATACGAACCCACCATTCCCAATGCAGGCCGCCAATTTATTGATTCTGGCCGCAAATTGCGACCAGGAAGGGGACAGGGGTGTTGGGGTCTTGGCTAGGGTTCTCTGCTGTGTTGTCTAGTGTCTTGGCATGTATAGTTTTGTAATGTTTGATCTGTAGGAAAATCTGGGACTATATATCGTTTTGCATGTCCGTTTGTTTGCGCGATACGCGCGATACGTGAGAGGGTTCTATGATCCAGCGTATCGCGGCGTGTCGCGATGGTTTTAGACGCGTACACGCACGTTTTGGTTCGATATCGCGTTTCGCGTAATATTTGGCTTATATATGATTTCCATGTCTTAATTGCAGGTTTGCAGGCGGGGACTACGGACACTACTACAGAGGGGAGCAGATGGTAGGATTCACCTAGCGTGGAGCGTAGGTGAGTAGATTTAACATCTACAGGGGAATCGCCCGCATGGCGTTATGCGTCTGGGCTAGGATTCAAATACCTGTCGCATATTCTACGTCATTGTTAGAATTGCGCCTTACTTTATCTCCTTGATATAGTTATACTGTGACTAGCAGCCATAGGACACTGCACATATTATTGACGGTTCATGTTGCACGAGCACGGATTGTATGCTACACACACACCGTCAATAATTGCCATGTCACACACAAACCATTATAGACATTATATTGCTTGGTTAGGGACCTTATGACATTGATTCGTATTGCTTATCACATATGACATTACCATACCTATATACCTATGGAGTATCGTACCATTAGTGATAGGTACACATACCCTTTACGATACATCTACAGGTATACCTTACTCATATTTTCTTATACCAAGGGGGGTATACGACATCGGTTCTTATAGGTAGATACCTATACATTGCGACACCTGTATGTTACACACATATTCAGTTGCAGATATATATTTGCCTTTACTGATGTTACTTAGCTATATCTTATTGGTTTCGCATACATATAGTTTTAGCTACATATTCTCATTTATATGCTCGCATTTCAGATATATCGCATATATTTATTCCTGGATTTGCACATTGTTATTTGGATTTCACATGATGATTTCTGGATTTGGGAACCGCGGGAGTTCATGAAATTATGCATACATTGAAAAACCCGGTTTCCTTGCTATGATATTTGCGCAGCCACCATGAGATTTATCGGTTCTGATTATATACTCCATACGAGGTGTGGTTGCCGTATGAGGGTACATGGTGGGGTCCGGTATGGTTCCCCTCGGCAAGAAGATCGATGGATGTTGCCGATTGAGCCTGGAGGCGGGCTAGTACCTACCGGTGACAGTACTAATGACTCGGCGGGGGTCATGGAGACACCGTTGGGAGTCATGCACGTATGCATGCGTCGAAAGGTGAGGGTCAAAGCTAGGCACTCGTGCTTTCGGGACAGCGTATGATACGTACCTATCAGGATTTCTGTGTCGATGCTTGGCACATTGTTTTCATGATACTTCTTTTAATACCTTTGTATATATAACAGGGGATTAGCCGTTGTTATATATACCCTTACACCAATATTAGTGGAATGGGACGCTAATATATGTGTATTGCCCCCATCATATTTATTTCTGCAAATATATATATACCTTTAGGATGTTAGAAACTTACTTGAGATTCGACTTGGGATATAAATGATTCATTGAGATTGGATATTGGATATGAAAGAGATTGTTGATTGTACATTCGGGATATAGGAGATTACTCGATATTGTACATTGAGGAGATGTGAGACTTATATGATATGAGAGCCCAACTTGGGGGCTGATTTGAGGATTTGTGGATCGGAGTGTCTTGATGGATTGTGATCCTGCCACGATGTCAGGTTTCCGTGGAAATGACATATTCCACCCTATACCTCACACTTATCTACTTTATGCACATATTCACATATTGGTAGTACCTGTTAGTGTACCCTTATGATAGTTGCATATTTACATTCCCACATCCCTATTGCATGGTTATTGCATATTATTGTCATATTACTATTGCTTCACATATTGATTGTACCTGTTAGTGTATTTTCCTTTATTCAGCATTGGCATGGTTATTGCATATTATTGTCATGTTACTATCGCTTCACATATTGATTATACCTGCTAGTGTACTTACCTCTATTCAGTATTTGCATGACATGTTATTACTGTAATCGCATATCTTAGATTCATGCTGTACGTGCATTCCTGCGATTACCTGCATATGTTATCTACTATTCACGAGTTGGCAACTCACCCCCGTTGTGCCACAGGTGTTTCAGGTCTTTCCCCAGAGTAGTCGAGGCAGGCTATTCAGCTATTCAGCCATTCAGCTTTTCAGCTATCATCTTTTGCTACAGATACCGCATCAGCTCACAGTACTATTTTGCTTAGGTGGGTTTTGGTGGTCATCTGTATTTTGTATTGTACATTCGTTGTATCTTGTACTCTCCATCTACTATTGTATTGTTGACTTAGAGACTTGATGAGGACGTTACTGTATATTATTTGTGGGTTTGTTGTCCTTTATATACAGCTTTCTCTCTATTGTCTTTATTTCTTCGCTATAGCTTCATATTTTGTGTTGTATTCATCTTGGCTGGTTTTTACAAAAAGGGGTGTTGCTAAAATTTTAAAGAAATAAAGTAAGACTTTTAAAAAATTTGGGTTGCGATTTCAAATGTTTCAAAACTTATATTATCTTTTCCGTATTTTCTTGGTTTAGATTTCTGGGTTTTGGCTTTCTTTTACTGCGTTACGTCTTTTGGCGTTGCGTAGTATTAGGGCCGTCACGGGCCAATTTTGGGTCGTGACAAGAGAAGTCAAAATTAAAGAGAATATAGTACGAGTACCAACCCTTTGTCCTGCAACATATGGTTCTCTACTTCATTCTTCTACATATAACTTCTCAAAATACGGACCTTGTATTTCAACGAAATACTTGTCTAGAACTGGAGAAGTCATGAGTAAACAGAATATAGTACGAGTACCAACCGCTTTGTCCTAACGGACATCAGACAACATACAATATTTTGTATAAGTCTCCTGAGTTTAACAACTCAAACCCTGTGCATCGTAGATTGAAAAACTGTACTATGGTTAAGAAGAATTACACCTTACCTAATCACCAACTGATATATGTAAATATCATAGATATAATTTCAAAAAGTTATATCTCACTTTATAAAATAAACGTACAGATATATCAGTTTGAAATTGGTGCATAACAACGGATATTCAAAACCAAATATTTGTCGTCGGGCAAAACCCAGGTGATTTCCTCAAATAGCACCAATTACAAAGAATTCCGATATAATAAGGATATAATCACCTAATTCCCAATATCTTACTCCCACTCACCATCTGTAACGCCATACAGATGTGAGAATCAAATCTGGTAAATACATACCGTGGAGTTAGAATCTTATTGGAAAACAGTCTTCACTTAACATCGCACAGTAAATCTGAAACATGAGAATGTTTCGAAGGGGTAACCGGATATTCCTAGTAATGCCCCTTCCATTATCCTGATTCATGACAGTAACTGTATACTTCTTTGCTCTCACTCCAATCCCTTTATATGTCTTTACTTGTTACCTTCTATACACCACACTTGGGCTAATTGATTTTCTTCCTTCCCTGCCGTACGGCACCAGCCTAAGGTTTGAAAGAAGACTGTCCAATAAGCCCAATAGGTGTACTCTCCTAATACCAGGAGCCCTCGCAACCTGAGAGAAGGTGAAGAGAAAAGACAACTGAATAATCCTATTCTATTTCTCCTGAACCAGAATCCATCCTCGAACTGGAACAAGTTCCTTCGAGTTCGTATGTAACTATACGATGGCATATCCAAGCAATATGGATGTTCGTAGTGATATGAAGTGTTCTGGAGAAATTCAAAGTGGATGTAGGAGTGGCAGGGGTATACACGATTTCGTCGTGAATGATAGCAGTCGCAATTTCCTTTTGCCCTTATTCTTATCCCTTTCTATGTCTTTTTTTATTACCTTCTGCACACCACACTTAGGCTAATTGGTTTCCTCCCTTCCCCACCTTTCGGCACCTGCCTACGGTTTGGAAGAAGATTATCCAATAAGCATAATAGGTGTACTCTCCTAATCCTAGGAGCCCTCGCAACCTGAGAGAAGGTAAAGAGAAAAGACAACCGAATAATCCTATTTAATTTCTTCAGAACCATAATCCATCCTCGAACAGGAACAAGTTCCTTTGAGTTCGTATGTAACTATACGATGGAATATCCAAGCTATATGGATTTTCGTAGTGATACGAAGTGTTCTTGGGAAATGCAAAAAGGGATGTAGGATTGGCAATGATATATGCGACTCTGTGACAATCCAAAAACCAAAGTGTTTTAAGAAGTTTCGGTTAACTTGGTTCATGAGTTTTAGTTTAAGGTCGGGCCATGGTCGCTACTAAAGAGAGAGAGAAAAGAAACACTCAGCGTGCACTTTAACCTAAATCAGAATGGTTAATCACTTTATCTAATCAGGATGGCTCCCACTGTTTCCTCGAATTCTCCTCCAAACCCTAAAAGGAGAATTAGTTGGGATAATCTAAAATCACCCAAGGAGCAGTCCTACTCATCTGTGGGAATCGGGATCCAACTATCATCGCATGATAACTTGATGGAAGCTACTCAAGTCACCACACTCCAGAAGGTATGTGCATGCCTGGCAAGTTTCCTGTATGTTTGAAACTCCCGATGTGATTTTTACCCCAAGCAGTTTATGACCTTGACTAGGTCAACAAACCATAAACCGCTAGTCAAGTTCAACCCGTCATTATCCTGGATTGCATTAAACCCACCCACACATGCCCTTGACTAGGTCAACAAGGCCGCACGAATGTCCTAACCAATCGTATTTAAAATGCAACAAACAAGCACCACTTAGCTACCGAACACTACTCCTTGACTAGGTCAACAAATGCAGTACAAATACTAAATAATACTCGTAAGAAATGATGGAGGGCTACGGCTGGTTTATGGGAAAAACCTTTAACGTAATGAACTTGATATCATTGAAGGAACCGAGTGGTTCTTACAAAAATATAGTGGCGCAAACTTTCGCTAAAGTGGTCACTCCCTGTGAAGGGATCTCGGCTCTTTCCTTGTCGAATGAGGTGCAGGATATTCCAAACTGAATACTACGATGCAAAGGAAAAAAGAATCGACTATAGTGAAGTTATTACGATGATGTAAACTTTTTCTCAAAAGGTCACTCCCGATGAATGGATCTCGGCTCTTGCCCCGTCGAATGAGGTGCTGGATATTCATAACCGAATATCACTGTGCAAAGCAAAAGAAAACGTCTGTAATGTCAGTTTTTAAAAAACTTGGTTCCAACAAAATCATATATATATAGGTTTGTTTTCCTTACATTAATCGGAATTAATGCAGTCCCATCAATTAAACATATCACACCAAATAAAAGAACGACAATAAAATATACGTATATGCCATCCGCATTCGCCACTGGGCCCCGTCATCACCCGTTAGGTTACTTAACTAACGGCATAGCGGGGGCTGGACTAGCGCGGGTGCAAAACATATACATCATCTACTAGTATATATATAAATATATATAACATTCATCCCAGACATGATATAAAGAAACATCACAGAATCTCAGCCAAGTAACACAGAGTGGTGGATAAGCCTAGAGCCTCAGGTTTCACTTGAGCCGCAAATGAGACCCGACGTTCCCTGTCGTGTGGACAACCTGTGCAAAGAAAACCTAGACCCCTACGAGTGCGGCAAGTTACCCACTAATCCCAGAAGCGAGGCAACCCCAATCAACAACGTAAATGGGCCACCCAGCACTTCACAGAATCCGATAACTTGGGCACCCCTTCATGGGTCAACCTATACCCCCTACAAGTGCGGCGAATAGCCCACCAATCCTAGAGTAAGACCCCCTCCGTCTCAATGCCATAAGATACGGGCCCGTTTCCCTCTAGAACCCGGCTATTCGTGCACTCCGCCTTAGGGTAATCCTAGTACAGAAAAGAAAATAAATATGTGCAAGGGTGACATCGACCTCAACCCGGTCGTGCCCTAAAAAAATAATATACAAACTGGCAGAGACGACGGTCCACATGTCGGACGCTCGCCCCGCACCACGACGATCCAACCACAACCACAGCACAACACAGAACATCAACGTGAATGTCATATTCACAAACCCGTCTAAAAGACATATGGCAATTAGACGAGTTGTACCGCTCTAATGACATTCACGGTCACAGATAGTAATGGATGTACCGAAAACTTTTAAACAGTGTTAAAAATAGCGACTTCGAAATACTCCGTATTGCCCCCAAACTGAAGATAACACTATATCCAACCTGGGAAAAATCAAACAATACACATAAGCCAATATTCCAGAGACCAGAACATTAAAAAAAATCAAATCCCAAATTGCATCTTGGACCGGCCAGGCCGGGAATCCATGCAATCTCGCTGGCCATATTATAGCATTTGGAGGCCGTGTTTTGAGGGTGTTCTAGATATCACATAAACAGCCTTCTGCAACTGTTTTAAAAAAATTTAGAAGACTCTAAAAAATTGACAGCAACTGGAAAATTTCACGTACTGTTTTGGAGTTGTTTCGGTTTCGATACATTAAACATCGTTTAAATTGCTAGTAAGGGGTTAAGGGTTGGCTCTAATACCATCTTGGATTATGCAACCGCCCTGGCCATCAAACCGTGGCCGATTGCGGAACAAAAATTTTCTAAACCGGTGCTAACACAACCCGCTACCCGGATCTACTATGAACCCTAAACTAGCAATATACAAATAGGAGTTAAGAATTGTTAGTTATATGTATGACCTAGAGGTCATTACTGTACATACGATGTATATTGTAGTGGATGCTTGGACATATATAGTGAGGACTTTCTTGCTCGACATGATAGTATGCTATCCGGTGGCTCTTTATCTTAACATGTACTCTGATTGTCTCTATGTTATATATTGATAAAGCCCTTAGGATGAGTGCTTGACTACCAGGATTATGATGCAGATCATACTAGTAGGGACAGAGTAGTCGTTAAGTACATCCTTCAAATGTTCCCAGTCGAGGGTGTATCGAGACAGGGCATTGATATACCAGAGTAGACTAGCGTATAGCTTCTCGACCCATGTAGATGGGCGATGGATGATACCATATCCATTGGTGTTTGACATCAGAGACAGTATACTGGTGCTCAGTGGAGACTGGGTACACTGGGCGAACTCGCCGAGAACTCCCAGATGGTATTATACCTCACGTCAGATGGCAGCTCTCTGGTGACACTGGTACAGGTTAGGCTGTAGACCCGAGATCGTCATAGAGTCTTGTGTGATTCCCACTGTGCTTTGATTTCCACCTTACCACGTTCAAGAGAACATGCAAAACGGTGGCTTTTGGGTACAGTTCCGAATCGCATAGAGGCAATGAGCGATAGGAGGGGTTTCGTCTCTCCCGGTATTGGGGGTTGATGTTGCGCTATGCTCGATTGGCTATAAAAGAAAGTCCTTGGCCAAGGCTGCTTCAGAGATATACTGGTAAGTTTTATCAGTAGTTTCTCGACTCGTTATGAGCCTCACATCGGCACGACTTATCGAGTTACTGGGTCTGACGTTTACCACCCCTAGACGAGATATGCGACATATCAGACGAAGAGACCGGACTGTACGGTAGTGTTACTGATTGGATTCGCAGGAGTATGAACATGCTTGCTTGTTGATCTTCTGATCGCTCAATACCCGGGTGGCCGTTACGTTTAGCAGACTGCTTGCGGCTTGTGGGTGTTTGATATGATCATCACCTACTGCCAGCGTATTGACGAGTCTTCAGAGTCCTACACAGAGGTTTCCTGGCTCAAGCGAAACGGAATAGGAGCACATATGTGATATGTGCGGGACCGAGGTTGATACGATATGAGATACCGTATTCTATTCTCGCGATATGTGATATCGGTCGGTTATATATGATATAGCCGGGTTATCGGATCAAGTGTTGATTCGATAAGTTGATTCATATAGTATTAGTCGGTTGTATATGATATGGCCTTATTATTAAATCAAGAGTTGATTTGATAATTTAATGTATAATTATATATTTGATATATTATATTACATTAACTAATATTAAGCTCACTTATGATTTATTTTCTCACTAGTTGTGCACATTGTATATATGTGATATGTATATTTGTGTACATGTATTGTGTCATGTTTGATGATACATAAAAGATGGGTGTATGAGATTAATACCATGCTAGGGTTAAGTTAGGGTTGCTATTTATGTTAAGCTAATTCAAAAGAGATTGAGTTTGTCATGGTAAAGCTTGGACAAAAGCTTTTGGATAAGCTTTGACAAAGTCAACTCTTTTGTCTAGTTAAAGATATTTATCAAACCCAACCCTTAACCATAGTGTGTGGTTTATTCTCTACATGAGTTAAGGATGATGGCTTTAACTCACCCATGGTTGCAATAATTCATTTGGATGAATTATTGATATGAGTTTCTTCTTCATCAAAAGCTTCTAGCTTCAATGGAGTTTTAAGAAAAAGTGTGAGAAAATGAAATATAAAGTGAGCCCACTTCCTACTTCATCATCCTTTACTACTTGCTATTTAGTAGAGTGTGTTTGCTTCACTAATTATATGATTAGTGAAGAAATAGCTTGGGTTAGTGTCTCCTCGACGTAGATCATCTTCGGCCTCGAAGACATCGAAGCAAGCACGTTCGTTTCTTCAAAGGATCCTCTCTAGAGTCCGGATTTTGCAATCGCAGCGAAGGGGACTACTACATGGAGCTATTTGAAGTGAAGGACCGGTCTATAAAAGTTGTATTCCTTGCTCACTATAACTTGCAAAGTGTTTGCATTTATATTTCCGTATTATTTCTAGTTTATGATTCATGGTTAGGGTTAGCTAAAACGGCAAATTTTTGAATTTGGCATGGACGATGCCTCCCGAAACCTTGCTGCCGTCTTGGATAACCCTTCAATGGTATCAGACCCATGCTAGAAATTTATACAGATTTTGTTAGAATTACGAAACCGAAATACTCCGAAACTTGCATCGCCAAAACCTGCTTGCTGTCGATTTTAAAATGTTGTCAAAAAAAATTTCAAACAGGTACAGAGTGATGTATGGGATATATCATGAACACACACAAAATTTCAGGGCATTCCATGAAAATTGGTCCAGCCACCATCATGGTGATCTCGGCCAAATCCGAGCAGTTCCCCCTGATTTTTTGCCTGTGTTCAAGTGACTGGGTTTTGGTGTTTCAGGTGTTGTTTGTTTTTGCTAATTTTGCATGTGATGTAATCTTACACTATAAACAATTCGGAGTGTTTCGTATTCGTAGTTTTAACAATGTTTCGGGTTATTCGCATGTTCTCTAGACGAAGTTAAAAAGTTCGATTGAATGTCAAAAACCCATTTTTCCAAGTTTAACGTATCCTGAAAAACATTCAAGTGATTCTGTGGACCCTGTAGAAGAACAAAAACTTAACTCGATTATGTGACCGTCAAAACTGTCACTAAACCCTAGGGTTTGTGGTAGTTCAGCGTTGTCACATGTGAGGCGTACGGCTGGTTCATAGGTACCGTGGCATCTTCTAGGTATCATTGAACTGTGCTCAAGTGTTGAGCTGTCGGGAAATTGTGGGACTTTGATGAATCGATCGAAAAAGTTTAACGTCGTCCGGGTGTCATGTGATAGGATACAATATTTAGAATCCACAAGTAATTATGAGATAACTAATTTGAATGTTATAAATCTAGCAGTTTAGTCTCATTTGATCGGTTGCCACGGGATTTTGATGTGATCAAAAGTCCGTCGCAATCACGTAGCGTACGCGGATACTTGCCGGGTAAACTTAATAGATAGCCACGCCCCATAGCCCCGACCAAGTGACTGTAGGAGAACCCCATCGCCAAAAGCATCCGTTCGGGTGCTCGCGGCAGCGGTGTTCCGCCTTAGTGCACTTCGTCGACGGCATCGGGGGGTGCGGCCGTCTACTAAAGTTTCCGACGAGCATTCGATCCGGATGTCGGGAATCTTATTGAATTGCCCGACTAGATATTGAAAAGTGCTTTCGATATTGAGACTAAAATGCAGGGTTTATAATTGTTAGGCATACGATGTCTAAGGAATTCGTTTGGTTAGGCATGTGATGTCTAAGGAGGTTGCGGATTCCAACTGTTGTAGTTTTTCACTTTCTTTTCTGCGACCGTAAGTGTAATATGTGGTGTATCGCCGGTTTCGGTGCTATATGTCAACGACAATTGGGATACGCATATTTACTTACGTTGATGACATGTGATGTTATGTGTTGCTGTGATATGTTATATTGGATCGTCGCATTTGAATAGCCGGGGGTTTTATGTGAGATGAGAGTTTTTCATTTTCATTCATGTAAAATTCATTGTATGTAATATTCTTTTATTTGGGCACTTCCGGGTTGAAGATGATGTCACCATTGTATATTATTTACTTTTCCGCATTAGGATAAGCCTAAGGCGGGGAGCTCGAGTACCCGGGTTCTAGGGTCCAGTGGGAGACCATCTCGAGGAGTCGAAACCGGGCCTCCTAACTCTAGAATTGGCAGGGTTACTTGCCGCTCTCGTAGGGGTCTAGGGATGTGGGTTTGTCTATTCATCGCGACCGTGGAATCCGTGTTTTATACTGGCTTGATATAAAACACGGAAATCCTAGTATATCCAATATTTCATATATGTTCTTCTGCTGCAATGTTCTGTGATGAGATCATATTACTGCCTGAGACGAATGTTTATATTATATATATGAGATATATATTATATATTATTGATTTCGTTTCATATGTGTTGCTTATGAAGCATAATAAAAATAGGACTTCATTAATGAGATTAATGAAATAAAAGAAACCTAAAAGATGTTGTAGAAACTTGTTTTAAAAACTGGTAGTTCTAGTTCTTGCTTTGCATAGCGGTATTCCTTGTAGAATATCCGGCACCTTATTCGATAAGGAAAGAGCCGAGATCCCTTCACCGGGAGTGACCAGTTTAGCAAAACTAGCAGATGCTACACACTCGGTTTGTTTTTTGATTGCTTCTATAGTTTTTGCTTTGCATAGTGGTATTTGTGAAATATCCTGGACCTTATTCGATAAGAAAAGAGCCGACGATCCTTTCACCGAGAGTGACCTCTTTAGCAAAACTAGAAAAAGCCTCAAAAACTCTCCATTTAAAATCACTCGATTCTACAACGATATCAAGTTCATTACGCAAAGGGTTTTCTTAAAAACCTGTCGTAGCCCTCCATCATTTCAGATAAGTACTTCATAGTATTCGTGCTATGTTTGTTGGCTTTCGTCAAGGCGTAGTGTGCGGTAGCTATTTATGCTTATCTGCATAAGCATATGATGCGATTGAGTTAGGGTAGTCGTGCGACTTTGTTGGCTTTCGTCAAGGGCCGTGCGGGTGGGTTTAATTCAATCGGGAAATGACGGGTTGAACTTGACTAGCAGCCTGTGGTTTGTTGGCTTTCGTCAAGGTCATAGGATGCTAGGGGTAAAATATTATCAGGAATTTCAAGTGTTGAAATTTGCAATGAGATTGCATACCTTCTATGAGATAGTTGGATCCCGATATCCACCGCGAGTAAAAGTTTCTCCTGGGAGAGTTTTACACATTACAATTAGCCGATCAAGTAGGTGTCTAGAAAGGTGTTAACGGGGTTACGTCCCTGGGAAAACGAGGTTTATTTTATTTAGGTCCGTGCGAAAGTACGGGGAACCTCTCTCAAAGTACCGACATTGGCCTGGCTGAAAGATTGGCGAACTTGTAGGGTGTAATTAATCCCGGCTAGTCTTACCTTTTAGGGTTTGAAGGAAGATTTGACTAAAACAGTGGGAGCTGTCCTGATTAGATAAATTAATAACCAATCTAATCTTGCAAGAGCATACGCTGAGTGTTTTCTTCTCTCTCTCTCCAGGTAGCGACCATGTCACGCCTTAATCAAGATAAAAATATAGATGTATTGACCGAACCCGCTTGTTATACTGAGCTGGGGAACGTTGGTCCCGCTCCAATTTATAATTGTTATAAGACCGAGCAGGAGATTGGGGTATACCAGGGTTCCCGTGCCGCCCAAACGAAGAAAGTACATGTTGATGCATCTTCTTCGGGTGTGTTCTTTACAGAGAATTGTTTCTCAGTATCCTTTACGTCCTGGGTATGAGATACCGGATCAGGATCCCGGATATGTAATCTGTTACATGGGCTATAGATAGGTAGAGAACTGAGAACGGGTGATAAGCTTCAAGAATTGGAAACGGTGCAAGTGTTGCAGCTAAGCTTGTTGGCAATTATCACCCTGTATTACCAAATACATTGGTTCTGAACGAATGTTATTAGATAACGAACCTGATATACAACATCATATCAGTCTCTTTATTTAGTAAAGAAGGATATAATTTTGTATTGCAGGATAATGTTTTGAACATTTCCTATATCAAGAGTTGATCGGTTCAGGAACGTTATCTAAAAGCATATACGTTCTAAATCAAACCACAGTTCTTAACGTACAAGAGGAAGAGTTCAGAAATGAACGAATCCTTCTTGAGATATTGTAGACTAGGTCATATCAATGCGACCCGACTAGCTAAGTTACATTTAGATGCATATTTAAATCAGTTTGAATTTACATCTTGTGGAACTTTCCAGTCATGTCACAAAGATAAGATGACGATAGCTTCGTTTATTAGAAACAGAGAAAGAGTTAGTGAACTCTTGGGATTGATACATGCTGATGTACGTAAGTCCCCTGTCTACACATGCCAGGACCGGTTCTTTGTACTTCATTACATTCACTGATGATCTCTCAAGATTCAGACATATGTTCCTGTTGAAACACAAGTTTGAAGATTTTAAGAAATTCAAAGAATATAAGTCATAAGTAGAGAACCAAAACGGGTATAAGTATTATGTCCTTTGATGTGATCAGGGAGGAGAATACTTGAGCACGGAAATCCTGGACTATTCTAAAGGAGAATGAGATTCCCTCTCAGCATTACTCCTCCGTATTCACCATAACACGTAGGTGTATCGGGGTGGAGCAATCGCACCCTATGTGATATGGTGTGCACTATGATGAGTACTACTGAGTTACCTATTTTCTTTTTAGGGTTATGCACTTAAGAAGCTGCATATCTATTGAATAGGGTTTCAACCAAATCAGGTGCCTACCACTCCATATGTGATATGGTATGGGAAGAGCCCATCTCTTAAGTAAGTTAAGATTTGGGGTTGTCCGGCCTATGTCTAAAAGCAAAGTCCGGACAAGATCGAGGCAAGGTCAGTTCTGTGGAAGTTTGTTGATATCCCAAGCATTCGCAAGGGAATATCTTCTACCACACTGAGGAGAAAAAGGTGTTTTTTTTTCTCAGCATGCCACCATTGGGAAGGGGAATTTCTTGTGAAGAAATTTGTGGTCATGAGGTAGAACTGGAAGGAGTTCCAGCTATACAAACTGCAGCTGATGATTTGGTAAACCCGGAGGATTCAATAGTTTCCAACGAACCTTAGCCTCTCCGCCGATCTGGTAGGGTTCCTCATCCACCTGAGAGATACTTCGGTTTTCTCTTTGATAGTGGGAGCGAAGATTGCATCATGAGATGATGACCCAACTAGTTTCGTGCAGGCCATCAGGAGTGGAGACTCTGTGAGAATGGCTGGATGCTAAGCAATCTGAGATGGAATCTATATACACCAACAAAGTATGGACTTTGGTTGCTTTATCTGAAGGGTTAAATCCCCATCAGGAGCAAGTATATCTTGAGAAGATTACTTGGTGTACATGGAAAAGTTGAGACTTTCAAAGCTAAGACTCGTTGCAAAAGGTTCTCGTCATCGAACAGATGTGGATAATGATGAAACCTTTTCTAGTGCCTATGCTTAAGTCCATCCGGATCCTACTTGCCACTGCTACATACCATAACTACGATATCTGGCAGTTGGGAGTCATGACTGCTTTTCTAAATAGTGATTTAGAAGAGAGCGTCTATAAGTACACAGCCAGAGGGCTTCATAGACAGTGGGAGCAGCGGAAACGTATGCAAGATGCTTTATGAGTTAAAGCAGATATCGCGAAGTTGGAACATCTGTTTTGATGTGGTAGTCAAAGAGTTTGACTTCATCAAAATGGTAGGTGAACCTTGTATATACAAAAAGGTAGTAGGGAGTATGGTGGTGATCCTCGTATTGTACGTGGATGACATACTCTTGATAGGAAAGGAGTTTCCTATGCTACGCTCGGTCAATCTCCTCTTATCACAAGGATTCTCTATATAGGATCAAGGTGATACCTCCTAAATCCTGGGTTTTAGATCTATGAGATAGATATAAATGGATGTTAGGATTCTCGCTACGTGTAGTGAGATGGTATCAATAGATCCTAGGGAGAATCACTAGATAGATTCCAGGGTGGTAAGGTCGAATAAATGTCAGTCACAGGCATTGTCTTTACCCTCAGTGGAGGGACGGTATGTTGTAAGAGTTCTAAGCTAGATACCGTGACAAACTAGACGATAAAGGCTGGATACATTGCTACCAAGGATGCTACCAAAGAGATAGTCTGGATATATATATTAGTTCATGAGATGAACTTCGTTCCTACCATTGTGTGACAATGGAGTTGTGGCATATACCTAGGAACCCCTTTCCCATCAGTGATCCAGACATATTCTTAGGCAATATCACCTGATCATGGAGATGGATGATCTCCGGGGAGATCGAGGTTAGGAGAGTAGACACAGAGGACAACAACGCGGATCCACTCACAAAAGCCTATTTCCCAGTAGAGACTTTTATGGGATGGTTGAGTATGAGATACTTCAACCACTACTGATTGTTGGGTATGAAATACTACAGCAGATGGCCCTAGTGCAAGTGGGATATTGTTAGTTATATGTATGCCCTAGAGGCCATTACTGTACATACGATGTATATTGTAGTGGATGCTTGGACATATATAGTGAGGACTTTCTTGCTCGACATGATAGTATGCTATCTGGTTGCTCTTTATCTTAACATGTACTCTGATTGTCTCTATGTTACATGTTGATAAAGCCCTTAGGATGAGTACTTGACTACCAGGATTATGATGCAGATCATACTAGTGGGGACAGAGTATTCGTTAAGTACATCCTTCAAATATTCCTAGTCGAGGGTGTATCGAGACAGGGCATCGATATACCAGAGTAGACTAGCGTATAGCTTCTCGACCCATGTAGATGGGCAATGGATGATCCCATATCCATTGGCGTTTGACATCAGAAACAGTATACGGGTGCTCAGTGGAGACTAGGTACACTGGACGAACTCGCCAAGAACTCCCAGATGGTATTATACCTCACGTCAGATGGCAGTTCTCTGGTGACACTGGTACAGGTTAGTCTGTAGACCCGAGATCGTCATAGAGTCTTGTGTGATTCCCACTGTTCTTTGATTTCCACCTTACCACATTCAAGAGAACGTGCAAAATGGTGGCTTTTGGGTACAATCCCGAATCACATGGAGGCAATGAGCGATAGGAGGGGTTTTCTTCTCTCCCGGTATTGTGGGTTAATGTTGCGCTATGCTCGATTGGCTATAACAGGAAGTCCTTGGCTAAGGCTGCTTCAGAGATATACTGGTAAGTGTTATCAGTAGTTTCTCGACCCATTATAAGCCTCACGTCGGCACGACTTATCGAATTACTGGGTCTGACGTTTACCACCCCTAGACGAGATATGCGACATATCTGACGAAGAGACCGGACTGTACGGTAGTGTTACTGATTGGATTCGTAGGAGTACGAACAGGCTTGCTTGTTGATCTTCTGATCGCTCAGTACCCGGGTGGCCGTTACGTTTAGCAGACCGCTTATGGCTTGTGGGTGTTTGATATGATCATAACCTACTGCCGCGTATTGACGAGTCTTCAGAGTCCTACACAGAGGTTTCCTGGCTCAAGCAAAACGGAGTAGGAGCACATATATGATATGTGCGGGAACGAGGTTGATACGATATGAGATACTGTATTCTATTATCGCGATATGTGATATCGGTTGGTTATATATGATATAGCCGGGTTATCGGATCAAGTGTTGATTGGATAAGTTGATTCATATAGTATTAGTCGGTTGTATATGATATAGCCGGATTATTAAATCAAGAGTTGATTTGATAATTTAATGTATAATTATATATTTGATATATTATATTACATTAACTAATATTAAGCTCACTTATGATTTCTTTTCTCACTAGTTGTGCACATTGTATATATGTGATATGTATATTTGTGTACATGTATTGTGTCATGTTTGATGATACATACAAGATAGGTGTATGAGATTAATACCATGCTAGGGTTAATTTAGGGTTTCTATTTATGTTAAGCTAATTCAAAAGAGATTGAGTTTGTCATGGTAAATCTTGGACAAAAGCTTTTGGATAAGCTTTGACAAAGTCAACTCTTTTGTCTAGTTAAAGATATTTATCAAACCCAACCCTTAACCATAGTGTGTGGTTTATTCTCTACATGAGTTAAGAATAATGGCTTTAACTCACCCATGGTTGCAATAATTCATTTGGATGAATTATTGATATGAGTTTCTTCTTCATCTTCTTCATCAAAAGCTTCTAGCTTCAATGGAGTTTTAAGAAAAAGTGTGAGAAAATGAAATATAAAGTGATTCCACTTCCTATTTCATCATCCTATACTATTTTCCATTTAGTAGAGTATGTTTGCTTCACTAATTATATGATTAGTGAATAAATAGCTTGGGTTAGTGTCTCCTCGACGTAGATCATCTTTGGTCTCAAAGACATCGAAGCAAGCACGTTCGTTTCTTCAAGGGATCCTTTCTAGAGTCCGGAGTTTGCAATCGCAGCGAAAGAGACTACTACATGGAGCTATTTGAAGTGAAGGACCAGTCTACAAAGGTTGTATTCCGTACTCACTATAACTTGCAAAGTGTTTGCATATGTTTTCCGTATTATTTCTAGTAGATGATTCTAAGTTTAGGGTTGCCTAGAACGGCAAAATTTTAATTTGCCATGGACGATGCCTCCCGAAACATTGCTGCCGTTGTAGACAACTCAACAAGAATGGTTATACCGAATTGATCTGTGTCCTTCGGTCTTCAACCACCTTCCCAAGCTCCTAGAGGCCACCATGATCTAGCTTGATCTCCGGTCTCCCTCCATCGAAGATGATCCACCTGAGGATTTGTATTCCGAGCTCCTACATCAATAGCTGAGGTAACTAGGGTACCTAATTCGCTAAACTAGATAGCCTAGAGGATGTAGAGTGTAGTGATGGATTAATTTGTCTCCAAACACCCTAGATTTCTTAACACATGAAACTTGAAGGGTGGAGGTAGAAGAAGAAGCTTGAGGATGAGAGTGAGAGGCAACTCAAGAAAAACGGCTAAGTCTTAAAAAATGGCTAAGAGTTGTGAGCAATAATGGAGCCATCCAATAAATATCTCAAGTCTACAAAATATCTTAAGTTAGCCCAAAATATCTCAAGTCTCCAAAATATCTCACAACAAACAAAAACTAAGCATGCTAGAACAGTAACCATGAGTCACCACTAAGCCATGCTACAATAAATGCAAACCACACATCATCTTCTCCACCTCATTAACCATTTAATCCTAAATGGTTAAAACTAAATGAGGTGGCATCTTCTAGAAGCACCTTGTAATAAATTACAAGAATACCCATCATCCGTATATACATACCCGTATCCGTATTCCGAAAAATACGAATACAAAGAGACGAAAATAATCCAACAATATAATACTAGAATCCGGCTTAAAACAAAGCTCACTAGTATTATCCGTCTGAATCCTGATACGTGCACAAGTGCACGTATATGATCAAACCCTGCCGTAAAACCTTACGGCCTCTACATCGTTTCGCCCGAAGCGGGGAAACCCTCTGTGCGAGACTCTAAAGACTCGTCAATAGGCTAGCAATGGGTTTAATCACAAGAACGTCGGCGGCACTAGCTGTACGTAATGGCTACCCAGGTATTGAGCGAAAAGAAGGCCAACGAGAAAACTCATCCAAATCCCTACTGAGCCTGCCCGTGACAATATCTGTCCAGTCTGGTCTGTTCGTCTAAGAGTATCGCATATTGAGTCTAGGGGGTGGATAAAGTCAGACCCCTAATAACGCGACATTTCGTGTCGGTATGAAGCCCATCACCAACTAAGAAACCACTGATCCAAATCATTAATTATCGACTAGCTTGGCCAAGGATTTCTGGTGATGGCCACCCGTGCACTGCGCGACATCAACCCCCAATACCGGAAGAGACGAATCCCCGACGATCCGCTCACTGCCTCCATGTGGCTCGGGACTGTACCCAACTAAAACCTATTTACACGACTCCTTTGAGTCGTGGTAGGGTAGTAATCAAAGCACAGTGGGAACTCACACGATACAAATGACGATCTCAGTTCGACAGACTAACCTGCACACATGTCACCTGGGAACTGCTATCTGACAATAGGTATACTACCAACTAGCAGGTTCCCGGCGAGTCCGTCCAGTGTACTCATAACCCAATGAGCACCTGTATACTAGCTTAGGTGAACAAACTGACACCAATGGCTTGTGAGACCTGGCCACCGCCCCTTGTCGGAGTCTCGATCAGTATACACTAGTCTACTCTGGAGTATCGATGCCCAGTCTCGAAACTCCCACGACTAGAGACATTTAAGGATGTGCTTATAGACCACCCAGCTCCCACGTATATGATTGCCATCATAATGCTGGTAGTCAAGCAAGAATCATATGGGCTCTATCAACATGTAATAGTGATCTGTAATACCACATAAAGCATGTACATGATGATAAAGACAAACCAGATAGCATAATATCATCTTGAGTAAGACTGTTCTATCCGTATAGGTCCCCCCTCAATCATCGCAATCGCGCTCCTGCGATTCAATAATTGACTTGAGGGCACTATAGCCAACACTTTGTATGTATCGAACCATCACACCTCAAGCTCTTTTCACCCTTTTGGACTGCTTCTTTTATTATCACAGAAATCAGGGTTTTATTTTGCGGGAAATACCGGGCATTTTACACGGTACCTGCCCCCTGCTCATCAATGTCGCTTTCTGATACTAATAGAGCATCTTTTTCAAATCCGAAGGAACGAGATATCACGTCATTCCTTCTGCCGAGTGTTCCTCTTCCTTGGAAAAATGAACTTGACTTGGGGGGTTTTCCCCTCATCGTCTGATTCAGAGTGGATTTCTCATCCCACCCATATTTTTTTTGTTCAAGAGGGATACTCTACTTGATTGTAAGTCCTGTTTGTAGGTCCCTTGATATCCTTTCTATTCTTTGAGAGGAAAGGACCATCTCACGTAGAGATTCTGTCGCCAGTGAAGAATATGCCCCTTGTGTCTATTTCAGGGGGGCAAGTACCCACGCCGTCGCTATTTCTGCGATAGATTGCTTCAGAGCTGCTCATCTTGTTGACCATTGGCGACAAACGCAATCTTGCATTTACTTTTCATTCATCTTCATCGAATGAGGAAGGATCTTGACCCATATGATCCAATCGAGCTATTTTATCTATGAGCTCTTGGAAGGTCGTTGGCTTGAAGAGGGCCATATATTGGAACATCTTTGAATTTGGGTCAAGGGTGGCTATGAACATTCCCACGGCTGCAGCTTCGTTGATGCGTTGCTCGCATTTTTACCAAAGATTTCGCCATCGAGTAACATATTGAACCCAGGTCTCATTCGGTCCAACCGTTTCATTGACCAACGCCGCTACGGTAGTGTGTTTTAACTGTTGGGATACCTACAACGGCAGCAAGGTTTCGGGTGGCATCTCACATGCCAATTTCAAAATTTTCCATTATAGATAACCCTAAACCTAGGATCTTAACTAGAGAATCAAACATAAACCAACAAGTAAACATCTTTACTTCTAAGAGTTAGGGATTACAACATTTGTAGTCCGTTCCTTCGCTTCATAAGCTCCGAGTTGAGGTCCCTTCGCTGCGATCATCAAGTACCCGGACTCTAGAGAGGCTCCATGAGGTGAATGAGACATCCTTGCTTGAAGACTTCACTTATCCAAGATGATCTACCTTGAGGAATCACAAACCCAAGCTTACACTTCACTAATAAAGCATTAGTGAAGTAAACACCCTAATCTAAGTAGCTAGAATAGATAAGGATGATGAAGTAGAAATTTTGCTCTCTTTTGTTTTCTATTTCTCACAAACTAAAAAGCAAGAAAGCTTTTGGAGTGAGGAAGAAGAAGATGAAGTTGTGATGAATGAATTATTGTTGAGGTTAGAAATGCAACCATAGTTAGATATGTATCATGGCTAACTCATGTAGAGAATAAACCATAGGCTAGGGTTAAAGTTAGGTTAACAAATATCAAGGATAAAACAAAGAGGGTGGCCAAAGTCAAAGTGTCATGAAGCTTCCTCAAAGCTCATCCAAAACTTTATCCAAACAAAAAGAATTATCTAAAAAGAAAATTTTAACCCATGTTTAAACCCTAGCATGGTTTTAACCCTAGTTGCATTTGTAACCTTAACATGTTACAATATTATATATCACATATATAATATATAATGTAACAAAAGAAAATAATACAATTAACATATATCACATATATATCAATGTATCATCAAGTGAGAAAAAGAATCTTTAAGTGAGCTTATATTAGTTAATGCAATGTAATATATCAAATATATAATTATACATTAAATTATCGAATCAACACTTGATCCGATAATCCGGCTATTTCGCAAATAACCGACTAATATAATATGTATCAGTTCATCGAATAAACACTTCATCCGATGACTCGGCTATATCACATATACCCGGCCGATATCTCATATCGCGAGAATCGAATACGGTATCACATACTCATATTATTCTCAGTCCCGCACATATCACATATGTGCTCCTACTCTGTTTTGCCTGAGTCAGGAAACCTCTGTGTAGGACTCTAAAGAATCGTCAATACGCCGGCAGTAGGTGATGATCATATCAAACACCCATAAGCTACAAGCGGTCAGCTAAACGTAACAGCCACCCAGGTATTGAGCGATCAAAAGATCAACAAGCAAGCCTGTACATTCTCCTGTGAATCCAATCAGTAACACTCCCGTACAGTCCGGTCTCTTCTTCTGATATGTCGCATATCCAGTCTAGGGGTGGTAAACGTCAGACCCCAGTAACCGATAAGTCATGTCGATGTAAGGCTCATAATGGGTCGAAAAACTACTGATAACACTTACCAATAAATCTCCATATCAGCCCTGGCCAGGGACTTCCAGTTATAGCCAATCGAACACAGCGCAACATCAACTCCCAATACCGGGAGAGACGAAACCCCTCCTATCGCTCATCGCCTCCATGTGATTCAGGACTGTACCCAAAAGCCACCGTTTTGCACGTTCTCGTGAACGTAGTAAAGTGGAAATCAAAGCACAGTGGGAATCACACAAGACTCTATGACGATCTCGGGTCTAAAGACTAACCTGTACCAGCGTCACCAGAGAACTGCTATCTGACGATAGGTATAATACCATCTAGGAGTTCTCGGCGAGTCCGTTCAGTGTACCCAGTCTCCACTAAGCACCCGTATACCTTCTCTGATGTCAAACACCAAAGGATATGAGATCATCCATCGCCCATCATATAGGTCGAGAAGCGTATACGCTAGTCTACTCTGGAGTATCGATGCCCTGTCTCGATACTCCCTCGACTAGGAACAGTTATAGGATGTACTCTTTGACTACCCTGGCCCCACTAGTATGATCTGCATCATAGTCCTAGTAGTCGAATACATATCCTAAGGGCTTTATCAACATGTGAGAGCAAGACAGTAAACCAATACAAGTCAACAAGTTAAGATAAAGTGAAACCAAATAACATACTATCATGTCGAGCAAGAATGTCCTCTCTATATATATCCAAGCATCCACTATAATATACATCATATGTACAACAATGGCCTCTAGGGCATATATATAACTAACATATTCACCCTAGCGAACCTTTGACAGAAGAGCATATCCATCTCGTCGAAGGTCTTTACGGAATCAATTGGGAGTCTTGCATACCATTCGAAGGCGATACCTGTCAGACTGCTGACGAACTGTCGGAGGAGCAATATGTCATTTCCTCCAGTGTTTCCGCATATGGATTTAAAATGCACGATGTTCTGACGAGAATTCCCAGTTCCTTTGTACATGTGGAACGTTGGAAGTGTGTAATCTGGTGGGTACTGTATTTGATCGTAGAAGCCTGGATAGGGTCGCCCAGTTCTGACGATTTGACCAGCCGCTTCATTTGCTTGATGAGCTCTTATTTATTGAGCTGTATAATCTTTAAGAGCGGCCTTAGAGATTGTTTCCTCCTTGGCTGCCGATAAGGCCGGAAGAGGATTTGATGTTTCCCCTCTGTCATCCTCGATGATTATCGGCGGGTCCTCTGCTGGGGGTTCTGGCTGGATCATCATTCTAACCATGTCCTGAAATGAGAGCGCCATCTGCTTCATGTTAGCAGCTTGTTCAGCGGCTTCTTTGTCTTTTCTTTCAAGCACCCTTCACAGGAACTCTGTATCAGTCTCCTGCTCCTGGTATTGTTCGGTTGTTGTGTCCGGGCTTTCTTTCTGCCCGGTAAGTGCATTTTGGTCAGCATTTCCTGGAGCTTTTGTCAGTGACCGAGTTTGCGGTCGGTGACTCTCCGAAGCACGGCTTTCTTCTTTCCCGGAAGCCATGTGGACCGTATGCGCCACCATGCCCCCAGAATTGGGGCGTTTGGGTCCATCACCTTTGGAATTTGCCGCAAGCAGTGGGATTTTCTCCAGCCTCATCCTTTTGTGGGAGGTTGAAGTTGAAGGAGCCGTTGTAATAGGCACCTATGTAGAAGAATCCCCTATCTGTATGACGGAGGGATGGTCTTTCTCTTGTCGAGCCTTCGATTTCTTCGGTCGACAAGAATAGTCATTGTTGATCACAGAGTCCTGGACTTTCTGCCAGACTCTATGAATTTAGGAGGAGAGCCTTTGATGGGTTCTGCCTGAACAATGACCTCTGCAGGTGGGGGAGATTTCTTTAGCACCGCCATTGGAGAGTTCTTGCGTACCTTCCTGAGCAGATCAAAGCTGTTCCTAGTTGGAACAGCAGCGTCAACATCCACCATTGGAGCTGGTGGGGTAAGTTCAGAGGGGGGGTTGCCCCCAGCTTTTCTCACTCGGTGCCAGTGGCGACGTCGAGCGTGTCTTGCAGACGGGACCGTCTCAGTTTTGGAAGCGGCTTCTTCGTGCCCCTGGCTTTGCTGAGGGGTTGCTGCTGGCGTCAACCTGTTGAAGACCGACGTCCTTGGCAGGGTTTGAGGAGGGCCGGCCAATCTTTCAAAAACTGACTTTCTAGTAGGGGAAGCACCTTTGACGGCTTCGCCCGTAGCAGGAGTTGGGAGGGCTATCCGTTTTAGGGTATCCCCCTCAGGTATCACGAGCCTTTTTGCGGGCCCGTTTGGATTCTTACCCAGCCTGTTGAAAACTGAGACGTCAGCTTTGGACGGCCCGTTGAGAGGGGCCATTGTGGTTTCCAGTTGATCGAAGATCGACCTACTGGGAGCTTCCTCTTGCGGCACTGAGGCATCAAAATTCACTGGCGGGAGCATGGTCCTAAAGAACAATCCAGTAGTGGCTTGTATTACTTGCCCCACCAGCATTGAGAAAATTGACGCCACGTTGGGCCCGTAGGTCACTTCTCCGGTTGGGGTGGAGCGAGAGTTGTTGTTGCAAGAGATACAGCTAGAATCCATCGATTTTTTTTTCTGCACAGGAGCAAGACACCAAGTTTTAGTACCTCGAATCCAAGGGAAACCATAGCGAACCGAGATTTTGTTCGCGAAACACGACACACGAATTGTGGAGTGGAAAGAGGAAAAAAGTTCCCACCGGGCATGCCAGAATCTGTTTACCTCTGGAGACAGAAACGAACCGGAATAGATCGTCTTGCCTGAATTTGGGGGGCAGATGCTATTTGGACTTATCCATCCACCTCTCCGAAGATACCAAGTTGATTTATGGCACCATATATCGGAGGTTTAGACAGACGCGACCGTTGTAGCAGACTTTATCAGATTTCTCCTCATTTGTGAGGGGTTTTGATTGTGGGGACGCTCTTCCCTGTAGGCGCAAGCCCCTGCAGTTAATTACGTTACCGCGTTGCGATAACCACTTTCTCCTACTCTGGAAGTTCACTTCGTGTCGTGTCGTGTTTGTTTTATTTTGGGTTGCCCGTGGATTGTATACGGAGACTAATTTATGTCGTCGCCCGTAGGGCACGGATTAGTCCAAATCCGTATATTTGAGATTTGGGTTTAGGTCAAGAATTTTGCTTGACGGGGCCCATGTTGGTAGCTTGGTTTGCCAATGGGAATGAACTTAGGACACAGATCTCACATTTGTGAGGTCCATCATTTCAGGGGATATTTGGGTATGATATAAGGATCATTAGCCATGTTTGAGACTAAGATCGATTTATGTGCAGTGAGCATATGGGCTCAACTGATCATTAGATCATATATGAATAGCCCATGGATAGTATACAGTAGTCATTATGGAGACAGTCCGCAGGGCAAACACATTAGTTTAAGGACGTCGCGGTCCAACATTCCCTGTTTGGGACGAATATTAGTTTAAAGACATTTCGGTCCATTATCGCGATGTTTAGGGACGAATATTAGTTTAAGGACATTTCGGTCGTCTTGCGCGCACGTGTATTTTTTACGTGGCGGGATGAATGATGGTAACATGGAATGCGCCTAATTTGGGGTGCAATCTGATTTGAGGTGTGCACGTAAATTTAGAAGTGCATTATTGTGGGATGGACGGAGGTTTTGGTTGTCGGGACCCGCCACCTCTCTGAAGAAGCTGAGGAATTACAACGACATATATCAGAGGTGTAGAAAGATGTACCCTTGAACCAAATCCTGTATTTAAGAGAAAAAGATGTTGTGGACCTAAGAATCATTAGTCATATTTGGGACTAAGATTACCTTAGGAGATATGGGATGAATATCATTTTGGATATCATCAATGAGAGATCATTAGTCATGTTTGAGACTAAGATCAGTTTGGAAATCACGAGCATATGGGCTCAGTTAATTTAAAATCAAAGAGGTTTAGCCTAAGAAAACTTAGCCAATTCGGGCTGAGATTGGGTTTCTATACTACCTGCAGTGCTAAGCACTAAGATATACAATGCTCACGTGTGTTTCACGTGGGGCGCTGGAATAGTGCTAAGAACTAATCTTTTCTGGCGCTCACGTGCTTTTCACGTGAGGCGCTGGTTTTTAGCCTTGGGTATTCACGTGCTTTTCACGTGAGGCGCTACAATAGTGCTAAGCACTAATTTTCTCTGGCGTTCACGTGCTTTTCACGTGAAGCTCTACAATAGTGCTAAGAACTAATTTTCTCTGGCGCTCACGTGTATTTCACGTGAGGCGCTATGTTTTTGGAGATTTAATCTCTGTTGATATTTTATAGAGAACTTAAATCTCTGTTAATGGTATTTTGACCATTAACGATCACCAAGATCACTATTTTGAGGATCTTGGATCGGGTTTTTAAAGAACTAAGTTCTTCATTTGAAGGAAATAAGTTTCTGGGGTATCATGGACTCCATGTTTTTTTCATGTTCTTGTATCCATGTTCTCCTCTGAATTTTTTATTCTCAAGAACAAGATCTTCCCGATGAGAATTAAATTCTCAACTTGTGGGAGACTTGTTTTGTGGATCTCAGATCCAGAGAAACAACTAAGTTCTTTTAAAAGGCTTAAACCCTTAGATGTGATATGATAGGTAAAGAAGATACTTTAATCTCTTCTTTTTTCTTTACCTAGGGCTTTTAGGAGGGAGATCTTCTTCTTTGAGAGAATTAAATTCTCTGTTGATTTTAGAGCCTTCTGTCTTTCTACAGAAGCTTATGGGGGCCTTCTCTTTTCTTTTTTTTATCGAGTCCTCCATATTTGAAAAGAGGGATCATTGGTCGTTGGTACCCACGACCTCTCCGACGACACTGAGAGATTATAGTGCCATGTATCGAAGGTGTGGAGGCATGTACCCTTTGAACCATGTCCCATTCATCAGGGGGAAGAACAGGTTGGAGCTTAAACTTCTGGCTGCTTGAAAAAGGTTTCTTTGCGTCCGCGCACTTGTGTCGCACGTGTTAGGCGCACGTGTGTTGCACGTGGCAGACACACGGCATGGGCGTACATGCGTCGCACGTGTTGCGTACTTGGTGAGCGCACGTGCGTTGCACGTGATGCGCACGTGGCGGGCGCACATGCGTCGCACGTGACGCTTGCATATCATGGGGGCAGCTAAGGCCCTAACTTGGAGAACTAAAGTTCTATGGAAAACTAAGCTTTTATGGAAAACTAAGCTTCTTTGAGAATTGAATCCTCGCACGTGATTTGCATTTGGCGGGGGCACGTGCGTTGCACATGCGCTTGCGCATTATGGAGGGCAGCTAAGGCCCTAACTTGGAGAACTAAGATCTTATGGAGAACTAAGCTCCTTTGAGGATTGAATCCTCGCACGTAGTGCGCACGTGGCGGGCGCACGTGCGTTGCACGTAGCGCACATGGCGCTTGCGCATATGCGCATCATGGGAGGGCAGCTAAGGCCCTAACTTGGAGAACTAAGCTCCTTTGGAGAACTAAGCTCCTTTGAGGATTGAATCCTCGCACGTGGTTTGCACGTGGCGGGCATACGTGCGTCGCACGTGGTGCGTACATGCGCTTGCGCATATGCGCATTATTGGGGGGCAGCTAAGGCCCTAACTTGGAGAACTAAGCTCTTATGGAGAACTAAGCTCCTTTGAGAATTGAATCCTCGCACATGGAGGGCGCACATGCGTTGCATGTGGTGCGCACGTGGCAGGCGCACTTGCGTTGCACGTAGCACAAATGGCGCTTGCGCATATGCGCTTTATAGAGGGCAGCTAAGGCCCTAACTGGAGAACTAAGCTCTTTTGAGGATTGAATCCTACTTTTTTTAAGAGGTATCCCCTCTTATTTATACGGGAGTGGTAGAGAAGGGATCTCTCTTTTTCCCGATGTGGGACTAAAAATATATCCCCCATGTAGTAGAGCATTACTTAGACTATACGTGCAAAGCACATTTACTCATAACTTTTGATTCCGGAATAGTTATGAGGCCCGTAATATATCAAATCGAAGAAATTTTCGAGACGCTTTCAATGCCATCAGAATTTATTTGATTATCATTTAGGATTTTGGCAAAATACAGCCCGGAAAACACCGGTTTGCATTTTCTTAAGCGTATTGCTGTCATTTGATACCTTGGGCTCTTTTGCGCAGAAATTTTTGGCGGGAACATGAGGATTTAGAAATGGGTTTTATGATGATTTCGAGTGTCGATGCTAGGCACTGAGGTTTTATGATAATTTGATGTGTCGTTGATGGACACATGTTGGATGATATACATATATACATATATATGACACAGATGACATGGTACCATATATTGACACATGCACGATATTATTATTATTATACTTATGTATACACGATCACCCTCATTACCACACGGTATTATATTATTATTATTGTATGACCTAGGAGATCGTTATACATTCGATTTCTACCTGTTGATGTCTTCTACTCATGAGTTGGCAACTCATCCCGTTTTGTCATAGTTTTCTTGCAGGATCGACCGCTCGGATCAGTAGTGGCTTGCTGACACACAGCTTCTTTCGGGTGATTACTTGGGTAGGTGGGTTATAGTTTAGAGCGTAATCACCCTTGTATACTTTTATATTTCTTTGTATCTAGTTAAAAACTCTATCAACCAGACTATGTATATTTGGTAGACTTAGAAACCAGAGCCTTGTATATATTCTTATATTGGATTTGAAAATGTTTTGGTTTTCTTTATTTCTTTCTGTGATTGATCTTTACCTTGGGCATCGTAAATTTCATATTGCGTGGTAGTGATTCCGCTAATTGGCGAAAAGCTAGCTCCCGCTTGGGGATGCAATATTATTATTGATTATGTACCTGTTTTTATTAAAATTTACAATGGAGGCGCTGTCCAAATTTCAAATAGCGAAAATGTTTTCAAAATTTAGTTTATTACACGCTTGCATTTCAAATGAACCTATTTATACTTTAAAAGAAACCACTTGATTTCATTTATACCCTTTTCAAAACTTTACCTCCGCTATTTTCCTTTAAAAGGTTTAGATTTCTAGGTTTTCGGTTTACTTGGGTTACGGTGGGGTCCTATAGACTTCACGTGATCCAAGTGCCGGTCACGTGCTATTTCCGGGTCATGACAGGGAGTATAAAGACTTGGCATCGATATTCCAGAGTATACTAGTTTATACATTTCGAGACCCCGATAAGGGGCAGTGGCCGGTCTCACAAGCCATTAGTGTTGTGTCACCTAAGATAGCATACAGGTGCTCACTGGAGGTGAGTACACTGGACGGACTCGCCGAGAACTTCTAGATGGTATTATATCTATCGTCGGATGGAAGTTCTCTTGTGGCATGAGTACAGTTTAGTCTTTTGACCTGAGATCATCATTTGTCCCATGTGAGTTCCCACTATATTTTGATTACTACCCTACTACGGCTCAAAGGAGTCGCGCAAACAAGTTTTAGTTGGATACAGTCCCGAACCACATGGAGGTAGTGAGCGATTGTCGGGGATTCGTCTCTTCTGGTATTATGAGTCGATGTCACGCTATGTTCGGTTGGCCATCACCCTATCTATGGCCACGGTGGATGATATTTACTAATAGGATTTCAGTAGTTTCTCGGTTGGTGATGAGCTTGACTCCGACACCACTTATCAGGTTATTAGAGGTCTGACGTTATCCGCCCCCTAAACTCGGTATGCCATACTCTTAGACAAAGAGACCGGACTGTACGAAGATTGTTGCATTCAGGCTCTGTAGGGTACGGACGGACTTGATTGTTGACCTCCCTTTTAGTATATATCTGGGTAGCCGTTATATACAGCTAATACCGCTGACGTGCTTGTGATTATGGATTTATCCAGTAATCACTGCTAGCGTATTTTCGAGTATTTAGAGTCCCACATAGAGGGTTTTCCCGGTTCATACGATATGATATAGACGACATATATTGGTAAATACAGAGGTCCGATTAAATAAGTGTACAGGCTACACGGATTTTAATCGGACAGTGGATAATACTGGCAGCTTAGGATTAAGCCGGATTATTAAATCGATTTTGATTTAATAATTTATATATATATATTTTAATATATATATATATATATATATTCTAGTATTATTGTTCACTATTTATTTTCTCTCTCTTGGCTATTCGTATTTTTATACAGATACGCGTATATGTATTTCGATACGTATACCGGTTGTATTCCGTATTTATACGGAATTTATTTTAGAAGGAGGACACCTCATTTGTTGATTTTTCTATTTAGGAAAATCAAAAATGAGGTGGAGGGTGAGGTGGCTTTGAGCATGGTTGTAGACATGTAGAGAAAAATAGGGTTCATTTGTTTATGGAAAATATTATAAGATATTTTATTTTGATGGTTAAAAATATTATGAAGCTATTCTACTCTTCTTTCATTCTAATCTCTCATTTTTCTCAAGCTAACACTTAGCTCATTTTTCATGGTAGCCTCTTCACCTCCTCCTTCTTCTTGCTCTTTTGAGCATGACTTTTAGGGAGAAAAGATAGTGAGAAAATCCTACATCCCCACTCTCCATTCCTAGAGAGGTTGGAGCATTGGTTGCTTCACTAGGTGAAGCTGGAGCTTGGATCGGTTTTTTAAGGTGGATCATCTTCGGCAAGGGCAGTCGCCTCTCAAGCTTGTTCCCGACAGCCTACGAGGAGCTTTGAGGGGTCTTCCACGATTTGGTGGACACGCGACAAAGTTTGTAATCTCTATGAACCTTGTATGCTAGTTGCTAGTTTCAGTGTATGGTTTGATTCCTTAGAAATATGTGTTTTGTGCTTGCTTAAAAATCATTATTTTCGCTTCTGCCGTGGCTGCGGCTTACACGGCGCGAGCACAACACACTAACAGAGTCGATGTCGTGTAGTGTTCGATTAGTCATCACCATAAGACCTTGGCCAAGGCAGTTGAGATTTACTGATTGTAAGATCGGTAGTTTCTCGGGATGGTTTTGAGTTACATCAACATGACTTATTGGGTTATTAGGGGTCTAACATTTTCCACCCCGTAGACCCAGTTTGCGATACTCTCAGACGAAGAGACCGGACTGTACGAAGATTGTCACTTTCAGGCTCAGTAGGGATACAGACGAGTTTGTTTGTCGACCTTTCTTTCGTTCAATACCTAAGCAGCCGTTATGTACAGCTAGTGTTGCTGATGTGCTTGTGGTTAAACCTACTGTCAGCGTATTGTCGAGTCTTTAGAGTCCCACACAAAGGGTTTCTCAACTTAGGCGAAACGATATAGTGTACGTATTTTGATACGTACTTAGGTTCAATTAAATACGTGGTTTTGTACACGTACTTTTAATCGGACATTTTGTTAATACTAGCCGGTTTGAAAGATAGCCAGATTATCACATTTGGATGAAATGTAAGCTGGTATTATATATATATATATATATATATATATATATATATATATCTTTTTGGTATTTCTCATTTCGGTATTTGTATTTGACGGAATACGGTATTTATACGAATACGGGTATTTGTATAAATACGTGTCTTAATAGAAATACGGGTCTTGATACGAATACGGGTATTCGTATCTTGATACGAATATTTGTAGCATATACTTGTATTAGTATATTTGTGTGTGCACGCGCGCGCATATGAGGTGACTCTCTCACTTCTCATCTCATCACTTCTTGATCATTTGAGAATTGTGCGGGCTTGTGACTCATTAGGGTGAGTCACAACTTCACACATTCTCAAATTTACAGAAAAGAGAAAAGGAGATGCAGAGATAATGATTTATTTTTTAGCCATACTTGATATTTCATCACCATCACCATTATCTTCTTCTTTCTCTCTCTCTCTTGAGTTTTTAGTTTTAAGAAAAGAAAAGGATTAAGAGAAAAAAATTTAGAAATTAACCACTACTACATCCTAGTGATCTATTCCTAGCAAGTATAGTTCACTAGTCACTTCACTTAGCTTTTAAGTGTGAAGCTAGAGCCTAGGTTAGGGTTCTCTCGGGTAGATCATCTTCGACGAGCAAGACCGACTCCCAAGCTCGCTCCCGGTGGATCAAGGAGCATAAGAAGTGCAAAGAAAATGAAGGACGCGACTATAAAGGTAGCTATCATCTATCTGAGTAGTCTAAACTCCTTGTTACTAGTTTAGTATTTGGTTTCGATTCTAAGACATAGAAGTTCGTAGAATTTTTTTTTTGTATTCCGCTTTGGTCGCTAGTTAGAGGCACGAGCACGGGCGTCTACTTACATGGATTTATCCGGCTTATGCTTAAAACGGAATTTGGACAAACTTTAGGCAGGCTTCAGTAATTAGCAGTTTATAGGTTATCCCAACCTTTCGCTAGGGTTCAACTTCTACCATTTTCGAGATCAAAAGTTGTTTTGTTCTCGACACGCCATATTTTAATAAAAGGAATTTCTTGCAAAAGAAATTAGTAAGAATATAATAGAGCTGGAAGTAATTTCAGTACCAAAAATGACTACTGAAAGTTTAGTAGAACATAGAGCAATTGACCCAAAAAAAAACCTAGCTACTCAGCAGATTTAGTAAGTGACCTCAGCCACCTGAGAGATACTTTGGTTCCCTCATAGATGGTGATAGGGAGGTTTGCATCATGTAATGATGACCTTACTATATCAGCAGGCCATATGAAGTAGTGACTTCAGACTGATGGTTGAATACCATATTATCCAAGTTGGACTCCATGCACTACAACAAAGTGTGGACTTTGTTAAGTTCTCCTGAAAGGGTAAAACTCATCAGGAGCAATTAGATCTTTCGAGATCAGTGCAAATAGAAAGGTAGTAACCTAATAAGGCTAAACTTGTAGTTGTAACGACTCTGAAATCTTTATACGGAAATTTTTCTGTTAATATACAAGAAATGAGTTTTACAACCGGAGTTTGAGTTATAAATCACTTTTGTTAAATGAAAACAAGAAACACCTTGTAGCTCACTGGTAAATCCTTTGCACTGCTGTGACGTAGCCTGTGTGTTTTATTCCCATCAGACACAATTTTTTTCTGATTTTTTTTTTAACTTTTTGGAAGCCAAAAAATTGCACATGCAATACACGAGGAAAAGAAAAGTTCAGAAAAATCGAACATGTGGAAAATAGTTTAAATATTAAATTTATCAGATGGCATGAATCTCGAGGCATTTGCCTCAAGATCGACCAGCGGTTTAGCTATATGGGCCAGTGAGGACGATCAGGATGTGGCCAAATTGCCTCGTGCTTTGCACACTCGTCTCTTCAGCTACCCTTAACTTCTCTGCACTGTTTGATTTCCCTGCAATCAAACAGAGACCTTTTATTTCACAATTTAACATCATTTTAATGTTTTTTAATCCACAATTTTAATTCCCAAACCCTAATTCTCTACTATAAATACCACCCCACACTTTGGCTCAGCACCATTTTAAAAATTCTAGCCAAAACTCTTAAAAAAGTTCCTAAGTGCAAATGGAGTAAAGTGGAGTTAGTGAGCAAGCTTCTTCCATTCCAGAGCTCCCGCGACGCCGCGACGACACTCTTCGTTTTCCTTATCCTCTTCCTATGTTTTCTAAACAGTTAGTCCCTCCCAAACTCTCTTTCTCTTCATTGAAATCCAACTTTAAAACTTATATCGGTAAATGGAGTTAATACCGATATCTTTTTTCTAAACCCTAGAAACTCCCTTTTTCTTATATATTGTTTGACTAAATTCTTACATAATACTTGCAACCTTAAATACCAATGGTTAGAATCAAGTTTAACCTAGAATCTCATGTGAAACAACCATAATTTAACTTTTTCATTAAAATACCATGAATTTTAATATCACTTCTTTTAGTTTTGTTAAAACTATACCTTTAGGAAAAAACTTCATGCGGTAACGACCTACCCCACACGAACACTTTGGTTTCGTAGCACGATAGCTATTTGTATATACAATTATTTGAAATAAAATCTTTACAATAAAATACCCCATACTTTAAAACCGGGTTTCTTTTAAACGGTGTTTCATATTTCTTTGCAATTATGCATCTACAACCCTTGTTAGGAGACGCTCTAATGGATGGTGCGGATTATCGCACATCCTGAGGATCGTAGAGCGAGATGCAGCAATCTTCACGGAATATTCGATCTTGAAAGGATATAAATACAGTTTTTAAGAAAAACGAATTTTCTAAATAAAACAAAATTTTTAAAATTAAAATTATATAAAATTATAAATCCATATTTTCATTATGAAACTATATTTTTATAAAATGAAAGATTAAAAACGTCAATAAAATACCATCAAGTTACTAAAAAGACCATTTTTCACTAAAATACCATAACTTTTGAAAGCTAAGTATTTATCATGAAAATACCCCAATAGTTAAAACACGTGCTCATGAAAACCCTATATTTTTATAAAATGAAATAGGTTTTATTTTTAATCCATATTAATATATTTTTTCATAAAACCCCCTCGAGATATACAAAACAATATTTAAGGACTTTAGTAAATATAGATTTAAGCGAGATCAATTCTCTTGAGAGCCAGAGAAAGTGAGTGCTTGCCTATTCAGGTTAGAAAACTTAATAGGAGTTATCAATGGCAATTGTCTTGGAAAAAAATATAAATCCTGCCATCCATGTGCAGCAGTTGCTGATGACTTCCGAACCTAAGAATTCCAGAGTTAAATCAATACAAGTTTCTGACTCGGTCTGAGTCCAAACTCAAACCTGAATCTCAAATCAAACATGAATGCTTGATCATGAACATGAATACTCGAATTCAAACTTCAATTCCAAACCTGTATACTTGACTTGACTTGACCGAACCATGGTTATAACTTGACATGACTACTTGAATACATGATTACATCTTGAACATGAATACTTGAACATTTTGTATCCATGGTTTCGGCAAGACTTGTAAATATAATTTATACAATACATTACACGGGGATAAAGGGGTAGATTGGTACGAAACGTATATCATGGCACGAGAGGTCACTTAAAAGACACCTACATGAATTCTTGTGTCGTTGTCCCGTGGGTTATGACGGGGCCGTGTATTACATGTTACCATAGTCCACTGGGTAAGATGGACTCCTCTCGTATACATGAATACCTTCTTTACCAAACTACAAGCAACCATGTTATAATAAATATCATATGCCGATAATCACTCATATACACTTTACCTGTTCATTTCACTTGATATACTATCTTCTCTTTCTTCTTTTGGGACTTACTGAGCGTTAGTTCGCTGACCACATTCCTTTCTGTTTCTTTCTTTGGAATGTTCGTCAGGAGGACCGGGCATTGAGGAGACAGAGCCGAGCCGGGAGGATTTGGACCAGATTGCAGCTCAGCTGGACTACTAGTTCTTCTTGCACTTATTTTCTGTATGCCATTGTTTAGGCATTTGTTTTATATCATTGTATCTTTTCATTTCAAACAGTTATATGTAAAGTTGAATGTAAATAAAGTTACTGTTTATTAATTACTCTTGTCATTCTTGTTCATTTTTATATATTTCTTAATTACGCTTAACGTATTTATTTCTTAGTAAATACATTGCGGCCTTCTACGTCACCGTTTCTGTCTACTGGGAAGCGGAGCATGATGGGTTTTGTTGGCGGCCCATGCAGGTCAGTTCTGCATGAAGTCTTAAGAAATATATCACAAGAATTATAAGAATCAGCAACTATACATTTCTTACATTTCTAATATCTTTAATCTATCCAAACCATTCCTTTTTCTATCAAGATAATGGATTCTCTGAACAACACCAGCACGAACGTCAACAGCAATACCCCACTGCCCACTCTACCACCACCACATACTGTAACAACCTTAATTTTCCTATACACTTTTCTACACAAAATTTTAAATTTTTCTCAAAATCCATAAAGGGGTATTTTAGCCTGAGCATAAGATATAAGTAATTATTTTGCTTTTAATTACAAGTTAAAAGAATGTAACAACTCCATTTTTAGTGTAAAAAAATTTTCTTTAAAATTAATGTATACTTGTGGTATTTACATTTACAATTATTACTTTAAGTAATTAATTAGCTCCATAATTACAAAAAAGAGCTTGTGGCTCATTGGTAATACCTTGCACTGCTGAACCAAGCCACCGGAGTTCAAATCCCATACCCCACATTATTTTTAATATTGATTTTTTAAAAAACCTTTAGAATACCAAGAGTTTACACGTGCATATCTCACAAAAACCCCCACTACACCCAAAAATGTAACATTGCCAGGGGTTAGATGAACCGTTGGGGGGATCCTGGACGCCTGACTCGGCCGGGAATCGGCCAAATCGGCCTTGACTCGGCCGACTCAGTCCTCCGACCGAGTCACGGCCGAGTCGGCCAATTCCGGCGACGGCCCCAACATGAAAGTTGTGTCTTTTCATATTCCCTATGCACCAGCAAAATTTCAGCCTCAGACCACTTCCATAGCTCTTTTAAAACCCCAATTACTCCACTTTTAATACATTTTTAATACATTTTATCACATTTTTTATTTTAACATTTCACCTACACTAACCCTAGCCTAGCCCTATAAATACCACCCCTACCCTCTACCCTCTCACCCCAAAATTCTGAGCCCACTCTCTCAAAATTCCAAGAACACTTGTGTACTTTGAAAACAAGCTCGAGGCGAAGCTCCGACGAAATTCCGGCGGAACTTCCGGCGAACGTTTTAGGAACTACCGGCGACAACACAACACCATGGCGATCTCTCCAGTTCCCTCTCACCATCTAGTGTAATCTCAAACCCGTAAGTCCTTTCTATCTCTTTTCCCTATTCAAGAAAAATACGAAATTACAAAACCCGACGGAATCGGAACAAATCCGATTTCCGATTCGGTTTTCTATAAAATTCCACTTCTCACTAATACGATCATTCTTAAACTTCCTCATGTTGATTATTAAACACTAATTAAATAATTTGAACAAGTTTCATCACATGAAATGATAGGTTTCTCAAATTATCGTATTTTTTTCACTTAAATACCACATTGTTTCAATCCGTCATTTAACCCATCAAACTTGCTATACATTTAAAGTAGATCACGAGGTAACGACCTACCTCCTCACACACTTACATACAACCTCACACGATACCATTGAAACCTTAGAATACGAGAAAACAAGCATTTACATTTAAATACCATGCACTTAATAAAACTATTTCTAAAAGAGTTAGAGTTGATACACTTTTAAATAAATACATCTTATTATAAAAATACAATAAGTTATGGACATCGGTCGTTTATCTCAACCTGACTTTGTGGTGTCTAGGCTAAACAAGTGAGAAAGGTAACTTTAAAAGGCCCGTCTCACGGTGATTCGTAAGAAGATCCCTCCTTTCCTCACTTGTACTTACCTGGCCACAATTGGCGGTGAAGAGGCGATTTGAGGCATCTCACAATTTGTCGTTTAGACCATTTAGAAATAGTCTGGTTGACCTAGGAAACCCAAGAATCTAAAATACGGAAAATTGACATTTTTACAAATAAATACCATTTACTTTATAAAACTGTTTTCTAAAGGATTTAGTATTTTACAATCTTTGCAAAGCACCGCTACAACCCATTTTGGGGAACCCGTTCGGGATGGTGCAGTTTATTGCATACCCTCGGGCTTAGTAGTGCGAGATTCAGACCTCCGCAAGGAGCATTCGGTCTCGAAAGATTTAAAATACGACATCTTAAGAAAATGAGATTTTCTCGAATATAAAATATTTATTAAAATTATTTTTGTATAAATATATGTATATTTATCATTAAAATATCTATTTTGTTATGATATAAATATTCCATTTTTTTCTTTAAAAAAATCACAAGAACAAATTTTACACTAAAATACCATGAATTCCAAATAAATCAATATTATAATAAATACCTTTAATTATGAATCTAGGATATTTTCACTAGAAATATCACAATATAAAATCCACCTTCATTACAACTCTAAAGACGAATAACGAATATTTGAGGTGTATTTTGAAAAGTATATAAAAGTATTTTACATAAAACCCCTCAAGTTTTATAAATTACCCTTAGGACCCTAGCAATTATAGGTTTAAGAAATAATCAAGACTTTGATTTACACTTCTACTTGTCTGACTCGGGTTTGAGTCTGATTAATCTGACTTGAATATGATTCAAGTACAATCTACAATCTACAATATTCCAATTCAATTTGAACATATGAATCCATGAATCCAATTATCAATCTATACAACTTGACAGAACCGATCCATGGATATACATTCCATTTACATGATTCTACAGTTATTCCGTTTACATGATTATTCAGTCACCTCCGTTTACTGATATCATGGTTTCGGTCAGTCATCCAATTATACAATCAATTCAGTTTACAATACAATACAACCAAGATAACACTACGGGGTTTAAGGGGTAGACTGGTATGGAATATGTTAAAGGTGGCACGAGGTGGTCACTTAAGACGTAATTGCATCCATGCCGTTGTTCCGTGGTATTATCGACGGAGCCTTGTACTATGGGTTACCAAAGTCCCCGGTGTAAGCGGGACTCCTCTCGTATACACTGGCAAATTCTGTACCAAGCAACAAATAACAGCGTTAATACAACATTACAACATTATAATATGACATTAAAAACTACTCTCTCTCTCTCTTACTCTCTATCTATTTCTCCATCATCTTTGGGACTTACCGAGCGACCTGTTTGCTGACGACATTCTATTTCTTTCTTTTTTGAATGTCGTCAGGTGGTTTGGACCCGGCAGAGATCGAGCCATCTGCAGAAGACTTGGAGCAGTTTGCTGAAGAATCAGAGCTCTAGTTTCATTGTACATTTTCCATTCAGTACTTTTCATTTCCTGTTATGCCATTGTTTAGGCATCGTTTTATTTCAGTTGTATTTCCTTTTCATGAATTGTACAAAAGAATGTTAATAAATAAAAGTTATTGTTTTTCTTATATCTTGTCTCTTGTGTATTTATTTTTATATTGCTTAGATACGCTTAGCGTATGTACTTCTGAGTATATACGTAGCGGACCAGTCGCGTCCCCTTCGCCGTATACCGGGAAGCGGGGCGTGACAGGTTTTGTTGGCGGCCCATGCAGGTCAGAGCTGTATAGAACCATACTATGCAGTTCTGTTCTGCGTGAACAACCTAAGCAATATAACACAAGAACCAGCAACTAAAACATTCTTTACAATTCATGTTCCTTGAATCTTACAATTTCATATTCCTTGAATCATATACTTTGAATCTGTCCTAACCTAAATTTTTTCATTCAAGGTTATGGATTCCCCAAACAACACCAGCACTAATTTCAACAACACTCCACCTATACTACCAATCACACCTGCCTTTCCTGCTCCACCCAACGAGCAAACGGTTCTGCTTGAGGCAATCCGCAGCCTTCTTGAGGGACAGCAACAACTCCTGAACCGTCCCGAGACTGACGCTCCTGGGGTAAAGCAATTCAGGGCTTTACATCCCAAGCAGTTCTCCGGAAAGGGAAGTCCTCTTGAAGCTGAGGAATGGGCACAAAGCATAGAGGATGATCTGGCGGCAACACAAGTGCCAGACATAGCTTGGGTCCGTGTGGCGAAACTGCAGCTCACGGACAATGCTCGCAACTGGTGGAAGGCGGAAGAAAGCCATCTTGTACAGCCTATTGAATGGAAGACTTTTCGGGAGAAGTTCAACGCGAACTACTTCCCTGTGACTGCCAGGTTTGCCATGGAGCAACAGTTCATTCATCTACAACAAGATTTGATGTGGGACAAGTCAGTAGATGAGTACGACGCTGAATTCATCATGCTCAGTCGATTTGCGGCACACCTGATACCGACGGATGAGATCAGAGCCCGTCGATTTCAAAAAGGTTTGGACACAGAAATCCAGGCTGCACTAGCCACAGGGAAATTTCCAACTCATGAAGATGCTCTGGAAGCTGCCCGCAGTTATGAGGCAGTGATAAAGGCAAGGGGCAGACCTCAGTTTGCCGGAGTGAAACGCCTTACCACTCAAATGGCAGGAGGGGCCTCTTCAAGTCCAACTGTCGAACTCAGAAGACTGGAAGAAGCCAAGGATCGGCTAAAACCTGATTTTTGCTTTTATTGCAAGAGGGAAGGACACTTGTGGAAGGACTGTAGGCGCGCAAAAGGCATATGCTTAGTTTGTGGCGCGTCCAATCACGGAATTGGAAACTGTCCTTATAGACGCAACTCAGCACACACACCCATCAACTACCCGCAGCAGCCAACTATCCAGGCTTCTGCAACTCGTCCTGCACTCCCAGCACCACCTCCACGTGGATTTCCTGCTCAGCCAAATCGCCAATTCCATCAGGCACTGAGAAACATGCCTCGAGTACAAGGGAATATGCCTCCGCTAGGAGGAACGTGCCACGGCGACAGGCTTTCACCTTAGCAGCCATAGAACCTGAAACTGTGAACCAGGGTAACCTAAGTAACTCCCTCACAACTTTGACCAAAACTTCCTTACAATCTTTAATTCTGTCATCAAACTGTTACACTTTCCTTTTATAAATTTCGAGGACGAAATTTTTATAAGGAGGGTAGAATGTAACAACCCTAATTTTCCTATACACTTTTCTACACAAAATTTTAAATTTTTCTCAAAATCCATAATAGGGTATTTTAGCCTGAGCACAAGATATAAGTAATTATTTTGCTTTTAATTACAAGTTAAAAGAATGTAACAACTCCATTTTTAGTGTACAAAAATTTGCTTTAAAATTAATGTATACTCGGGGTATTTACATTTACTGTTATTACTTTAAGTAATTAATTAGCTCCATAATTACAAGAAAGAGCTTGTGGCTCATTGGTAATACCTTGCACTGCTGAACCAAGCCACCAGAGTTCAAATCCCATACCCCACATTATTTTTAAAATTGATTTTTTTTTAAAACCTTTAGAATACCAAGAGTTTACACGTGCATATGTCACAAAAACCCCACTACACCTAAAAATGCAACATTGCCAGGGGTTAAATGAACCGTCGGGGGGGATCCTGGCCGCCTGACTCGGCCGGGAATCGGCCAAATCGGCCTTGACTCGGCCGACTCAGTCCTCCGACCGAGTCGCGGCCGAGTTACGGCCGAGTCGGCCGATTCCGGCGACGGCGCCAACATGAAAGTTGTGTCTTTTCATATTCCCTATGCACCTGCAAAATTTCAGTCTCAGACCACTTCCATAGCTCTTTTAAAACACCAATTACTCCACTTTTAATACATTTTATCATATTTTTCATTTTAACCTTTCACCTACCCTAACCCTAGCCTAGCCCTATAAATACCACCCCTACCCTCTACCCTCTCACCCCAAAATTCTGAGCCCACTCTCTCAAAATTCCAAGAACACTTGTGTACTTTGAAAACAAGCTCGAGGCGAAGCTCCGACGAAATTCCGGCGGAACTTCCGGCGAACGTTTTAGGAACTACCGGCGATGACACAACACCTCGGCGATCTCTCCAGTTCCCTCTCACCATCTAGTGTAATCTAAAACCCATAAGTCCTTTCTATCTCATTTCCCTATTCAAGAAAAATACGAAATTACAAAACCCGACGGAATCGGAACAAATCCGATTTCCGATTCGGTTTTCTATAAAATTCTGCTTCTCACTAATACGATCATTCTTAAACTTCCTCATGTTGATTATTAAACACTAATTAAACAATTTGAACAAGTTTCATCACATGAAATGATAGGTTTCTCAAATTATCGTATTTTTTTCACTTAAATACCACATTGTTTCAATCCTTCATTTAACCCATCAAACTTGCTGTACATTTAAAGTAGATCATAAGGTAACGACCTACCTCCTCAGACACTTACATACAACCTAACACGATACCATTGAAATCTTAGAATACGAGAAAACAAGCATTTACATTTAAATACCATGCACTTAATAAAACTATTTCTAAAAGAGTTAGAGTTGATACACTTTTAAATAAATACATCTTATTATGAAAATACGATAAGTTATGGACATCGGTCGTTTATCTAAACCTGACTTTGTGGTGTCTAGGCTAGACAAGTGAGAAAGGTAACTTTAAAAGGCCCGTCTCACGGTGATTCGTAAGCGGATCCCTCCTTTCCTCACTTGTACTTACCTGGCCACAATTGGCGGTGAAGAGGCGATTTGAAGCATCTCACAATTTGTTGTTTAGACCATTTAGAAATAGTCTAGTTGACCTAGGAAACCATAGAACCTAAAATACGGAAAATTGACATTTTTACAAATAAATACCATTTACTTTATAAAACTGTTTTCTAAAGGATTTAGTATAGTACAATCTTTGCAAAGCGCCGCTACAACCCATTTTGGGGAACCCGTTCGGGATGATGCGGTTTATCGCACACCCTCGGGCTTAGTAGTGCGAGATTCAGATCTCCGCAAGGAGCATTCGGTCTCGAAAGATTTAAAATACGACATCTTAAGAAAATGAGATTTTCCGAATATAAAATATTTATTAAAATTATTTTTGTATAAATATATGTATATTTATCATTAAAATATCTATTTTATTATGATATAAATATTCCACTTTTTTCTTTTAAAAAACCACAAGAACAAATTTTACACTAAAATACCATGAATTCCAAATAAATCAATATTATAATAAATACCTTTAATTATGAATCTAAGATATTTTCACTAGAAATATCATAATATAAATCCACCTTCATTACAACTCTAAAGACGAATAACGAATAATTGAGGTGTATTTTGAAAAGTATATAAAAGTATTTTACATAAAAAAAACCCTCAAGTTTTATAAATTACCCTAAGGACTCTAGCAATTATAGGTTTAAGAAATAATCAAGACTTTGATTTACACTTCTATTTGTCTGACTCAGGTTTGAGTCTGATTAATCTGACTTGAATATGATTCAAGTACAATCTACAATCTACAAGATTCCAATTCAATATGAACACATGAATCCAATTATCAATCTATACAACTTGACTAAACCGAACCATGGATATACATTCTATATACATGATTCTACAGTTATTCCATTTACATGAATATTCAGTCACTCCCGTTTACTGATATCATGGTTTCGGTCAGTCATCCAATTATACAATCAATTCAGTTTACAATACAATACAATCAAGATAACACTACGGGGTTTAAGGGGTAGACTGGTATGGAATATGTTAAAGGTGGCACGAGGCGGTCACTTAAGACGTAATTGCATCCATGCCGTTGTTCCGTGGTATTATAGACGGAGCCTTGTACTACGGGTTACCAAAGTCCCTGGTGTAAGTGGGACTCCTCTCATATACACTGGCATCTTCTGTACCAAGCTACAAATAACAGCGTTAATACAACATTACAACATTATAATACAACATTAAAAGCTACTCTCTCTCTCTCTCTCTCTCTTACTCTCTATCTATTTCTCCATCATCTTTAGGACTTACCGAGTGACCTGTTCGCTGACGACATTCTATTTCTTTCTTCTTTGAATGTCGTCAGGTGGTTTGGACCCGGCAGAGATCGAGCCATCTGCAGAAGACTTGGAGCAGTTTGCTGAAGAATCAAAGCTCTAGTTTCATTGTATATTTTCCATTCAGTACTTTTCATTTCCTGTTATGCCATTGTTTAGGCATCGTTTTATTTCAGTTGTATTTCCTTTTCATGCATTGTGCAAAAGAATGTTAATAAATAAAAGTTGTTGTTTTTCTTATATCTTATCTCTTGTGTATTTATTTTTATATTCCTTAGATACGCTTAGCGTATTTACTTCTGAGTAAATACGTAGCGGACCAGTCGCGTCCCCTTCGCCGTATACCGGGAAGCGGGACGTGACAGGTTTTGTTGGCGGCCCATGCAGGTCGGAGCTGTATAGAACCATACTATGCAGTTCTGTTCTGCGTGAACTACCTAAGCAATATAACACAAGAACCAGCAACTAAAACATTCTTTACAATTCATGTTCCTTGAATCTTACAATTTCATATTCCTTGAATCATATACTTTGAATCTTTCCTAACCTAAATTTTTTCATTCAAGGTTATGGATTCCCCAAACAACACCAGCACTAATTTCAACAACACTCCACCTACACTACCAATCACACCTGCCGTTCCTGCTCCATTCAACGGGCAAACGGTTTTGCTTGAAGCAATCCGCAGCCTTCTTGAGGGACAGCAACAACTCCTGAACCGTCCCGAGACTGACGCTCCTGGGGTAAAGAAATTCAGGGCTTTACATCCCAAGCAGTTCTTCGGAAAGGGAAGTCCTCTTGAGCTGAGGAATGGGCACAAAGCATAGAGGATGATCTGGCCGCAACACAAGTGCCAGACATAGCTTTGGTCCGTGTGGCGAAACTGCAGCTCACGGACAATGCTCGCAACTGGTGGAAGGCGGAAGAAAGCCGTCTTGTACAGCCTATTGAATGGAAGACTTTTCGCGAGAAGTTCGACGCGATGTACTTCCCTGTGACAGCCAGGTTTACCATGGAGCAACAGTTCATTCATCTACAACAAGGTTCGATGTGGGACAAATCAGTAGATGAGTACGACGCTGAATTCACTATGCTCGGTCGATTTGCGGCACACCTGATACCGACGGATGAGATCAGAGCCCGTCGATTTCAACAAGGTTTGGACACAGAAATCCACGCTGCACTAGCCACAGGGAAATTTCCAACTCATGAAGATGCTCTGGAAGCTACCCGCAGTTATGAGGCAGTGATGAAGGCAAGGGGCAGACCTCAGTTTGCATGAGTGAAACGCCCTGCCACTCAAATGGCAGGAGGGGCCTCTACAAGGCCAGCTGTCGAACTCAGAAGACTGGAAGAAGCCAAGGATCGGCTAAAACCTGATTTTTGCTTTTATTGCAAGAGGGAAGGACACTTGTGGAAGGACTGTAGGCGCGCAAAAGGCCTATGCTTAGTTTGTGGCGCGTCCAATCACGGAATTGAAAACCGTCCTTATAGACGCAACCCAGCACACACACCCATCAACTACCCGCAGCAGCCAACTATCCAGGCTCCTGCAACTCGTCCTGCACTCCCAGCACCACCTCCACGTGGATTTCCTGCTCAGCCAAATCGCCAATTCCATCAGGCACTGAGAAACATGCCTTGAGTACAGGGGAATATGCCTCCAGCTAGGAGGAACGTGCCACGGCGACAGGCTTTCACCTTAGCAGCCATAGAACCTGAAACTGTGAACCAAGGTAACCCAAGTAACTCCCTCACAACTTTGACCAAAACTTCCTTACAATCTTTAGTTCTGTCATCAAACTGTTACACTTTCTTTTTACAAATTTCGAGGACGAAATTTTTATAAGGAGGGTAGAATGTAACAACCCTAATTTTCCTATACACTTTTCTACACAAAATTTTAAATTTTTCTCAAAATCCATAAAGGGGTATTTTAGCCTGAGCACAAGATATAAGTAATTATTTTGCTTTTAATTACAAGTTAAAAGAATGTAACAATTCCATTTTTAGTGTACAAAAATTTGCTTTAAAATTAATGCATAATTGGGGTATTTACATTTACTGTTATTACTTTAAGTAATTAATTACCTCCAAAATTACAAGAAAGAGCTTGTGGCTCATTGGTAATGCCTTGCACTGCTGAACCAAGCCACCAGAGTTCAAATCCCATACCCCACATTATTTTTAATATTGATTTTTTTAAAACCTTTGGAATACCAAGAGTTTACACATGCATATCTCACAAAAACCCCACTACACCCAAAAATGTAACATTGCCAGGGCTTAAATGAACTGTCGGGGGGGATCCTGGCCGCCTGACTCGGCCGGGAATCGGCCAAATCGGCCTTGACTCGGCCGACTCAGTCCTCCGACCGAGTCACGGCCGAGTTATGGTCGAGTCGGCCGATTCCGGCGACGACCCCAACATGAAAGTTGTGTCTTTTCATATTCCCTATGCACCTGCAAAATTTCAGCCTCAGACCACTTCCATAGCTCTTTTAAAACCCTAATTACTCCACTTTTAATACATTTTTAATACATTTTATCACATTTTTCATTTTAACCTTTCACCTACCCTAACCCTAGCCTAGCCCTATAAATACCACCCTTACCCTCTACCCTCTCACCCTAAAATTCTGAGCCCACTCTCTCAAAATTCCAAGAACACTTGTGTACTTTGAAAACAAGCTCGAGGCGAAGCTCCGATGAAATTCCGGCGGAACTTCCGGCGAACGTTTTAGGAACTACCGGCGACGACACAACACCTCGGCGATCTCTCTAGTTCCCTCTCACCATCTAGTGTAATCTAAAACCCGTAATTCCTTTCTATCTCTCTTCCCCATTCAAGAAAAATACGAAATTATAAAACCCGACGGAATCGGAACAAATCCGATTTCCGATTCGGTTTTCTATAAAATTCCACTTCTCACTAAAACGATCATTCTTAAACTTCCTCATATTGATTATTAAACACTAATTAAACAATTTGAACAAGTTTCATCACATGAAATGATAGGTTTCTCAAATTATCGTATTTTTTTCACTTAAATAACACATTGTTTCAATCCTTCATTTAACCCATCAAACTTGCTATACATTTAAAGTAGATCACGAGATAACGACCTACCTCCTCACAAACTTACATACAACCTAACACGATACCATTGAAATCTTAGAATACGAGAAAACAAGCATTTACATTTAAATACCGTGCACTTAATAAAACTATTTCTAAAAGAGTTAGAGTTGATACACTTTTAAATAAATACATCTTATTATGAAAATACGATAAGTTATGGACATCGGTCGTTTATCTAAACCTGACTTTGTGGTGTCTAGGCTAGGCAAGTGAAAAAGGTAACTTTAAAAGGCCCGTCTCACGGTGATTCGTAAGCGAATCCCTCCTTTTCTCACTTGTACTTACCTGGCCACAATTGGCGGTGTAGAGGTGATTTGAGGCATCTCACAATTTGTCGTTTAGACCATTTAGAAATAGTCTAGTTGACCTAGGAGACCCTAGAACCTAAAATACGGAAAATTGACATTTTTACAAATAAATACCATTTACTTTATAAAACTGTTTTCTAAAGGATTTAGTATTTTACAATCTTTACAAAGCGCCGCTACAACCCATTTTGGGGAACCCGTTCGGGATGGTGTGGTTTATCGCACACCCTCGGGCTTAGTAGTGCGAGATTCAGACCTCCGCAAGAAGCATTCGGTCTCGAAAGATTTAAAATACGACATCTTAAGAAAATGAGATTTTCTCGAATATAAAATATTTATTAAAATTATTTTTGTATAAATATATGTATATTTATCATTAAAATATCTATTGTGTTATGATATAAATATTCCACTTTTTTCTATAAAAAAAATCACAAGAACAAATTTTACACTAAAATACCATGAATTCCAAATAAATCAATATTATAATAAATACCTTTAATTATGAATCTAGGATATTTTCACTAGAAATATCACAATATAAAATCCACCTTCATTACAACTCTAAAGACGAATAACGAATACTTGAGGTGTATTTTGAAAAGTATATAAAAGTATTTTACATAAAAAAACCCTCAAGGTTTATAAATTACCTTAAGGACCCTAGCAATTATAGGTTAAGAAATAATCAAGACTTTGATTTACACTTCTACTTGTCTGACTCGGGTTTGAGTCTGATTAATCTGACTTGAATATGATTCAAGTATAATCTACAATCTACAATATTCCAATTCAATATGAACACATGAATCCATGAATCCAATTATCAATCTATACAACTTGACTGAACCGAACCATGGATATACATTCCATTTACATGACTCTACAGTTATTCCATTTACATGATTATTCACTCACCTCCGTTTACTGATATCATGGTTTCGGTCAGTCATCCAATTATACAATCAATTCAGTTTACAATACATGCAATCAAGATAACACTACAGGATTTAAGGGGTGGACTGGTACGGAATATGTTAAAGGTGGCACGAGGTGGTCACTTAAGACGTAATTGCATCCATGCCGTTGTTCCGTGGTATTATCGACGGAGCCTTGTACTACGGGTTACCAAAGTCCCCGGTGTAAGTGGGACTCCTCTCGTATACACTGGCATTTTCTGTTCCAAACAATAAATAACAGCGTTAATACAACATTACAACATTATAATACAACATTAAAAGCTACTCTCTTTCTCTCTTACTCTCTGTCTATTTCTCCATCATCTTTGGGACTTACCGAGCGACCTGTTCGCTGACGACATTCTATTTCTTTCTTCTTTGAATGTCGTCAGGTGGTTTGGACCCGGCAGAGATCGAGCCATCTGCAGAAGACTTGGAGCAGTTTGCTGGAGAATCAGAGCTCTAGTTTCATTGTACATTTTCCATTCAGTACTTTTCATTTCCTGTTATGCCATTGTTTAGGCATCGTTTTATTTCAGTTGTATTTCCTTTTCATGCATTGTACAAAAGAATATTAATAAATAAAAGTTGTTGTTTTTCTAATATCTTGTCTCTTGTGTATTTATTTTTATATTTCTTAGATACGCTTAGCGTATGTACTTCTGAGTATATACGTAGCGGACCAGTCACGTTCCCTTCGCCATATACCGGGAAGCGGGGCGTGATATATACCGTTGCAGTTTCTATCAATGAGCAAACGGTATTGCTTGAGGTTATCAAGAGCCTATTGGAGGGTCAGCAGCAGCAGACTGCTATCCTCATGCTCCGCCCCGAAGCTGAGGCATCCGGAGTCAAACAATTTCGTGTATTGCATCCAAAACACTTCTCGGGAAAAGAGAGCCCACTGGAGGCAGAAGAATGGGCTCAATCGATCGAAGATGATCTAGCAGCAGCTCAAGTGCGAGATATTTCTTGAGTGAGAGTTGCTAAACTGCAATTGATTGATAATGCTAGAGTCTGGTGGAAGGCTGAGGAAAGACGTCTCACCCAACCTATTGAATGGAAGACGTTTTGCGATCTGTTCGATGCAAAGTTCTTTCCTGAGACTGCTCGATTTGAGATGGAGCAACAGTTCATCCACCTGCAACAAGGTTCTATGTGGGTAAAATCGGTGGATGAATATGTTGCTGAATTCATCATGCTCAGCAGGTAAAGAATTCGTATCAAATATTGTTCTGTTAAAACACATCTCTATCCTGACATCATATCTTATCAAGTTCGCGGCACATTTGATCCCGACTGATGAGATTCGGGCTAGACGATTTCAACAGGGCTTAGACCCGGTGATTCAGGCGGCGTTAGCCATAGGCGACTACCCGACTCATGAACTCGCCCTGAAAACAGCTCGCCGTTATGAAGTTGTAGTGAAGAAGAAGGGTAAGCCCCCAAACAGCTGGAATCAAGCGCCTTGCCGCACAGATGACAAGAGGATCCTCTTCCAGGCCGACCTTTGCACCCAGGAGACCGGGATGATCTTTTAACTGGTCCAGTCCAGACTTTTGTTTTTACTGCAAGAGGACTAGACACCTGGCGAAGGACTGCAGGCGTGAAAATAACATGTGCTTGGTTTGTAGCGCATCCACTCATGCCATAGGAGCATTTCCATATCGTTTCAACATAGCTCCAGTACCCAGACCCGCAGCAGCCAGCCATTCAGGCACCTGCACCCCGCTTAGCTCTCCCTGCACCAGCTCCGCGTGGACCTCCTACACAGCCTCAACGTCAATTCCATCAGGCACAGAGAAACATGCCCTAAGGGTAGAGAAACGTGCCCAAAGAACAGAGGAATGTGCCTCCAGCAAGGAGGAATGTACCACGACGTCAGGATTTTACAATGACGGTCGAGGTGGCCGAAGCCATAGGACAAGTCATCACTGGTAACTTCCTAATCCTTTCAATTTTTCAATTCTTGTGTATCACTATAACTTTTTCCTATATCTAAACCCAACCTCGCACAACTAAGGCACTATACTACTAGCCACCCTTCCTGTACTCGCACTTTTCAAAACTGGAGCTTCACACTGCTTCATGTCCCAGCGATTCGTGAGAACGCATGCGATCTCCGTGAAGCTGCTCATTTCAAGATGGAATGTCAGTTCCGAGATTGGAGTCTTGAAAGAAACTATAGGATTTGATCGGTGTCCAGTTGTAGTTTGCGGACAAGAATTCTATGCGAATTTCAAGGTACTTGACATCCCAAATTTCGATGTTGTGTTGGGAATGGATTGGCCGGGAGTATTCTATGCTACTATTGACTGACGTCAAAGGAGGGTAGTATTTGAGATACCAGATCACCCAGTCTTCTATTTTAAAAGTGGAGATAGAACTTTGGAGCCAGGAAGATACCGTGCTAAACCGAAGAATGCAGAAGTGTTCTCTCTACCGGCAGAAAAAGAAAAGCCCGAAGTAGTTCGAGAGTTCGAGGATGTGTTCCCTGAAGATATATCAGGTTTGCCTCCCGATCGAGCTCTTGATTTCAGTATTGATTTACAACTCGGTGCGCAACCTGTAATCAAAGCTCCATACCGGTTAAGTCCAGAAGGATTGAAGGAGATCCGCATTCAATTGGATGAACTCCTAAAGAAAGGTTGAGATCATCCCAGTACTTCAAACTGGGGATCTCCGGTACTACTGGTGAAGAAGAAAGAAGGTTCATACAGGATGTGTGTAGATTATCGAGCTCTGAACGAGGTGATGATTAAGAACAAGTATCCACTACTGCGCATCAATGATCTTTTCGATCAGTTAAGTGGGTCTTGTGTATTTTCGAAGCTAGATCTTTGTTCGGGTTATCATCAGGTGAAGGTCAAAGAGTCCGAAATTTCGGAGACAGCGTTTAGGACTCGATATGGCCATTATGAATATCTCATAATGCCATCTGGAGTGACTAATGCACCTGCCATCTTTATGAATCTGATGAACCAAGTTTTCCGAGAGTACTTAGACAGGTTCGCTGTCATCTTCATCGACGACATCCTGGTGTATTCAAAGAATCGGAAAGAACACACCGATCACTTACGGATTGTCCTGGAGATATTGTGACAACATCAGCTCTGCGCCAAGTACAAGAAGTGTGAATTTTGGCTAGATCAAATCATATTTCTCGGACATATCGTTTCAGGCGAAGGAATCTCAGTAGATCTAGCTAAGGTGTCAGCTATAAGCGAATGGCCGACACCAAAGACAGTGAAGGATATACGAAGTTTCTTGGGATTAGTAGGATACTAACGACGATTTATTGAAGGCTTCTCAAAGATTGCAGCACCCCTAACCAAGCTCACACCTAAAGACGAAGCATTCGTATGGTCAGAAGCATGTGAAAAAGCTTTTGTAGAACTCAAGTCGAGATTAACCTCTGCTCATATCCTCGTAATACCGGATCAATCTGGAGGATTTGTTGTGCATTATGATGCATCCGGTAAAGGATTAGGATGTGTTCTACACCAGCATGGAGAATTTGTAGCCTTTGCATCAAGACAACTGAAGGTTCATGAGCGCAACTATCCAACACATGATCTGGAATTGGCAGTCATCATTTTCGCACTTAAGATTTTGCGCCACTATCTTCTAGGAGAACGATTGGATATATACACTGACCATAAGAGTCTGAAGTATGTATTTACTCTGAAGGAACTAAACACGTGGCAGAGAAGATGGTTAGAACTCATGGCAGACTTCGACATCAACCTATAGTATCATCCTGGGAAGGTGAATATAGTTCCTGATGCACTTAGTCGCCAGCCATTAGAAATGAACCTCACCGCTTAGTGGAAGCTACAAGAAGAATTGCACGGATTGGCGATCGAAGTAGTTGTGCTAGGTAACGCTTCATATTTGATGAACTTACAAGTCCAGTCCACTCTTGTCAATCAGATTAAGGCAGCTCAAGCAAATGATGCCAGGCTACAAAAGATCCGAGAACAAGTAGAAAGTGGAATTCGAACTGACTTCATCATCCACGAAGACGGATCATTGCGATATGGAAGTCGATTATGTGTGCCAATCGGCCCAGTTTGAGAAGAGTTGCTGAAAGAAGCTCACAGCTCTCCTTATTTTGTACACCCTGGTGGTACAAAAATATACAAGGCAACACTACTGGTGGCATGAAATGAAGCGCGAAGTAGCTAGAATCATAGCCAAGTATTTGGTGTGTTGGCAAATGAAGGTTGAACATCACAGAACTGCTGGTCTACTTTAGCCGTTACCAATACCAGAATGGAAATGGTAGCACATTACCATGGACTTCGTGACTTCCCTTCTTCATGGCACGAAGGGTAACGACGCAATATAGGTGTTTCCTGATTTAAAATCAGAAAAGCTTATGAAAAAGCTTCAGAAGAGGGTCACATGCTTACACGTGACCAGCAGTCACGTGTTGGCACGTGACATCTAAAAGCATCATCAAGGCAGATTCAGCTTCCTGACTACATCAAAGAAAAGGGCTTCAGAAAGGGTCACGTGCTCCCACGTGACCAGGGTCACGTGTTGGCACGCGACATTTTAAGGCGGATTCAAAGGCACATCGGTTCCCTGATCAAGTCAAGGAAAAAGCTTCAAAAGAAGTTGTTTACCCCAATCAGAGCAAAGCTCTGTTCAAATTCTGAGGCGGGAGATGAAGCAACGCTTCATCTTCCCCCAATCAGAGCAAAGCTCTGCTTTGAAACTTTAAACTTTAAATAATGAAGCAATGCTTCAGATTCTTTGCGCTGGGCGCAACGCGCCACATGTCTGGCGCAGACGCATCAGCGCAACGCCCAAGAAGGCGCGCCCAATCAGAGCAGAGCTCTATTTTTTATGAAGCAACGCTTCAGTTGCGCTGCACTTTGCGCTGCGTGACACGTGTCAGCGCAGTTGCGCTAGCGCAGTTGCGCTGCGCTCTGCGCTGCGCGACACGTGTCAGCGCAGATGCGCTAGCGCAGATGCGCTAGCGCAGATGTGCTGCGCGACACGTGTCAGCGCAGATGCCCTAGCGCAGTTGCGCTGCGCTGTGCGCTGCGCGACACGTGTCACGCGCTGGAGCATCTGCGCCAAACTAAATTAAGATTTTAAGAAATCTTTTCTGTTCTTGTTAAAACAAGAAGATTTTCTTCTGCAAAGCAGAAGCCCTTGGATCAAAGATCCAACGGTGGGGAAAATTCCCCAAATCACTCAGAGAATGATCTCTTTAACAAATTTAACTAATTTGTGAGCACTATAAAAAGGATTCTTAAGCCTCAATTCAAAGGCATCAACATTTTTCTTGAGAACTCAAGAACTTTAAACAGAGAGAACTCTGAGAAGATTTCAAGAAAAAGGTAAAGAACCTTCATGAATTAGAAGAAATTCCTTCTAATAGATCATTGGTCTAAAAACAAGATCAATGATCTTTAGATAATAAACAGTGCTTTGCACTTCTTGTGAACCCCCGGTTCTTTAAAAACAATAAAAATAATAAAAAAAATAATAATAATAATAGTGCTTTGCACCTTTATGAACCTCTGGTTCTTCAAATAAAGAAAAATCTATTTTTCTTTGATCTAATTCAGATCAAGAAATTAAACAGTGCTTTGCACTTCCCTTCTTGAATCTAAAAGATTCTTAGTGCTTTGCACTTCCAAACTGCGCCGTTGCGCTCTTAAGAGAGCGCCACGTGTCGGCCATAAAACCACTTGCGCTAAGCGCCCTTAAGATAGAGCTTTGCTCTCTGGAATTGGCGCAACTCGCTAAGAGCACGCCACGTGTCGCCAGCGCAACAGCGCAGCGCATCAGCGCAATGCGCTGCACTGTTGCGCTTGCGCTCGCCAGAACATGACACGTGTCCTCACCATAAGCGCTTGCGCTCAGTGATTGGCGCAAAGCGCCTGACAAATGCAATGCATTTCACTTCCTGAAGGGCCAAGACCAATTAAAAGGCTTAACAAGCCTAATAAATAAAATGATGTGCATTATTTGGAAAGGCAGAGCCCAATTGAAAGGTCCAATGGACCAAAATAAATGATCTGCATCATAATAAAAAGGGCAGATCCCAATCAAAATGGGCATAAATGGCCTGAAGTAATGCAATGCATTATTTAAGTATGGGCAAAGCCCTAGCACAGGTCTAATAGACCAAAAAAAAAATAAGGGTGTTGAACATTTTCAACTGGACTTAGCCCAATTTTGGCCGTAAGTCCTTAAATTAAATCGACTGAGTACGGCTGCTCCCTAGATCAATTTATATTTGGTTCGAGGGTATATCTCCGAACTCCTCTGATACGTGTCGTTGTAATCCTTCAACGACGTCAGAGAGGTGACGGGTCCCGACAACCACACACGTATATGGACTGCGGGGTCCTTAAACTCGTGGACCGAAACGTCCTTAAACTAATGTCGGACCGAAACGTCCTTAAACTAATGTCGGACCGAAACGTCCTTAAACTAATGATGGACCACCACGTCCCTAAACTGGCGATGGACCACCACGTCCCTAAACTGGCGAACGGACCACTATGTCCCTAAACTGGAACAATAGAGCGTCTGAACGCTCTTTTGCCGGATCTAAACGGTCCCGTTTAAGTCGATCTTAGCCCCAAACACGGCTAACGTATCCTTAAACATTCAAATGGATTATAAAACTCCCAATCAACTTTGGTTCGAGGGTACATCTCCGAACTCCTTTGACATCCGTCGTTGTAATCCTTCAACGACGTCAGAGAGGTGACGAGTCCCGATGGCCATACATTAAATTAATCACTGCGTTAAGTTGATCTTAGTCTAAAACAAGACTAACGTATCCTTAACAAACGTTTAAGTTGATCTTAGCCGCAACGCGACTGATGCATCCTTAAACTAAAAACACCAAACCCAAATCTTAGTAAATACGGATTTGGACTAATCCACGTCCTACGGGCGACGGCATTACTCAGTCTCCGTATACAATCCACGGGCAACCACAAATAAAACAAACACACACGACACGAAGTGAAATTCTGGAAAAGGAGAAAGTTGTTACCGTGATGCGGTAGCGTAATTAACTGCAGGGGCTTGCGCCTGCAGGGAAGAGCGTCCCCACAATCAAAAACCCCTCACCCTGAGGGGGAATCTGACGAAGTCTGCTACATCGGCCGCATCCGTCTAAACCTCCGATACACGGTGCCATAAATCAACTTGGCATCTTCGGAGAGGTGGACGGATAAAACCAAATAGCATCTGCCCCGAACCTCAGGCAACGGACGCGAAGTCCGGGCCGCCGTTCGGAGGAGAACAGATTCTGGCACGCCCGGTGGGACCTCTTCCTCTTTCCACTCCACACTTCGTGTGTCGTCTTCGCGAACCAATCGCGGTTTGTTAAATGGTTGCCTTTGGATTTCAAGTTGCTAAGATTTGGTCTTTTGTCTGGTGCAGAACTCAAGCATCCATGGATTCTAACTGCACCAAATGCGCGAAGCACCACGGCAACGGACGCTCCACCTCACCGAGAGGTGTAACATATGGGCCCCAAGCGGCCTCCTTCCTCGCTTTACCGGTTGAACAGGTGACCCAGGCCACCACCGGCCTGTTTTTCGGGACCATGGTCCCACCTACAAGCTTCTCTATGCCGATATCCGCACCGGAAGCGAACAAGAAGTCGGTGTTCGACCGGCTCACTACTACCACGACCCCTGTCAACGGGTCGCCCGCTACTAAGCCGACAGCCTCCGTTTTCACCAGGCTAGGTCAGAACTATAAAGTGGCTGTCCCAAAGAGGGCAACGGCCGCTGCTTTGGAAGTCGTTGAAGCGGCTTCTCCCATCAGAGAGTCGGTCTTCACAAGATTGACGGTTCCCACTCCTCCCCCAGCTGGTCAAAAAGCATCAGTCCTCGATAGGCTGACATCGGCAGTTACCCCACACCCAAACAGGGGGCAACAAGAAACTATCTCGATTTCCGAGCCAGTCCCAACGGCTCGTCGTGCTCGACGTCGACATTGGCAACGAGTAAGGAAAACAGGGGGCAACTCCCCCTCAGGGCTAACCCCACCTGCTCCAGTGGTGGAGGTCAACGCTGCTGTTCCAACTGGGAACAGCTTTGAATTGCTGAGGAAGGTGAGAAATAACTCTCTAATTGCTACATTGAAAAGATCTCCTCCGCCTATAGAAAAAGCTCCGGAGACAAAGCAGGAACAGCCCTCTCAACGGCTGTCGTCAAAAATTTATAAAGTTTGGCGGAGGGTTCAAGACTCCGTGATTGACTCAGACCACTTCCGTCGCCAGAAAAGGGCAAAGGTGGAAAAAGACAAGAACCGCCCCATTAGACAGCAGGGGGCAACAAATGCTAGGATGCCCACTTCAACGGCTCCTTCAACCTCAAAGGTCCACAAAAGGAAAAGGCCAGAGAAAGCTCCCGTGACAATGACAAAGTTTAAAAGCGGTGAACCTAAACGCCCCAAGTCAGGGGGCATAACAGTTCATACGGTCTATATGGCTTCTGGAAAGGAAGAAAGTCGTACTTCTATGGGTCACCGACCGCTTACCCGGTCAGTGACCAAGGCTCAGGAGCAGCAACAAAAGCTCCAGGAGATGATGACTACAATGGCTGCACTCACGGAGCCAAAAGAGAACCCTGGGACGTCCTTAGATGAACGCCAAGAGGAAGAGACCGACGCCGAGTTCCTCCGCCGAGTACTGGAAAAGAGAGACAAAGAGGCTGCTAAACAAGCAGCCAATATACAGCGTATGGGCCTCCTCTTCCAGGACATGATAGGGATGATGATACAACCAGATCCCCCAACTGATGAACCCCCGATTGTCCTTGGGGATGATAGGGGAGAGACATCAAACCCTCAGCCCGTTTTATCAACGGCTAGAGAGGATACAATCTCTAAAACTGATCTGGACGAATATATTGCCCAGCAAATAAAGGTTCATCACGCGGCCGAAGCAGCCGGCCACGTCGTAAAAACGGGGCGACCGTATCCAGGCTGGTATGACCAAATATAATACCCGTCGGGTTACACAATTCCCAAGTTTCATGTCTACAAAGGGACCGGCAATCCCCATCAACATGTTGCCCAGTTCAGGGCGCTGTGCGGTAACACCGGCGGCGACGACAAGCTTTTGCTTCGCCAGTTCATTGGAAGCCTATCAGATACGGCGTTCGAATGGTATTCCGAGCTCCCCAACGACTCTATTAAAACTTTTGCGGAGATGGAGCTGCTCTTCACCCAACGTTTTGCAAGTGCCAGTGAGCGTACCCCGATGACGGCACTGGTTAATGCCAGGGTAAAACCCGGCGAAACATGGGTTCAGTACGCTATACGGTGGCGTAATCTATGGTCGAAGTGTGAACAACGCATAGAAGAAGCCCCTTCGGTGGGAATATTTGTTGGAACCCTCGATCCACAAGCAACCATTTCACAGTTTATGATGTTCTTCAAGCCGACTTCCTTCCAGGCTTTGATCGACAAATTGGCGCAGATGGACCAGATGGGCCATAAACCCCCTCTCCCGAAGCCGGACTCCCGAAACGATAAAGGGAAGGGAAAAGCGATCATTGTCGCTAATGCCCAACAACAACCGAGCGACTCGAAGCCGGTTGCTCGTCCAAACAATACGCGCCCATACGTCCCCCTTGAGGACAGGATGGGACGTGCTTACTCCTTCCCCCGTGATAAAACGAGGAGGCTATTCGAGCTGGCATTGCGCAACAGACTCATAAATCTGCCAGATCCAAAACGCCCGTCGCAACCAAGTGACGTCAACGAGCCTAATTACTGCCCTTATCATCGAGTGCTAGGACATCCGATCGAAGACTGTTACGTTTTCAAAAATTGGCTTGAAAACCAGTACCGCCAGGGCAAATTTGCGCTATCTGACAAATGGAAGGTGAATCCCCTGCAGCCCCACACCTCTAAAGGGACGAATACGCCGGGGGCAACATGCTCCGTCATTGAGGAACCTCCTTAGGAGGTTGTATTATCAGCCAAAACGAGGAGAATGCTAAATGATCTTCAGACCTGTCCAGCGGTCAAGTGGAAGAACCCCTTGGAACCGCAGGTTATTGAGGGGATGTTGAAGCCACGATCGACTCCGAAGACCGATAGTGGTAGTTCAAGCGTTCATAGCCAGCCGTCAAAATCTTCGAAAAAGAAGAAGAAGAAATCTAAGAAGCCCGTGAAGCCTGGCGACAAGCGCACGGACTTACAAAAGCAAATCGACGCGCTGGATGAATATAACCAAAAGGCGCGGACTCCCATTACGCTCCAAGATTTCCTTGATCACGTCTTTCAAAAAGAAGATGAGGGAGAAAGTTCATCGGATGAATCCAAGGAATATGTGGCGAGCTGTCATATGATCTCCCATTCGACCACGAACGATGATGGGACTTCTGGCACTGAAACGCTGAGGGAAAACGCCGAATCAAGGGCTCCAGGGTTATCAGTTGAAATGATTGGCGCGTTTCTTAATGAAGCTCGATTGAAAAGTAAAGCTGATCGAGAACGCGAGACGGCTATATTCGAAAGGGCCAAGCGCAGCGACTTGAGGAAGGAGCTGAGATGATCCCACTGGAGCAAAATGCCTCCACCGCTGACAAAAGCCAATTCAAGATAAAAAAGAAGTTTACTAAGGCCATATCGATAGGCATGAAGATACCACCCTCTGAAGAAAAAGTTACTGGCGTGGTAGAAATGCACCCCTCTTATTGCTTATATCATCAGAAGGTCTCGCATTCCACCCGAGATTGCAAAGCTTTCGATAGATGGTGGCAAGGATACGTCGCTAATCAACAACGCTTTAAACGGGAAAAGCGTAAAATTCGTCGGGAGCAAAGAAACACGACCAAAGAACTTGAAAGAACTGCCGGCAATTGTCACATGGTTGACACTACCAGGTCACAAGTGCCTACATTTGGGAGCGACTCTGATGAGGAGCTAGAGCTTGCCCCTCTCTTTAGAGAGTCGACTTCAGGAAAAGAAGAGGAGCCAGTGGTTTGCGAAAATATCCGGCTGCGGAATCGGACACTGCCTGAAAAGAACCTCGGACCCTCGAATAGAAAAGATAAAGGGAAATAAAAGGTCTCTGAAGACATCGTCTTAGATGACCAAGTTCTGGAAGAGCTAAACGCCGAGAACCCGCCAAAAAGGAATAAAGTGGATTACAATGTCTTGGCGCATCTGAGAAAGCTACCCTCACAACTCAGCATTCTCGATGCCCTATTACTATCAAAAGAGGCGAGGGATTCTTTGATTAAGGCCCTACAAGATCCGGACCAATTCCAAGCTTTCCTGGCCGAACAAAAGATGAAGGATGAATTGGAAGAGGTGCACACAGCCGACGTTGCTTTTGGTGATGAAGACCTTCTCCTCGGGACGTGTGAACACAATCGCCCCCTTTATGTCTCAGGATACTGCCATGACATAAAGATAGGTAAAATCTTGGTCGATAACGGATCGTCTGTCAATTTACTCAATGTGCGAGTGTTAAAGGAGATTTGCATGAGTGTCCAACACCTTGCGCGGGACAAGATCACCATCTCCGGGTTCGACTCCCAATCATCAAAAACTCTTGGATCGGTGATATTGACGCTACGCTTCGGGTTGCTCGTCACAGACATCAAATTCCATGTTATAGACGCCAAGACGTGCTACAATGCTCTACTCGGCCGACCATGGCTACACGAGTACAATATCATCCCTTCTACACAGCATCAGTGCATGAAGTATTGTAGGGATGGCCTCGAGTACACAGTGGAGGAAGAACTGAATCCGTTTTCCATAAACGAAGTTCGCAAGTATGAAGATGCCAAATACTTCTTACCGAGTTTCGAAGACACGGAAAGGTGTCACAAACCGGAGAACAAAACCAACGCCACCATCCCTGTCTTCGGCAGTGACACTGAGGAGGAGGAGGATATAATTTATTCAGGTCCATCCCAATCCACCAGGCCAGGACCATCCGTTCCTTCATTGATCTTCGGTAGTGATTCAGAGGATGAAGTTCATGCTGTATTCCCTGCTCGGCCTTCAATACGGGTTTCCGCTGATGAAGAGCGAAGTCTGCAGATAACCATGGTGCCGCTTGAACATTACAAAGAACTGGATGCACTCGACACCAACAGCATAGAAGAATTGCAGACATTCTATATCCCTCCCGGACGAAAAGGCGAGAAGGCAATCCTATTCTACCGTTCTGAAGAAAACAAGGTGGAAAAAGAAATTTGGCATGGCGCGGATCCCACGCTCGACAGGCTTCAGCCTATCCGTCTTCCCAGATATTATACCGAAGGTTTGAAGAAACTGCTGAAATGCCAGGAGATGTCCTTCACACAGACCGTTAGAAAAGCCAAATTCTATGACAAGGTCTGGAACATTCCCGGGACTCAATGCAAACTGCCTAACGGGAGAATAGAAACAAAAGGGCCCGGGTATTTCCGCTCAAAGAAACGGGAGCTAATAAACAGCTGTTATGCCGTGTATGATTTCGATGAAGAGGCGGACGCTAATCCTGAATAAGCAAAAGTTCTTGATACAAAACCGCCCAGTCCATCGTCTGAAAACCAGATGAGCAAACTTATAAGGGATGCGAGTCAAAAAGCCCGAGATGATCACGATCGTGAAATGGCAATCTATGAGAAAGCCAAGACACAGCGTCTCCTTCAACAGGCAGTAAAGAACGAAGATGCTGCCCCATGTCAACCTGCTGCGAAAAAGGTTCGACGCGAAAGCAAAAACAAGTCGAAAGGCAAAAAAGGCGCTCAACAACCACAAAGCAGAACTAAGAAACCACGTATCCGAGAATCGAGCGTTATTGACCTAGCCCTCATGAAGAAAATGGGTCGAGCATACTCATTTCCTCGGAACAAAACAAGGAAAATATTCGATCTCGCTCTAAAACATCAAATGCTTACGTTGCCAGAGTCTAAACACCCCGAGCACGCAGGCGAGGTGTTCAACCCAAATTATTGCTTTTACCATCGAGTAGTAGGGCATCCGCTTGAAGATTGCTTCACCTTTAAGAATTGGGTTGAGGACCAATATCAGCTTGGCAAATTCGCGTTGTCTGACAGTTGGAGGGTAGCGCCGCCGCAAAAGCACGAACCCGAAAACACAAGGATAGAACCAACTCCGCATTGGGATTGGCAGAAAATTCGCACCTGCCATGTGATAACAATATTAAAAGAAGGGTCCGAGGACATGAACAACCTCCCTTGGTGCTTTGAAAGCGGCAGCGATGAGGTAATCTCAGAATTTCCCCCAGCTCCGAAAGAACTGGAAGATGGAATCCATACTACTGCAGATAACCTCAAGAAAATCGAGTTGGGGACAATAAATGATCCACGACCGACATTCGTCAGCGAGCTGCTGTCTGAAGAGAGGGTGGCTGAGTTAAAAGATGTCCTTATGCAGCATAAAGATTGCTTCGCATGGAACTATTCCGAGATGCCGGGACTAGATCCAGAAGTTGCTGTACATAGACTAGCAATATCCCCGAGCATCAAGCCAGTCAAACAGGCGCCGAGAAGAATGCGACTCGAGCTTGAGATGAGCATAAATACCGAAGTCAAAAAGTTAATCGACTCCGGCTTCATTCAAGAAGTTCAATACCCTGAATGGATCGCCAACATCGTCCCAGTGATGAAGAAAAATGGGACAGTGCGCATATGCGTAGACTTCCGGGATCTTAATAAAGCTTGCCCGAAGGATGACTTCCCAGTGCCAGTCACTGAACTGATGATAGACAATACATCCACTCATGAGGTTTTCTCCTTCATGGACGGCTCATCGGGGTATAATCAAATAAAAATGCATCCTGAAGATCAGAAGCACACAGCCTTCAGGACTCCTCTTGGTATATTTTGTTATAAAGTGATGCCCTTCGGTTTGAAGAACGCCGGTGCTACTTATCAGAGGGCCATGACAAAGATCTTCGACGACCTTATACACGAAATCGTTGAATGCTATATCGACGATCTCGTGGTTAAAAGCAAATCATACGAGGAACATCTCGAGCATCTGAAGACTGTATTTCAACGCCTTCGGCAATACAACTTGAAGATGAATCCTCTTAAATGTGCATTCGGGGTTTCCTCGGGCAAATTCCTGGGATTCGTTGTCCTACACCGAGGTATTGAAATAAATCCGTCAAAGATTAAAGCGATCATGGAAATGCCTCCGCCGAGGACTCTCAAACAGCTGCGGTCTCTCCAAGGGAAACTCGCATACATACGGCGATTTATAGCCAACCTTTCAGGAAAGTGCCGTCCTTATAGTCACCTGATGAAGAAGGGAACCCCATTCGTTTGGGATCAAAAATGCCGAGGCGCACTGGACGAGGTCAAGCAATACCTGCAGAACCCGCCGGTGTTGGCTGCTCCGGTTAAGGGGAAGCCTCTCATTCTTTATACAACCGCCCTCGAAGGTTCCTTAGGCGCATTATGGGCACAAGAGAACGATCAAGGGAAAGAAAGAGCACTCTACTACTTAAGTCGAGTTCTGCTGGGGGCAGAAAGCAACTACTCTCCCATTGAAAAACACTGCCTGGCGTTGATCTTCGCAATAACAAAGCTTAGGCACTATGCGTTGGCGCACGAGGTCCGTCTTATTTCAAAAGTGGACCCTCTTAAATATCTAATGTCAAAAGCCATATTGACAGGGCGACTCGCTAAATGGGCCCTGCTCTTGATGGAATTTTCGATAACATATCAACCTCTCAGGGCAGTAAAAGGCCAGGCCATCGCCGACTTCCTGGCTGAGCATCCCATACCTGCCGATTCTCCTTTAAATTGCGATTTGCCAGACAGACATGCGTTTGACGCAATCGACAGTGGTGATACCCGTTGGGAGCTTTATTTCGATGGAGCATCTTCTATGAAAAAGCACAAACAAAGTATGCCAACGATCAAATCGGGGGTAGGACTCATCTTTGTGACTCCACAAGGAGGAATAATGCGCTTCGCCTTCTCCTTAACAGAGCCGAGAACGAATAATGAAGCTGAATATGAAGCTCTGATAGCAGGCCTCGAGATCGCCATCGATATGGGAATTGAGAGCCTCCTCATATATGGGGACTCCCAACTGGTCGTCAGTCAAGTGAACGGCGATTACCAAACATGCAAACCGGAATTGGTAAAATATGGTGAAAAAGTGCAGCAACTGCTAACCCAAATTCCCTCCTACACGTTGGAAAGCATACCGCGCACGGAAAACAGCAAAGCGGACGCACTGGCCAAACTTGCTAAAGAATTGGCTGACGAGAACCTCGATGACGTTAGAATCGTGATACAAAGCCGTCGAGTGCTCGCCCCGGCAGAAATACCTCCAGAATCATATAAAGAAAAGGGAGCGACTGAGCAGACGACCCTACAAATAAAAGACCATGAGAAGACCGAAGATTGGAAAGAAGTCTTCATAGATTACTTCAAGTTCCACCGAATGCCTGAAGAAGCGTCCATAAGACATCAGCTCGTGAAACGAGCTTTATCTTTCGCCTTCGTCAACGATACTCTATACAAGAGGACATTCGATTCTCTGTGGCTGAGATGCCTAGGACCTGACGAAGCGAGAAGGGTCGTCCAAGAGGTTCACAACGGACTCTGTAGTTCCCACCAACCAGGCCCTAAGATGAAGTTGAAAATAAAACGGATGGGCTACTACTGGCCCACGATGATGCAGGACTGCCTGGAATACGCGAGGCAATGTCATTCATGCCAAATTCATGGGGACTTCATCCATCAGCATCCCAATCCACTGCATCCAACAGTGGCTAGTTGGCCATTCGAAATGTGGGGAACTGACATAGTCGGCCCCATCGAACCAGCATCGTCCAAGGGACATCGTTTCATCTTGGCGACGACTGATTACTTCTCCAAATGGGCAGAGGTGGTACCGTTGAGGGAAGTAAAAACGGAGAACATCCTCCATTTCTTCAAAACGCATGTCATATACCGGTTTGGAACCCTAAGAAGGATCATCTCTGATAATGGGCCAGCCTACCGAAGTCATAAAATTAGCCGCTTCGCACAACAGCACAAAATAGACTGGAGATATTCCTCAGTTTATAATCCGCGAGCTAACGGTCTAGCCGAGGCTTTCAATAAGACCTTGACGAAGATCATGAAGAAAACAGTGTCACGAAATAAGAAAGATTGGCACGAAAGATTGCAAGAGGCTCTTTGGGCATATCGAACTACATTTAAAACGGCCACAAACACAACGCCATACGCGTTGGTATTTGGGACGGAAGAAGTACTCCCTCTCGAGATAGAATTACCCTCTCTACGAGTGGCAGTCCACTACGAGCTGACGGATGAAGAAAATGCTCACCTTCGGTTTGAAGAGCTTGACGCCCTTGATGAAATCCGGCTTCTAGCACAGCAAAATCTGGAAGCTTATAAAGCAAAGATGACGCGCTCATATGAAAGGTTGACCCGACCGAGGACATTCCGCCAAGGCGAACTTGTGCTAGTGGTCAAAAGGCCTATGATCCCCAATCGCGCCAAGCGGGGAAAATTCGAGCCAAACTATGAAGGCCCGTATATCATAGATAAAGTCTACCAGGGTGGGGCATATCTGCTTATGGATATGCACGGTGAAAGGCCTTTCAGGCCAATAAACGGTCGCTTCCTAAAGAAATACTACGCTTAATGAGCCATAGTTTAGGTCAATGATAGATGACGACGACTATGTCCGCTCGCTATCTTCCTAAGCTCAAGCTTTATAAAAGTAGCCGGCCTTCTCCGTGACGGACCGAAACGTCCTTAAACTAGCGACGGACCGAAACGTCCTTAAACTAACGATGGACCGAAATGTCCTTAAACTAATATCAGACCGAAACGTCTTTAAACTAACACCGCAGCATTCTTAGGCTGACGAGAGATAAAAAAAACATATAAAAAAAATAAAATAAAATAAACGGTATGTCCATAAGCAAAAAGGGCACGGATGAAAACCCGAAAGGGCTCCGTGAGTAAAAAACAGCAGGGCTGCCGACGAGTGTTCGTGAAAATCCGAAAGGGCGCGACCTCGTAAAAAAAAAAGAGAGAAAAATAAAAAAAAAACGGTATGTCCATAAGCAAAATGGGCAAGGATGAAAACCCAAAAGGGCTCCGTGAGTAAAAACAGCAGGACTACCGGCGAATGTTTGTGAAAACCCGAAAGGGCGCAACTTCGTTAAAGAACCCTTATAGAGTCCTCTCGACCTTATAAGGAGAAACCACCTGCGTGAGATCCTTACGACTCACAAAGGAACAACACACTTAGGGATCCCCACGATTCCTAAGGAGAAAATACACTTGCGAGATCCTCACGACTCGTAAGGAGAACTCTCTTATGGGACCCTCACGGCTCATAGGATTTGAAAGTCTTAAGTCACAGAGACCTAAACTTGTGCTTAAGCAAACCCCCACAAACTTCCAATATTTCCCTACAAGTGGCTCAGTATTGACCCTTGTATACAATCCACGGGCGCGAATAAACATTTCCCTAACTAAATCCTATCTGAAACTAGGGATATGTTTGCATGGTAAACAACCCTTGTAAATTCTCTCGACTTACAAGAAAAAAGCCCTCCTGTAGGATCCTTACGACTTACAGAGGAACAAAACACTTAGGAACCCTCACAATTCCTAAGGAGAAAATACACCTACAAGATCCCCACGACTTGTAGGGAGAAATACCTTCACGAGACCCTTACGGCTCATGAAGTCAAAAGCCTTAGCCGACAGGACCCTAACCCTGGTCGCTAAGCCTCCTTTGTTCGACAACGACAGAGGCAAATGATGATTCGCTCCTGGCAATATCCCAGTTGTAGCGGTGCTGATGCCGAAATCGGTGTCCAATTTCAGGTTTACAGCGAAAAGCCAGTAGGCCGCACGTGCATACGAAATAGCCGAAATGATGGGGCGACTTGCAATAAAAAGCAGCAAGTAAAAATATATGCATACAAAAATAGCCGAAATGATTGGGCAACTCGCAATAAAAAGCAGCGAGTAAAAATAAAAATAAATAGCCGAAATGATTGGGCACCGCGAAAAATAGCCAAAATGTTTGGGCAATCGCGACCTTCGCGATATAAAAGCTGAAATGATAGAGCAGCGCGGGAATAAAATAAAATAAAAAGAAGAAATGATAAAACTTTGGCCCTACAGTTAAGATCACATCGATCCCTGTATACAATCCAAAGGCATGGACAAAGAATGGAACCATACTCCCCCAGCAGATTCCGCCAAACGACGAAACCAAACCTCAACGGTTCATTTCAACCGAAGAAGCCAGTGACTTCAACAAAAAACTCCTCGACTCACGGATACAAACACTCCTTGACGAGAGCTTCCTGATCCGCGTCGACCCGCAGAGCCACCAGAGCCCCCGTGGGAACCCTCGACTCGTTTCAAACCCCAAGGAAACAAATAATCCTTGGCGCTTGGGAAACAAATAATCCCAGCAAATTCCTCGACTCACGGATACAAACACTCCTTGACGAGAGCTTCCTGATCCGCGTCGACCCGCAGAGCCACCAGTGCCTCCGTAGGAACCCTCGACTCGTTTCAAACCCCAAGAAAACAAATAATCCTTGGCGCTTGGGAAACAAATAATCCCAGCAAACTCCTCGACTCACGGATACAAACACTCCTTAACGAGAGCTTCCTGATCCGCGTCGACCCGCAGAGCCACCAGTGCCTCCGTAGGAACCCTCGACTCGTTTCAAACCCCAAGGAAACAAATAATCCTTGGCGCTTGGGAAACAAATAATCCCAGCAAATTCCTCGACTCACGGATACAAACACTCCTTGACGAGAGCTTCCTGATCCGCGTCGACCCGCAAAGCCACCAGTGCCTCCGCAGGAACCCTCGACTCGTTTCAAACCCCAAGGAAACAAATAATCCTTAGCGCTTGGGAAACAAATAATCCCAGCAAATTCCTCGACTCACGGATACAAACACTCCTTGACGAGAGCTTCCTGATCCGCGTCGACCCGCAGAGCCACCAGTGCCTCCGTAGGAATCCTCGACTCGTTTCAAACCCCAAGGAAACAAATGATCCTTGGCGCTTGGGAAACAAATAATCCCAGCAAATTCCTCGACTCACGGATACAAACACTCCTTGACGAGAGCTTCCTGATCCGCGTCGACCCGCAGAGCCACCAGTGCCTCCGTAGGAACCCTCGACTCGTTTCAAACCCCAAGGAGACAAATAATCCTTGGCGCTTGGGAAACAAATAATCCCAGCAAACTCCTCGACTCACGGATACAAACACTCCGTGACGAAAGCTTCCTAATTCATGTCAACTGTTCCGCTACGACTGCAAACAGATCCCCGATTCGTCTCAATTTGTAAAAAGAAGTCTCAGACAGCAAGGATTGAAAAGCTTGCTTTCTGAGCAATGGGGCCCTGCAAGTCAATCCAAACTGGTCTCTTGCATACTATTCACGGGTCTCACTCTCCGAAGTCGAATTTCGACGAGGAGGGAAACAACCACTTACGAATCCTCTCGACTCGTAAGAGGGAAAATTCTCTTATAGGATCCTTACGACTTAGAAGAGAAAACCACACTTAGGAATCCTCACGATTCCTAAGGAGAAAATCCACCTATGAGATCCTCTCGATCCGTAGGGAGAAAAATCTCTACGAGACCCTCATGGCTCATGGAATTGAAAAGTCTTAGGCAGCAGATCTGAACCTGCGGCCTAAGCCATCGCTGATTCTTAGGAAAGTCAAGATGCGTGCCCTACTACCCGTCAACCATGTTCGCTAAGGTGATATGCTGATAGTAAAAGAAAGAAAAGACGGAGAAAATGACAGAAAGAACATCCGATTTACATTTAATCGAGCATTCGAGACACACTCATTCATGCATGGGCAGAAGACTCAGGACGAGAAATAAGACAAGCTGAAATAAAAAGTTTCCATTCATATTGCCAAAAATTCTTACAATCATAAAAAGCAGTGAACGAAAAATATTATTACAATGGAATAACTTCAGATCCAGGGCACGGATTGAGAAAGTCAAAAGTAAGGCCCTCCAGAGTTCTTCTGGCCTTTCTGATTATTCTTATGCGCAGCCTCTCGCGCTCCTCTGTGTCAAGATCATCGGCAAGCCCTCCCGGCCTTTGATAAGCAGCAACTAGCGTCGTCTGCTGGAAGATTTGATGTAGGATGTCAATGAGGCTGTCTCGCCGTTTCTTCGAGATCAGCCCCGTCAGGTACACTGAATGCACCTTGTCCTCGGCATCATCCAGCGCATTGAGCGGTAGGGCCTCGTGAAGACCCGGAAGTGCTCTCCATATTGCTCCCAGCACGACTCTCAAAAGAGCCGAACGACGGGGTAACAGCCAACCACCGCTTGCGTTCAGACGACCCATGACCTCTGCACATTGAGCTTCTGTAAACTCCTGGTTTTGTTGACGACCCTGTGCGCGGATATCGTCATAGGTGATGAACTCGTGCAAACTGTATAGATGCACCGCCATTATGCTTAGAGGAAATACCACAGGAAGATTAGTGATAGAAGAAAAATAATATACATAGAGGGCTAAATTCCTAGAGAGCAAAGCTCTGTTCAGGGATTAAAACCCATGAACAAAAGCTTAATGAAACCCTAATGGGGATCTCTTTAGATCAAAAGATCTGTGAGAGCAAAGCTCTTTGACTGAGATTAATTTAAATTAATTTGATTTACATTAAATTTACCTAAAAGTTTCTAATTTTGGAATTGAGCAAAGCTCTGCTAGTGAAACCCCAATGGGGATCTCTTTAGATCAAAAGATCTGTGAGAGCAGGGCTCTTTGATTGAGATTAATTTAAGTTAATTTGATTTATATTAATTTTACCTAAAGTTTCTAACTTTGAAATTGAGCAAAGCTCTGCTGTTTAAGATTAATTAAAATTAATTTAATCTAAGATTCAATTTTACCTAAAGTTTTTTTTTAAAAAACTTTGGAAAGAAGAGCAAAGCTCTAGAGTTCTTGAAGGCAAGAGCAAAGCTCTGAAGTTTTTTGAAAATAAAAACCGGAAAGATGATAAGCATCTGTGGGGACCAAAGGTCCTATTTATAGGCATCAAGTGCCTCTTCGACTTCCAAAAGTTGTCACGGCGGTTGGAATTCCGCCACCGTTGCGCTCACGTTTGGGGCCACGTAAGTGCAACGGTGGGGGGGCATTTGTTTACCCCAATCAGAGCAAAGCTCTGTTCAAATTCCGAGGCGGGAGATGAAGCAACGCTTCATCTTCCCCCAATCAGAGCAAAGCTCTGCTTTGAAACTTTAAACTTTAAATAATGAAGCAATGCTTCAGATTCTTTGTGCTGGGCGCAACACGCCACATGTCTGGCGCAGACGCATCAGCGCAACGCCCAAGAAGGCGCGCCCAATCAGAGCAGAGCTCTATTTTTTATGAAGCAACGCTTCAGTTGCGCTGCGCTTTGCGCTGCGCGACACGTGTCAGCGCAGTTGCGCTAGCGCAGTTGCGCTGCGCTCTGCGCTGCGCGACACGTGTCAGCGCAGATGCGCTAGCGCAGTTGCGCTGCGCGACACGTGTCAGTGCAGATGCCCTAGCGCAGTTGCGCTGCGCTGTGCGCTGCGCGACACGTGTCACGCGCTGGAGCATCTGCGCCAAACTAAATTAAGATTTTAAGAAATCTTTTCTGTTCTTGTTAAAACAAGAAGATTTTCTTCTGCAAAGCAGAAGCCCTTGGATCAAAGATCCAACAGTGGGGAAAATTCCCCAAATCACTCAGAGAATGATCTCTTTAACAAATTTAACTAATTTGTGAGCACTATAAAAAGGATTCTTAAGCCTCAATTCAAAGGCATCAACATTTTTCTTGAGAACTCAAGAACTTTAAACAGAGAGAACTCTGAGAAGATTTCAAGAGAAAGGTAAAGAACCTTCATGAATTAAAAGAAATTCCTTCTAATAGATCATTGGTCTAAAAACAAGATCAATGATCTTTAGATAATAAACAGTGCTTTGCACTTCTTGTGAACCCCCGGTTCTTTAAAAACAATAAAAATAATAAAAAAAATAATAATAATAATAGTGCTTTGCACCTTTATGAACCTCTGGTTCTTCAAATAAAGAAAAATCTATTTTTCTTTGATCTAATTCAGATCAAGAAATTAAACAGTGCTTTGCACTTCCCTTCTTGAATCTAAAAGATTCTTAGTGCTTTGCACTTCCAAACTGCGCCGTTGTGCTCTTAAGAGAGCACCACGTGTCGGCCATAAAACCACTTGCGCTAAGCGCCCTTAAGATAGAGCTTTGCTCTCTGGAATTGGCGCAACTCGCAGAGAGCACGCCACGTGTCGCCAGCGCAACAGCGCAGCGCATCAGCGCAGTGCGCTGCACTGTTGTGCTTGCGCTCGCCAGAGCATGACACGTGTCCTCACCATAAGCGCTTGCGCTCAGTGATTGGCGCAAAGCGCCTGACAAATGCAATGCATTTCACTTCCTGAAGGGCCAAGCCCAATTAAAAGGCTTAACAAGCCTAATAAATAAAATGTTGTGCATTATTTGGAAGGGCAGATCCCAATTGAAAGGTCCAATGGACCAAAATAAATGATCTGCATCATAATAAAAAGGGCAGATCCCAATCAAAATGGGCATAAATGGCCTAAAGTAATGCAATGCATTATTTAAGTATGGGCAAAGCCCTAGCACAGGTCTAATAGACCAAAAAAAATAATAATAAGGGTGTTGAACATTTTCAACTGGACTTAGCCCAATTTTGGCCGTAAGTCCTTAAATTAAATCGACTGAGTACGGCTGCTCCCTAGATCAATTTATATTTGGTTCGAGGGTACATCTCCGAACTCCTCTGATACGTGTCGTTGTAATCCTTCAACGACGTCAGAGAGGTGACGGGTCCCGACAACCACACACGTATATGGACTGCGGGGTCCTTAAACTCGTGGACCGAAACGTCCTTAAACTAATGTCGGACCGAAACGTCCTTAAACTAATGTCGGACCGAAACGTCCTTAAACTAATGATGGACCACCACGTCCCTAAACTGGCGATGGACCACCACGTCCTTAAACTGGCGATGGACCACCACGTCCCTAAACTGGCGAACGGACCACTATGTCCCTAAACTGGAACAATAGAGCGTCCGAACGCTCTTTTGCCGGATCTAAACGGTCCCGTTTAAGTCGATCTTAGCCCCAAACACGGCTAACGTATCCTTAAACATTCAAATGGATTATAAAACTCCCAATCAACTTTGGTTCGAGGGTACATCTCCGAACTCCTTTGACATCCGTCGTTGTAATCTTTCAACGACGTCAGAGAGGTGACGAGTCCCAATGGCCATACATTAAATTAATCACTGCGTTAAGTTGATCTTAGTCTAAAACAAGACTAACGTATCCTTAACAAACGTTTAAGTTGATCTTAGCCGCAACGCGACTGATGCATCCTTAAACTAAAAACACCAAACCCAAATCTTAGTAAATACGGATTTGGACTAATCCACGTCCTACGGGCGACGGCATTACTCAGTCTCCGTATACAATCCACGGGCAACCACAAATAAAACAAACACACACGACACGAAGTGAAATTCTGGAGAAGGAGAAAGTTGTTACCGCGATGCGGTAGCGTAATTAACTGCAGGGGCTTGCGCCTGCAGGGAAGAGCGTCCCCACAATCAAAAACCCCTCACCCTGAGGGGGAATCTGACGAAGTCTGCTACATCGGCCGCATCCGTCTAAACCTCCGATACACGGTGCCATAAATCAACTTGGCATCTTCGGAGAGGTGGACGGATAAAACCAAATAGCATCTGCCCTGAACCTCAGGCAACGGACGCGAAGTCCGGGCCGCCGTTCGGAGGGGAACAGAGGTCACGTGTTCCCACGTGACCAGGGGTCACGTGTTGGCACGTGACGCTCAAAACATCAGAATTGTTCTCCAGCTAAACCAAGAAAAAGAATCCAAACAAGGGTCACGTGCTCACACGTGACCAGGGGTCACGTGGTGGCACGTGACGGTTAAGCAGCAACCAGAACACAGAGCGCAAAAAGGAGGGAGGCTCGTTCCAAGGGGGTCACGTGCCCACACGTGACCATGGGTCACGAGGTCATACGTGACCGGCTTTCAAAGCCCATTTTGTTAACAGAATTAAATTCTGAAGGAGATTCAAATCTTTCCAAAGGAAAGCGATTACCTGGAACCAATCGAATTAAAGATTTAAAGATGATTAAATATCATCTATCTATGGGAAAATCTCGAGTTTGGAAAGATTTCCCCTTTAAATCTAACCGAAATAACAAAGGAGAATCCCTGGACTTGAAATCCAATGGTGAATAAAATTCACCTAATAATCCAAAGGTCCAGAACGAATGATGGATGCAAATCAAATCTCTCAATGAAGATTCGTCAAAAACTAATTGACTCGGCCGCTTCTCCTATAAATAGGAGCCAAGAGATACAAAAAAGAGAGATACGCAGAGGGAAGAAAAGGGAGAGAGCCTTGATACTTTAAGAAATTTGGATCTTCTGCAAAAGAAAACCCTAGGTAAGAAAGGGAAGGCTCCTTGAAAGAAAAGAGAATTTAATTCTCAACAGAGTTTAACTCTGATATGAAAAACAGAAGAACATATTTCTTCTCTCTTTGATAGAGGATCTGCAAAGTGCACATCTCCCCTTAAAGTTGAGAATTTAATTCTCAATGGGTCGAGATCCTGCCATGCAGATCCAAAACATAGAGAGGGAACGGAAGTACGAGAATTTAATTCTCACAGAACTATAGGACTTTAATTCCTTTAAAATAAGATTAAGGTTTGACCCTGTGTTATGGGAATTTAATTCCTTCAGAACAAAAAGAAACAGGGTTTAACCCTAATTAAGAACTTAGTTCTGTTGAACAGCGGGAATTTAATTCCCTTAATCATAATTTAACAGAAAATGGGAGTTTAGTTCCTTAAAAGCTTTTATTAGGGTTTAACCCTATTCAGTTCTTCACATATATGAGGAATTTAATTCCTACAGAAAATTCAGAGTTCAACTCTATCCCAGAATATAAGTCTTCAGAAGGAAGTAGGAATTTAATTCCTCTGAAATTTAAAGCTCGAGGAATTTAATTCCTGAAAAGGGATTAACAGATCTTCTGAAGAACATACATAGAAGCAAGGTCACGTGTCACCACGTGACCCCCAAGAGATCTACAGAAAGCCCCTTTGAGGCCGCACCCCACGTGACCCACGTGACCCTTGACAGAAGCTTTAACACACAAGCATTTGAATGCCCGTCACGTGATGGCACGTGATGCTCTGAAAGATGCAATAGTCTCAGAAGAACAAATGAAGGGAGGGCGCTCTCACGTGTTGCCACGTGACCCCTCTTGCCTTAGTGTTTAACACTAAATTGAAACTCCCGAATCCAATGTTAAAACAACTGTTGGGCCTTAGTGTTCAACACTAATCAAAAACTTTATTTGCAGTGTTCAACACTGACTACTTTAGTGTTTAACACTAATTTGAGGGCTCTGTTGCCAGTGTTTAACACTAATTTGAAAGCCTTGTTGCTGGTGTTTAACACCAATTATCTTTTAGTGTTAAACACTAACTTGTCAATCTCGTTCCCAGTGTTCAACACTGATTGCTCCGTTGTGTTTAACACTAGGCTTTGGCCCAATTGGCTAAATGGATAGAGGCAAAGCCTCTCCTTCAATGGACCAACTGGAAGCCAATATTCCAGACATGATTGGACTTAGCCCAAGCTAGGCCATGAGTCTTCAATTCGTAATTAACTGGGCTAATGGGCTCATAACATAATTAATTGGTCTTGATCCCAAATTGGGCCAAGGACTATTTAATCCACTCCGGTTCTAGGGTACATCTCTTCACTCCTTTGATACTTGGCATTGTAATCCCTCAATGTCTTCAAAGAGGTGACGGGTCCCGACGACCACACATTGATATGGACTGTGGGGTCCTTAAACCCATGTGAAGCATCTAATGCAAAATTGCTGGTTACGTGGAACGCGGATAACGTCACTCTTTGACCCCACGGAAAACGCCCAGAGCGGAGCCTAGTCCTCGCCGAGCACGGCAGTGAACCCGTGTGAAGCATCTAGTGCAAAATTCCTGGTTACATGGAACGCGGATAACGTCACTCTTTGACCCCGCGGAAAACACCCAGAGCGGAGCCTAGTCCTCGCCGAGCACGGCAGTGAACCCGTGTGAAGCATCTAGTGCAAAATTCCTGGTTACGTGGAACGCGGATAACGTCACTCTTTGACCCCGCGGAAAACGCCCAGAGCGAAGCCTGGTCCTCGCCAAGCACGGCAGTGAACCCGTGTGAAGCATCCAGAGCACATACCGGACTGTGGAGTCCTTAAACCCTTGGACTACGACGTCGTTAACCTTGACCGAGATGTCTTAAAACTAACAATGGACCGCAATGTCCTTAAACTACCCATGGACCGCAATGTCCTTAAACTACCCATGGACCGCAATGTCCCTAAACTAGCAATGGACCACCACGTCCTTAAACTAGAACAATAGAGCCCCGCATGCTCCTTTGTCGGATCTAAACGGTCCCGTTTAAGTTGATCTTAGCCTCAAAGATGGCTAACGTATCCTTAAACCTTCAAACAGACTGGACTATGAATCCTCCCAATTAACTCTGGCTCGAGGGTACATCTCTGAACTCTTCTGACATCTGTCGTTGTAATCCTTCAACGTCGTCAGAGAGGTGACGGGTCCCGACGTCCGCACATACGATGGACCACTATGTCTTTAAACTGGAACAATGGAGTCCAAACGCTCCTTTGTCGGATCTAAACGATCCCGTTAAGTCGATCTTAGTCTCAAGCTAGACTAACGTATCCTTAACAAACGTTTGAGTTGATCTTAGCCTCAAGTATGACTAACGTATCCTCAAACCAAACCCCCAAACCCAAATCTAAGATAACACGGATTTGGACTAGTCCACGCCCTACGGGCGACGACATAACTCGGTCTCCGTAAACAATCCACGGGCAACAAAACATAAAATAAACACACACGACACGAAGTGACCATCTGGAGAAGGAGAAAGTTGTTACCGCGATGCGGTAGCGTAATTAACTGCAGGGGCTTGCGCCTGCAGGGAAGAGCGTCCCCACAATCAAAAACCCCTCAAACGAGGGGGAATCTGACGAAGTCTGCTACATCGGCCGCATCCGTCTAAACCTCCGATGCACGGTGCCATAAATCAACTTGGCATCTTCGGAGAGGTGGATGGATAGCACCAATTAGCATCTGCCCCGAACCCCAGGCCTAGACGGATGCCCACGCGTCCCGGCCGCCGTTCGGAGGGGAACAATAGGTTATTGTGGATCGACTCACCAAGTCGGATCACTTTATTCCATTCAGAGTTGGTCAATCAACCGAGACATTAGCAAAGAAGTACATGGAAGTAAGTATAAATCTAAAGTAAGATTTAAACCTTCAAGATGTACCATATTTTATACCCATGAAATCATGCAGGAGATCATGAGATTGCATAGAGTACCTATTTACATCGTCTCCAATCATGATACCATATTCCGATCACAGTTTTGGCAGAGTCTGCAAGCTAGCCTGGAAAAGAGTCTGAATTGCAGCACGGCTTATCATCCAAAAACGGACGGACGGTCCGAGCGAACAATTCAGATTCTGGAAGACATGCTAAGAGCCTGTATGTTAGACTGCAGAGGTTCGTAGGAAGTTCACCTGCACCTTATGGAATTTTCATACAACAACAACTATCAGGCAAGCATTAGAATGGCACCATTCACAGCACTCTACAGAAGGAAGTGTCATTCACCACTAAGTTGGGAGAACGTCGTAGATCGTGAACTCCTTGGACTAAAGATGATCGTGGCAACTGTGGACGTAGTTCGCACGATCAGAGAAAGAATGCGCATAGCCCAAGACCGACAGAAGATTAGGCAGATGTAAAGCGTCGACATCTGGAGTTCCAACCTGGAGACCATGTTTTCCTAAAGATATTTCCAAACAGAGGAGTGATCCCCTTTGGCAAGAGGGGTAAACTCAGTCCAAGATACATAGGACCGTTCGACATACTCGAACGAGTTGCAAAAGTGGCATACCGTTTAGCACTACCACCCTCATTGGAAGGTGTACACGTGTTCCACATATCCCAGTTACAGCGATATGTGAGCGACCCTAGGCACATACTTGATCACTCAGAGCTCACAGTGTAAACTGACCTAACCTGCAAGCAACAACCAGTTGAGATTCTAGACCGAAAAGTGAAGACATTGCGGAATAAGGAAGTAAACTTAGTCCGAGTGATGTGGAGAAAGGAATCGCCAGGAGAATCAACATGGGAACGAGAAGAAGACATGCGTGCAAGATACCCTTATCTATTTGAAAATTAGTCTCTATGTAAATATAAATTTCAAGGACGAAATTTTTATAAGGAGGGTAGAATGTAACGACTCTAAAATCTTTATACGGAAATTTTTCTGTTAATATACAAGAAATGAGTTTTACAGCCTGAGTTTGAGTTATAAGTCACTTTTGTTAAATAAAAACAAGAAACACCTTGTAGCTCACTGGTAAAGCCTTTGCACTGCTGTGACGTAGCATGTGTGTTCGATTCCCATCAAACACAATTTTTTTCTGATTTTTCTTTTTAAATTTTTGGAAGCCCAAAAGATTGCAAGTGTAATACTCGGGGAAATAAAAAGTTCAGAAAATTCAAACATGTGGAAAATGGTGTAAATATTGAATTTATCAGATGGCACGAATCTCGAGGCATTTGCCTTAAGATCTACCGGCGGTTGAGCTATATGGGCCGGCGGGGACGGTCAGGATGTGGCCAAATTGCTCCGTGCTTTACACACTCGTCTCTTAAGCTACCATTAACTCCTCTACACTGTTTGATTTCCCTGCAATCAAACAGAGACCTTTCATTTCACAATTTAATACCATTTTAATGCTTTTTAATCCACAATTTTAATTCCCAAACCATAATTATCCACTATAAATACCACCCCACACTTTGGCTCAGTACCATTCTGAAAATTCTAGCCAAAACACTCAAAAAAGCTCCTAAATGCAAGTGGAGTAAAGTGGAGTTAGCGAGCAAGCTTCTTCCGTCGAAGATCGAAGCCAATTCCGGAGCTCCCGTGATACCACGACGACACTCTTCCTTTTCCTCACCCTCTTCCTAAATTTTCTAAACCGTAAGTCCCTCCCAAACTCTCTTTCTCTTCATTGATATCCAACTTTAAAACTTATATCGGTAAGTGGAGTTAATACCGATATTTTTTTTCTAAACCCTAAAAACTCCTTTTTTCTTATATATTGTTCGACCAAATTCTTACACAATACTTACAACCTTAAATACCAATGGTTAGAATCAAGTTTAACCTATAATCTCATGTGAAACAACCATAATTTAACTTTTTCATTAAAATATCATGAAATTTAATATCACTTCTTTTAGTTTTGTTAAAATTATACCTTTAGGAAAAAATTCACGGGGTAACGACCTACCCCACATGAACACTTTGGTTTCATAGCACGATATCTATTTGTATATACAATTGTTTGAAATAAAATCTTTACAAAAAAATACCCCATACTTTAAAACCGGATTTCTTTTACACGGTGTTTCATATTCGTTTGCAATTATACATCTACAACTCTTGTTAGGGGACCCGCTAATGGATGATGTGGATTATCGCACATCCTGGGGATAGTAGAGAGAGATGTAGCACTCCTCATGGAGTATTTTCGATCTCAAAAGGATATAAATAGGGTTTTTAAGAAAAACGAATTTTCTAAATAAAACTAAATTTTTAAAATTAAAATTATATAAAATTATAAATCCATATTTTCATTATGAAACTATATTTTTATAAAATGAAAGATTAAAAAATATCAATAAAATACCATCAAGTTACTAAAAAGACTATTTTTCACTAAAATACCATAACTTTTGAAAGCTAAGTATTTATCATGAAAATACCCCAATAATTAAAACACATGCTCATGAAAATCCTAAGTAATACAAATCACACTCGAGGTTTTATTTTTAATCCATATTAATATATTTTTTCATAAAACCCCCTCGAGATATACAAAACAATATTTAAGAACTTTGGTAAATACAGATTTAAGCGAGATCAATTCTCTTGAGCCGCAGGGAGCCAGAGAAAGTGAGTGCTTGCCAATTCAGGTTAGAAAACTTAATAGGAGTTATCAATAGCAATTGTCTTGGAAAAAGGCATAAATCCTGCCGTCCATATGCAGCAGTTGCCGATGATTCCCGAACCTAAGAATTCCAGAGTTAAATCAGTACAAGTGTCTGACGCGGTCTGAGTCCAAACTCAAACTTGAATCTAAAATCAAACATGAATGCTTGATCATGAACATGAATACTCGAATTCAAACTTCAATTCCAAACCTATATACTTGACTTGACTTGACTGAACCATGGTTATAACTTGACATGACTACTTGAATACATGATTACATTCTGAACCTGAATACTTGAACATTTTGTATCCATGGTTTTGGAAAGACTTGTAAATATAATTTATACAATACATTACGCGGGGATAAAGGAGTAGATTGGTACGGAACGTATATCGTGGCACGAGAAGTCACTTAAAAGACACCTACATGAATTCTCGTGCCGTTGTCCCATGGGTTATGATGGGGTCTTGTACTACATGTTACCATAGTCCACGGGGTAAGATGGACTCCTCTTGTATACATGAATACATTCTTTACCAAACTACAAACATCCACGTTATAATAACAATCATATACCAATTGTTGGGTTACGATAGCGCCCTGGCCATCTACCGTGGTCGGTACGGAACAAAAATTGGCGTTTAAAACTTTTGGCGCTAACGAACCCGACTAGAATTGAACCATAAACCCTAAACTAGCAAATGACGAAGAGCTAAACTATTGTGATAGAAGTGTTATACCGAATGATCCGTGTCCTTCGGTCTTCTACCATCATCCTTAGCTTCTAGAGGTGTCCTGGATCGAGCTTGGCCTCCGGTCTTCCTCCGTCGAAGATGATCCACCCGAAGGAGACGATGCAGGCTCCAGCTTCGTCTAGCGAAGCAACCGACACTCCGAGGTTGCTAGCAATATAGAGTGGGGTGCGTAGGAATATCTCACTATCTTTTTCTCTCATGTCTCATGCTCAAGTGAGCAATCAAAGAAGAAGAAGAAGGAGGAGGTGAGGAAAGCCATGGGCATGAACAACTCAAGAAAATGGCTAAGTCTCCAAGAGAATGAAGAATGAATGTGAGTGTGTGTTAAGCATGTAGAAAGAATGGCTATGTCTTTATGAACCATGCAAGAAAATATCTCATCCATTTTACAATAAACAATCACTAGCCATATCTCTCTACATACCTCCAACCATGCTCATGCCACCTCACCCTCCACCTCATTTCCAAATGATTTTCTAAAAAGAAAATCATATAATGAGGTGTCCATCTTCTAGAAGATATTCCGTATAAATACAGAATACAACCTGGTATACGTATTGAAATACATATACGCGTATTCGTATAAAAATACGAATAGCCAAGAGAGAAAATGAATAGTGAATAATAATACTAGAATACATATATAAATATATATATATATATATAAATAAATTATTAAATCAAAACTTGATTTAATAATCTGTCTCAGTCCTAAGCCGCTAGTATTATCAACCGTCCGATAAAAGTCTGTGTAGCCTGTACACATATTTAATCGGACACCTGTATGTACCAATATACGTCATCTACATCATATCGCCTGAACCGTGAAAACCCTCTGTGTGGGACTCTAAAAACTCATTAATACGCTGGCAGTGGGTTTAACCACAAGCACGTCAGCGGCACTAGCTGTACGTAACGGCCACCCAGGTATTGACTGAAAGGAAGGCCGACTAGCAAACTCATCCGAACCCCTACTGAGCCTGTCAGTGACATCTCTGTACAGTCCGGTCTGTTCGTCTAAGAGTATCGCATATCGAGTCTAGGGGGTGGATAAAGTCAGACCCCTAATAATGCGATATTTCGTGTCGATATGAAGCCCATCACCCACTGAGAAATTACTGATCCAAATCAGTAATTCTCGTCTACCTTAGCCAAGGATTTCTGATGATGGCCACCCGTGCACTGCGCAACATCAACCCCCAATACCGGGAGAGATGAATCCCCGACGATCCGCTCACTGCCTCCATGTGGATCGGGACTGTACCCAACTAAAACCTGTTTGCACGACTCCTTTGAGCCATGGTAGGGTAGTAATCAAAGCATAGTGGGAACTCACACGAGACAAATGACGATCTCAGGTCGACAGACTAACTGTACTCATGTCACCTGAGAACTACTATCTGACAATAGGTATAATACCAACTAACATGTTCCGGACAAGTCCGTCCAGTGTACTCATAACCCAATGATCACCTGTATACTATTTTAGGTGACTGAATGACACCAATGGCTTGTGAGACCGGCCACCGCCCTTCGTCGGGGTCTCGATAAGTATACACTAGTCTATTCCGGAGTATCGATGCCCAGTCTCGATACTCCCTCAACTAGGGACATTTAAGGATGTGCTTATAGACCACCCAGCTCCCACGTATATAATCGCCATCATAATGCTGGTAGTCAAGCAAGAATCTTATGGGCTCTATCAACATGTAATAGTGATCTGTAATACCACATAATGCATGTACATGATGATAAAGGCAAATCAGATAGCATACTATCATTTTGAGTAAGACTGTTCTACCCGTTTAGGTCCTCCCTCAATCATCACAATCGCGTGCCTGCGATCACAATAATTGACTTGAGAGCACTATAGCCAACAATCTCCCACTTGCACTTAAGGCTAATTATTGTGGTGTCGCATACTCACAGCCCGTGTGATACCGAACACCCAACTTCTTTACTAATCAGTCTCGCAAAGCCCGTTTGTGAAAATATTGCGTTCGAGAAATAGCCTCAGTGAGTGGATCCACTCCAGTGTTTCTATCTTTATCTCTCTATATCTCAATTTCGCGGAGAAAGACTATCTCCCGAAATGAGTAATACATATCTTATAATTTTTCTGGATATCTGATGGGACCCAGTTCACAAATGAACTCCAAATCCAACAAACTTCTTAGACTGTATTATCCACTGAATTTAATCAGTATCCTATGCCATGCCTTCCTCAGTATCCGCTTGGACCACCTGTCCAACACACTGCCCCTCAGAAAGAGGGAAACTATAATTCTGACAGCCACTCTGTCATCCAGGTCACCTTGGAAGCCATAAATGATAACCGCCTCCTGAAGGAGGCTGCCATTACCATATACCAAGGACATCTACTTATGTTCATAACTGCTTCCCAATGTTTCTCCAGGATTTGATTAATATATACTTATTTCAGCCAGTGCAAAAGCGATATCTGGTGTGTTACTTGACATCTCATGATTGACTCAATTGCCTAAGTAAGAGATATGCCAATCATGCAAATCCCTCTCCTCATTACTCTAGAAGACATCACTTTAGAGAGGGTGACTCCATCACCTGCGGGTACACCACCTACGCCAGGAGTCGTCCATTCTAAAACACTTTATAATAGTGTCAAATACCCAAATTGGGACACTTCCCAAATCTAGATCTAAAACCATAGATCTAGTTACCCAAATTGTTGACGCAAGAGCAGATCCACACCAGATGATTAGGCCACCGCTAGAGGCCAGCCAGAATGTGATGACTGTTAATGTATCGTCTATTCTTAAGGATTGAGGCATTGTTTAGCATGCGGACAAATGATCCAGCTGTTGCTGCGACTGACAAGATATCGCCCCAGATGTTTGAAGCTATTAAACACGAGTTTATACTTAGGGATATGATAGAAGATCGCTAGTCACCCATGGATGAATGACTAGGACATGTGGTTGGTTTGCATACCCCAATGCGAGGTCATCAGATTGACTAACTTCAGCTAGAGAGGACCTTACACAGACACGTTGTGAGTCGATCGATGAAGGACGAGCATATAAAAGCATCACTCCGATAATTTGAACAAGTCCCCGAGAAGGTAATTGGCAAGATTTCTACTACAGGATATTTGAGATGCCGAGTATGTAGCTTTGGAAAGGAGACTCTAGATGAGTGTAGCCGTTTGGAGTGCATTTCACACAACTACGAAGAGAGAATTCCGAATTGGTCCACATTAAAGAAAAGTGGAGTAAGAGGTTCGTACGAGATCTTGACGAGAGGACGTTCCACTCCGTTGACACCAGGGATGTGATACGCACGCAGAGGCGTTGAATATGGACAGAAGAAGTCAAAATGAGTATGCAGCTGTTTCGGAACAGGAAATGGATATAGTAGAGAGTGTCAACTTTAGGGAAGACCTGCAAGGATGAGATCGGGAAAGAGACCCTGATAGGATCTTTCGGGAATAATACACGATAAGGACTCGGACCCAGGATCGGTCGCATCACGTACACTCAGTGGCCCAGAGGCTGTCGTCATGGACGGGATACGTTACTATTGGCCATGTAATTGGTCAGGAAATCTTTAGAGAAGCGCCAGAATGAGACAGTTTCTGTTAGTACCCCAAATCTGGCCATCGAGCCTAGAGGGCATATAACTGGTAATCCACAGAGAGAGAAGGCAAAGACCTAAGGGCATAAGGCGCCCGACTATCAACACAAGGCAAGTAGATAACTTGCTCTGCTAGCTTTGGATGCACCGGCACCCTTCGACCTTGAAGAAGGGGCACATTGACGATAGTAATTATGATTTGCGATTTGGTGATTCGAATATCACGTTTCCGTTGTTTTAGATTTCGGTATTTCGACGGTCGTTTTATGATTGATATTTCTTATGTGCACCCTAGTTGCACTTGACTCGTATTTTTATGTATCAGTCGTACTGATGATCGTTTTTGTGCGTACCCATTACACCTGATTTGGCTCTTATATATTATGAGGTATTTGATTTTGATTTTGTACACCTTGATTTTATTGATTTGATTTCATGCATATGGTATGCACATGATTTGACTTATGCATTCGGGCAGTTTACGCGAGTTTTCAGCACTTTGACTTGGTTTTGGGTGGACACAGATGCACAGGTTTATGAGTGTTTCTGCCACGGTATACTTGATTTGAATTGGTGTATGTCGTATACCGTTGATTTCGATATTTATACCCAATATTCGATATCGTGCACCATGTGCACTTGATTGAGATTTTGTGCACACTTGGCGCACTTGATGCGATTTTGTGCACACCAGATGCACTAAATCGGGATTTTTCGTGCATATCAGATGCACTTGATAACGTTGTAGTGCACACATGTTGCACTCGACATATGTTTTTGTTCACACCCGTTGCACTTAGATTTTGTTTCTGTGCATATGTGTGGCACCTGTTTTTTATTTCGATTTTCGTGCGCACCAGACGCACGTGGTATTCTGTATGCAGTATTTGGAATTGATTTCATTTTGAGCATCATGTTTTTATGATCTATATTATATGGTATAGTAACTGAGCAGGACTAGTCCGAGGACAGTACCTGAATATATTTTACATGCATCAACATTTACCGAAGGGATTTCCAAAAATGAGTTATAGTCTCAATATTTTCTTATGTGTCTATGATGACACGAAACCTTACAAAGGAAACCCTTCTAAATTTATTTGCAAAAGGCAGGACGTGTGTGTTAAACAAAGGATATATATAACTATTTTTTTCTTACAATAAACGTCCGCTACTTGTGCCGTGATACGAGCATCGCACGGCGATTTGAAAAAGGTTTTGCATGCGTTTCCATTTGGATGTTTTGACGATTTACAACGATGCGCACTATATACATGTTATAGTTTTGAGTATATCATATTGGTTTTCATATTGGATTTTGACATTTGCATTTTCACCATAACTCAGATGATTGCGTGACGCTTGACGGAGTTTTGATTTTGAGTTCCATACTCGTTTTTCATACGCATGCATTGCGCTAAGATGTGTTATAAGTATTCATGATTTCGGAGCCCCGACGACTTGATCATTTTACTGAAATGTTTTAGTTTGGGGGGACTTTAAATTTAAATTCGGGGACCGAATTTATTTAAGGGGGGAAGATTGTAACATTTCAGAAAATAAAATATTATTTTTGGGAATTTAAATAATTAAAATAATAAATATCTTGAATATTATTAAAAATGGGAGAATTTTTTTTAAATAAAATGGTATAACTATATACCGATAGTCTGGAGAATTAATATAATTATTAGTTTTGAAGGTAATTATGTGATTTGGGCATTTTATGAACTATTATACAATTAGTTGTATATGGGTTATTCACTAAACTCGATTAGTATTTCACTAATTTTTGCATTAATCTGGTTTATGTGCATGGCATGCAACAAAGCATGTTACAAATACTTGCTACATTTTTTTTAAATGCACCATGGTTCTTTTGTTTTTTTTTTTTGAATAATTTGTTTTAAGTTTAAAACAAAAGAAAAGAGAAGAAAATAGATGAGAGTGGAAGAGTAATGTGACATGTATCATGGTTGATGTGAGAGAGAGAGAGTGAGAAAACTCTAGAACTCCCATGGCTCTTTCTTTGTTCCCATAATTCTTTATCATCTTCTTCATCCCATTCTCCTCCTCTTCCTCCACCCTCTACCACCCTCAAAACCATCCCAAATACACACCAAAACCTTATATCCCCTTCACTAAAATTGTGCACAAGCTCACTACAAGCATGGTGGACCAAACAAGTCAAGATTTTGAGCACTTATGGCAACTCAAAAAGAATCTTGAGTTGCCAAATGAGGTATAACCCTACACCCTTGTTTAGAATTTTAGTTTTCTAAATTCATATAGTAGTTTTGAGTTGATTAAATAAGGTTTAGTGATCTTGGAAATTTCCAAGATGAGGTTTAGGGTATGATTTGGTTTGTGAAGGTGTATTTGAGGTGTAGTGATGTTTTACATGACCTTAGAGATTTCTTTTCTGGACCAAAAACCGAGACTTGAACCCAAAACATGATCCTAGAATTTTCCCACATCGGTTTTGTGATTTTTTTGAGGTCTACAGGGAATCTGGAGCAACTTGGGAACCTTTTAAGAAAATCAAACAAACCCAGAGACCTAGTTAGACCAATAGGAGACCACCACCAAAAGACGAAAACAAAATTCAAAAGTGGGGCCGGCGGGGACGGTTACTGTAGCACTATTGGCAAGCCAGATTTTGGCTTCTGATGTTGGGTTTTGGCCTATAGCTCACTCTCCTCATCACTTATCCATTGTATTGTTCTTTTTATCCTAAATTACCTTAGGCAAAATCTGGGAGCGTTTGAGTTAATAATAGCAATGGTTTTCCGATTTCTAAAACATGGATTTTGGCATTTGATTGTGGATTTAGTCGTTGGACGTGTGTACGTCAACGACGAGGGTTTTATGATTATTTTTGCATTCGTAGGCTATAGGTTCTAACCTATGAGCACTTCGCGTGTCATGTCGGTTTTTGAATCGGAATTTGATGCGATACGATGTATTTTGTGATATGTAGGCACCTTCACGTGGACTTCGGATAATAAGGAAGAGCGTGGCGTCATTGACTTCGGCAAGCAAGGTTCGAGGTGAGTAGATGTATATCTACGGGGGAAGTCGGGTGGATGGCGTATAGTACCCCCGCAACAGTAGAATAGGGTATTACTATAACAGTAAGTTTGGATACGATATTGGATGCTTAGCGAATATGGTATTTAGAATACCTTAGGTTAGATTAGGTTGATCTAGCAAGACCTATCCATAGGATGATTACCTTGGTGGCGAATCGCAGGTTATATGTAGACACACACAGACGCACGCGCACACACGTGATTTTGTGTGTATATGTGTATATATATACATGTATGTGTGTATGTGTATATATATATATATATATATACACGAGTGATGAGGATAGTATGTGATATGTGGAGATGAGTCGACATGACTGGGCATGATGCCGTGAGATTCTGATATGTGATTGAGTCGTGATATGAGATATGATATGATATTGCAGTGGATCGTTGGGCGATATGTTTTCAAACATACGATAATAAGTTAGTTGATGATATTGGAATGTACGAAACTTTAGAACAGTACCCCTGATCATGATATTGTTCGATGATGATACCATATGAATAATGATGTATATATGATAGTTGACCCGTACCCTCGATTTTGGGGATGTCGTACGATGGATTTTTCCGTACGAGGTATAGATATGATGATTGATCCGCACTCTTGACTCTAAGATGTAGTACTATGTACAATACGTGACGCTATGAGGCTGGATCGCCGACTACTAGGTATATCGACTCGGAATTTAGGTAGATTTCTTACCCTTTCGGCTAGTTTCTTAGTTTAGTCTTTTAGTTGATTAGGTAGATGTTAGACTAGGATCGAGTCATATCTATTTTCAAAAACTAACGAATCGTGAGTATTTTCAAAAGACAATCCGAGGGATGCTATGGATTTTCAAAGGACATATCTTTTCTTAAAAACAACGCAGCCCCTATTCTTTCTAAAAGTCACAATTCATGCTATTCAAACAAGAAAAATGTATGACTCGTATATAGATATGTAAATTCTCCAATGTTGCGTTTACTACTCATTCTCCGTTATATTCATGTTGTTCTCATCGCATTGCATGTTTATACTTGTATTTTCTTTAGTTATTATGAACCCCGTCTGTTAGGGCACCAACACCATTACCGATGATGCGTATGTTTCATGTACACTTGCTTGCCGCCTCACACACATCATCATCGGTAATTTCCATGTCACGTACACTTTAGAAAACGTTACTTCATTAGTATAACCTGCTAGCTGGTAGTTTCAACATATTATTAGTATGCTTGCTCTCATATGCTAGTTTAGATATTGCATTCCTTGCTTGGATACCCCATGCATTTATATATCCATTCTGTTATGCAATATTGTAGACTTTATGCCGATATTCACTGCTTATTGACTCTTGATTTTGGGATGTCGGATTTTCTATGAGATTTCTTGATTTGGGGGAAAACCGCAAGAATTTTATAAACTCATTATCATTTTAAAAAAAAATGCAAGTTGCGGTTTTCTCGTGATATGATGTGAGTGGTGTCCACCATGAGTTTCCTCGGTTCTTGAGCCGTATCATATACCCGATTCGAGGAGAGGGATGCACCGTCTGCGGGTACATGGTGGACCCGGTGAGGTACCCCGGGGCAAGATGGACGTATTGAGAAGGCGTTGAGCCCGGCAGGGGAGCATTACCTACCGGTAACAGTTGGCGCGGTGGATATCCGGAGGATACCGACTATAGTCGTGAGATTGGATGATATGGGCCGATCCAGACTGACGGAGCCCAGGATATTGAGGATTTAGTGTCGATGTTGACACGGATTTCTGTTGATTTCATTGATGATACTCCAGTTTTTACACTAAAATCTTACTGAGATAAGAACACAGCTTTCTTATACAGATATATTCTGATTTCATTCTTGATGCATTTGTACATCATATATATGACATGTTGCTACTTGAGGAACTGACACGAGTACTTGGTATTACAGTTATGTTTAGATGATTACCCTTACCACTACTAGATATTTTAGTATATTATGAGTACAGTATGGTATGACCTAGGAGATCGTTATACATTCAGTTTCTACTCGGTGATGTCTTCTACTCATGAGTTGGTAACTCACCCCCGTTGTGCCACAATTTCTTGCAAGTTTTGCCGTACGGGTTCCATGGCGGCTTTACTGGCACACTACTTCCTTCCAGGCGATTGCTTTGGTGGGTGGGTTCACTTGCATCGTGACCACCATTGTACTTTTATTTATTTCAGTTGTATCTAGTAATCTCCATCAACCAGACTTGTATATTTATTAGACTTAGATAACCTCAGTTTGTATATTCTTTCGGCCTTAGAGTCGCGCTCATGTATTTATTGATGTTTTCTGGTTTTCTTGATGATGCATGTTTTCCTTACCTTCTTTCTGAGTTTTGATTCTCTCCTTCGGCGTTGTATATTACATTACATGCGTGGTTGTTTTCGCCAATTGGCGAAGAGCTAGCTCCCGCTTGGGGATGCCTTTTATATTATTGCTTGTATTCGTTTTGGGTTAAAAATTACAAAGGAGGTGCTGCCGAAATTTCAAACGATTTAAAATGGTTTTCAAGTTAAAGATAAACTTAGTGCTTCATATTACTACCTATGTGTATATATCAGAATAAGTTTTGATTTCCGTAAAACTTATTTCAAAACTGCACCTCCTCTATTTTTCCCTTAAAAGGTTTAGATTTCTGGGCTTTTGGCTTACTTGAATTAGGTAGGGTCCTATAGACTTCATATGATTCAAGTTCCAGTCACGTGCCTTTTCCGGGTCGTGACATGGGGGTTGATGTTGCGCTATGCTCGATTGGCTATAACTGGAATTTCCTGGCCAGGGCTGTTGCTGAGATTTACTGGTAAGAGTTATCAGTAGTTTCTCGAACCGTTATAGGCCAGACATCGGCATGACTTATCACGTTACTGGGGTCTGACATTTACCACCCTAGTCATGATATTCAACATATCAGATGAAGAGACCGGACTGTACGGTAGTGTTAATTATAGGCTTCATGGAGACTGTGGACAAGCTTGCTTGCTGATTTTCATATCGCTTAATACTCGAGTAGCCATTACGTCCAGCTAGTACCGCTGACGGCTTGTAGGTGACTGATGTGATCATCACCTACTGCCGGCGTATTGACGAGTCTTTAGAGTCCCACATAGAAGTTCCCTGGTTCAGGCGAAACGAAGTAGGACACATATGTGATATGTGCATGTGCCAGATTAAATACGAGTATGTGATACCGTATTATTGTAAGTCCATGCTACCCTTCCCCGGTACTTACGGGGTTGCGGAAGTGGTGAAAAACGATTTTCAAGAGGGTGGTAACATGGACTACAAATACGGATCTTTGTTAAACAACTAACTAACAACCTAACTTGAGTTTTACCTACTCGGTTAGGGGGTTATACCTTTCTTGAACTCCTTCGTCTTCAACTCCTCCCGGTGTACGGATCGGCCTCACATCGTCGTCTCCTTGGGCCGAAGATGGATCCACCCGAAAGCTTCTACCTCTAGCTTCTTCTTCGAACTTTGAAGAAACTAGAACACTTGGCTTGCTAGGCCTTGTGAATTAGAATGAGTAGAGGATTGTTTTGGTGTCTTTTTATCTTTAAGGCAATGAGTCTCAACACATGAGAATGGTTTGCCTTGAGCTAGAGAGAGCAAGAGGAAGAGGGAGAGCTTGAGCAAGTGATGGAAAGAGAGAGAAATGAAATGAGAGAATGAGTAACCCTTTTGCCATCCTCTCTCATAATCCAAAAAGAATAATAATAATAATAATTGAGTATTATGTGATGGTTCATATCAAGTCAAGTGGCATTATCATTTCATGCACTCATATTGCAAAGCATAACAAGCAGGCAAAAGTCTTTGCCATGAAATGATAGCCATTGCAATGATGATGGTCAACTAGTCCAATCTAGTCAACCGGTCAACAAAGTCAACAAAGTCAACCTCTCATCTCAACCATGACATAATAATACTTAATTAATATTATCATTAATCATATTTCTTATTCTCATTAGGGTTTAGCCAAAAGTCAACGGTCAACGGTCAACAACCCCAATGAAAATCCTCTGCCTCTGTCTCTCTGTCAACTGTGCATACACACCCGCATCCGCGTTCCGAGGAACACGAATACAAATGAGATAAAACCAATCCCAAAAAGTACACTAGGATCTGGCTTAAACCAAAGCCTGCTAGTGTTAACTGTCCGGACACCAAACGTGCACAAGTGCACGGATGTGACCGAACCCTGTCGCAAAACCATGCGACCTGTCGCAAAACCATGCGACCTCCACTCTTTTGCCTAAAGGCGAATAGCTTTCTGTGTGGGACTCTAAAGACTCGACACTACGCTGGCAGTGGGTTTAACCACAGACCGCAAGCGGCACTAGCTGTGCGTAACGGTCCCCAGGTAGATGCTGACAAGAAGACTGACGAGGTGAAACCCATCTGAACACTACTGAGCCTGAATGTGACAATCTCTGTACAGTCCGGTCTATTCGTCTGATACATCGCATGGCGGGCCTAGGGGGCGGTAAACGTCAGTCCCCTAATAGCGGTACAAGTCGTGTCGGAGTGAAGCCCAGAACACCCTGAGATAACACTGGAGACCTACCAGTATATCTCGCTTGCCCTGGCCAAGGACTACTCGTGTAATGGCTCTCCTAGACACAGCGCGATGTCAACCCCCAATATCGGGAGAGACGAATCCTGTCTAACCGTCACTGCCTCCAAGTGCTTCGGGACTGCACCCAACTACTACCTATTTCCACGACTCCTTTGAGCCATGGTAGGGTAGTAATCTAAGTACAGTGGGAACACACTCGAGGAGAAGTGACAGTGTCAAGTCAGCGGACTAAGCTGTACTCATGTCACCTGGGAACTGGTAACTGACGATAGGTATAGTACCAACCAACAGTTCCCGACGAGTCCTGTCCAGTGTACTCGTAACCGAACGAGCACCCACATACTATCTCCAGTACGACGTAATGATGGCTGTGGGACATACCATCTCCCCTGCTGGGATGAGAAGCGAATACGCTAGTCTACTCCGGAGTATCGATGCCCTGTCTCGATAGTCCTACGACTAGGGACCTGTATAAGGATGTGCATATAGATTACCCAGCCCCCATGAGTGTGACTGCCATCACAACGCTGGTAATCAAGCAATGATCCTAAGGGCTCTACTAATATGTATAAGCGATATGCTAAAAGAAACACATGCACATATTGAAGTAGAAACAAACCAAGTAGCATACTACCATTTTGAGCAAGATTGTCTATACAACTGTGAATATCCCAAGCTTCCATTAAGTAATATACAAGCTAGTATGATACAGTAATGGCCTCTAGGGCATATACACTAACAATCTCCCACTTGCACTAAGGCCTTGAACTGGCGTATCGAAGGCCTATCATCTCGATCAGCCGCTCGAACTGAGTCTGGGGTAAGGCCTTCGTGAGTGGATCAGCAGTGTTATCTTCTGTATTTACTCTCTTCACCTCGATCTCCCGGCGATCTACGATCTCCCGGCGATCTACGATCTCCCGGCGATCTACGATCTCCCTGATCAGGTGGTACCGCCTCAAAATGTGCCTGGACTTCTGATGGGACCTGGGTTCCTTCGCTAAAGCTATAGCGCCGTTGTTGTCACAATACAGCGGTATTGGATCAACACTGGTAGGAACCACCTGAAGCTCCGTGAGGAACTTCTTCATTCAGACAGCTTCCTTTGCGGCATCGCAAGCAGCTATGTACTCCGCTTCCATAGTTGAGTCAGCAACGGTTTCCTGCTTGGAGCTCTTCCAGCAAACCGCCCCTCCATTGAGGGTAAAGACATAACCCGACATGGACTTGGAGTCATCCTTGTTATTCTAGAAGCTGGAGTCAGCAAAGGCCTCGATCTGGAGGTCTTTTCCGCCATACACCAAGAACATCTCCTTAGTCCTTCTCAGGTACTTGAGAATGTTCTTTACTGCTATCCAGTGTTTCTCCCCTGGGTCCAACTGATACCGGCTTACAACGCTTAATGCGTATGCTACATCTGGTCTGGTACACAACATCGCATACATAATAGAGCCTACCGCAGATGCGTAGGGTATTGATGACATGCGAGCCCTTTCCAAATCAGTCTTGGGAGACATCTCTTTGGAGAGGGTGATTCCGTGACATGCTGGTAGATTACCGTGCTTGGAATCTTCCATACTAAATCGTTTTAGTATGGTGTCGATGTACCTTGACTGTGAAAGTCCCAACATCCTTTTAGATCTATCACGATAGATCTGGATCCCCAGAATGTAGTTGGCATCGCCCAAGTCCTTCATGGAGAACCTCTGTGACAAGAATCCTTTGACTGAATGTAGCATAGGAATATCATTTCCTATTAGGAGAATGTCATCGACGTACAAGACGAGGAATACCACACTTCTCCCTACAATCTTACTGTAAATGCATGGTTCATCTGGGTTTTTGACAAAGTCGGATTCTTTGACAGTATCATCAAAGCAGATGTTCCAACTCCGCGATGCCTGCTTGAGTCCATAGATGGACTTGAGCAATTTGCACACTCTACCGCTGCTCCCACTCTGAATGAATCCCTCTGGCTGATCCATATAGACGAACTCTTCCAAATTTCCATTTAGGAAAGCCGTCTTTACGTCCATCTGCCAGATTTCATAATCGTGGAAGGCAGCAATGGCAAGAAGGATCCGAATGGATTTGAGCATAGATACCGGAGAAAAGGTCTCGTCATAGTCCAAACCAGGTCTTTGACGAAAACCCTTTGCAACAAGCCTAGCTTTATAGGTTTCAACCTGCCCATCTACACCAATCTTCTTTCTGAAGATCCATTTGCAGCCTACGGGTTTTACCCCTTCTGGAGCAAAGTCCAAAGTCCAAACTTTGTTGGTGTACATGGACTCCATCTCGGTCCGCATTGCATCCAGCCATTTTACCGAGTCACCGCTCTGAATGGCTTGCTGGAAGCTAGTAGGCTCATCATAATCAACTGTGCAATCCTCTCTATCCCCGTCTATGAGAAAACCGAAGTATCTCTCGGGCGGATGAGACTGCCTACTACTTCTGCGGAGCGGCGCAGGAATGTCCGGTTCCCCTGAACCTTCTGGTTCTACTAAGGTTTCAGTAATAGCTTGTGGTTCTGGAATTTCTTCCAGTTCTATTGCGCTCCCACTTATCTGATTCTCTAAAAACTCAGTTTCCAAGAAGCGGGCATAACGAGAAACAAAGACTTTTTGTTCCACTGCGTAATAGAAAAGATACCCCTTGGAGTTCTTTGGGTATCCCACAAACTTGCACTGTACTGAGCGTGCCTCAAGCTTGTCCGCATGCTGCTTTTTGACAAAAGCTGGACATCCCCATGTCTTAAAAGATTTAAGACAGGGTTTCTTCCTACTCCACATCTGGTATGGTGTGGTAGGCACTGTCTTAGTAGGAACTTGGTTCAAGATATATGCAGCTGTTTCTAGTGCATAACTCCAGAAAGATTGCGGTAACTCAGCCTTACTCATCATGGAACGAACCATATCCAATAGAGTTCGATTCCGCCTTTCAGATACACCGTTGTGTTGTGGTGTGTATGGAGGAGTACGCTGTGAGAGAATTCCATTCTCTTTTAAGTAGTCCAGAAACTCGGCACTCAAGTATTCACCACATCGATCAGATCTCAGTGTCTTTATACTTTTGCCTGTTTGTTTTTCAACTTCATTCTTGTATTCTCGAAATTTCTCAAAGGCCTCGGATTTGTGCTTCATTAAGAAGACATGTCCATACCTAGAGAAATTATCTGTGAAAGTAATGAAGTATGAATAACCACTTCGCGCATGTGTAGATATTGGACCACACACATCACTGTGTATGAGTCCTAAGAGCTCGCTCGCTCTTACTCCGTGTCCAGTGAACGGAGTCTTTGTCATCTTTCCCATGAGACAAGATTCACAAGTGGCATAAGACTGATACTCGAACGGATTCAAGTATCCCTCTTTATGTAACTTAGTTAATCGTGTATCATTAATGTGACCCAGTCTACAATGCCATAAGAAAGCCTGATTTGTTTCCGGAGACTTTCTTTTAAGTGTGTTCTGGACACTGAATATCTGAGCTTGATTTAATACGTATATCCCGTTATTTAATGTACCTGACCCAATCAGAACTTGATTTAGGTGGATGTGTACTACATCGCTTACAAAAGTAAATTCATATCCTTCCTTAGGAAGTAAGGATACAGATATGATATTACAAGTCGCACCTGGTACATACAAACAGTTACGCAAAATCAATATCTGCCCAGTTGTCAGTCCAAGATGATATTCCCCTACGGATTCAGCATCCATGCTCATTCCGTTAGCAACCCTGAGAGTCATATCACCTTTCCTGATAACCCTACGGTTTCTCAGAGCCTGTAATGAATTACAGATGTGAGATCCTGATCCGGTATCCAATACCCAGGAAGTAGGGTTAACTGACATACAGTTCTCTATCACAAACACACCCGAAGCCGAAGCCACAACATGCTTCGAATTCTGGCTACTGGCTTTGCTAGCCCTGCAATCTTTCTGCCAAGGTTCATTCCCGTTACAATAGGAACGTCCCTCTTTTACTACATCCAGTCCTGAAACTTTTGCCCTTGCTTTTCCTTCTTCTTCCCTGGTTTCCTTCAAGGTATAAGCAGAGGGCAGGGACTGTAGAATTAAGTCAGTACTTGACCCATTCTCCAACGTGGTCTCCAGGTCCATGACCTCAAAATAGCTGGTCTCTGTAAGGACGTTGCCCCTTACAGATGACCCGACAGCCAACCTCGCTTGAAGCAATTCGTTCGAGATCTCATATCTTGCAATACGAGATTGCTCTCCATATAAATCTTTATTATGGAGGAAGATAGAAACTGAGTCCATCTTCTCGTGCTGCCTCTGGTTTGCACCATCAACTGAGGCTAACACGAGGCACTTGGCTTTTGCACAGTCTTTTTCCGATGTCCTGCGGATATAAATATCCGTGACAGGGGAAACTGGCCCTGAGACGGCAGGGGTTTGATTAGTTAAGAGGTGTCCCAGCTTGTCATGGGCAATGGACATCTGGACAAACCTTTGCCAGTCAAAACATTCAGATTCAGTCATTTTATTATCTAGATGTAACCTATGTCTAGTCACTGGGTCGGTGCAATTAAGAGAGAGAGAAGAAAACACTCAGCATGATGCTCTTGAAAGTTTAGATTGGTTTTTAATTTATCTAAACAGGATGGCTCCCACTGTCTCTCGAATCCATCCTCAAACCATAAAGGAAGAATTAGTCAGGATCAATCTCACCGTACAATACTTGCTTAACCGTTCGGCCAGGCTGCTGTCGGTACTTCGAGGGAGGTTTTCCAACGCTTTCGCGAAGTTCCTTAATTAAATAACATCTTTTCCCTGTGGGCATAGCCCCGCTAACACCTTTCTAGGCACCTACTTAGTTTATAGCATTGATCGTTAAGTGAGAAATTTCCGGAGGAGTAGCATATACTCACAGTAGGATCGGGATCCAAATATCATCGCATGACAAAACTGAAGGAATCCTACCAGAATCATCACACTCCAAATGGTATGCAGCGCTAGCAAGTTCCAGTTCTTTTGAAACTCCCGATGTGGATTTTTGCCCATGCTCTTATGACCTTGACTAAGGCCAACAAATCATAAGTCACATGTCAAGTTCTACCCATCGTTGTCCAGGTTGATTTGAACCCACCCGTATATACCCTTGACTATGGCCAACAAAGTAATACCACTGTCCCAAACCAACGCATCTATCTATGCAACATATGAATATCCACCAGCTACCAAACACTGTGCCTTGACTAAGGCTAACAAACACAGCTTGAATACTGTTGAATATTCATATGAAACGACGGAGGGCTACGAATGGTTTTGGCGAAACCTTGAACATAGTGAACTTGATATAATCGAAGGAACCTTGATAGCTTTTAAAAGGAGTGGCTTAAGCTCCGCGCTTTAAAAGTTATTTTTGAAAAGAAACCGAGTGGTTTTGAAAGTGTTCCAACGACTTTTACTTGGTTTATTTTTCTTGCATTAATTCCAATGCGTCCCATCATTTAATCCTACCATTGCAGAAAACAACGAAAATATGACGTACGCTTATGCCATCCGCATTCGCCACGGGGCTCCGTCATTACCCGTTAGGTTACTTAACTAACGACAGAGCGGGGGCTCGACTAGCGCGGATGCAAAACATAATCAACGCCTAAATAATATCATATATAGATATACTCATTCGTCACATGCAATGATAGCCATTCCATATCACAGATGAACACATTGGATATACTAGGAATCCGCAATTCGTACGAGCCTGTAACGAAAAGCGGATTACACGGTCGCGATGAATAGCCATTACCCCACCCAAGACCCCTACGGGTGCGGCAAACTACCCGCCAAATATCCGAAGCGGAGCAACCTCCCTCAACGACGTGAGTAGGCCACTCGGCACTTCGAGATACCCGGTAGTTTGTGCACCCCACCTTGGGTCTATCCTAAGAGCAAAAACAGTAAAAAGAAATTATACAATGACGGCTACAACCCCGACCCGGTTGTGCGGCCAAAAATAATATTACATCAATTTACATATTACATGAATTGAAAGAAAAGAAAACTCTCATCTCACAACCCCCGGCTATTCACCCGCGACAATCCAATGAGTTCATATACACATACCATCAACATTACAGATCACAGATATGTATAACCCCCACTAATCGACGTATAGCGATTAGCGGACGTTCAATACATATATCACATCACAGATATATACCCGTCAGCTTAAGTCTTTAGAAGTTCGATAAAAATACGGATTTTCAAGCCCCAAAAACAAAATTTTCTTTCTGGAAAACCTTGGCAGGAAAAATATATTGTAAAAATCCCAAAACACCCCCAGAAACACACTCCAAAAAAATTGAGCCACGACCGACTCAACTCGGCCGCGGTTCCGCGGCGCTTTGAACGGTTCTGTGGACCAAATTTCTTGAGTGTGTTTTAAAAAGCCTGAGTCGATTTTTGGAGTATGATTTATCATTTTTTGAACAGAATACAGAATCGACAGAAACTTGATTTTCTGGGTGTTTTTCGTGACTTTTTCTCCGATCGAAATTCTAGTTACTTTGCTAACATGTTAGATAGTGTTTAACTAGGCTCTGATACCACTGTAAGTCCATGCTACCCTTCCCCGGTACTTACGGGGTTGCGGAAGTGGTGAAAAACGATTTTCAAGAGGGTGGTAACATGGACTACAAATACGGATCTTTGTTAAACAACTAACTAACAACCTAACTTGAGTTTTACCTACTCGGTTAGGGGGTTATACCTTTCTTGAACTCCTTCGTCTTCAAATCCTCCCGGTGTACGGATCGGCCTCACCTCGTCGTCTCCTTGGGCCGAAGATGGATCCACCCGAAAGCTTCTACCTCTAGCTTCTTCTTCGAACTTTGAAGAAACTAGAACACTTGGCTTGCTAGGCCTTGTGAACTAGAATGAGTAGAGGATTGTTTTGGTGTCTTTTTATCTTTAAGGCAATGAGTCTCAACACATGAGAATGGTTTGCCTTGAGCTAGAGAGAGCAAGAGGAAGAGGGAGAGCTTGAGCAAGTGATGGCAAGAGAGAGAAATGAAATGAGAGAATGAGTAACCATTTTGCCATCCTCTCTCATAATCCAAAAAGAATAATAATAATAATAATAATAATAATAATAATAATTAAGTATTATGTAATGGTTCATATCAAGTCAAGTGGAATTATCATTTCATGCACTCATATTGCAAAGCATAACAAGCAAGCAAAAGTCTTTGCCATGAAATGATAACCATTGCAATGATGATGGTCAACTAGTCCAACCTAGTCAACCGGTCAACAAAGTCAAAAAGTCATCAAAGTTAACCCCTCATCTCAACCATGACACAATAATACTTAATTAATATTATCATTAATCATATTTCTTATTCTCATTAGGGTTTACCCAAAAGTCAACAGTCAACGGTCAACAACCCCAATGAGAATCCTCTGCCTCTGTCTCTCTGTCAACTGTGCATACACACCCGCATCCGTGTTCCGAAGAACACGAATACAAACGAGATAAAACCAATCCCAAAAAGTACACTAGGATCTGGCTTAAACCAAAGCCTGCTAGTGTTAACTGTCCGGACACCAAACGTGCACAAGTGCACGGATGTGACCGAACCCTGTCGCAAAACCATGCGACCTGTCGCAAAACCATGCGACCTCTACTCTTTTGCCTAAAGGCGAATAGCTTTCTGTGTGGGACTCTAAAGACTCGACACTACGCTGGCAGTGGGTTTAACCACAGACCGCAAGCGGCACTAGCTGTGCGTAACGGTCCCCAGGTAGATGCCGACAAGAAGACTGACGAGGTGAAACCCATCTGAACTCTACTGAGCTTGAATGTGACAATCTCTGTACAGTCCGGTCTGTTCGTCTGATACATCGCATGGCGGGCCTAGGGGCGGTAAACGTCAGTCCCCTAATAGCGGTACAAGTCGTGTCGGAGTGAAGCCCAGAACACCCTGAGATAACACTGGAGACCTACCAGTATATCTCGCTTTCCCTGGCCAGGGACTACTCGTGTAATGGCTCTCCTAGACACAGTGCGATGCCAACCCCCAATACCGGGAGAGACGAATCATGTCTAACCGTCACTGCCTCCAAGTGCTTCGGGACTGCACCCAACTACTACTTGTTTGCACGACTCCTTTGAGCCGTGGTAGGGTAGTAATCTAAGTACAGTGGGAACACACTCGAGGCGAAGTGACAGTGTCAAGTCAGCGGACTAAGCTGTACTCATGTCACCTGGGAACTGGTAACTGACGATAGGTATAGTACCAACCAACAGTTCCCGATGAGTCTTGTCCAGTGTACTCGTAACCCAACAAGCACCCGCATACTATCTCCAGTACGACGTACTGATGGCTGTGGGACAGACCATCTCCCCTGCTGGGATGAGAAGCGCATACGCTAGTCTACTCCGGAGTATCGATGCCCTGTCTCGATAGTCCTACGACTAGGGACCTGTATAAGGATGTGCTTATAGATTACCCAGCCCCCACGAGTGTGACTGCCATCACAACGCTGGTAATCAAGCAATGATCCTAAGGGCTCTACTAATATGTATAAGCGATATGCTAAAAGAAACAAATGCACATATTGAAGTAGAAACAAACCAAGTAGCATACTACCATTTTGAGCAAGATTGTCTATACAACTGTGAATATCCCAAGCTTCCATTAAGTAATATACAAGCTAGTATGATACAGTAATGGCCTCTGGGGCATATACACTAACAATTGTAATCTGGAAGTTATCTCTTATCAAGTTCGGTTATATGTGATATAACCAGATTATCGAATCAAGTGTTGATTTGATAATATGATACACAGATAAATGATATTAGTCGGTTATATGTGATATAACCGGATTATTAAATCAAGTGTTGATTTAATAATGTGATATATATAATATGTGATATAATTATATCTTAACTAATATCATTAGCTCACTAATTATTCTTCATAATATATATATTAATATATATGATATATTTATATATATATATATATATATATATATATATATATAATAATGAAGCATGGCATGAAATTCTATTTTGTGAAAATAGAAATGAGGTGGAATTTGTGGAGAGGTGAGGCATGGCTTGATCATTTGAATATTGATTTATTTGACACTATAAATGCATGGTCACATTTGTTTATTGTAAAATTGTGCATGCTTCAATAAGTGTGAGGATTTATCAAGCCATTGATCATCTCATTCCAAGACTTAGCCATTTTCAAGTCTTGCTCTCATTTTGCTCTCTAGCTTCTTCTTCGTCCTCATCATCATGCTTCAAGTTCCAACCCCTCACATGAGATGTGAACCATGGAACCTTCAACACAAACTAGTGAGCTTCTAAACCCCTACTTCACCATCCTACACTTGACTAGCGATCAAGTGTAGCGTGTTTCCTACACTAAAATAGTTTAGTGTAGAGGTAGCTTGAGTTGGAGGGACTTCGCGTGGATCATCTTCAGCACGAAGGTCATCGGAAGAAGCTCGTCCAAACCCTCAAGTGGAGTCTAGTGGAGTCGCGGGACTACTACACGGAGCTTAAGAAGTGAAGGACTCGATCTACGAGGGTATAGCCATCTTCACTTCTTTTAGTTTAATTTGATATCAAACCTAAACCCTAATCAACTAGCTAAAGATGCTTGATGTCATTAGAACCTCATGGTGGTGCTAGGGTAGACTTTCAACCATGGCCCAACCCTAGACTAAAACTTATGAACCAAGTTAACCGAACCTTCTTAAAATACTTTGGCTTTTGGATTTTCATGGAGTCGCACATATCATTGCCACTTCCACATCACCTTTGCATTTCTTCAGAACACTTCGTATCACTACGAAAATCCATATAGCTTGGATATTCCATCGTATAGTTACATACGAACTCGAAGGAACTTGTTCCAGTTCGAGGATGGATTATGGTTCTGAAGAAATTGAATAGGATTATTCGGTTTTCTTTTCCTTTTACCTTCTCTCAGGTTGCGGGGGCTCCTAGGATTAGGAGAGTACACCTATTGTGCTTATTGGATGGTCTTCTTCCAAACCATAGTCAGGTGCCGAAAGGTTAGGAAGGAAGAAGACCAATTAGCCTAAGTGTGGTGTACAGAAGGTAATAAGTAAAGACATATAAAGGGATTAGAATAAGGGAAAAGGAAATTGCGACTACTATCATTCACGAAAAAACCGCGTATACCCCTGCCACTCCTACTTCACCTTTGGATTTCTCCATAACACTTTGTATCACTACGAAGATCCATATTGCTTGGATATGTCATCGTATAGTTACATACGAACTTGAAGGAACTTGTTCCAGTTCGAGGATGGATTCTGGTTCTGGAGAAATAGAATAAGATTATTCAGTTGTCTTTTCTCTTCACCTTCTCTCAGGTTGTGAGGGCTCCTGGTATTAGGCGAGTACACCTATTGGGCTTATTAGATAGTCTTCTTCCAAACCTTAGGCTGGTGCCGAGAGGTAGGGAAGGAAGAAAATCAATTAGCCTAAGTGTGGTGTACAAAAGGTAATAAGTAAAGACATATAAAAGGATTAGAGTGAGGGCAAGGAAGTATATGGTTACTGTCATGAATCAGGATAATGGAAGAGGCATTACTAGGAATGCCCGGTTACCCCTTCGAAACATTTTCATGTTTCAGATTTACTCTGCGATGTTAAGTGAAAACTGTTTTCCCAATTAGATTCTAACTCCAGGATATATATTTGCCATATTTGATTCTCGCATCTGTATTGCGTTACAGATGGTGAGTGGGGAGAAAGATATTGGGAATTGGGTGATTAGATCCTCATCATATCAGAATTCTTTATAATTGGTGATATTTGAGGAAATCACCTGGGTTTTGCCTGACGGCAAATATTTGGTTTTGAGTATCCGTTGTTATGCACCAATTTCAAACTGATATATCTGTACGTTTATTTTATAAAGTGAGATATAACTTTTTGATATTATGTCTATGATATTTACCTATATCAGTTGGTGATTATGTAAGGTTGATTCAACAGCGGTGTAATTCTTCTTAACCATAGCACAGTTTTCAACCTACAACGCACAGGTTTTGAGTTAATGAACTCAGGGGACTTATACAAAGTATTGTATGTTTTCTGATGTCCGTTAGGACAAAGGAGTTGGTGCTCGTACTATATTCTATTTACTCATGATTTCTCCAGTTCTAGACAAGTATTTCGTTGAAATACAAGGTCTGGATTTTGAGAACTTATAGGTACATGAATGAAGTAGAGAACCATATGCTGCAAGACAAAGGGTTAGTACTCGTACTATATTCTCTTTACTTTTGACTTCTCTAGTTTTAGACAAGTATTTCGTTGAAATACAAGGTCCAAGTTTTGAGAAGTTATAGATATAAGAATAAAGTAAAGAATCATTTGTTGCAAGTATCAGGATTCTTCAAAATGATCGAAGATGTAGATACTTTTGTTTGGTGTTCCGTTGTAAGTAATTATATTGAGAACTTGCTTCTCTTTTAGGTTACTCATATGTGGATGCACTCCTAGATGAGTAATGTCGTATGGCCTCCTTCCATTTGGTTGATATGCACTGGAGACAGCTGCATGATTTTGAATCTGGTTCCAATTAAATTAATGCATTTGTTTCTATATAGTATATAGAATCAATTCATATCTTAACGATGTTAAGATATATGGAGTTTTCCGGCTAATGCTTAAAACCAGAATCCGGATAAACTCAAAGCACGTTTTAGTAATGGCAGTTTGTGGGTTATCCCGAGTTTTGATGAGGGTTAACTTTCTACCATCAGGAAGATCAATAGTTATATTGTTCTTGACTCACCACAGTTTTAGTAAAATGGATTCTTTTCAGAAAACCTTAGTGGGAGTATGGTAGAACTGGAAGTGATTCCAGAACCACAAACGATTATTGAAAATTTAATAGAACCTAAGATTCAAATGGTTTTTGCGATCCATTAGCCACTCCGCGGATTTGGTGGTAACCTCAGGCACCCGAGAAGTACTTCGGTATTCTCAAATACGGTGACAGGGAGGTTCTTGTTTACCCAGACTTGCCATTGCTGCTGTTCTAGACTATGAGACCTGGCAGGAGGATGAGTATAACGTCGTTATAAATTAGTTTTAGAAAGTGCACGTATATATGACTCTGCCAGAAGGTTGTTGTAGTCAGTGGGAGCAGCGGAAGCATAGTGGGCAAGTAGCTTATGTCTATTTATAGACTAAAGCAGGTATAGCGGAAATAGATCATATATTTTTGATGTGACAGTCATAGGTTTTGACTTCATCAGAATAGGAGATAGATCTGGTAAGAAGGTAGTAGAGAGTGATGTCCATGTATTTGGATGACATGCACTTGATAAGAAGAGATCTTCCTATACTGCAATCGGTTATATACTGTGGTTGTCACAAGGTGTTTCTCCACATGGGGTACGAATAAAATATCAGGGATTCTGGTTACTAGATCTATGGTTTTATATCTAGATTTAGGAAGTGTCCTAATTTAGGTACTTTGACATTATTCTAAAGGTGTTTTAGAATGGGCGACTCCTGGCGTGGTGGTGTACCCACAGATGATGGAATCACCCTCTCTAAAGGATGTCTTACAGACTAATGGGGAGAGATATTTGCATGATTGGCAATATCACTTGCTTAGGCAACTGAGTCAATCATGAGATGTCAAGTACCACACCAGATTTTGCTTTTGCACCAGTTGCAATAAGCATATATTGATCCAATCCTGGAGAAACATTGGGAAACAATTATGAACATAAGCAGATGTTCTTAGGATATGGTAACGGCAACCTCCTTCGGGAGACGGTTATCATATCAAGCTTCTAAGGTGACTTGGATGACAGAGTATCTGTCTGAGTTATAGTTTTCCCTCTTTTGAGGAACAGTATGTTGGACAGGTGGTCCAAGAGGATACTGTGGAAGGCATGGTGCAGGATACTAATTAAATTCAGTGGATGATACAGTCTAAGAAGTTTTTTGGACTTGGAGTTCACTTATGAACTGGGTCCCATCAGATATCCAGACAAATTCTAAGACAGGTATTGCTAATTTCGGGAGATAGTCTTTTTCCGCGAAGTTGAGATATAGAGAGATATAGAAAGTAACATTGGAGTGGATCCACTCACTGAGGCTATTTCTCGAACACAATAGTTTCACAAACGAGCTTTCCGAAACTGATTAGTAGAGAAGTTGGGTGTTCTGTATCACACGAGCTGTGAGTATGCGACAGCGCAATAATTGTCCTTAAGTGCAAGTGGGAGGTTGTTGGCTATAATGCCCTCAAGTCAATTATTGAATCGCTGGAATGCGATTGCGATGATTGAAGGAGGACCTATACGGGTAGAACAGTCTTACTCAAAATGATAGTATGCTATCTGGTTTGTCTTTATCATCATGTACATACTTTATGTGGTATTACAGATCACTAATACATGTTGATAGAGCCCATAACATTCTTGCTTGACTACCAGCATTATGATGGCGATCATATACGTGGGAGCTGGGTGATCTATAAGCACATCCTTAAATGTCCCTAGTCGTGGGAGTATCGAGACTGGGCATCGATACTCCAGTGTAGACTAGTGTATACTGATCAAGACCCCAATGAGGGGTGGTGGCCAGGTCTCATAAGCCATTGGTGTCAGTTTGTTCACCTAAGATAGTATACAGGTGCTCATTAGGTTATGAGTACACTGGACGGACTCGCTGGGAACCTGCTAGTTAGTAGTATACCTATTGTCAGATAGCAGTTCCCAGGTGACATGTGTGCAGGTTAGTCTGTCGACCTGAGATCGTCATTTGTCTCGTGTGAGTTCCCAGTGTGCATTGATTACTACCCTACCACGGCTCAAAGGAGTCATGCAAACAGGTTTTAGTTGGGTACAGTCCCGAGCCATATGGAGGCATTGAGCAGATCGTCGGGAATTCGTCTCTCCCGGTATTGGGGTTTGATGTCGCGCAATGCACGGGTGGCCATCACCGGAAATCGTTGGCCCAGGTAGTCGAGAATTACTGATTTGGATCAGTAGTTTCTCAGTTGATGATGGGCTTCATACCGACACGAAATGTCGTGTTATTAGGGGTCTGACTTTATCCACCTCCTAGACTCGATATGCGATACTCATAGATGAACAGACCGGACTGGATGGATATTGTCACAGACAGGCTCAGTAGGGGTTCGGATGAGTTTTCTCATCGGCCTCTCTTTCGCTCAATACCTGGGTAGCCGTTACGTACAGCTAGTGCCGCTGACGTGCTTGTGGTTAAACCCACTGCCAGCGTATTGACGAGTCTTTAGAGTCCCACACAGAGGGTTTCCCTGCTTCGGGCGAAACGATGTAGAGGCTGTATGGTTTTACGGCAGGGTTCGATCATATACGTGCACTTGTGCACGTATCATGATTCGGACGGATAATACTGGTGGCTTTGGTTTAAGCCGGATTTTAGTATTATATTGTTGGATTATTTTCGTCTCATTGTATTCGTATTTTTCGGAATACGGATACGGGTATGTATATATGGATGATGGGTATTCTTGTAATTTATTACAAGGTGCTTCTAGAAGATGCCACCTCATTTAGTTTTAACTATTTAGGATTAAATGGTTAATGAGGTTGAGAGGATGAGGTGTTGTATGCAATTATTGTGGCATGGCTTAGTAGTGACTCATGGTTACTATTCTAGCATGCTTGGTTTTTGTTTTGTTGTGAGATATTTTGTTGACTTGAGATATTTTGTTTTGACTTAAGATATTTTGGAGACTTGAGATATTTATTTGGATGGCTTCAATAATTGCTCACAACACAACAACAAACAAAATCACTTAGCCATTTTCTTGAGTTGCCTCACACTCTCTTCCTCAAGCTTCTTCTTCTACCTCCACCCTTCAAGTCTCATGTGTTGAGAAACCTAGGGTGTTTGGAGATAAATTAATCCATCATTACACTCTGCATCCTCTAGGCTATCTAGTTTAGCGATCTAGGTACCCTAGTTACCTTGGCTATTGAGGTAGGAGCTCGGAATACAAATCCTCAGGTGGATCATCTTCGATGGAGGGAGACCGGAGATCAAGCTAGATCATGGTGGCCTCTAGGAGCTTGGAAAGGTGGTTGAAGACCGAAGGACACAGATCAATTCGGCATAACCATTCTTAACTCCTATATATTTAGTTTTCTAGTTTAGGGTTCATGGTAGATCCGGGTAGCGGGTTGTGTTAGCGCCAGTTTTGAAAATTTTTGTTCCGCAATCGGCCACGGTTTGATGGCCAGGGTGCTTGCATAACCCAACATTATGTATCATTGTTTTCAGACATCATGTATTCAGTTTGAAACTTGTGAAAGTTGGGAATGTAAATATATAAAGTTTGATTTTCATTATCATATTTTTTCTTGTCATTTTATATTGCTTATATACGCTTAGCGTATTTGTTTCGAGAAAGGACCTTCTCAGAATAAATACGTCGCGGGCTTGTCATATACTGTTACCGCTCTTTTGGAAAGCGGGGTGTGACAATACTTCTAGAAGAAGGACAACACAATTCAAGGTTTTTCTTTTTAAGAAATTATGAAATGAGATGGAAAAGAGAAATAGTGGAGGGTATGGGCAATTGAATTATAAATTTATTTGCAAATACTATTCAAGTATGGTTTTAGTTTTAATGAGAAATTCTTTTAATAAAAGAATGCAAGCATGCTTGAATTTTGAAAGAAGTTTTCATTCCACCATTCTTGTTTCTATCTCTTTCATGGCTCTTCTTCTTCCTCTACCTTCTCATGTGTTGAGATTCAAGAGGATTAAGAGAAAGAAAAATCATTAGAACACCCACACACATCACTAAGCATTCTAGATTAGCAACCTAGGATCTTTAGTTACTTCGTTGATGAAGTTGAAACTTGAACTTGGTTCTCTCGGGTGGATCATCTTCGGCGAAGAAGGACTGGCTTGCAAGCGTGATCTGGAGCTCTTTAGAGCATGATAGAGTTCAATCCAATTGGAGCAAATGAAGATACTACAAATCTTGTGATTTCTATCTTTTTGTCCATGCTAGTTTAGGTGTTTGGTATAAGTTTGAAACAAAAATTTTCTAAGGTATAAGTTTTTAGTGCCTTGAAAATTTTTGTTTTCGAATTTCGTATTGGCCACGGGTTAGCGGCGAGGGCACTAGAAACTTTCAATGGTGTCAGAGCCATCCAAACACCCTAAACGAGATATATACGACTTCCGAATCCCGCCGGTTTTTGCTCTGCAAAAACTGCCGAAAAAACAGTAAGGAATTTCATGCTAACTTAATGTTTTGACTCCCCGTGGGCTCTCAGTTTGGACCGAGAAGCCATGGGGAGGTGTGCGGGGACCCCGGGGGACCTAAGGAGGACCCACACCCCCGAGACCACCCAAATGGTGGCCTTGGGGGTGTGGGGACCCGAAACTGCCTCAGAAGGCGGTTTTGGGTCTGCCCACCCCTATGGCCACCTTAGTGTGGCTTAGAGGGTAGGTACCCCCCTAAGGTTCCCTCAGAGTCAACGTTAATTTTATTCCGGGGCCCTCCACGAAGTTTTGGCTCAATCCGAACTCATTTCGGACTCCAAGAGTGGGTTTTAGCATGGAATTTCTTGTCGGTTTTTAGCATACTTGATTTTCGGTGTTTTAGAAAATTGAAGTGTTGGGTAATTGTGTGCAGTATTCGATTATCGTAAGTTTTATGATGGTTGCGTGTATTATAACGTTTGGTAAAACGTCATTTAATTTCTATATGTATCAATTAGACGGGGTAACGGAATTGATACTCGCAATTTTGCATGTTCTATGATGGATATTGCTTACTGGTTATGGTTGTGTTGGATTTGTCGCGATGGATAGCCCGGAGTGTGTAGTATTAAATATAATTCTCTGTGATGTAATATACATTCATATTGCTTGGAGAGCGTCCGACATGAGGACTGCCGTCACTGCGGCTTGTATTATTCTTTGGGGCGTGTCTAGGTTGCGAACATAGTCACCGTTGTATATTCAGTTACATGCACTTGGATTACCCCGCAGCGGAGTGTTCGAATAGCCGGGTTCTAGAGGGCAATGGGCCTCCATCTCATGGAGTTGAGACTGGGGTGCCTTACTCTAGAATTTGTGGGCTATTCTCCGCACTCGTAAGGGTTATAGGATTGACCCGCGGAGGGGTGCCCAAGTCACCGGATTTTGGAAGTGCTGGTGGTCCATTCACTTTGTTGATTAGGGTTTCCTCACTTCTGGGATTGGCGGATAGCTTTCCTCACTCGTAGGGGTCTAGGATCCGATACTACAGGCTACTCATACGATTGGGAAAATTACATTGCGTATTTGGCTCCGTTGAAATGTACTTTTCCTATATTATCCATATTTCCATACTGTGTTTGCTTCTGTTGTGATGCTTCCGTGATGTTACTTGATATCATGCGTGAGACGAATGTTGTTATATATATTATATATATCTAGGAGATGCTATATATTTTTTGCATCCACGTTAGTCCTGTCCCCGCCCTACCATAAGTTAAGTAACCTTACTGTGAAGACCCGGGACTCTGTGGCAAATGCGGATGACATATATGTGCGTGTTTATTTTCGTTTCTTTCTGGCATAATATGATTAATTGATGGGACTGCATTAATTCTAATTAATGCAAGAAAAATAAACCTAAATGATGTTGTCGGAACCAATTTTTAAAACTACTCGGTTTTCTTCAAAACCATAGTCGTATTCTTTTTCTTTGCATAGAGGTATTCGGTTAGGAATATCCTGCACCTCATTCGATGAAGAAAGAGCCTTGATCCCTTCACGGGAAGTACGCTCTTAAGCAAAAGTTTATGTTACCAGTTTTAAAAGCGGAGCCTAAACCACTCCTTTTCAAAACTGCTCGAGTTTCTTCAACGATATCAAGTTCATTACGTTAAAGGTTTTTCGCCAAAAACCAGCCATAGCTCTCCGTCATTTCATATTAGTAATGCTTAGTATTCGTGTTGCGTATATTGACCTAGACAAGGCATAGTGTTCGGTAGCTCTGTAATACTTTTCTGCTTTATGATGATGCGATTGATTAGGACAGTTATACGGTCATTTTGACCTAGCCAAGGGCTCGTATGGGTGGGTTTAATCAATCCAGGATAATGACGGATTGAACTTGACTTGTGACCTATGATATGTTGACCCAGTTAAGGTCATAAGTCGTTTGGGACAAAAACCATATCGGGAGTTTCAAATATAGGGGAAACTTACCAGATATGTGAAAATGTTTGTTAGCACCACCGCTGGGTTTTACTAGCATCAAGCGTGCCATTTTAAAAAATTCCAGGGTGATAATTAACACTAAACAAGATCTTAAACTAGATGATTAGGGTTTATGGTTTGATATCAACTAAACTAAAGCAAGTGAAAGAAATTACAACCTAGTAGATCGAGTCCTTCACTTAACAAGCTCTGTGTAGTAGTCCATGCGACTCCATTAGGCTCCACTTGAATTTGGATCGAGCTTCCTTTGCGATCTTCGTGCCGAAGATGATCCACCCGAAGCTCCGTTAATCCAAGCTATTTCTTCACTAAACTCTTTAATGAAAGAAACACACTACACCAAAGTGCTAATCTAGTATAGAATGGTGAAGTAGGGGTGTTGTTTGCTCACTAGGGTTCTCACAAGCTCAAGGGTTCATAACTCATATGAGGGATTGAGCTTTGAGGTGGAGGTGAAGAAGAAGGAGAGAGCCAGAGAGCAAATGAGCTCAAGTGAAGAAATGAACTAGTGTAGAAAATGCAAGTGTAGAATGGCTATTACAATGTCACACTTATTGAAGCATCAATTTTCCTTAATAATAAAATGAATCCATGCTTCAATAGTGAAGTAAGATGAATAAAATATTCATCTAGCCATGCTTCACCCCATTCTTTTCAAAAGTCTCCCCATTTTCCACCTTATTTTCTATTTTCTTAAAATAGAAAATCAACCATGGTTCATAATATATATATATATATATATAAAGATAAGCAAATAATTAGTGAGCAATAATATTAGTTAATATATAATTATATCAAATATAAATATATATCATATTATTAAATCAACACTTGATTCAATAATCCGGTTATATCACATATAACCTACTAATATCATTTATCTGTATATCACATTATCAAATCAACACTTGATTCAATAATCCGGTCATATCACATATAACCTAATCAATATCAGATTATTTCCATATTAGAATACAGTATCATATACTCATATTTAATTAGGCCCCCTTCACATATCAGCATATGTGCCCTACTTCGTTTCGCTTGAACTAGGAAACTTCTATGTGGGACTCTAAAGACTCGTCAATACGCCAGCAGTGGGTAATGATCACATCAGTTATCCACAAGCCGTCAGCGGTACTAGCTGGACGTAACGGCTACCCAGGTATTGAGTGATTAGAAGATCAACAAGTAAGCTTGTACAAAATCTCATGAAGCCTATAAGTAACACTTACCGTACAGTCCGGTCTCTTCGTCTGATATGTCGCATATCGAGTCTAGGGATGGAATCGTCAGACCCCAATAACTTGATAAGTCATGCCGATGTGTGGCCTATAACAGTATGAGAAACCACTGATAACTTTTACCAGTAAATCTCATCAACAGCACCGGCCAGGGACTTCCTGTTATAGCCAATCAAGCATAGCGCAATATCAACTCCCAATACCGGGAGAGACGAAACCCCTCCTATCGCTTATTGCCTCCATGTGACTCGGGACTGTACCCAAAATCCACCTGTTTGCACGACTCCTTTGAGCCGTGGTAGGGAGGAAATCAAAGCACGGTGGGAACCATACAAGACTCTATGACGATCTCGGGTATACAGACTAACCTGTACCAGTGTCACCAGAGAATTGCTATCTGATGATAGGTATAGTACCATCTAGGAGTTCTCGGTGAGTCCTATTTGGTGTACTCATTCTCTAATGAGCACCTATGTACAATCTTTGATGTCAAACATCAATGGATATGGGATCAACCATCGCCCCCTATAGGGTTAAGAAACGTACACACTAGTCTACTCTAGAATATCGATGCCCTGTCTCGATACTCTCTCGACTAGGAACTGTTAAAGGATGTGCTTGTAGACTACACAAGTCCCAGTAGTATAATCTGCATCATAGTCCTGGTAGTTAAGCAAACATCCTGGTAGTTAAGCAAACATCCTAAGGGATTCAATAATCCGGTTATATCACATATAACCTACTAATATCATTTATCTGTATATCACATTATCAAATCAACACTTGATTCAATAATCCGGTCATATCACATATAACCTAATCAATATCAGATTATTTCCATATTAGAATACAGTATCATATACTCATATTTAATTAGGCCCCCTTCACATATCAGCATATGTGCCCTACTTCGTTTCGCTTGAACTAGGAAACTTCTATGTGGGACTCTAAAGACTCGTCAATACGCCAGCAGTGGGTAATGATCACATCAGTTATCCACAAGCCGTCAGCGGTACTAGCTGGACGTAACGGCTACCCAGGTATTGAGTGATTAGAAGATCAACAAGTAAGCTTGTACAAAATCTCATGAAGCCTATAAGTAACACTTACCGTACAGTCCGGTCTCTTCGTCTGATATGTCGCATATCGAGTCTAGGGATGGAATCGTCAGACCCCAATAACTTGATAAGTCATGCCGATGTGTGGCCTATAACAGTATGAGAAACCACTGATAACTTTTACCAGTAAATCTCATCAACAGCACCGGCCAGGGACTTCCTGTTATAGCCAATCAAGCATAGCGCAATATCAACTCCCAATACCGGGAGAGACGAAACCCCTCCTATCGCTTATTGCCTCCATGTGACTCGGGACTGTACCCAAAATCCACCTGTTTGCACGACTCCTTTGAGCCGTGGTAGGGAGGAAATCAAAGCACAGTGGGAACCATACAAGACTCTATGACGATCTCGGGTATACAGACTAACCTGTACCAGTGTCACCAGAGAACTGCTATCTGATGATAGGTATAGTACCATCTAGGAGTTCTCGGTGAGTCCTATTTGGTGTACTCATTCTCTAATGAGCACCTATGTACAATCTTTGATGTCAAACATCAATGGATATGGGATCAACCATCGCCCCCTATAGGGTTAAGAAACGTACACACTAGTCTACTCTAGAATATCGATGCCCTGTCTCGATACTCTCTCGACTAGGAACTGTTAAAGGATGTGCTTGTAGACTACACAAGTCCCAGTAGTATAATCTGCATCATAGTCCTGGTAGTTAAGCAAACATCCTAAGGGCTTTATCAACATGTATCAGAGAGACAGTATAATAATACAAGTGTACATGTTAAGATAAAGAGCAACCAGATAGCATACTATCATGTCGAGCAAGAAAGTCCTCTATATATATATATATATATATATATATATATATATATATATATATATATATATGTATGTATGTATGTATGTATGTATGTCCAACCATCCACTATAATATACATCAATGTACAATAATAGCCACTAGGGCATACATATCCCTAACAATCTCCCACTTGCACTAAGGCCGGTTGTTGGAGTATCTCATACCTAACATCCCAAATAGTCTCTCGAATCGCGTCTGGGGGAGGGCCTTTATGAGTGGATCCGCTATATTATCCTCCGTGTCAACTCTCCTGACCTCGATCTCCCGGCGATCAACTATCTTCCAGATCAGGTGATACCGTCTAAGAATATGTCTGGATCGCTGATGGGACTGGGGTTCCTTGGCTAAAGCCACAGCTCTATTGTTATCATAATACAAAGGTATTGGATGCTCAATGGAAGGAACCACACTAAGTTCGGCTATGAACTTCTTCATCCAGACAGCCTCTTTAGCAGCATCGTTGGCAGCGATGTATTCAGCCTCCATCGTCAAGTCTGCTATGGTATCTTGCTTGGAACTCTTCCAACAAACCGCCCCTCCATTGAGGGTAAAGAAAAAACCCGAGACCGACTTACTGTCATCCTTATCACTTTGGAATCTCGAATCGGTAAAGGACTCCACCTGAAGTTCACCGTTACCATACACCAAGAACATCTCTTTAGTCCTTCTCAAGTACTTAAGAATGTTCTTCATGTTAGGAATATGTATGCCCTAGAGGCCATTATTGATGATATAGTGGATGCTTGGACATATATAGAAAGGACTTTCTTGCTCGACATGATAGTATACTATCAGGTTACCTTTATCTTAACATGTCGATTGGTATTTATACTGTCTGTCCCTTACCTGTTGATAAAGCCCTTAGGATATGTACTTGACAACCAGGATTATGATGAGATCATACTAGTAGGGCCAGGGTGGTCCAAAAGTACATCCTTTAATCGGTTCCTAGTCGAGGGAATATCGAGACTATGGCATCGATATTCTAGAGTTGACTAGTGTGTACGTTTCTTGTCCCTTAGAGGGCGATGGTTGATCCCACAACCATTGGTGTGTGACATCAAAGATTGTACACAGGTGCTCATTGGAGAATGGGTACATCAATGTACAATAATAGCCACTAGGGCATACATATCCCTAACAATCTCCCACTTGCACTAAGGCCGGTTGTTGGAGTATCTCATACCTAACATCCCAAATAGTCTCTCGAATCGCGTCTGGGGGAGGGCCTTTATGAGTGGATCCGCTATATTATCCTCCGTGTCAACTCTCCTGACCTCGATCTCCCGGCGATCAACTATCTTCCAGATCAGGTGATACCGTCTAAGAATATGTCTGGATCGCTGATGGGACTGGGGTTCCTTGGCTAAAGCCACAGCTCTATTGTTATCATAATACAAAGGTATTGGATGCTCAATGGAAGGAACCACACTAAGTTCGGCTATGAACTTCTTCATCCAGACAGCCTCTTTAGCAGCATCGTTGGCAGCGATGTATTCAGCCTCCATCGTCAAGTCTGCTATGGTATCTTGCTTGGAACTCTTCCAACAAACCGCCCCTCCATTGAGGGTAAAGAAAAAACCCGAGACCGACTTACTGTCATCCTTATCACTTTGGAATCTCGAATCGGTAAAGGACTCCACCTGAAGTTCACCGTTACCATACACCAAGAACATCTCTTTAGTCCTTCTCAAGTACTTAAGAATGTTCTTCATGTTAGGAATATGTATGCCCTAGAGGCCATTATTGATGATATAGTGGATGCTTGGACATATATAGAAAGGACTTTCTTGCTCGACATGATAGTATACTATCAGGTTACCTTTATCTTAACATGTCGATTGGTATTTATACTGTCTGTCCCTTACCTGTTGATAAAGCCCTTAGGATATGTACTTGACAACCAGGATTATGATGAGATCATACTAGTAGGGCCAGGGTGGTCCAAAAGTACATCCTTTAATCGGTTCCTAGTCGAGGGAATATCGAGACTATGGCATCGATATTCTAGAGTTGACTAGTGTGTACGTTTCTTGTCCCTTAGAGGGCGATGGTTGATCCCACAACCATTGGTGTGTGACATCAAAGATTGTACACAGGTGCTCATTGGAGAATGGGTACACCGAACAGGACTCACCGAGGACTCCTATGTGGTAGTATACCTATCGTCAGATAGCAGTCCTCTGGTGACACTGGTACAGGTTAGTCTATAAACCCGAGATCGTCATAGAGTCTTGTGTGGCTACCACTGTGCTTTTATTTCCTCCATACCACGGCACAAAGGAGTCGTGCAAACAGGTGGATTTTGGGTACAGTCCCGAGTCACATGGAGGCAATGAGCGATAGGAGGGGTTTCGTCTCTCCCGGTATTGGGGGTAGATGTTGCGCTATGCTCGATTGGCTATAACTGGAAGTCCCTGGCCAGGGATGCTTATGAGATTTACTGATAAGTGTTATCGGTAGTTTCTCGAACCATTATAGGCCAGACATCGGCATGACTTATCACGTTACTGCGGTCTGACGTTTACCACCCCTAGACATGATATGCGACATATCAGACGGAAAGACCGGATTGTACGGTAGTGTTACTAATAGGCTTCATGGAGACTATGGACAAGCTTGCTTGTTGATCTTCATATCGCTCAATACCCGGATAGCCGTTATGTCCAGCTAGTACCGCTGACGGCTTGTAGGTGACTGATGTGATCATCACCTACTGCTGGCGTATTGAAGAGTCTTTAGAGTCCCACACAGAAGTTTCCTGGTTCAAGCGAAATGAAGTAGGTCGCATATGTGATATGTGTGTGGGCCCGATTAAATACATGTATGTGATGCCGTATTGTAATCTGGCAGTTATCTGTTATCGGTTCAGTTATATGTGATATAACCAGATTGTCGAATCAAGTGTTGATTTGATAATGTGATATACAGATAAATGATATTAGTCGGTCATATGTGATATAAGCGGATTATTAAATCAAGTGTTGATTTAATAATGTGATATATATTATATGTGATATAATTATATCTTAACCAATATCATTAGCTCACTAATTATTCTTCCATTATATATATATATATATATATATATATAATGAAGCATGGCTTGATTTTCTATTTTTGAGAAAAAAATAGAAATGAGGTGGAAAATGAGAGCATGGTTGCAAGCATGGGATTTATATTTGTTTATTCATCTTGACTCACTATTCAAGCATGGTTGCAATTTTATATTGCAAAATTCCATGCTTAAATGAGTGGGGGTCAAGAGTTGCCATTTATTCTTACTTCATTCTCAACACTTAGCCATTTTCTTGAGTTGCTCCCATTTGCTCTCTAGCTTCTTCATCTTCCTCATTTCCCATGGTTCAAGCTTCAACCCTCACATGTGATGTGAACCATGAAGCTTGAACACAAACTTGTGAGCTTTAAACATCCCCTACTTCACCATCCTACACTTGACTAGCGATCGAGTGTAGCGTGTTTCCTACGCTAAAGAGTTTAGTGTAGAGGTAGCTTGAGTTGGAGGGACTTCGCATCGATCATTTTCGGCATGAAGGTCATCGGAGGAAGCTCGTCCAAATCCTCAAGTGGAGCCTAGTGGAGTCGCTGGACTACTACACGGAGCATGTGAAGTGAAGGACTCGATCTACGAGGGTATAGTCATCTTTCACTTTCTCTAGTTGTTCACATCATCATAGCAAACCCTAATATTCTAGCATAGATCTTGTATAGTCTAACTTAGCGCCTAATAAAAATTAAAATTTAGCATGCTTAATGCTACTAAAATCTCATGGTAGTACTAGGGTTGACTTTCATGGTATCAGAGCCAAGCTAGAACATTATGGTAGCGACGTTAGAAATCCGCCGTTTTTGTCGCGAAAAAACTGCCGATAAAAACAGTTTTCAAAATGATATTTTGAGTTGTTTGCACACCCCGCGGGCTCACGGTTTGAAACGAGAAGCTGCGGGATGGAGCGTGTGCACCCCAGGAATACCCCGGGGGGCCAGAGGCCGGACCCACACCCCAAGACTACCACAAGGTGGCCTTGGGGGTGGGTGACCCGAGAGCACCCCAACTGGGTGCTCTCGGGTCTGCCTTCCCCTAGGGGCCACTTCGAGGTGGCCCCCGGGGGTGGGTACCCCCCTGAAGCACTCCATTTGATAGTTAATTTTGGGATCTTCGCCTTCGCGAAGATTCGGGCGGGTTTCGAGTTAGTTTCGAGTCCCGGATTGGCTTAAAACGATCGGTTTTGGAACTTCAGCTCACTGGATTTTTCATGTCTTGGAAAAATTGGTTAAGTTTGCTAATTGCGTGTGGAATTCTAATGTCGCGGTTACTTTATAAGCTTTGTGATGTGTGATACAATTATTAGAATCCGGATTAATTAGTTTTATGAAAACTAGTTAGTATATTGTAAACCTTGCCGTTTAGTCTCAATTGATCGATTTCTACGAAGTTTTGATTCGGATCAAAACTCCGTCGCAATTGTGTATTGTACGCGATCAATAAGTCGGGAATATTGTTGAATTATCCGACAACCAATTGAAAAGAGTTTTCAATTTGAGACTAAAATGCAAGTTTTATAAGTTAGGCATGAAATCCGGAATATGAGATATTCCGGGTTTATGATGTCTAAGGATATTGCGGATTCTAATTATTTCAGTTTTCTGTTTTCTTTTCTGCGACCGTAAGTGTAATACCGTAAGTGTAATATGTGGGGTATCCCAATCTTGTTGCTATATGTCAACAAGTTTTAGGGATACGCATATTTGCTTACGTTGATGATATGTGATATCATGTGTTGCCGTTGATATGATTTATTGGATCGTCATGAAAGAATAGCCAGGGGTTTTATGTGAGATGAGAGTTTTTATTTTCATTCATGTAAAATCTGTATGTAATATTCTTTTATTGGGCCACTTCCGGATTGAGGATGATGTCACCATTGTTGTATATTATTTACTTTTCCGCATTAGGATAGACCCAAGGCGGGGAGCACAAGTAACCGGGTTCTAGAGTCCTGTGGGAGACCATCTCAAGGAGTTGAGACCGGGTCTCCTAACTCTAGAATTGGCAGGTTACTTGCCGCTCTCGTAGGGGTCTAGGGATGTAGGTTTGGCTATTCATCACGACCGTGGAATCCGTGTCTTACATTACTGGCTAAATTTAAAACACGGAAATCCTAGTATGTCCAATATTTCATATGTTGCTTCTGCTGCTTGATTATGTGATGCTGATCATATAACTGTGTGAAACGAATGTAATATTATATATATGATATATAATAAACGTTGCTTATATTTTGCACCCGCGCTAGTCCAACCCCCGCTCTGCCGGTAGTTAAGTAACCTAACGGTGCATGACGGGGCCCAGTAGCTAATGCGGATGGCATAAACGTACGTTCTACTTTCGTTTCATTTTTCTGTGATGTTTAGGAAACATTAAATGATGGGACTTCATTAATGTGATTAATGAAAAGAAAGAAACCTAAAGATGTTGTAGAATCAAATTTTTAGAAAGGGTAGCTCTAGTTTTTGTTTTGCATAGTGGTATTCCTTGATGGATATCCAGCACCTCATTCGATGAGAAAAGAGCTGAGATCCCTTCACTGGGAGTGACCTTTTTAGCGAAACTAGCAAATGCTACAACCCACTCAGTTTTGTCTTTTGATTGCTTTTCTAGTTCTTGCTTTGCATAGTGGTATTCATGAATATCCTGCACCTCATTCGACGAGGAAAGAGTCGAGATCCCTTCACCGGGTGTGACCTCTTTAGGAAAACTAGCAAAAACCTCAAAAACACTCCTTTTCAAAAACATTAGATTCTACAACGATATCAAGTTCATTACGCTCATGGTTTTCTTAAAAACCTGCGTAGCCCTCCGTCATTTCAGATAAGTACTATTTAGTATTTGTGCTTTGTTTGTTGACCTTAGCCAAGGCGTAGTGTGCGGTAGCTAATTAGTGCTTGTCTGCAGCATGTGATGCGATTGGATTAGGGTAGTCGTGCGGCTTTGTTGACCTTAGCCAAGGGTCGCATGGGTGGGTTTGATTCAATCAAGAAATGACGGGTTGAACTTGGCTAGCACTTATGATTTGTTGACCATAGCCAAGGTCATAAGTTGCTAGGGGTAAAAACCATTATCGGGAATTTCAAGTGTTGAAATTGGAAATGAGATTGCATACCTTCTATATGATAGTTGGATCCCAATACCCACTATGAGTAAGAGTTACTACTGGGAGAATTTTGCACTTTACAATTAGCTAATCCAGTAGGTGTCTAGAAAATTGTCAACGGGGTTATGCCTCTAGGAAAACTAGGTTTATTTTAATTAGGTCCGTGCGAAAGCACAGGGAACCTCCCTCGGAGTACCAATACCTACCTGGCCGAACGATTGGTGAACCTATAGGGTGTAATTAATCCCGGCTAATCTTACTTTTTATGGTTTGAAGGAAGATTGGATAAAAAATAGTGGGAGCCATCCTGATTAGATAAGATAATAACCAATCTAATCTTGCAAAGAGCGCACGCAAAGTGATTATTCTTATCTCTCTCCTGGTAGAGACCAATGACATGCCTTAATCAAGATAATAATATGGATGTTTTGACCGAACCTACTTACTATACTGGGCTTGGTTCCGCTCTACCTTATGATTGTCATAAGTCTGAGCAAGGAATAGGGGAATATCCGGATTCCCACGCCACCCAAACGAAGAATAAGCATGTTGATGCATTGTCTTCGGGTGTGTTCGTAACCAAAAACTGTTTCTCAGTTACCTCTACGTCATGGGTATTGGATACCGGACCAGGATCCCACACATGTAATTTGTTACATGAGCTATAGAAAGGTGGAGAACTGGGAAAGGGTGATATGTCTCTAGTAGTAGAGATGGTGCAATTGTTGCAGCCAAAGCAGTTGGCAAATATCACCTTGTGTTACCAACTGGTAATACAATGATTCTGAGCGACTGTTATTTTGTACCAATAATATTGTGAATATTTTCCTAAATCAAGTGTTGATTGGGTAAGGTATGTTGTATAACAGTGTACACGCTCTGAATCAAACTACAGTTCTAAACGTACAGAACACATACAAGAGGAACGGTTCAAAAATGAACGAAGTCTTCTTGTGGCATTGTAGACTGGGTCATATCGATGAAACAAGACTAGCCGAAGTTCCATAAGGATGCATATTTGAATCCGTTCGAATTTACATCTTATGAAACTTGCCAGTCATGTCTCAAAGACTAGGTGAACAAATCTCTATTGACTGGAAACGGAGAAAGAGCTACTGAACTCTTGGACAGATACATATTGATGTATGCGGTCGTATGTCTACACATGCCAAGGATGGTTCCGCGTACTTTATTACATTCACCGATATTCTCTCAAGATACGCACATGTGTTCTTGTTGATACACAAATCTGAATCTTTTGAGAATTTCAAGGAATATAAGTACGAAGATAAGAACCAGATGGGTAAAGGTATTCAAATCCTTCGATATGATCGGGGAAGAGAATACTTAAGCACGGAATTCCAAGATTATTTAAAAGAGAATGAGATTATCTCTCAGTTTACTCCTCCGTATGCACCAAAGCACAACGGTATATCGGGGTGGAGGAATCGCACCCTATGAGATATGGTGCGCTCTATGATGAGTACTGCTGGGTTGCCTATTTCCTTTCAGGGACATGCACTTGAGAAGATGCATACCTATTGAATAGAGTCCTGATCAAATTCGTTGCCTACCACTCCATATGAGATATGGAATGGGAAGAGACCATCTCTTAAACGAGTTAAAATATGGGGTTGTCCGGCCTATGTTGAAAAGCAAATCCAGAAAAGCTTGAGGCAAGGTCAGTTCTATGCAAGTTTGTAGGATATCTCAACCATTCGAGAGGGTATATGTTCTACCACACCGAGGAACAAAAGATGTTTGTTTCTCGACATGCCACCTTTTTAGAAAAGGAATTTCTTGTGGAAGAAATTAGTGACGATGAAGTAGAACTGGAAGAAGTTCCAGCAAAGCAAACTATAGCTAACAATTTGGTGCAACCGGAGGATTCAATAGTCCCCGACGAACCGCAGCCACTCCGCAGATCTAGTAGGGTTCCTCATCCACCAGAGAGATACTACGGTTTTCTTATAGACGGTGGGAGCGAGGATTGCATCATGGAGATGATGGCCCAACTAGTTTCGAGCAGGCCATCACAAGTGGAGACTATGTGAAATGGCTGGATGCTATGCGATCTGAGATGGAATCCATGTACACCAACAAAGTATTGACTTTGGATGTTGCTCCTGAAGGGGTAAAACCCATCGGGAGCAAGTGGATCTTTGAGAAAGATTGGTGTAGATGGAAAAGTTGAGACTTTCAAAGCTATGCTTAAGTCCATCAGGATCCTACTTGCCATTGCTGCATACCATGACTACGATATCTGGCAGACTGCACGTCAAAACCGCTTTTCTAAATGGTGATTTAGAATAGAGCGTGTATATGACACTGCCAGAGGGCTTCGTAGACAGTGGGAGCAGCGGAAGCATGTGCAAACTGCTTAAATCCATCTACGGGTTAAAGCAGGCATCGCGGAGATGGAACATCTGTTTTAATGAAGCTGTCAAAGAGTTTGACTTCATCAAAAAGGTAGATAAACCATGTATAAATAAGAAGGCTGTAGAGAGTATGGTTGTCTTCCTCGTATTGTACGTGAATGACATACTCTTGATAGGAAACGATGTTCCTATGCTACACTCGGTCAAGCACCTCTTATCACACAGGTTCTCCATGAAAGATCTAACTGATGTCTCCTACTGTTAGTGTATATGCCCTAGGGGCCATTATTATATCATACTAGCTTGTATATTACTTAATGGAAGCTTGGGATATTCACAGTTGTATTAACAGTCTTGCTCAGCATAGTAGTATGCTACTTGGTTTATATCTATCTTAATATGTGTATATGTTTCTTTTAGCATATCGCGATTACATATTGATAGAGCCCATAGGATCTTGCTTGACTACCAGCGTTGTGATGGCAGCCACACTAGTGGGGGCTGGGTAGTCTATAAGCACATCCTTTTCAGGTCCCTAGTCGTAGGATTATCGAGAAAGGGCATCGATACTCCGGAGTAGACTAGTGTGTACGGTTCTCGTCCCAGCAGGGGAAATGGTCTGTCCCACAGCCATTAGTACGTAGTACTGGAGATAGTATGCAGGTGCTCGTTGGGTTACGGGTACACCGGACAGGACTCGCCTGGAACTGTTGGTTGGTATTATACCCGTCGTCGGTTAACAGTTCCCAGGGGACATGAGTACAGCATAGTCCGTAGACTTGACACTGCTGGTTTGCCTCAAGTGTGTTCCTACTATTCTTAGATTGCTACCCTACCACGGCTTGACTGAGTCGTGCAAAAAGGTAGCAGTTGGGTGCAGTCCCGAAGCTATTGGAGGCAGTGGCGGTTATATAGGATTCTTCTCTCCCGGTATTGGGAGTTGATATCGCGCTGTGTTTGGAGAGCCATTACGCAAGGTCCCTAGCCAGGGCAAGCAAGATTTACTGGTAGGTTTTCCAGTAGCTTCTCAAGGTGTGATGGGCTTCACTCCGACACGACTTATACCGCTTTTAGGGGACTGACGATTGTCGCCCCCTTAGGCCCGATATGCGATAGTCTTAGACGAACAGACCGGACTGTACGGAGATTGTCACATCAGGCTCAATAGGAGTTCGGATGGGTTTCCTCATCGACCTTCTTATCGACATCTACCTGGGGACCGTTACGTACAGCTAGTACCGCTTGCGGCCTGTGGTTAAACACACTGCCAGCGTAGAGTCCCACACAGAGAGTTTCCCTGCTTCAGGCGATACGATATAGAGGTCGTATGGTTTTACGACAAGGTTCGGACATATACATGTACTTGTGCAAGTTTGATGTTCAGACAGATTATACTAGCAGCCTTTGGTTTAAGCCAGATTCTAGTATTGAATTATTGGATTTATACAGTCTCAGTATATCCGTGTTTTTCGTAAATACGGATGGAAGGGGCATTCTCGTAATTAGTCGAGAAGCTTCTAAAAGAAAGGTGACTCATTTAGTTTTAATTCATTTGTGAATTAGACTTAATGAGGTGGAGAGGTGATGTGTAATTTTCATTAATTACACCATGAGTCATGAGGTGATTCACCTTAAGGTAATTAATGAAGCATGGTTGTGGATTATATTTATTATTGTTTAGATATTTTTCATGCTTCATAATTATCTAAGAGACTCAAGATTTAATTCATTATCACATACACATTCTCTCTCCTCAAGCTCTCATCTTCTTCATCCTAACCCTAATCCTCTCATGTGTTGAGAAACCTAGGGTTAGCAAGACTAATAGATCCTTAATCTATCTCTATATCTTCTAGGTCACTTGGATTAGCAACCTAGCCACTTAGTTATCTCAAGTTAGAGGTTAAAACTTGAAGAAGGAACTCTCGGGTGGATCTTCTATTATATCGAGGAGGCCGGCGAGGAGGTGAACAACAAGAACAAGAAGGACTAGTATCTTGAGGTATAATCATCTATCATAGTAGTTAACTACTTCTAGATAGTTTGTTAGTTAGAGCTTAGCAAAGATCTGTTTGATAGTCGATGTTACTTTGAACAAAATGATTGTTTTTCCTATTCCGCCTCCCCACATCTTGTGGGGTGTGTAACGTTGACTTACAGTGGTATCAGAGCCTAGCTAAACCATAACTAACATGTTAGCAAAGTCTTTAGAAATTCGATCGCAATTTTATCCCGAAAAAATAACATTTTCACCTAGTTTCTGCCGATTTTAAATTGAGGTCTAAAAATTTTTCAGGCACCTTAAAAAATACAAGCAGGGTTTCTTAAGAATTGTGAAGAAATTTGCGATCGTGACTCGGCCAAACACCATGGAACCGCGGCCGATCCAAGCGATCCGCCGCGGAACCGCGGCCTAGTTGACACCGAGTCAACCCAAATTTGCTCAGTTATTCTTCTGTGTTGATGTTGTGTTTTCTGGGATATTTTGTTTCTGCTCAGGTTTTATGTGCACAGAGAATTATTTGGAGTAGATTCATATGTGATGCTTGATCGAAATTCTAAGAACTTTGGCTAACTGGATTATATCTGTGTTGTGTTTAATGTGTTCGTAAACCTCCCCTAATTGCTAGTATGTCGGTTAGCAGGAGTTGCATATTTCTGTAATGATTACTTTATGTTTGTGAATATGAACTTGTTGGATTATCGTGAATGGATAGCCGGGGATATGAGACCGGTGTTTCTTTCATTCAAATGTAAATTGTAATTTGTTGTAATATTCTTTTGTGGGGCACATCCGGGTTGAGGTTGTAGTCACCGTTGTATTATTTCATTTACTGTTTTTTGCTTTTAGGATAGACCCAACGAGGGGTGCACAAACTACCGGGTACTTTGAAGTGTTTAGTGGCCGACTCACGTTGTTGAGGGAGACCGCTTCGCTTCGGGTACTTGGCGGGTAGTTTGCCGTACCCATAGGGGTCTAGGGTGGGGTTGGCTATTCATCACGACTATGTAATCCGTCTTTCATTGCAGGCTCAAAGGAAATGCGGATTCCTAGAATATCCAATATGTTCATCTGTGATCTGGAATGCCTATTATTGCGTCTGACGAATGTACAATATCTATATATGATATCTAGTAGGCGTTGCTTATGTTTTGCATCCGCGCTAGCCCAGCCCCCGCTCTGTCGTTAGTTAAGTAACCTAACGGGTGAATGACGGGGCCCAGTGGCGAATGCGGATGACATAAGCGAACGTTGTATTTTCGTTGTTTTCTGCAATGATAGGTTAATTGATGGGACGCATTATATTAATGCAAAGAAAATAAACCAAAGTTGAATCGTTGGAACAATTTAAAAGAAACCACTCGGTTATTTTAAAACAGTAGATTTTTAATTGCGAAGCTTAAACCACTCTAAAAGCTATCAGGTTCCTTCGATCATATCAAGTTCACTACGTTCACGGTTTCTCCAAAACCATTTGTAGCCCTCCGTCATTTCATTTGGGTATACAATAGTATTCAAGCTATGTATTTTGACCAACGCCAAGGCACAGTGTTTGGTAGCTGCTGGGTATTCATCTGTTGCATAGATAGATGAGTTGGTTTGGGACAGTCGTACTTCCATTTGGCCAACGTCAAGGGTATGTACGGGTGGGTTCAAATTAACAAGATAATGATGGGTAGAACTTGACATGTGACTTATGACATTTTGGCCAACGTCAAGGTCATAAGAGCATGGGGCAAAAATCTATATCGGGAGTTTATAAAGAAACTGAAACTTGCTAGAGTTGCATACCATTTGGAGTATGATAATTTTGGTAGGATTCCTTCAGCTTTATCACACGATGATATTTGGATCCCGATCCTACTGTGAGTATATGCTACTCATCGGGAGATTCTTTCAATTAACAATCAATGCTATAAACCAAGTAGGTGTCGAGAAAGGTGTTAGTGGGGCTACGCCTCCAGGGAAAAGAGATTATTTAATTAAGGAACTTCGCAAAAACGTCGTAAAACCTCCCTCGAAGTACTGACACTTGCCTGGCTGAACGGTTAAGCAAGTATTGTACGGTGAGAATAGTCCTGACTAGTTCTTCTTTTATGGTTTGAGGAAGGATTCGAGAAACAGTGGGAGCCATCCTGTTTAGATAAACTAAAAACCACTCTAAACTTGCAAGAGCATCATGCTAAAGTGTTTCTTCTCTCTCTCCTAATTGCAGCGACCCAGAACATGACGGGCCTTAAGTTATTATTAGATAAAAATATTTTGACAGGGCCAAACTATAAAGATTGGTTCCGGAATGTCAAGGTGGCAATAACCTATGACAAATTGGGGTATGTCCTTACTACTAAGGCCCTTGCCGTCCCAGGTCCAGAATCCAGTGTCGCGGATAAGGAAATCCGCAAGACCTGAGAGTTAGACTACGCGAAGGCCAAATGCATCGTGCTTGCCTCTATGGATAATGAACATCAGAGGAGGCACGAGAATATGGATCTTGAATCCATATTTCTCCACACCAAGGAACTGTATGGAGAGCAATCTCGTATAGCTAGATACGAGACCTCGAAGAACTTGTTTCAGTCGAGGCTGGCCGTCGGATCATCTGTAGGGGAACATATCCTTAAGATGATTGGTTACATTGAGGAACTCGCGGACCTCAGGACAACATTAGAGAACGAGCTGTATACAGACTTGGTTCTTCAGTCCCTTCCTTCCACCAATGCCAAGTTTATCTTGAATTTTAATATTCAAGGTAAAGAAGTTGAACTTCCAGAACTCCTTAACATGTTGAGGAGTGCAGAGGGCACCTAGCAGAAAGCAAGGGAAACACCCGCTATGTTTGTTCATGGTGCTTCTTCTTCCAGGTCCAAGGCAAGGACCAAAGGAAGGAAGAAGAAGGCCGCTACCAAACCAAGAGGTGGTGTTAGTAAGGTGGGAGTCAAGGGAAAGGCAAAGGTTGCGGTGCCGATAATAGCAAAGGACGAGTGCTTCCACTGTCGTAGGAAAGGCCATTGGAAAAAGGATTGCAAAGCTTGGATTGCCAAGAACCAGGACCCGAGGCAAGTTGTGGCTTCGGCTTCAGGTGTGTTTGTAATTGAAAATTGTCTGTCAATCAACTCTACTTCCTGGGTATTGGATACCGGATCAGGATCTCATATATGCAATTCATTGCAGGCACTGAGAAGCCGTAGAGTACTGAAAGCTGGTGATATGACCCTCCAGGTTGCTAACGGAGCGAGCGTGGATGATGTGTCCGTAGGGGATTATCACCTTGGATTGACGAGTGGACATATTTTGGTATTGCGCAACTGTTTTTGTGTACCTAGTGTAACGTGTAATATCATATCGGTATCGTTGTTATCAAAAGAAGGTTATGATTTCACGTTTGTAAGCGATGTTGTTAACATCCATCTTAATCATGGTTTGATTGGGTCCGGTGCACTAGATAACGGTATATACGTGTTAAACCAATTACAGATTTTCAATGTCCAGAACTCACTAAAAAGAAAGTCTCCAGATATAAATCAGGCTTTCTTATGGCATTGTAGACTAGGTCACATCAATGAGACAGGGTTAACTAAGTTACATAAAGAAGGATATTTGGATCCATTCGAATATCAATCTTATGCCACTTGTCAATCATGTCTCAAAGGAAAGATGACAAAGACTCCATTCACTGGACACGGAGTAAGAGCGAGCGAGCTCTTAGGACTCATACACAGCGATGTATGTGGTCCAATGTCTATACATGCAAGAAGCGGTTTTTCATATTTCATTACTTTTACGGATGATTACTCTAGGTATGGATTCATTTTCTTGATGAAACATAAATCCGAGGCCTTTGAGAAATTCCGAGAATATAAGAATGAAGTAGAAAACCAAACCGGCAAAAGTATCAAGACACTGAGATCTGATCGAGGTGGTGAATACTTAAGTGCCGAGTTCCTAGGTTACCTAAAAGAGAATGGAATTCTCTCTCAGCTTACTCCTCTATACACTCCACAACATAACGGTGTATCGGAAAGACGGAACCGAACCCTATTGGATATGGTACGTTCCATGATGAGTAATGCTGAGTTACCGCGATCTTTCTGGGGTTATGCACTAGAATCAGCTGCATATCTTTTGAACAGGGTTCCTACCAAGACTGTGCCTACCACACCATATCAGATGTGGAGTGGGAAGAAACCCTATCTTCAGTATCTCAAGATATGGGGATGTCCAGCTTTTGTTAAAAAGCAGCATGCGGACAAACTCGAGGCACGCTCATTACAGTGTAAGTTTGTGGGATATCTAAAGAACTCCAAGGGGTATTTTTTCTATTACGCAGAGGAACAAAAGGTTTTTGTTTCTCATAATGCCCATTTTCTAGAATAGCAGTTTTTAGAAAAGGAAACAAGTGGGAGCGCAATAGAACTGGAAGAAATTCCAGAACCACAAGCTACTACTGAAAGCTTGGTAGAACCAAAAGTTACAGAAGAACAGGACATTCTCGCACCCCTCCGCAGGAGTAGTATGTCGTATCATCCGCCTGAGAGATACTACGATTTTATCATAGACTAGGATAGAGAGGATTGCGTCATTGATAATGATGAACCTACTAGCTTCCAGCAGGCCATCCAGAGCGGCGACTCAGTAAGATGGCTGGATGCAATGCGGACCGAGATGGAGTCCATGTACACCAACAAAGTATAGACGTTGGACTTTGCTCCAGATGGGGTAAAACCCATAGGATGCAAGTGCATCATCAGAAAGAAGATTGGTGTAGATGGACAGGTAGAAACCTATAAGGCTAGACTTGTTGCAAAGGGTTTTTCGTCAAAGGCCTGGCTTGGACTATGACGAAACTTTTTCTCCAGTGGCTATGCTCAAATCCATTCGGATCCATCTTGCCATTGCTGCCTTCCACGATTATGAGATCTGGCAGATGGACGTAAAGACGGCTTTTCTAAATGGAAATTTGGACGAGTGTGTCTATATGGATCAGCCAAAAGGTTTCAATCAGAGTGGGAGCAGCAGGAAAGTGTGCAAGTTGCTTAAGTTCATCTATGAACTAAAGCAGGCATCGCAGAGTTGGAACATCTGTTTTGATGAAATGGTCAAAGAATATGACTTTATCAAAAATCCAGATGAACCATGTATATATAGTAAGATTGTAGCACGAACTGTCGTATTCCTCGTCTTGTACATGGATGACATTCTCTTGATAGGAAATGACATTCCTATACTACAATCTGTCAAAGGATTCTTGTCACACAGGTTCTCCATGAAAGACCTGGCTGATGCCTCTTACATTCTAGGGATCCAGATCTATCGTGATAGATCTAAGAGAATGTTGGGACTTTCACAGTCCAGGTATATCAACACTATACTGAAAAGATTCAGTATGGAAGATTCAAAGCGCGGTAATTTATCGGCTTGTCACGGAATCACCCTCTCCAAAGAGATGTCTCCCAAGACTGATTTGGAAAGGGATCGCATGTCAGTTATACCCTACGCTTCTGCGGTAGGCTCTATAATGTATGCGATGTTGTGTACCAGATCAGATGTAGCTTACGCACTAAGCGTGGTAAGCCGGTATCAGTCAGACCCAGGGGAAGAGTACTGGATAGCAGTAAAGAACATTCTCAAGTACCTGAGAAGGACTAAGGATATGTTCTTGGTTTACGGCGGAAAAGACCTCCAGATCGAGGCTTTTGCTGACTCCAGCTTCCAGAGTGACAAGGATGACTCCAAGTCCATGTCAGGTTATGTCTTTACCCTCAATGGAGGGGCGGTGTGCTGGAAGAGTTCCAAGCAGGACACCGTTACTGACTCGACGATGGAAGCGGAGTATATCGCAGCTTCTGATGCCACAAAAGAAGCAGTCTGAGTAAAGAAGTTCTTAACAGAACTTCAGGTGGTTCCATCCATTGTTGATCCAATACCTCTGTATTGTGACAACAACGGGGCTATAGCTTTAGCGAAGGAACCCAGGTCCCATCAAAAATCCAGACACATCTTAAGGCGGTATCACCTGATCAGGGAGATCATAGATCACCGGGAGATCGAGGTCCGGAGAGTTGCTACAGAGGAGAACACTGCAGATCCATTCATAAAGGCCTTACCTCAGACGCAGTTCGAGAGGCTATTCGAGATGATAGGTCTTCGATACGCCAGTACATGGCCCTAGTGCAAGTGGGAGATTGTTAGTGTATATGCCCTAGGGGCCATTATTGTATCATACTAGCTTGTATATTACTTAATGGAAGCTTGGGATATTCACAGTTGTATTAACAGTCTTGCTCAACATAGTAGTATGCTACTTGGTTTATATCTATCTTAATATGTGTATATGTTTCTTTTAGCATATCGCGAATACATATTGATAGAGCCCATAGGATCTTGCTTGACTACCAGCGTTGTGATGGCAGTCACACTAGTGGGGGCTGGGTAGTCTATAAGCACATCCATTTTCAGGTCCCTAGTCGTAGGATTATCGAGACAGGGCATCGATACTCCGGAGTAGACTAGTGTGTACGCTTCTCGTCCCAGCAGGGGAAATGGTCTTTCCCATAGCCATTAGTACGTAGTACTGGAAATAGTATGCAGGTGCTCATTGGGTTACGGGTACACCGGACAGGACTCGCCGGGAACTGTTGGTTGGTATTATACCCGTCGTTGGTTAACAGTTCCCAAGCGACATGAGTACAGCATAGTCCGTAGACATGACACTGCTGCTTCGCCTCGATTGTGTTCCCACTGTTCTTAGATTGCCACCCTACCACGGCTCGACTGAGTCGTGCAAACAGGTAGCAGTTGGGTGCAGTCCCGAAGCACTTGGAGGCAGTGGCGGTTAGATAAGATTCGTCTCTCCTGGTATTGGGAGTTGATATCGCGCTGTGTTTGGAGAGCCATTACGCAAGGTCCCTAGCCAGGGCAAGCGAGATTTACTGGTAGGTTTTCCAGTAGCTTCTCAAGGTGTGATGGGCTTCACTCTGACACGACTTATACCGCTTTTAGGGGACTGACGCTTGCCGCCCCCTTAGGCCCGATATGCGATAGTCTTAGACGAACAGACCGGACTGTACAGAGATTGTCACATCAGGCTCAATAGGAGTTCGGATGGGTTTCCTCATCGACCTTCTTATCGACATCTACCTGGGGACCGTTACGTACAGCTAGTACCGCTTGCGGCCTGTGGTTAAACCCACTACCAGCGTAGTGTCGAGTCTTTAGAGTCCCACACAGAGAGTTTTCCTGCTTTAGGCAAAACGATAAAGAGGTCGTATGGTTTTACGACAAGGTTCGGACATATACGTGTACTTGTGCACGTATGATGTTCAGACAGATTATACTAGCAGGCTTTGGTTTAAGCCAGATTCTAGTATTGGATTATTGGATTTATACAGTCTCAGTATATCCGTGTTTTTCGTAAATACGGATGGGAGGGGCATTCTCGTAATTAGTCGAGAAGCTTCTAAAAGAAAGGTGACTCATTTAGTTTTAATTCATTTGTGAATTAAACTTAATGAGGTGGAGAGGTGATGTGTAATTTTCATTAATTACACCATGATTCATGAGGTGATTCACCTCAAGGTAATTAATGAAGCATGGTTGTGGATTATATTTATTATTGTTTAGATATTGTTCATGCTTCATAATTATCTAAGAGACTCAAGATTTAATTCATTATCACATACACATTCTCTCTCCTCAAGCTCTCATCTTCTTCATCCTAACCCTAATCCTCTCATGTGTTGAGAACCCTAGGGTTAGCAAGACTAATATATCCTTAATCTATCTCTATATTCTCTAGGTCACTTGGATTAGCAATCCTAGCCACTTAGTTATCTCAAGTTAGAGGTTAAAGCTTGAAGAAGGAACTCTCGGGTGGATCTTCTATTACATCGAGGAGGCCGACGAGGAGGTGAACAACAAGAACAAGAAGAACTAGTATCTTGAGGTATAATCATCTATCATAGTAGTTAACTACTTCTAGATAGTTTGCTAGTTAGGGCTTAGCAAAGATCCGTTTGATAGTCGATGTTACTTTGAACAAAATGATTGTTTTTCCTATTCCGCCTCCCCACATCTTGTGGGGTGTGTAACGTTGACTTACACCTACATCCTGGAGATATAGATCTATAGAGATAGATCTAAACGGATTTAGGATTGTCCCAATCCAGGTACATAGACACCATGCTAAAGGGGTTTAGTATTGATGATTCTAAGCGTGGTAATGTACCCGCTTGTTTAGGAATCACTCTCTCCAAAGAGATGTCTCTTGAAACTGATTTGGAGAAAGCTCTCATACAAGGGATACCCTATGCTTTCGCGGACGGGTCAATCATGTATGCGATGTTATGTACCAGACCAGATGTAGCTTACTCACTAAGTGTAATGAATAAGTATCGAAAAGATCTTTGGCAAAACCACTGGACAGCTGAAGAACATTCTTAAGTGCTTGAGAAGGACTAAAGAGATGTTCTTGGTGTATGGTAACGGTGAACTCCAAATGGAGACCTTTACCAATTCGAGCTTTCAGAGTGATAAAATGTAAGTCCATGTCACGCACCCCACGAACTTGCGGGGAGGCGGAATATATGAAAAACGATTATCAAAGCTTCGTAACACGGACTTGAGCGCATGAATCGTTTCTAAACCGTTACTAGCAAACTACGAAAGGTTTAACTACTCGGAATCGAAGTTATACCTCACGTTACTTGTCCTTCGGGTCTTCATCGCGGTCCTCCAGTCCTTGTAGGCTCCTTGGAACATCGACACATCAACAGCCTCCTCGAGTCAAAGACGATCCACCCGAGAGCTCCTACGCCAAGCTTTATCTCTAACTTGAGATAACTAGGTTGCTCAAAGTGCTAATCTAAGCTACCTAGGGGATATAGAGTGAGGTTATGGATGTATTAGTCTAGCTAACCCTTGATCTCAACACATGGGAGGTTAGGGTTAGGGTTTCAAGAATGAGATAGCTTGAGGAGAGAGAAGGTGATAATTAGAATGAATTGAAATTATTTCTCACTTCTAATATATTATGAAGCATAAAGAATTATCAAATGAATAATTCAAATGCATTATCATCATGCTTCATTGAATATGTGCAATGAATCATCAAGTGAGTCATTAAGCAATAAATGCTTCATTAACTCACTTGAATGATTCATCTCATGAGTCACAAAATCAATTAATGCTAATGCCACCTAACCCTCCAAGTCACCATGCTTCTAGAAGCTTCCCGGAAAATTACGAGAACGCCCCTCCAATCCGTGAAAACACGGAAAAACTTTAGACTGTATAAATCCAATAACCCGATACTAGAATCTGGCTTAAACCAAAGCCGGCTAGTAAAAACTGTCCGAACGTCGTACGTGCGTAAACACACGTATGCGTCCGAACCCTTGTCGTAAAACCATACGAACTCTATATCGTTTCGCCTGGAGTAGGGAAACTCTCTGTGTAGGACTCTAAAGACTCGACACTACGCTGGCAGTGAGTTTAACCACAAACCGCAAGCGGCACTAGCTGTACGTAACAGTCCCCAAGTAGATGTCGATAAGAAGGCCGATGAGAAAAACCATCCGAACTCCTACTGAGCCTGATGTGACAATCTCCGTACAGTCCGGTCTGCTCGTCTAAGACTATCGCATATCGAGCCTAGGGGCGGCAAGCGTCAGTCCCCTAATAGCGGTATAAGTCGTGTCGGAGCGTAGCCCATTACACCTTGAGAAACTACTGGAACCTACCAGTAAATCTCGCTTGCCCTGGCCAGGGACTTTGCGTAATGGCTCTCTGACACAGCGCGATATCAACTCCCAATACCGGGAGAGACGAATCATGTCTAACCGCCACTGCCTCCAAGTGCTCGGGACTGCACCCAACTGCTACCTGTTTGCATGACTCCTTTAAGCCGTGGTAGGGTAGTAATCTAAGAACAGTGGGACACACTCGAGGCGAAGTAGCAGTGTCAAGTCTGTGGACTATGCTGTACTCATGTCACCTGGGAACTGTTTAACTGACGATGGGTATAATACCAACCAACAGTTCCCCTGCGAGTCATGTCTGGTGTACCCGTAACCTAACGAGCACCTGTATACTATCTCCAGTACGACGTACTGATGGCTGTGGGACAGACCATCTCCCCAACTGGGATGAGAAGCGTACACACTAGTCTACGCTGGAGTATCGATGCCCTATCTCGATAATCCTTCGACTAGGGACAAGTATAGGATGTTGCTTATAGACTACCCAGCCCCCACTAGTGTGATTGCCATCACAACGCTGGTAATCAAGTAAAGAACCTATGGGCTCTACTAATATGTATAAGTGATACGTTACAAGAAACATATGCACATATTAAAGTAGACTCAAACCAAGTAGCATACTACCATGTTTAGCAAGACTGTATATACAATTGTGAATATCCCAAGCTTCCATTAAGTAATATACATATAAGTATGATACAATAATGGCCTCTAGGGCATATACACTAACAATCTCCCACTTGCACTAAGGCCATGAGCTGGCATATCGTAGACCTATCATCTCGAATAGCCTCTCGAACTGCGTCTGAGGAATGGCCTTTGTGAATGGATCGGTAATGTTATTTTCCATCTCTACTCTCTTCACCTCGATCTCCCGGCGATCTACGATCTCCCTGATCAGGTGATACCGCCTTAAGTTGTGTCTGGACTTCTGATGGGACCTGGGTTCCTTCCCTAAAGCTATAGCGCCGTTGTTGTCACAATACAGAGGTATTGGATCAACACTGGTAGGAACCACCTGAAGTTCTATGAGGAACTTTTTCATCCAGACTGTTTCTTTTGCGCCATCGCAAGCAGCTATGTACTCCGCTTCCATCGTTGAGTCAGCAACGGTCTCCTGCTTGGAACTCTTCCAACTGACCGCCCCTCCATTGAGGGTAAAGACATAACCCGACATGGATTTGGAGTCATCCTTGTCACTTTGGAAGCCGGAGTCGGCAAAGGCTTCCATCTGAAGGTCTTTTCCGCCATACACTAAGAACATATCCTTAGTCCTCCTCAGGTACTTGAGAATGTTCTTTACTGCTATCCAGTGCTTCTCCCCTGGGTTTGCTTGATACCGGCTTACTACGCTCAATGCGTATGCTATATCTGGTCGGGTACATAACATCGTATACATTATAGAGCCTACCGCAGAAGCGTAGGGTATAATTGACATGCGATCCGTTTCCAAATCAGTCTTGGGAGACATCTCTTTGGAGAGGGTGATTCCGTGACAAGCTGGTAGGTTACCGCGCTTAGAATCATCCATACTGAATCTCTTCACTATGGTGTCTATGTACCTGAACTGTGAAAGTCCCAACATCCTTTTTGATCTATCACGATAGATCCGGATCCCCAGAATGTAGGTGGCATCACCCAGGTCTTTCATGGAGAATTTCTGTGATAAGAATCCTTTGACTGATTGTAACATAGGAATATCATTTCCTATTAGGAGAATGTCATCCACGTACAAGACGAGGAATACTACAGCTCTCCCTACAATCTTACTGTATATGCATGGTTCATCTGGATTTTTGATGAAGTCAAATTCTTTGACAGCATCATCAAAACAGATGTTCCAACTCCGCGATGCCTGCTTTAGTCCATAAACAGACTTAAGCAACTTGCATACTTTACCGCTACTTCCACTCTGAATGAATCCCTCTGGCTGATCCATATAGACGCTTTCTTCCAAATTACCATTTAGAAAGGCAGTCTTTACGTCCATCTGCCAGATCTCATAATCGTGGAAGGCAGCAATGGCAAGAAGGATCCGAATGGATTTGAGCATAGATACCGGAGAAAAGGTCTCGTCATAGTCCAAACCAGGTCTTTGACGAAAACCCTTTGCAACAAGCCTAGCTTTATAGGTTTCAACCTGCCCATCTACACCAATCTTCTTTCTGAAGATCCATTTGCATCCTACGGGTTTTACCCCATCTGGAGCAATGTCCAAAGTCCATACTTTGTTAGTGTACATGGACTCTATTTCGGTCCGCATTGCATCCAGCCATTTTACTAAGTCACCGCTCTGAATGGCTTGCTGGAAGCTAGTAGGGTCATCTTCATCAATGACACAATCCTCTATATCCCCATCTATGTGAAAACCGTAGTATCTCTCAGGCGGATGAGACGGCCTACTACTCCTGCGGAGGGGTGTGGGAATGTCCAATTCTTCTTGAACTACTGGTTCTACCATACTTTCAGTTGTAGTTTGTGGTTCTGGAATTTCTTCCAGTTCTATTTCGCTCCCACTTGTATCCTTTTCTAAAACTTGTTGTTCTAAAAAATGGGCATTACGAGAAACAAAAACCATTTGTTCCTCTGCGTTATAGAACAGATACCCCTTGGAGTTCTTGGGATATCCCACAAACTTACACTGTACTGATCGTGCCTCGAGCTTGTCCGCATACTGTTTTTTAACAAAAACCAGACATCCCCAAATCTTCAGATACTGAAGATAGGGTTTCTTCCCACTCCACATCTGATATGGGGTGGTAGGCACTGTCTTGGTAGGAACCCTGTTCTGAAGATATGCCGCTGATTCTAGCGCATATCCTAGAATGATCGCGGTAACTCAGCGTTACTCATCATGGAACGAACCATATCCAATAGGGTTCGATTCCTCCTTTCCGATACACCATTATGTTGTGGCGTGTATGGAGGAGTAAGCTGAGAGAGAATTCCATTCTCTTTTAAGTAACCCAAGAACTCGGCACTTAAGTATTCACCACCTCGATCAGATCTCAGTGTCTTTATACTCTTGCCTGTTTGTTTTTCCACTTCATTCTTGTATTCTTGGAATTTCTCAAAAGCCTCGGATTTATGCTTCATTAAGAAGACATATCCATACCTAGAGAAATCATCTCTAAAAGTAATGAAGTAGGAATAACCACCTCGCGCATGTGTAGACATTGGACCGCACACGTCACTGTGTATGAGTCCCAAGAGCTCGCTTGCTCTTACTCCATGTCCAGTGAACGGAGTCTTTGTCATCTTTCCTTCGAGACAAGATTCACAAGTAGCATAAGATTGATATTCGAATGGATTCAAATATCCTTCTCTATGTAACTTAGTCAACCTTCTCTCATTGATGTAACCTAGTCTACAATGCCATAAGAAAGCCTGATTTATTTCTGGAGACTTTATTTTAAGTGTGTTCTGGATATTTAAAACCTGAGCTTAACTTAATACGTATATACCGTTATCTAATGTACCGGACCCAATCATAACTTGATTTATGTGGATGTTAACTACATCGCTTACGAATGTAAAATCATATCCCTCTCTCGAAAGTGAGGACACTGATATGATATTACATGTCATACTAGGTACATACAAACAGTTACGTAGAATCAATATATGCCCACTTGTCAAACCTAGGCGATATTCTCCCACGAATTCAGCGTCCACGCTCATTCCGTTTGCAACTCTGAGAGACCAATCACCTACCTTTATAACTCTACGGTTTCTCAAAGCATGTATTGAATTACAGATATGAGATCCTGCTCCGGTATCTAGTACCCAGGAAGTAGAGTTAATTGACAAACAGTTCTCAATAACAAATACACTTGAGGCTGAAGCCACAACATGCTTCGAATCCTGGCTACTGGCTTTGCTATCCCTGCAATCATTCTGCCAATGTTCATTCTTGTAACAATAAGAACGTCCCTCTCTTACTATATCCAGTCCCGAAACTTTTGCCCTTCTCTTTCCTTCTACTTCCCTGGTTTCCTTCACGGTAGGAGGCAGAGACTGTAGAATCAAGTCAGTATCTGACTCGTTTCCCAACGCGGTCTCCAGGTCCTGGAGCTCATCAATACAGCTAGTCATTGAAAGGACGTTGTCCCCTACAGATGACCCATCAGCCAACCTCGCTTGAATTAATTCGTTCGAGGTCTCATATCTTGCGATATGAGATTGCTCTCCATATAAATCTTTGTTATGGAGAAAGATGGAAACTAAGTCCATCTTCTCGTGCTGCTTCTGGTATACACCATCAACTGAAGCTAACACGAGGCACTTAGCTTTCGCTTTATCTTTTTCCCTTGTCTGACGGATATCCATATCCGCGACAGTGGAAACTGGACCTGGGACGGCGGGATCTTGAGTAGTAATAGGGTGGTCCAACTTGTCATAGGCAATGGACATCTGGACAGACCTTTGCCAGTTATATAAGTCAGATTCAGTCAATTTGTTATCTAGATGTAACCTATGTGTGGTCACAAGGTCGCTGCAATTTAAGAGAGAGAAGAAAATACTATTAGCATGATGCTCTTGCAAGTTTATATTGGTTTTTAATTTATCTAAACAGGATGGCTCCCACTGTTTCTCGAATCCCTCCTCAAACCATAAAAGAAGAATTAGCCAGGACTATTCTCACCGTACAATTCTTGCTTAACCATTCAACCAGGTCAGTGTCGATACTTCGAGAGAGGTTTTCCAACGCTTTCGCGAAGTTCCTTAATTAAATAACCTCTTTTCTCTGGGGGCGTAACCCCGCTGACACCTTTCTAGGCACCTACTTGGTTTATAGCATTGATCGTTAAGTGACGAATCTCCTGATAAGTAGTATATACTCACAGTAGGATCGGGATCCAAAATATCATCGTATGATAATGTTGAAGGAATCCTACCAACATTCATCAAACTCCAAAATGGTATGCTCTCTCTGCAAATTTCAGTTTCTTTAGAAATTCCAGATATAGATTTTTGCCCCATGCTCTTATGACCTTGGCGTTGGTCAAAATGTCATAAGTCACATGTCAAGTTTTACCCATCATTGTCCTAGTTAATTTGAACCCATCCGTACATATCCCTGACGTTGGCCAAATGATAATACGATTGTCCCAAACTAACACATCTATCTATGCAACAAATGAAATACTCCAGCAACTACCAAACACTATGCCCTGGCGTTGGTCAAATGCATAGCTTGAATACTACTAAATATCCAAATGAAATGACGGAGGCCTACGAATGGTTTTGGCAAAAACCGTGAACGTAGTGAACTTGATATAATCGAAGGAACCTGATACTTTTTAAAAGGAGTGGTTAAAGCTCCGCAATTAAAAATTCTGATCTTTTAAAATAACCGAGTGGTTTCTTTTAAATTTGTTCCAACGATTTAACTTTAGTTTATTTTCTTTGCATTATAATAATGCGTCCCATCATTTATCCTATCATTGCAGAAAACAATGAAAATACCACGTCCTCTTATGCGATCCGCATTCGCCACGGGGTCCCGTCATCACCCGTTAGGTTACTTAACTAACGACAGAGCGGGGGCTGGGCTAGCGCGGGTGTAAAACATAAGTGACGTCTAATAGCTTGCATATATAGATATTGTACATTCGTCAGACGCAATAATAAGCATTCCAGATCACAGATGAACTTTATTGGATATACTAGCAATCCGCATTTGCTTTGAGCCTGCAATAAAAGACGGATTACACAGTTGTGATGAATAGCCATTACCCCACCCTAGATCCCTACGGGTACGGCAAACTACCCGCCAAGTACCCGAAGTGAAGCGGTCTCCCTCAACAAAGTGAGTAGGCCACTAAACACTTCAAAGTACCCGGTAGTTTGTGCACCCCACCTTGGGTCTGTCCTAGGAGAAAAAACAGTAAAAAAGAAATAATACAATGGTGGCTACAACCGCAACCTGGATGTGCCCCGCAAAAGAATATTACATCATATTACATTTACATCGAATGAATGAATATTAAACCCATCTCAAACCCCGGCTAATCATCACAACATTCCAATCAAGTCCATATACACAAACAGTAAACATTACAGAAATGTGCAACCCCCTGCCAACCGACATACTAGCAGTTAGGGGAGGTTTACGAACACATTAAACATTACAGATAAAAACCCAATTAGCAAATATCTTAAAACATCGATCGATTACCATATTCCGTGTTTACCCCAAAAGCAAACCAGCAAAGAAGCAACCTGGGTAGAAACAGAATAAACTGGAAAACAGAACACCAAAAAATAGGAATTACTGAGCAAATCCGAGTCAACTCGGAGTTGACTCCGCCGCAGATCCGCGGCCATCAAGCCGAGTTACAACTTCGTATTTTCCCAGTTTTCTTATATTTCCCTGCTGTGAATTTTAAGGTATGTCAAATATTTTTTCAGATACTTTTAAAATTAACAGAAACTTGGGATTTCCGGGGTTTCGTTTTCGCGTTTTCTGACGATCGAAGTTCTAATCAGTTGCTAACAAGCTAGTAATGGTTTAGTTGGCTCTGATACCACTGTAAGTCCATGTCACGCACCCCATGAACTTGCGGGGAGGCGGAATATATGAAAAACGATTATCAAAGCTTCGTAACACGGACTTGACCGCATGAATCATTTCTAAACCGTTACTAGCAAACTACGAAAGGTTTAACTACTCGGATTCGAAGTTATACCTCACATTACTTGTCCTTCGGGTCTTCATCGCGGTCCTCCACTCCTCGTAGGCTCCTTGGAACATCGGCACCTCAACGGCCTCCTCAAGTCAAAGGCGATCCACCCGAGAGCTCCTACGCCAAGCTTTATCTCTAACTTGAGATAACTAGGTTGCTCAAAGTGCTAATCTAAGCTACCTAGGGGATATAGAGTGAGGTTATAGATGTATTAGTCTAGCTAACCCTTGATCTCAACAAATGAGAGGTTAGGGTTAGGGTTTCAAGAATGAGAGAGCTTGAGGAGAGAGAAGGTGATGATTAGAATGAATTGAAATTGTTTCTCACTTCTAATATATTATGAAGCATAAAGAATTATCAAATGAATAATTCAAATGCATTATCATCATGATTCATTGAATATGTGCAATGAATCATCAAGTGAGTCATTAAGCAATAAATGCTTCATTAACTCACTTGAATGATCCATCTCATGAGTCACAAAATCAATTAATGCTAATGCCACCTTACCCTCCAAGTCACCATGCTTCTAGAATCTTCCCGGAAAATTACGAGAACGCCCCTCCAATCCGTGAAAACACGGAAAAACTTTAGACTGTATAAATCCAATAACCCGATACTAGAATCTGGCTTAAACCAAAGCCGGCTAGTAAAAACTGTCCGAACGTCGTACGTGCGTAAACACACGTATGCGTCCGAACCCTTGTCGTAAAACCATACGACCTCTATATCGTTTCTCTTGGAGCAGGGAAACTCTCTGTGTATGACTCTAAAGACTCGACACTACGATAGCAGTGGGTTTAACCACAGACCGCAAGCGGCACTAGCTGTACGTAACGGTCCCCAGGTAGATATCGATAAGAAGGCTGATGAGGAAAACAATCCAAACTCCTACTGAGCCTGATGTAACAATCTCCGTATAGTCTGGTCTGTTCATCTAAGACTATCGCATATCGAGCCTAGGGGCGGCAAGCGTCAGTCCCCTAATAGCGGTATAAGTCGTGTCGGAGCGTAGCCCATTACACCCTGAGAAACTACTGGAACCTACCAGTAAATCTCGCTTGCCCTGGCCAGGGACTTTGCGTAATGGCTCTCTGACACAGCGCGATATCAACTCCCAATACCGGGAGAGACGAATCATGTCTAACCGCCACTGCCTCCAACTGCTCGGGACTGCACCCAACCGCTACCTGTTTGCACGACTCCTTTGAGCCGTGGTAGGGTAGTAATCTAAGAACAGTGGGACACACTCGAGGCGAAGTAGCAGTGTCAAGTCTGCGGACTATGCTGTACGCATGTCACCTGGGAACTGTTTAACTGATGATGGGTATAATACCAACCAACAGTTCCCCTGCGAGTCCTGTCCGGTGTACCCGTAACCTAACGAGCACCTGTATACTATCTCCAGTACGACGTACTGATGGCTGTGGGACAGACCATCTCCCTAACTGGGATGAGAAGCGTACACACTAGTCTACGCTGGAGTATCGATGCCCTGTCTCGATAATCCTACGACTAGGGACAAGTATAGGATGTTGCTTATAGACTATCTAGCCCCCACTAGTGTGACTGCCATCACAACGCTGGTAATCAAGCGAAGAACCTATGGGCTCTACTAATATGTATAAGTGATACGTTACAAGAAACATATGCACATATTAAAGTAGACTCAAACCAAGTAGCATACTACCATGTTTAGCAAGACTGTATATACAACTGTGAATATCCCAAGCTTCCATTAAGTAATATACATACAAGTACGATACAATAATGGCCCCTAGGGCATATACACTAACATAAAAACGACTGAAAGTCAGTCTCGTGTTTTGTCTTCACCCTCAGTGGAGGGACGGTATGTTGGAAGGGTTCCAAGATATATACCGTAGCAGACTCATTGATAGAAGCTAATTATATCGCTACCAACGATGCTGCTAAAGAGATTGTCTGGATGAATAAGTTCATATGATGAACTTGGTTCCTACCATTGGGCATCCAATACCTCTGTATTGTGATGACAATAGAGCTGTGGCTTTGGTCTAGGAACCCCGGTCCCGTCAGCGATCCAGGCATATTCTTAGACAGTATCACCTGATCAGGGAGATAGTTGATCTCCGGGAGATCGAGGTCAGGAGAGTTGACACAGAGGATAACACAGCGGATCCACTCACCGAGGCCATCCCCCAGATGCTATTCGAGAAACTTTTGGGACATTGGGTATGAGATACTACAACAACTGGCCTTAGTGGTAGTGGGAGATTGTTAGGAATATGTTTGACCTAGAGGCCATTATTGATGATATAGTGGATGCTTGGACATATATAGAGAGGACTTTCTTGCTCGACATGATAGTATGCTATCAGGTTACCTTTATCTTAACATGTAAACTGATATTTATACTGTCTGTCTCTTACATGTTGATAAAGCCCTTAGGATATGTACTTGAAAACCAAGATTATGATGAGATCATACTAGTGGGTCCAGGGTAGTCCAAAAGTACATCCTTTAATCGGTTCCTAGTTGAGGGAATATCGAGACTGGGGCATCGATATTACAGAGTAGACTAGTGTGTACGTTTCTTGTCCCTTAGTGGGCGATGGTTGATCCCACAACCATTGGTGTGTGACATCAAAGATTGTACATAGGTGCTCATTGTAGAATGGGTACACCGAACAGGACTCACCGAGGACTCGTATGTGGTAGTATACCTATTAGCAGTCCTCTGGTGACACTGGTACAAGTTAGTCTGTAAACCCGAGATCGTCATAGAGTCTTGTGTGGCTCCCACTGTGCTTTTATTTCCTCCTTACCACAGCTCAAAGGAGTCGTGCAAACAGGTGGATTTTGGGTATAGTCCCGAGTCATATGGAGGCAATGAGCGATAGGAGGGGTTTCGTCTTTCCAGGTATTGGGGGTTGATGTTGCACTATGCTCGATTGGCTATAACTGGAAGTCCCTGGCCAGGGCTACTTATGAGATTTACTGATAAGTGTTATCAGTACTTTCTCGAACCGTTATAGGCCAGACATCGGCATGACTTATCACATTACTGGGGTCTGACGTTTACCACCCCTAGATATGATATGCGACATATCATACGAAGAGACCGGACTGTACGGTAGTGTTACTGATAGGCGTCATGGAGACTATGGACAAGCTTGCTTTTTTATCTTCATATCGCTTAATACCCGGGTAGCCGTTACGTCCAGCTAGTACCGTTGACGGCTTGTAGGTGACTGATGTGATCATTACCTACTGCTGGCGTATTGACGAGTCTTTAGAGTCCCACACAGAAGTTTCCTGGTTCAAGCGAAACGAAGTAGGTCGCATATGTGATATGTGTGTAGGCCCGATTAAATACGTGTATGTGATACCGTATTGTAATCTGGTAGTTATCTGTTATCGGTTCAGTTATATGTGATATAACCAGATTGTCGAATCAAGTGTTGATTTGATAATGTGATATAAATGATATTAGTCGGTCATATGTGATATAACCGGATTATTAAATCAAGTGTTGATTTAATAATGCGATATATATTATATGTGATATAATTATATCTTAACCAATATCATTAGCTCACTAATTATTCTTCCATTATATATATATATATATATATATATATTAATATATATGATATATATATATAATAATGAAGCCTGGCTTGATTTTCTATTTTTGAGAAAAAATAGAAATGAGGTGGAAAATGAGAGCATGGTTGCAAGCATGGGATTTATATTTGTTTATTCATCTTGACTCACTATTCAAGCATGGTTGCAATTTTATATTGCAAAATTCCATGCTTAAATGAGTGGGGGTCAAGAGTTGTCATTCATTCTTACTTCATTCTCAACACTTAGCCATTTTCTTGAGTTGCTCCAATTTGCTCTCTAGCTTCTTCATCTTCCTCATTTCCCATGGTTCAAGCTTCAACCCTCACATGTGATGTGAACCATGAAACTTGAACACAAACTTGTGAGCTTTAAACATCCCCTACTTCACCATCCTACACTTGACTAGCGATCGAGTGTAGCATGTTTCCTACGCTAAAGATTTTAGTGTAGAGGTAGTTTGAGTTGGAGGTACTTCGCGTGGATCATCTTCGGCACGAAGTTCATCGGAGGAAGCTCGTCCAAAGCCTCAAGTGGAGCCTAGTGGAGTCACGGGACTACTACACGGAGCATGTGAAGTGAATGACTCGATCTACGAGGGTATAGCCACCTTTCACTTTCTCTAGTTGTTCACATCATCATAGCAAACCTTAATATTCTAGCAAAGATCTTGTATACTCTAACTTAGCACCTAATAAAAATTAAAATTTGGCATGCTTGATGCTACTAAAACCTCATGCTGGTGCTTGGGTCGACTTTCACTTCACAACTGTCCAGTGTTTCTCCCCTGGATCTGATTGATACCTACTCACTACATCTAGTGAGTAAGCTACATCCGGTCTGGTATATAACATCGTATACATGATTGACCCGACTACAGAAGTATAGGGTATCTCTTGCATGCGAGCCCTCTCCAAATCAGTCTTGGGAGATATCTCTTAGGAGAGAGTGATTCCTGAATAAGTGGGTAAATTACCACGCTTAGAATCTTCCATACTAAACCTCTTTAGTATGGTGCCTATGTACCTAGATTGGGACAATCCCAACATCCGTTTAGATCTATCTCTATAGATCTTAATCCCCAGGATGTAGGAGGCATCACCAAGATCTTTCATGGAGAACTTGTGTGATAAGAAGAGCTTGACCGAGTGTAGCATAGGAACATCGTTTCCTATCAAGAGTATGTCATCCACGTAAAATATGAGGAAGACGACCTTACTCTCTACAACCTTCTTGTATATACAAGGTTCGTATACGTTTTTGATGAAGTCGGTCTGTTTGGCAGCTTCATCAAAACAGATGTTCCAGCTCCGTGATGCCTGCTTTAATCCGTAGATTGATTTGAGCAGCTTGCACACGCTTCTGCTGCTCCCACTGTCTACGAAGCTCTCTGGTTGTGTCATATACACGTTCTCTTCTAAATCACCATTTAGAAAAGCGGTCTTGACGTCCATCTGCCAGATTTCGTAGTCATGGTATGCAGCAATAGCAAGTAGGATCCTGATAGACTTAAGCTTGGCAACAGGAGAAAAGGTCTCATCATAATCGATACCAGGTCGTTGACGAAAACCTTTTGCTACAAGTCCAGCTTTGAAAGTCTCAACTTTTCCATCTACACCAATTTTCTTCTTAAAGATCCAATTGCTCCTGATGGGTTTTACCCCTTCAGGAGCAACTTCCAAAGTCTATACTTTGTTGGTTTACATGGATTCCATCTCATATCGTATAGCATCCAGCCATTTCACAGAGTCTCCACTTGTGATGGCCTGCTCGAAACTAGTTAGGTCATCATCTTCCATGATGCAATCCTCGCTCCCACCGTCTATGAGAAAACCGTAGTATCTCTCAGGTGGATGAGGAACCCTACTAGATCTGCGGAGTGGCTAGGGTTCGTTGGGTACTATTGGATCCTCCGGTTCCACCAAATCATCAGTTCTAGTTTGTACAGCTGGAACTTCGTCCAGTTCTACCTCATTACCACCAATTTCTCTCACAAGAAATTCCTTTTCTAAAAAGGTGGAATTCCGAGAAACAGACACCTTTTGTTCCTCGGTGTGGTAGAAGATATACCCTCGCGAATGTTTAGGATATCCAACAAACTTACATAAAACAGACCTTGTCTCGAGCTTGTCTGGATTTTGCTTTTTAACATAAGCCGGACAACCCCAAATCTTAATGAAATTAAGACATGGTCTCTTCTCCTCTCATATCTCATATGGAATGGTAGGCACTGATTTGGTCGAAACCCTATTCAATAGGTATGCAGCTGTCTCAAGTGCATAACCCCAAAAAGAAATAGGTAACTCATCATTACTCATCATAGAGCGCACCATATATAATAGGGTGCAATTTTTCCGCTCTGATACACCGTTGTGTTGTGGTGTATACGGAAGAGTAAGATGAGAGAGAATCTCATTCTCTTTTAAATAATCCAGGAACTCTGTGCGTAAGTATCCTCCTCCCCGATCAGATCGAAGGATTTTAATAATTTTACCCGTCTGGTTCTCTACTTCGCACTTATATTCCTTGAATTTTTCAAAAGCTTCATATTTGTGTTTCAATAAGAACACATATCCGAATCTTGAGAAATCATCGGTAAATGTAATAAAGTACGAGGAACCATTTCTATCATGCGTAGACATAGGACCACATACATCACTATGTATCAGTCCCAAGAGTTCAGTAGCTCTTTCTCCGTGTCCAGTAAACGGGGTCTTGGTCATCTTGCCTTTGAGACATGACTGGCAAGTTTCATAAGATGTAAGTTCGAACTGATTCAAAAATCCATTTTTATGCAATTTAGATAGTCGTGTCGTATTGATATGACCTAGTCTACAATATCACAAGAAGGCTTCGTTCATTTCTGAACTTTTCCTCTTATGTGTGTTCTGTATATTTAGAACTGTAGTTTGATTCAGAATGTATATACCGTTACACAACGTACCAAACCCAATTAACACTTGATTTAGGAAAATGTTCATAACATTATCCTCCAGTACAAAACTATATCCTTCTTTATGTAATAAAGAGACTGATATAATATTGCACATCATCTTCGGTACGTAATAACAGTTGTTCAGAATTATTGTATTACCACTTGGTAATACAAGGTGATATTCGCCAACTGCTTTGGCTGCAACAACTGCACCATTCCCTACTGTTAGAGACTTATCACCCTTTCCCAGTTCTCTACCTCTGTTTAGCCCATGTAACAAATTACATACGTGGGATCCTGATCCGGTATCCAATACCCAGGACGTAGAGCATACTGAGAAACAGTTCTCAGTAACGAACATACCCGAAGAAGATGCATCATCATGCTCTTTCTTCGCTCGGGTGGCATGGGAATCCTGATATTTTACTATTCCTTGCTCAGACTTATGACAATCATAAGATAGAGCGGAACCAACGTTCCCCAGCTCAGTATAATAAGCGGGTTCGGTCAATACATCCATATTATTATCTTGATTAAGGCGTGTTCACTACTTAGAGAGAGAGAGAGAGAGAGAGAAGGAAACATTTTAGCGTGCGCTCTTGTAAGATTAGATTGGTTATTATCTTATCTAATCAGGATGGCTCCTACTGTTTTTATCAAATCTTCCTTCAAACCCTAAAAGGTAAGATTAGCCGGAATTAATTACACCCTACAAGTTCGCCAATCGTTCGGCCAGGCAGGTATTGGTACTCCGAGGGAGTTTCCCCATTCTTTCGCATGGAACTAATTAAATAACCTCGTTTCCGCATGGGCATAACCCCGTTAACACCTTTCTTAGACACCTACTTGATCAGCTAATTGTAAAATGGAAAACTCTTCCAGGAGTAACACTTACTCCCAGTGGGTATCGGGATCCAACTATGATATAGAGGGTATGCAATCTCATTACAAATTTCAACACTTGAAATTCCCAATATTGTTTTTACTCCTAGCTTCCTATGACCTTGACGGAGGACAACAAACTATAGGCCGCTAGTCAAGTTCAACCTGTTCATTTCTTGATTGAATTAAACCCACCCGCACGACCCTTGACGGAGGCCAACAAAATCGCACGACTACCCTAATCCAATCGCATCACATGCAGCAGATAAGTACTAATCAGCTACCGCACACTACGCCTTGACGGAGGCTAACAAACGCAGCACGAATACTAAATAGCACTTATCTGAAATGACGGAGTGCTACGTTGGTTTTTAAGAAAACTTTTAGCGTAATGAACTTGATATCGTTGTAGAATCTAGTGATTTGAAAAGGACTGTTTTTTGTATCTTTTGCTAGTTTCGCTAAAGAAGTCACTCCCGGTAAAAGGATCTCGGCTCTTTCCTCATCGAATGAGGTGATGGATATTCATCAACGAATACCACTATGCAAAATAAGAACTAGAGAAGCTATTAAAACAAAACCGAGTGGGTTGTAGCATTTACTAGTTTTGCTAAAGAGGTCATTCCCGGTGAAGGTATCTCGGCTCTTTCCTCATCGAATGAGGTGTTGGATATTCATCAAGGAATACCACTATGCAAAGTAAGAACTAGAGCTATCTTTTTAAAATTTCGATTCTACAACATCTTTAGGTTTCTTTTCTTTTCATTAATCTCATTAATGAAGTCCCATCATTTATATTTCCCTAAACATCACAGAAAAAGAAACGAAAATAGAACATACGCTTATGCCATCCGCATTCGCCACGGAGCCCCGTCATGCACCGTTAGGTTACTTAACTAACGGCGGAACGGGGGCTGGACTAGTGTGGGTGCAAAACATAAGCAACATTTATTATATATATCATATATATATATAGCATTCGTCTCACGCAGTTATATGATCACATCACAGAACACAGCAGCAGAAGTCAACATATGAAATATTGGATATACTAGGAGGTCCGTGTTTTAAATTAAACCAATAATGAAAAACACGGATTCCACGGTCGTGATGAATAGCCAAACCCATATCCCTAGACCCCTACGAGAGCGGCAAGCAACCCTGCCAATTCTAGAGTTAGAAGACCCGGTCTCGACTCCTCGAGATGGTCTTCCACTGGACTCTAGAACCCGGTTACTTGTGCTCCCCGTCTTGGGTCTATCCTAATGCGGAAAAATAAATAATATACATCAATGGTGACATCATCCTCAACCCGGAAGTGTCCCAATAAAAGAATATTACATACAATTTTACATGAATGAAAATTAAAAAAACTCTCATCTCACGCAAAAAACCCCGGCTATTCATTCACGATGATCCAATATAACATATCACAGCAACACATAACATCACATGTCATCAACGTAAGTAAATATGCTATCCCAAATTCCATTGACATATAGCAACGAGATTAGGGATACACCACATATTACAGTAACGGTCGCAGAAAATAAATGAAAAACTACAATAATTAGAATCCGCATTTCCTTAGACATCATAAACCCGGAATATCTCATATTCCGAATTTCATGCCTAACTCTATAAACCTTGCATTTTAGTCTCATATCGAAAACACTTTTCAATAACTTAGTCGGGTAATTCAACAAGATTCCCGACTATCCGATCGAATACTCGTCGGGAACTTTAGTAGATGGCCGCACCCCCGATGCCGTCGACCAAGTGCACTTAGGCGGAACACCGTAGCCGCGAGCACCCGAGTGGATGCTTTTGGCAACGGGGTTCTCCTAAAGTCACTTGGTCGGGGCTATGGGGCGTGACTACCTAGTAAAGTTATCTGACGAGTATTCTCATACGATACGCGATTGCGACGGAGTTTCGATTTGAATCGAAACTTCGTAGCAATCGATCAATCGAGACTAACATGCTAGATTTACAAACAAACTAGTTTTCACGAAACTAATTTAATGTACCACATATCAAACTTAAAACCGAAAATGATGTAAAAAATTACAACTACGAAACACTCCGTATTAGCCCTAATAAGAAAGTTAACATCACATACAAACTGGGCTAATCAAACATAAACATGAAACCCTAAACCCAACACATCATAACACAAAAAAAATTCGAGCCCAAATTCTTGCAATGGGACCGGCGAGGCCGGCCAAATTGCCACTTTGGCCTGTAAGATTTTAGTGATTTGGCCTCGAATTTCTCCAGTGTTCTAGTTACATAAAATGTAAAGATTCTGTACTTGTTTAAAAAAAATTCAGAGACCGTTTTAAAATTTACAGAAACTTGGTATTTTGGGTTTCGGTTTCGGAGTTGTTTTGTTTTCGTAATTTTAACTACATCGTATAATCTTCTAGCCTGGCTCTGATACCATGAAAGTGTTTGTTAGCATCATCACTGGGTTTTACTAGCATCAAGCATGCCATTTTAAAAAATTTCGGGGTGCTAATTAACACTAAACAAGATCTTAAACTGGATGATTAGGGTTTATGCTTTGATATCAACTAAACTAAAGCAAGTGAAAGAAATTACAACCTAATAGATCGAGTCCTTCACTTCACAAGCTCCGTGTAGTAGTCCACGCGACTCCACTAGGCTCCACTTGAAGTTGGATCGAGCTTCCTTTGCGATCTTCGTGCCGAAGATGATCCACCCGAAGCTTCGCTAATCCAAGCTACCTCTTCACTAAACTCTTTAGTGAAGGAAACACACTACACCAAAGTGCTAATCTAGTGTAGGATGGTGAAGTAGGGGTGTTGTTTGCTCACTAGGGTTCTCACAAGCTCAAGAGTTCACAACTCATGTGAGGGAATGAGCTTGGAGGTGGAGGTGAAGAAGATAGAGAGAGCTAAAGAGCAAATGAGCTCAAGTGAAGAAATGAACAAGTGTAGAAAATGCAAGTGTAGAATGGCTATTACAAACTCACACTTATTGAAGCATCAATTTTCCTCAATAATAAAATGAATTCATGCTTCGATAGTGAAGTAAGATGAATAAAATATTCATCTAGCCATGCTTCACCCCATTCCTTTCAAAAGTCTCCCTATTTTCCACCTCATTTTCTATTTTCTCAAAATAGAAAATCAACCATGCTTCATATAATACACACACACACACACATATCACATATATATTAATATATATATATATAAAGATAAGCAAATAATTAGTGAGCAATAATATTAGTTAATATATAATTATATCAAATATAAACATATATCATATTATTAAATCAACACTTGATTCAATAATCCGGTTATATCACATATAACCTACTAATATCATTTATCTGTATATCGCATTATCAAATCAACATTTGATTCAATAATCCGGTCATATCACATATAACCTAATCGATATCAGATTATTGCCAGATTAGAATACGGTATCACATACTCGTATTTAATCAGGCCCCCTGCACATATCAGCATATGTGCCCTACTTCGTTTCGCTTGAACTAGGAAACTTCTGTGTGGGACTCTAAATACTCATCAATATGCCAGCAGTAGGTAATGATCACATTAGTTACCCACAAGCCGTCAACGGTACTAGCTGGACGTAACGGCTACCCAGGTATTGAGCGATTAGAAGATCAACAAGCAAGCTTGTCCAAAATCTCATGAAGTCTATAAGTAACACTTACAGTATAGTCTGGTCTCTTCGTCTGATATATCGCATATCGAGTCTGGGGGTGGAATCGTCAGACCCCAATAACTTGATAAGTCATGCTGATGTGTGGCCTATAACGGTACGAGAAATTACTGATAACTCTTACCAGTAAATCTCAACAGCTCTGGCCAAGGACTTCCTGTTATAGCCAATCGAGCATAGCGCAACACCAACTCCCAATATCAGGAGAGGCGAAACCCCTCCTATCGCTCATTGCCTCCATGTGACTCGAGACTGTACCCAAAATCCACCTGTTTGCATGACTCCTTTGAGCCGTGGTAGGGAGGAAATCAAAGCATAGTGGGAACCATACAATACTCTATGATGATCTCGGGTCTACAGACTAACCTGTACCAGTGTCACCAGAGAAATGCTATCTGACGATAAGTATAGTACCATCTAGAAGTTCTCGGCGAGTCTTGTTCGGTGTACTCATTCTCTAATGAGCACATGTGTACAATCTTTGATGTCAAACACCAATGGATATGGGATCAACCATCGCCCCCTACAGGGTCAAGAAACGTACGCACCAGTCTACTCTGTAATATTGATGCCCTGTCTCGATACTCTCTCGACTAGGAACTGTTAAAGGGTGTGCTTGTAGACTACACAAGTCCCAGTAGTATGATCTGCATCATAGTCCTGGTAGTCAAGCAAACATCCTAAGGATTTTATCAATATGTATTAGAGGGACAGTATAATAATACAAGTGTACATGTTAAGATAAAGAGCAACCAGATAGTATAGTATCATGTCGAGCAAGAAAGTCCTCTATATATATGTCCAAGCATCCACTATAATATACATCAATGTACAATAATGGTCTCTAGGGCATACATATCCCTAATAGTATGTGCATACCTTCTGGAGTGTACTGACTTGAGTGGCTTCCATCAAGTTATCACGTGATGATAGTTGGGTCCTGATTCCTACTGATGGATTGGTATTACTCCTGGGGTTATCCCGACTAATTCTCCTTTTAAGGTTTCAAGGAGAATTCGAGAAAACAATGGGAGCCATGCAAATTAGATAAAGTGATTAACCAATCTAATTTAGGTTAGAGTGCACACTGAGTGTTTCTTTTCTCTCTCTAGTTTGTGACCATGACCTACCTTAAACTATAACTCAACACCTAGTTGACCGACCTTTTTACCATCCAGTTTTGGATTGTCATGATTCACAACAAAGTCACATATATCCCTACTGCTCCTACTTTCCCTTTGCTTTTCTCCAAAACACTCTATATTACTAAGGAGATCCATATTGTTTGGAAAGACCATCTCGTATAGTTACATGCGAACTCGAAGAAACTTGTTTCAGCTCGAGGATGGCCACAGGTTCTAGAGAAATTGAATAGGATTATTCGGTTATCTTTGCTCTTTACCTTCTCGCAAGTTGCGAGGGCTTCTAGTATTAGGAGAGTACACTTATTACGCTTATTGGATAGTCTTCTTCCAAACCTTAGCCTGGTGCCGACTGGTAGGGAAAGAAGAAAACCAATTAGCTTAAATGTGGTGTACAGAAGGTAAGAAGTAAAGACATATAAAGGGATTGGAGTGAGAGCAAGGAAATTTGCGACTACTGTCATGAATCTGGATAGTAGAAGAGCCATTACTAGGAATACCTGGCCACCCCCTCAAAACATTTTCATTTTTTCGGTTTTCCTGTGCGATGTCAATTGAAAACTGCTTTTCCAATTTGATTCTGACTCCAGAGTATATATTTTCTAGACTTGATTCTCACATCTGTATGGCGTTATAGATGCTGAGTAGGAATAGAATATTGGGAATTGGGTGATTAGATACTCAATATCAGAATTCTTTGTAATTGGTGATATTTGAGGAAATCACATTGGTTTTGTCTTACGGTAAATATTTGGTTTTGAATAACCGTTGTTATGCACCAATTTTTAAAATTGAATATCTGTATCTTTATTTTATAAAGTGAGATATAAATTTTGAAAATTGTGTTCTAAATATTTACCTTTATCAGTTGAGAATAAGGTAAGATGCATTGATTAACGGTATAGACATTCTTAACCAAAATACAGTTTTCAACTTACAACACACGGAATTTGAGTAAGTATACTCTAGAGATTTATACATGGTAATGTATGTTGTCCGATGCCCATTAGGACAAAGGGTTGGTACTCATGTTATATTCCGTTTATTTATGATTTCTTTGGATTTAGACACGTATTTCATTGAAATACAAGGTCCAAATTTTGAGAAGTTATAGGTATAAGAATAAAGTAGAGAACCAAGTGTTGAAAGTATCAGGATTCTTTGAGGTGATCGAAGATGTAGATGCTTATGATAGGTATTCCATCATAGTAATATTTAAGAACTTGCTTCTCTCTCAGGTTACTCATCTGTGGGTGCGCTCCTTGATGAGTAATGTTGCATGGCCTTTTTCTATAAGGGATATGTACTGGAGAAAGTCGCATAACAATTGAATATGGTTCCATCTAAATTAGTGCCTTAGATTCTATGTAGACATAAAATGGTTGCATATCTTGAGGATGTTAAGATATGGAGTTATCCGGTTTCTGTTTAAAAGCCGAATCCGGACAAACTCAAGGCACATTTCTGTAATAGCAGTTTGTGGGTTATTTCAGGCTTTTTAGTAAGGGTTTAACATTCTACTATTTGCAAGATCAAAGATTATTTTGTTCTTGACTCGCCACCTTTTTTATAAAAGGAATCTTTTTTCAAAAGAAACAAGTAGGAGTATGGTAGAACTAGAAGTGATTCCAGAACCACAAACAATTACTGAAAATTTAGTAGATACTGGAGATTCAATTGGATTCGACAATCCATTAGCCACTCCGCAGATTTAGTGGGTAACCTCAGCCACCCGAGAGGTAGATTGGTTTCCTCAAAGACGGTAACAGAGAGGTTTTGATAACCTAAGCTTGTCACTACTGTTGTCCTTGACTATGAGATCTGGCAGGTGAATGACTATAACATCATTCTAAATTGAATTTAGAAGTGCACGTATATATGACTCTACCGGAGGGTTGTTGTAGTCAGTGGAAGCAATGGAAGCGTGGTGGGCAAGTTTCTTATGCCTATTTATAGACTAAAGCAAGGAGTGCGGAGATGGATCATCTATTTTTGATGTGATAGTCATAGAATTTGACTTCATCAGAACAACAGATGGACCTGGTAAGAAGGTGGTAGGGAGTGATATCTTGGTATTTAGATGACATACTCCTGATAAGAAGTGATGTTCCTATACTACGATCGGTTATACTGTGTTTGTCACAAGGTGTTTCTCCACGTAGGATCTGGACAATATATCAAGGATTCTAGTAACTAGATCTATGATTTTAGATCTAGATTTGGGAAGTGTCCAAATTCGGGTATCTTGACACTATTCTAAAGTGTTTTAGAATAGACGACTCTTGGCGTGGTGGTGTACCCGCAGGTGAGGGAGTCACCCTCTCTAAAGAGATGTCTTCTATACTGATGAGGAGAGGGATTTGCATGATTAACATATCACTTGCTTGGGCAATTGAGTTAATCATGAGATGTCAAGTACCACACCAGATATTGCTTTTACACTAGCTGCAATTAGCATATTTAATCCAATCCTGGAGAAACATTGGGAAGTAGTTAAGAACATAAGATGATGTTCTTAGTGTATGGTAATGACAGCCTCCTACAGGAGGTGGTTACCGGTTTAAGCTTCCAAGATGACCCGGATGACAGAGTAGTTGTCAAAGTTATAAGTTTACCCTCTTCTGAGGTGCAGTATGTTGGATAGGTTTCCAAGCAGGATACTGAGATGTTCATGGCGATCGGTGCTGACTACACCAGCAATGGATACAGTCTAAAGAAGCTTGTTGGATTTGGTGTTCATGTTATGAACAAGGTCCTATCAGATATCCAGATAAGTACTAAGACAGGTATCGCTCTTTTCGGGAGATAGTCGTTCTTTGCGAAGTTGAGATATAGAGAGATAAAGATAGAAATATTGGAGCAGATCCACTCACTAAGGCTATTTTTCGAACACGTAAATTTCTCAAAACGAGTTTTGAGAAACTGACTAGTAGAGAAGTTGGGTATTCGGTAGCACACAAGCTGTGAGTATGCGATACCGTAATAATTAGCCTTAAGTGCAAGTAGGAGATTGTTGGATATAGTGCCCTCAAGGTAATTATTTTAATTGAAAGTAAGCGATTATGATAATTGAACGAGAACCTATACAGGTAGAGCAGTCTTACTCGAGATAATAGTATGCTATCTGGTTTGTCTTTATCATTATGTGTATATGTTTTGATAAAACCCATAGGATTATTGCTTGACTGCCAGCATTATGATGGCGATCATATATGTGGGAGCTGGGTGGTCCATAAGCACATCCTTAAATGTCCCTAGTCGAGAGAGTATCAAGACTGGGCATCGATACTCCGGAGAAGATTAGTGTATAATTTTCGAGACCCCGATGAGGGGCGGTGGCCGGTCTCACAAGCCATTGGTGTTGAGTCACCTAAGATAGTATACAGGTGCTCACTTGAGGTGAGTACACCAGACAGACTCGCCGAGAACTTCTAGATGGTATTATACCTATTGTCAAATGGAAGTTCTCTTGTGGCATGAGTACAGCTTAGTCCTTTGACCTGAGATTTTCATTTATTTCGTGTGAGTTCCTACTGTACTTAGATTACTGCCCTACTATGGCTCAAAGGAGTCATGCAAACAGGTTTTAGTTCGGTACAGTCCCGAGCCACATGGTGGCAATGAACAATCGTCAGGGATTCGTCTCTCCCGGTATTGGGAGTCGATATCGCGCTGTGTTCGGTCAGCCATCACCAGAAATCCTTGGCCAAAGTGGATGAGATTTACTGATGTGATATCAGTTTTCTCAGTTGGTGATGAGCTTCAGACCGGGATTACTCATCGGGTTAGTAGGGATCTGACGTTATCCACACCCTAGACCCGATATGCGATTATCTCAGATGAAGAGACCGGACTGTACGAAGATTTTCACAGACAGGCTCAGTAGGGGTATGGATGAGTTTGCTCGTCGGTCTTCCTTTCGCTCAATACCTGGGTAGCCGTTACGTACAGCTAGTGTCGCTGACGTGCTTGTAGTTAAACTCACTACCAGCATATTGACGAGTCTTTAAAGTCCCATACAGAGGGTTTTCCCAGTTCAGGCAAAATGATGTACTGGTCGTATATTGATACGTGCAGGGTTCCGATTAGGTATGTATGCTAGCCAAGAAGACTTCAATCGGGCGGATGATAATACTATCCGGCTTAGGATTAAGCCGGATTATTAAATCAAGTTTTGATTTAATAATTTACATATATATATTTCGTATGTATATTCTAGTATTATGTTCATTGTATTTTTCTATCTCTTGGTTATTCGTATTTTGATACGGATACGGGCATGTATTTGCGAATACGTATTCTTGTCTTTATACAAGAATACTTCTAGAAGAAGGACAACTCATTTCAAAGTTTTTCTTTTTAAGAAATTATGAAATGTGATGGAAAAGAGAAATGGTGGAGGGTACGGACAAATGAATTCTAAATTCATTTGCAAATACTATTCAAGCATGGTTGTAGTTTTATAATGAAAAATTTTTTTAACAAAAGAATGCAAGCATGCTTGAATTTTGAAAGAAGTTTTCATTCCACCATTTTTGTTTCTCTCTCTTCCATGGCTCCTCCTCCTTCTTCTTCCTATACCTTCTCATGTATTGAGATTCAAGAGGATTAAGAGAAAGAAAAATCATTAGAACACTCACACGCATCACTAAGCATTCTAGATTAGCAACATAGGATTTTTAGTTACTTCATTAATGAAGTTGAAGCTTGAACTTGGTTCCCTCGGGTGGATCATCTTCGGCGAAGGAGGATCAGCTTGCAAGCGCAATCCGGAGCTCTTGAGAGCATACTAGAGTCTAACCCAATTGGAGGAAACGAAGATGCTATAAAGGTTGTGATTTCTATCTTTTTGTTCATGCTAGTTTAGGTGTTTGGTTTAGATTCTAGGATATAAGTTTTTAGTGCATTAAAAAATTTTGTTTTCGGATCCCGCATTGGCGGCGGGTTAGCGGCGAAGGCACTAGAAACTTTCAACACTCTCTGATGAAGAGACCGGATTTTACGGTGATTGTCACTGATAGGCTCTGTTAGGTACGGATGAGCTTACTTGTCGATATTTCTTTTGACATATACCTGGATAGCCGTTACGTACAGCTAGTGTCGCTAACGTGGTTGTTGGTTATGGAGATGATCCAGTAACTTACTGTCAGCGTATTGTTAAGTCTTTAGAGTCATACATAAAGGGTTTTCCCGCTCAAGCGAAACGATATAGTGTGCGTGTGATGATATGTGCGGGAGTTCGATTAAATCCGTGCATATGATACACGTACATTAATCGGACGCTTGATAATACTAGACGGTTTATTATAAAGCCGGATTATTAAATCAAATGTTGATTTAATAATAAAACATATATTGATATATATTCTAATATTATGTTTACTCTCTCTTTCTCTCTTTTTCTCATTTGCTATTTGTATGTGTTACAAATATTTGTATATGCATATGATACATATACTAAAATATTGTGTATATGATACCCATATACTTCTAGAAATGATGATACGCATGAGAGTTCGATTAAACCGTGTATATGATACACCTACATTAATATGACGTTTGATAGTACTAGCTAGTTTATTATAAAGCCGGATTATTAAATCAAATGTTGATTTAATAATAAAACATATGTTGATATGTATTCTAATATTATGCTCACTCTCTCTATCTCATTTGCTATTTGTATGTGATACAAATACATGTATATATATATGATACATATCTTAAAAATTATATACGATACTGATGATGCTCGATATCGGTGATCTCCCAGATCGTGACACGTGGCAGATGACGTGTCCTGAAGCTTGCAAGAAAGGACCAAGAACGGTAAGTCGGAAGAATACCCCGGGTCTGTGACCCATGGACGTGGCCGACCTTCTGCGACCGTCCACACCACTCCTATGCCCGCCTCACAAACAACCGTTGGCTCGTCTCCGAGCCCCCTGCACAATTGGCCTCCTCGGCCAACTCAGCTCGTCTCCGGGCTATCGCAGAACAAAGATACCTCGGCCTCCTGCTCGTCCGTGAGCCTCCCGTCGAGCTCATCTTCCTCGGTCTCATAGACTGACCCACAGCACCGATCATAGGCGCCTCCGCCACGGCTCCGCGAATCTCGCCATGCGCGAGATATCCGCCGGCCACGTCCCGCGTTCCACGCCATCACGATCCCCCATTAACGAGCCTGTCTCATCATTAATGCGGGATCCCGCATATCACGTGGACATGATGCCAGGGGCATAACGTCCGATGTGATTCTCGCGCCTGCCTGCCGGTTGCCACCACTATATGAACCCCTCTTTCAGACGACTCAAGTAAGTCATTCTTTCCTCACTAGGCCGTTACTCTGCTCGAATATCCGGTCTAACTTGATCGTCGGAGGGTCCTCGGTGGCACAACCATCCCGGGACTTCCTTGCAGGTAGCTCGGCCTCAACCAACTCAAACCCATTGAGATCCACACGATTCAGGAGGCAGCCTCCAACTCAATTTTGCTCGTCCATCATCACTTGCAGCAGATCTACGGAAGGTAACATCTAAAGGAGATCCAGACCTCCATCAGCTAGCGCCGTCTGTGGGAAATTCTTGATTCCAGTGAAAAAAGTTCATTTCCGATCTCAACCCAATGGCGAGCGATCACCGCGACGATCTAAGCACTAGTCGCCGCATCCCCCACAAAGAAGCGCGGACGAATCTCCTCCCCCGAATGCCATCAACGCCCTAGCCGCCCGGATAGATCGACTTGCGTCCGTCGTGGATGCGCTCGTCCGTGTCCAAACGGCAGGGCAAGCTCCCCAGGTCGCCGCTCCCCCACCTCGGGACCGGGACCCCTGCAAAGGGAGAGAAGACTCTGCTCGCATCAGTACTGCCGACCACCGCCTCGCTACCTCCCACGGCCACAAATCTCCCGGGCCAACATATTCTATGACCCACTGGGCGCCCCACAGTTCAACACCGAGGTCCGTCGCCAGAGCGTCTCGCCCCGAGCCCCATCGTGCCCTTGTCCCTCCCGAGGAGGTGTCGATCAGCTCGCCTGCACCCAGGCATGACCAACACCGCCTCCCTCGACGGGGTCGCACGGACGGGACTCATCACGGCGGCTCGAAGACTACCTCGCCAGGGGATCTAAGGAACCTCATTGAAAGGAACCGGGGATCATCAAGAATCATGGTCATGTCGGCAGGGGGTACGTCGAGTACCTACGAGACTCAGCACCCTACGCCGGCCGTGGAGGCCAACAGCTGTCCGAAGAAGAAGGCCAGGGAGACCGAGCCGATCATTTTTTACGACGGGGACCTCTACGGCATATCCCTGCCCCCACAACGACCCTCTGGTAATTACGGCTCGTGTCACGACCCGAAATTGGCACATGACGGCCCTTAAACTACACAACGTCTATAGGCATAACGCAATTTAAGTAAGCCGAAAACCCAGCAATCTAAACCATCAAAAGTAGTAAGTGATAAAAACAATTTTAAAACTTTTGAAATCTCAACCCAAATTCTTTAAAGTCCAACTTATTTTCTTTAAAATTTTGGCAACACCTCCTTTGTAAAAACCAGCCCCAAAATGGGTACAACAAAAATATAAGTAAAGCATCCCCAAACGGGAGCAAATACACGCCCAAAGGCGGAAAACAACCACCACAACAGATATACGACACCGTAGCGAAGAAATAAAAAACGATATAAATAAAACTGCATAAAAGACCTCCAAGTCACAAAATAATATACAATATCGTCCTCACATCAAGTCTCTAAGTCATACATGATAGTGGTAGATGGAGAGTACAAGATACAACAAGATACAATAAGCAACATTGGATAACCGCAAAACCCATGTAAGTCCGCGGGGGCGCCCCGGCCGTCGATCCGACGCCGGAAACGCGAAAACAAAAACTTTGCAAAACTTGCAACCGGCACCACCGCGCACTTTTCACCCGGATCGGGCCATTAACCTAGCTAACTAGCAAACAAGAAAAGAGTAGAGAAGCTATACTAAGCGATCCGTGTCCTTCGGTCTTCGTCTCCACTCCGATCTCCTGCGGAATGTTCGTCACCTCCTCGCTCGTCGGAAAGGCACCATGTAGCCGGAATCTATTACGGGCTCCCACCTCTTGACCGAGGCAACTCGGGCGCGAAGTTGGCTAGCCGACGCGTCCAAGACTTGCTATAGAATAGTGTAGTAGCCATGTCTCTCTAGGGTTCATGAAGTTGCCTTGATGGAGGGATGTGAGGAGGAGAATGAATGAAGGAGAGAAGCTTTGGAATTTTGCAAGCAAACAGCATGAAATGAGATGAAGAATAAAACATATCACCAATGAACCTCTCTCTCTCTCCTCAATATATTGGCTGGCCTCATCTCTCCACATTAGAGATAATGGAATGAAAAATCCAATAAGAAAAAGAAAAGATAATCACAAGAAAAAGGTCACTCTCATTTCTCAAATAAATCCTTTCACCAAACCATCACAAGAAAAGCCAAGGAAAAGACCAAAAGGGAATCTCATGATTATGAAGCCATACTTATGCAAGAAACCCCTCAACAAATAAGTTAATTGCAAACTTGCAATTAACCCCCTCCATTAGAAAGTCCGGCCGTGAAGGAAAGCAAACTGGCAACTTCAGAAAACTGATCCCGTAATAAATTACAGGAAAACCCCACTACTGCAAATACATGCCCGCATTTGTATTCCCACTGAACACAAATGCAAAGAGACAAAATCTACACTATCTAATACTAGAATCCGGCTTAAACCAAAGCCGGCTAGTAAAAACCGTCCTATCACGATCCGTGCAATACCGCACGTATCTGATCGAACCCTGCCATATCTCCATACGGCCTCTACAGCGTTTTGCCCGAAACTTGAGTAACTGAGTGTGGTGGACTCTAAAGACTCGTCAATACTATGGTTGTCGATTTAACCACTAGCACGTCAGAGGTATAAGCCAATACGTAACGGGCTACCAGATACTGACTAAAAAGGGACATCGATGAGCGAACTCATCCTGACACCCTACTGAGCCTGTCAGTGACAATATCCGTACAGTCCGGTCCGTTCGTCTATGAGCATCGCATGGCGGGCCTAGGGGGTTGGTAAAAGTCAGACCCCCAAAAGCGGTACAAGTCGTGTCGGAGTGTAGCCCAGAACACCCTGAGATACTACTGGAATACCTACCAGCAAATCTCCTTCCTTGGCCAAGGACTTTTCATGTTCTGGCTCTCCTAGACACAGCGCGACCTCACCCCCAATACCGGGAGAGACGAACCCCTGCAGATCCGCTCACTGCCTCCATGTGGCTCGGGACTGTACCCAACTAAAACCTGTTTGCACGACTCGTTTGAGCCGTGGTAGGGTAGTAATCAAAGCACAGTGGGAACTCACACGAGACAAATGACGATCTCAGGTCGATGAACTAACCTGTACACATGTCACCAGGGAACTACTATCTGACATTAGGTATAATCCCAACTAGCAGGTTCCCAGCGAGTCCTGTCCGGTGTACTCATAACCCAATGAGCACCTGTATACATCTTAGGTGAACCAACTGACACCAGTGGCTTGTGAGACCGGCCACCGCCCCTTGTCGGGGTCTCGACTGTATACACTAGTCTACTCTGGAGAATCGATGCCCTGTCTCGAAACTCCCACGACTAGGGACCTTTTAAGGATGTGCTTATAGACTCCAGCTCTCACGTATATGATCGCCCTCATACTGCTGGTAGTCAAGCAAGAATCCTCGGGGCTCTATCAACGTGTAATAGCGACTCGTAAGGTCACCTAAAGCAGTACACGATGATAAAGATAAACCAGATAGCATACTATCATCTTGAGTAAGACTGTCCTACTGGGACAGGTCCTCCCTCAATCATTGCAATCACGTGTCTGTGATCCAATAATTGACTCTGAGGGCACTATCTCCAACAACCCACCTATAGCAAAACTGAACACAGTCAGCCGTAGCGATTTCCGCAGCAAAAGATGATACGATAGATGAAAAGCCTGCCTCGACTACCCTGAGGAACAACCTGCAAAACACTGTGGCACAACGAGGGTGAGTTGCCAACTCGTGAATAGTAAATAACATATGCAGGTAATCGCAAGTATGCACGTACAGCGCGAATCTAACATATGCAAGCTAATAGTAATAAATGTCCACATGTATGCAACAGTCATGTAAGGTACTCTATCAGGTACTACTACTACATGAACAATAACAGGCAATATGCATGCAACAGTCATGTAAGGTACTCTATCAGGTACTACTACTACATGAAGCAATGCATATAAAATAACAGTATGTAAATGCAACAGTCATGAAAGGTAGTCTATCAGGTACTACTAATACATGAAGCAATGCATATACAATAACAGTATGTAAATACAACATTCATGAAAGGTACTCTATCAGGTACTACTAATACATGAAGCAATGCATATACAATAAATGTGGAGTATGGGATAGAACATGTCATTCCCACGGAATCCTGACCTCGTGGCAGGAACAAAGTCCATCAAAACAATCAAAATCCCAAATTTCCTCAAATCAGCCCCCAAATTGGCTCTCATATCCTGTAAGTCTCATATATCCAGAATGTACAATATCAAGTAAATCTCATATATCCTGAATATACAACATCAAGTAAATCTCATATATCCTGAATGTACAACATCAAGTAAATCTCATATATCTTCTATATCCAATATCAAGTAAATCTCATATATCCTGAATAAGTATATTTGCATGAATCATTTTGATGATGTATAAATTAGATATGCATACATATATATTAGCATCCCATTCCACTAATATATATATATATAACAGCGTCACATTCCACTGTTATATATACTTAGGAGTAAAAATATCATGAAACCAAGTGTCAAGCATCGACACATAAATACTGATCTATCAGGTGTTGTCACCATGACTGGCCCCCTGATAGGTACGTATCAAATGCTATCCCGAAAACCCGAGTGCCCAGCTTCGACCTCTCCTTTCGACGTATCCATACGTACATGACTCCTGTCGGTATCCCCACGATAACCGCCGAGTCATAGGTACTGTCACCGGTAGGTATGGTTCCCCTGTCAGGCTCATCGGCGTGGTGCATCGAAATCCCTTTCTTGCCCCGGGGTACCTCCGGGCTCCACCATGTACCCGCATACGGCCCACTACGCCTCCTCGCATGGGGTATATATATCAGAACCGATAAATCTCATGGTGGCTGCTGAAATATCATATCAAGAGAAACCGGGTTTTTCAAATAATGCATAATTTCATGAAACTACCATGGTCCTCAAATCCAGAAAACATCATGAAAAATCCATATCTCAATGCGAAAATCCATGAATATAATATATGCAACATAAAACTGTAATGTGAGTATATAAAGGAAAAGCCCATATTTAACTGCAACAAGTTAAAATATATATCATGCGGTTCCTAAGTTCCCCAAATCCATATAACATCAAATAAAGGTGAACATGTAGCTATAGCCAGATATATATGTAAACATATAGGTATAGCAAGGTATAGGTATCTATCTATCAGTAATGATGTAATACCCTCCAGGTATATGCATAAGTATGTATGCAAGATGTACATGTAGCTATGTCTCATATGTGTATATACCTATCACTAATGGTACAATACCATATAGGTATATAGGTAACTAGCATGTAAGCATGTCAAGGCATATGTGTAAGCATGTAGGTATACAGGTATGCTATATGTCATATGCACAATGAAATATGAATCAATGTCTCAATGTCCCTAACCACACAGTATCACGTATGTATAGGTGTCAACTACATCTAGTATGTATATAAGTTGTGCGTGTCATGGCAATTATCGACGGTGTGTGTGTAACATACAATTAGTGCTCATGAAACATGAAACGTCAATAATGGTGTTGTGTCTCATTAATACTAAGTCCATACCTAATAGGTAATGAGATATGCAACAAAGGTACACATGCACAATCAATATCCGTATACATCTAACCAATAGTCATATTATTTAATCTAGCCTAGACGCATAACGCCATGCGGGCGATTCCCCTGTAGATGTTAAATCTACTCACCAACGCTCCTGGCTAAGTAAAGCCAACCACCTGTTTCCCCTTCTTCGCAGCGTCCGAAGTCCCCGCCTGCAAACCTAAAACCACAAAACAACAAAGCAAGTATTTATTAACAATAGACCCAAAACGCGTACAAACTACGTTTGACCGACACACCAACTCCAAACATACTCCCAAGTGTTTGTCTAGTGGCTAACGTGCGTAGCAACACAACGGAACCAACCCAAGAACAAAACCACACAAAGTGCACGAACCGTGTCGCATAACGTAACACACGAAATCGTAACACAAGAAACTAGCAATGTGATCCCAGATTTTGTATACAGAGAAAACCAAAAAATCAAACAGGACCAAACACACCTAAACCAAAGCAGACAGCTACCCACAAAAACCCACACCCTAACTCCTCTAAAAAACTGATGTCGCCGGAAAAACCCTTCTCGTCGCCGGCCGAGATCCGAGCAAGGGGGTTTGTGCTCCGGGTAGAGTCCTATGGTCTCAGGTATAACACAACTACATTGTTTGATTTTCTAGTATACTCTCGGAGTCACAGCAGATCACAGATATCACAAACGACACTAAAAATACGATATTTGCACGAAACTTACCTTTAAACGTTCTAAACTAAAACTACAAGACTACACAACACAAAAACAACAGAAAGAACAGATAGAGATCATTACCTAACCAAAAGAACTCAAAGATCCTAACTTTCCAAGCTCCAAGGCATCCAAGAAGCAAAACTAGGCAAAAGAAGTGATTTTTGTGAGATTTGATGAAGTTTAGTGTTGAATTAGTGAAGATTATGATAAGTGTTCAGTTGAGATGAGAGAGGGATGAAGAAAATGATAAGGAAATAAGTGAGAGAGAAATGAGTGAGGTGTGAAGAAAAAAGAGAGAGAGGTGAGTGTAAGAGGTGAGTGCACCTTGCAATAACTCACCATTAAAGCAAGCCATGCTCTCAAGTGAGTCACCAATGCCACCTCCTCCCAAATCCAAAAGCCAAAAGAAATATCTCACAAAAATATCTAAAGGTTTAATCAAGGCAAGGATTAGGTTAAAGCAAAGGATTAGGATTAGGGTTAAGTATCATGGTTGCTAATCTAGATTACACAAACACACCCTCACATAAACATGCACATGTGTGTGCATGCCATAACAAATAATAATAAATTATTAATTAAATATTATAAAATGTGAGGAACCCAAATTGGTAAACTTTATACAGTAAACCCGCACTAACGCTAAATTAACACTAATCGAAAACCTAAGGCGTTACAGCTCGGGTCCACCAATACGAGGTGCATAGGATACTGGTCGACTCGGGAAGCTCGGCGGAAATTCTATTCTACGACTGCTTTCTGTGAATGGGGCTCACCCCGGCAGACCTAAGGCCGACCTCCCACGTCCTTTCAGGATTCACCAACCACTCTATCCCGACGGAAGGAGTAATAACTCTTCAGTTTAACGTCGGGGAGGCCGGCCGTACGTGAACAGTGCCTATGGAATTCATCGTAGCGAGAATCCTATCGGCCTACAACATCCTCCTCGGCCGCCCAACGCTGAACTCCCTCCGGGCCCAGATATCGACCTACCACCTGGCGATGAAGTTCCCTCTCGACCAGGGCGGGATAGGTCGGGTCTATGGAGACCAGCGGATTGCAAAGGTTTGCTTCACCGCAACATCCTCGTCTGAGAGGCCAATCGACGATGTCGAGGGCGAAGGTGACATCAAGGGTTCTCTGGACACTCGAGATGAGCAAAAAGAGGTCCGAGGGATCCCGGTGGAGCCACTGACAGAGGTCCCCCTCATAGAAGGGGACGACGAAAAAATCGTTCAGATCGGGTCGCTTCTGACAGGAATTCGGCGAGATGACCTAGTTCATTTCCTCAGAAACAACTCCGACGTGTTCGCTTGGGCGCCTGCTAACATACCTGGGATCGACCCCAAAATCATATCTCACAAGCTCGGGGTAGATCCTACGGCCCAATCCGTCAGGCAGAAAAAGCGAAGCTTCACCCCGGTCAAACAGAAGGCTATCGAGGACGAAGTAGATCGGCTCCTCGTCGCCAACTTCATTCGAAATGTGCCCTATTCGGAGTGGCTGGCAAATATAGTTCTGGTCAAAAAGTCGAGCGGGAAGTGGTGCATGTGCGTCGACTTCACCGACCTCAACAAGGCCTGCCCCAAAGACAACTATCCCCTCCCTCGGATAGATCAGCTCGTCGACAGCTCGGCAGGCCATGAGCTATTGAGCTTCATGGATGCATTTTCCGGCTACAATCAGATCCGTATGAATCCGGCTGACGAAGATCTCACCGCATTCACAACGGACCGGGGGGTATACTGCTACAAGGTATGCCCTTCGGCCTCAAAAACGCCGGAGCTACATACCAACGATCGGTAAACCGCATGTTCAAGCCGCAGATCGGTAGGAACATGGAAGTATACGTCGACGATATACTCGTCAAATCAGTCTCGTCGGTCGACCACGCCAAGGATCTGGGCGAAGCCTTCGAAGTACTCCACAAGTTCAAGATGAAACTGAACCACGCTAAGTGCGCATTCGGGGTCACCGGGGGAAAGTTCCTCGGTTTCATGGTCACCCACCGCGGAATCGAAGCTAACCCAGAAAATCGACGCTATCCTCAACATGGCCACGCCCAGAACTAACGTCGAGATCATGCGACTGACGGGGCGGGTAGCCGCTCTGAGCCGTTTCATGTCGAGGTCCGGGGAGAAGTGCCTCCCGTTCTTCAAAGCTCTAAGAAAGATCCCGAGGTTCGAGTGGTCAGAGGAGTGCCAGACCGCCTTTGACCAATTAAAGAGGCACCTTGCGACGCCACCACTGTTCACCCGACCAGTTGAAGGAGACGAGCTATCACTGTATCTTGCGGTATCCGACCAAGCAGCGGGCTCAGTGCTCATCCGAGAGGTTGACGGAGTGCAGAAACCGGTATACCACGTGAGCCACGTCTTCAAAGATGCAGAAATGAGGTATCCAGCCATAGAGAAGATCGTCTTGGCACTCATTGTGACCTAAAGGAAGCTACGGCAGTACTTCCAGGTGCACACCATCCTCGTTCTTACCGAACGCCCGTTGGGGGCTATCCTCGCCTCACCCGAATCCTCGGGCCGCTTAGAGAAGTGGAGGTGGGAGTTGTCCCAGTTTGACATAAAATACCGCCCGAGGCAGGAAATCAAAGCATAGGCCCTGGTCGATTTTATCGTCGAGTGCACCATCCCCAGTAAGGAACTGGAGTCCACGCCAACCCTCACGGCTCAACCCTCGATCAAGGGGAGGCCCGACTCAGTCCCTGAGTGGATCATTTACGTCGACGGGTTCTCGACCGAGGAAGGCTGTGGTGTCGGCCTCATCATTCGAGGCCCGAACGAGGCAGAAATGGAGTATTCTCTGAAGCTCAGGTTCAAGGCCTCAAATAACGTAGTAGAATATGAGACCCTGCTGGCTGGACTGCGCATGGCCTCCGGCCTGGGGCTAAAAACAATTTGGATCCGTAGTGACTCAGCCCTAGTCGTTGGCCAAGTGACCAGCCATTTCGAGGCTCGGGAACCTCTAATGGTGAAGTATCTGGCCGAGGTAAGAAAACATCGAAAGAACTTCGACGAAGTCCAGGTAGAGCAAAAACCCAGACAGCTCAATGCCCAAGCCGACGCCCTGAGTAAGCTGGCTTCATCCTACTCGGCCAACAACAAGCGATCTATCCTCTTCGAAATCTTGCCATGGCTCAGCGTGGAAGACGGGGAGACAATACTTCAGGTGTACACAACCTAAGAAGAAGACCGAGACTGGAGGAAGCCCCTCGTGGAATTCCCAAGGGAAGGTACGCTCCCAGAAGATCGGGGAGTAGCCCGCCGCCTCCGAGCCAAAGCCCGTCACTTCGTATGGAGCAATGGGAACCTTTACAAGAAGTCCTTCACTCAGCCCCTGCTCCGATGCATCGACCCCCACGAAGCCGACTACGTCTTCCGTGAAATCCACGAAGGGGGCGGCGGCGCACACCAAGGGGCCCGCATCTTAACCCAGAAGGCATTGCTCCAGGGGTACTACTGGCTGACTATTCACCAAGACGCCCAGAAGCTCGTCAGGAGATGCAAAAGTTACCAACTCCACGAAAGCATACCCCGCCTTCCTGTAGGGTTCCTAAGCACTCTTGTGAGGGTTCATAAGGCATCAAACATGCCCGAATAAAATTTTAGACGTGCCGAACAACCCAAAGCCGGGATCTTTGCTAGATTATTAGGATTTAACATGCAAGTAAACATCTTTACTACTAAGTGTGAGGGATTACAACCTTTGTAGTCCGCTCCTTCGCTTCATAAGCTCCGAGTAGGAGTCCCTTCACCGCGATCCACGATCTCCCAGACTCAAGAGAGGCTCTACGACTCGAACGATCCATGCTAGCTTGTAGTGTTCCGCTTCTCCGATGATCTACGTCGAAGTTGCTATAACCCAAGCTCTCCCACTCTAATGAGGTGAACACCCTAATCTAATGGGCTAGATTAGATGAGGATGATGGAGTAGTATTTATGCTATCTTTTTATATCAATTTCTCACAAGAAATCATCACCAAAGGAAAATCTAGTGAGCTATTTCAAAAACTCAAGAGAGAAGAAGATGAAGAATAATGAGATAATCCTTTTGTGATGAATAATGATAAGAGTATATTGATCAGTCGAAAATAATGTATTTGTAACACGGCAATTTTCCTATAATTTGCACTCATTTAGAAGTGTTCGGCATTCATATTTCACATATTAACAAAACAGTCGTTAAATATCAGATTTCATGTGTTAGACTTTTAAACCGGCACTTTAAGGGAAATTGACCGCATTTCATGGCATTGCATCATCCCTGTATTGCGCAACACTTGTTTCGAGATTTGTGCAGTAAAATCCAGAAGAAAAGCCAAAATTGTCATTTTGCTGATCAAACATTACGCCAACTCAAAGACCTGAAAGCTGGTAGCAATCTAGAGGGCAAAACACAAATCAACATATCTCAAAAGGGCCCAAAAGTCAGTACCAGAGAAGCCCAGAAATCCCAAGCCCTGAAGCCCCCAAAGCACCGCGGTTCCGCGGTGGGAGAGCGCTTGCGCCGCGGTTCCGCGGCGCTTCTGCCACGTCAGCACTTCAATTTCAGTGCACAATTCTCAGCTCTGGTCCCACATTCCTTTTATATATGTCAAATTCCAGAAGGACCTCGAAGCTACTGCCAGATCAGCAAAGATCATTAAGCAAGGCTAATCTTAATTAAGCTCCTAACTAATCTCTTCTAGAAGCTCCCTCCTAACTAATCACATCTAGAAGCTTCTCCTCTAACTAACTTCTGGAAGGAAATTCAAATTTCCTCAACAAACTTTTGGAGGGAAACTTAAAATTCAAATCCTAGATCTAGGGTTTAGATGTCTATAAATAGGAACCTAGATCTAAGGGTTGGGGGGTTGAATCTTTGTTAATCTTTAGTTTCTTTACCTAATTCTTCATCTTCTTCCACAAGTCTAGAGACAAGGCTTGTGCGAAACCCTAACCCTAATTCCACTCCAAATTCAAGATCTTGAGTACCAATCAAGCGAGAAGCCCTTCAACCTTTTAGGAGCCGAGCCGATCTCCAACCGAGCAAGTGATCCAAGCCGATCCGCGACTCACGGAGCCGAGCGAAGCCAAATCGACGATCAAGTTCTTCCTCTTGTAGTTCTTGAGCGATTGTAATGAAATTGTTGATATAAATAAAAGGTGAAATTCTTTAATCTTGCTTTCTTTTAATTCTTGCATCATGATTAGATCTCAATTTGTAATTGTAGTTCTTGTTGTGATGTTTGAGTAAAACTCCGCTCGTTAAGGAGTCGAAACGATCAATAGAATGATGATGTAACAAATCTTAAAACGATTTTTAAGTCCTACTAGTTTTGTAAACCCTAGCAAGTTCAAGAATCGATGACCTAGTTTCGTTGCGATACTTTCTTGATTGTTATCGCTCGAAATTAGGGATCTACGATCGTTTCTTGAAATTACTAGAGGCTAGAATGTGAATGATATCGATGAAAGAACAAGGGATAAGATGAAACCCTAGTTTCACTAGAAATCCCTAATTCTTGTCGAGCATCATCGATCTAGTATCAATTCATCGAAGGATAAGAATACGTAATTGTAAGATTACATCATATCTATAGATCCGATTGATTCCTACGAGCCTCATTTCGATTCTTGATATTTGGTTTGGAAAAATCAACAAACTATCAATTCTTGATTCTATCTTTTTCTTGTTATTAGATCTAGATTTTTCTAATTCTTGAACTTCAATTTCAAATCATGAATTGTTTGTTTTCTTTTCTTTAAAAGTTTCAATTCATCTAATTCAAAAGACGAACTATTACACTGTCCCTGTGGACGATCCGCACTCACTTACAATCTACATCCGACACCGTAGTTGATTGCGGTCAAATAATTTTTGGTTGTGATTTCTTTACAATTTCCAACTACACAAACAAGAATTCTTTACAATCATATATCAATAATAGTGCAACCATGGTTAATGATGACAAGGATAACCCTTGTAGAGAGTTAACTAAGGCTAGGGTTTAGTTGGGTTAAGAAATGAGTCATAAGAAAATATCTATCAAAATATCTTCTTCATGACAAAAGAAATGCTTCTAGATGGTGCAAGAAGAAGCTAACCCTAATCAAACCCTAATCTCTTTTTATCATCACTAAACATGTTTCATTATTAATCATATTATGTTACTATAATATATATCACATATATATTATATTTGTAACAAAAGAAAATAATACAATTAATATATATCGCATATATATCAATGTATTATCCAGTGAGAAAATGAAATAATAAAGCAAGCCAATATTAGATAATGTAATACAATATATCATATATATTATTATACATTAAATCATCGAATCAACACTTGATCCGACAATCCGGCTATATCGAATATAACCGACTAATATATCATGTACCGATTCATCGAATCAACACTTGATCCGATGATCCGGTTCATATCTAAATATCGCGAGAATATAATACGGTATCTCATATCGCATTATCCTCGGTCCTGCACATATCACATATGTGCCTCTACTCCGTTTTGCCTGAGCCAAGAAACCTCTGTGTAGGACTCTAAAGAATCGTCAATACGCCGGTAGTAGGTGATGATCATATCAAACACCCACAAGCTTCAAGCGGTCAGCTAAACGTAACATCCACCCAGGTATTGAGCGATCAGAAGATCAACAAGCTAGCCTGTACATTCTCCTATGAATCCAATCAGTAACACTCCCGTACAGTCCGGTCTGTTCGTCTGATATGTCGCATATCAAGTCTAGAGGTGGTATACGTCAGACCCCAGTAACCGATAAGTCGTGTCGATGTGACATAACAGGTCGAGAAACTACTGGTAACACTTACTAGTAAATCTCTATATCAGCCCTGGCCAGGGACTTCCAGTTATAGCCAATCGAACACAGTACAACATCAACTCCCTATATCGGGAGAGACGAATCCCCTCCTATCGCTCATTGCCTCCATGTGATTCGGGACTGCACCCAAAAGCCACCGTTTTGCACGCCCTCCTGGACGTGGTAAGGTGGAAATCAAAGTACACTGGGAATCACACAAGACTCTATGAAGATCTTGGGTCTATAGACTACCCTATACCAGTGTCACCGGAGAACTGCCATCTGACGTGTGGTATATCACCATCTGGGAGTTCTCGGCGAGTCCGTCCAGTGTACCCAGTCTCCAATGAGCACCCGTACACCATCCTTGATGTCAAACGCCGATGTATATGGGATCATCCATCGCCCATCATATGGGTCAAGATGCGTATACGCTAGTCTACTCTGGTGTATCGATGCCCTGTCTCGATATACCCTCGACTAGGAACAGTTATAGGATGTACTCATCGACTACCGTGGCCCCACTAGTATGATCTCATCATAGTCCCAGTAGTCGAGTACAGATCCTAAGGGCTTTATCAACATGTGAGAGAAAGACAGTAAACCAGTACAAGTCAACATGTTAAGATAAAGTGAAACCAAATAGCATACTATCATGACGAGCAAGAAAGTCCTCTCTGTATATATCCAAGCATCCATCATAATATACATCATATATACAACAATGGCCTCTGGGGCATATACATAACTAACAATCTCCCACTTGCACTAAGGCCAGCTGCTGTAGTATCTCATACCTAGCATCCCGAATAATCTCTCAAACTGTATCTGGGGAATGGCCTTCGTGAGTGGATCCGCAGTGTTGTCCTTCGTATCTACTCTCTTGACCTCGATCTCCCGGCGATCAACTATCTCCCTGATCAGGTGATACCACCTCAGAATATGTCTGGACTTCTGATGGGATCTGGGTTCCTTGGCCAAAGCCACAGCTCCATTGTTATCGCAATACAGAAGTATTGAATGTTCAATGGATGGAACCACACCAAGTTCACTAATGAACTTCTTTATCCAGACAGCCTCTTTGGCAGCATCGTTGGCAGCGATGTATTCAGCCTCCATCGTCGAGTCTGCAACGGTATCCTGTTTGGAACTCTTCCAACATACCGCCCCTCCATTGAGGGTAAAAACAAATCCCGAGTGCGACTTAGAGTCGTCCTTATCACTTTGGAAGCTAGAATCGGTAAAGGACTCCACCCGGAGTTCTCCGTTACCATACACCAAGAATATGTCTCTAGTCCTTCGCAAGTACTTGAGAATGTTCTTCACAACTGTCCAGTGACGCTCTCCAGGATCTGCTTGATACCGACTCACTACACTTAGTGAGTATGCTACATCGGGTCTGCTACATAGCATCGCATACATGATAGAGCCTACTGCCGAAGCATAGGGTATCCCTTGCATGCGAGCTCTCTCCAAATCAGTCTTGGGAGACATCTCTTTGGAGAGAGTGAGTCCAGAGATCGTGGGTTGGTTCCCATGCTTGGATTCTTCCATACTAAACCTCTTTAGTATGGTGTCAATGTACCTGGATTGGGACAATCCCAGTATCCGTTTAGATCTATCTCTATAGATCATGATTCCCATTATGCAGGAGGCATTACCTAGATCTTTCATTGAGAATCTTTGTGATAAGAAGAGCTTGACTGATTGCAGCATAGGAATATCATTTCCTATCAAGAGTATGTCATCCACGTACAATACGAGGAAGACAACCTTACTCTCTGCTACCTTCTTATAGGTACAAGGTTCATCTATATTTTTGATGAAGTCAAACTCTTTGACTACAACATCAAAACAGATGTTCCAACTCCGCGATGCTTGCTTCAACCCATAAATGGATTTAAGCAGCTTGCACACCTTTCCGCTGCTCCCACTATCTACGAAGCCCTCTGGCTGAGTCATGTACACGCACTCTTCTAAATCACCGTTAAGAAAGACGGTCTTAACATCCATTTGCCAGATTTCGTAGTCATGGTATGCAGCAATGGCAAGTAAGATCCGGATGGACTTAAGCATAGCTACTGGAGAAAAAGTTTCATCATAATCCACACCTGGTCGTTGACGAAAACCCTTTGCTACAAGTCTAGCTTTGAAAGTCTCAACTTTTCCGTCTACACCAAATTTCTTTTTAAAGATCCACTTGCTCCCAATGGGTTTTACCCCTTCAGGAGCATTTTCCAAAGTCCATACTTTGTTAGTGTACATGGATTCCATCTCAGATCGCATTGCATCCAGCCATTTCACAGAGTCACCACTCGTGATGGCCTGCTCGAAACTAGTTGGGTCATCATCTTCCATGATGCAATCCTCACTTCCACCATCAATGAGAAAACCGTAGTATCTCTCAGGTGGATGAGAAACCCTGCTAGATCGGCGGAGAGGCTGGGGTTCGTCGGGTACTACTGAATCCTCTGGTTCCACTAAATCTTCAGTTGCAGTTTGTGTTGCTGGAACTTCTTCCAGTTCTACCTCAGAGCCACTAATCTCTTTTGCAAGAAATTCCTTTTCTAAAAAGGTGGCATGTTGAGCAACAAACACCTTTTGCTCCTCACTGTGGTAGAAAAAATATCCATAAGAATTCTTTGGATATCCTACAAACTTGCAAAGAACTGACCGTGCCTCGAGTTTGTCCGGATTTTGCCTTTTGACATAGGCCGGACAACCCCATATCTTAACTCGTTTAAGATACGGTCTCTTCCCACTCCATATCTCATATGGTGTGGTAGGTACAGATTTAGTTGGAACTTGATTCAATAGGTATGCTGTTGTCTCCAGCGCATATCCCCAGAAGGAAATAGGTAACTCAGTTGTACTCATCATCGAGCGCACCATATCTAATAGGGTGCAATTCCTCCGTTCCGATACACCGTTGTGCTGTGGTGTGTAAGGAGGAGTAAGCTGAGAGAGAATCCCATTCTCTTTTAGATAATCTAGGAACTCATTGCTTAAGTATTCACCTCCTCGATCAGATCGAAGAATTTTAATACTTTTGCCCGTTTGATTCTCTACTTCGTGCTTATATTCTCTGAATTTCTCAAAAGCTTCAGACTTGTGTTTCATCAGGAACACATGTCCGAATCTTAAGAGATCGTCAGTGAATGTAATGAAGTAGGAAGAACCGTTCCTGGCATGCGTAGACATGGGACCTCATACATCACTATGTACCAGTCCTAAGAGTTCCGTAACTCTTTCTCCGTGTCCACTAAACGGAGCTTTGGTCATTTTTCCTTTGAGACGTGAATGGCAAGTATCATAAGATGATAATTCGAACGGATTCAAATATCCATCCTTATGTAACTTAGCCAGTCGTGTCGCATTGATATGACCAAGTCTACAATGCCACAAGTAGGATTCGTTCATTTCTGAACTTTTCCTCTTGTGTGTTTTGTATATTGAGGACTGTATTTTGATTGAGAATGAATATGCCATTATGTAACGAGCCTGATGCAATCAACTTTTGATTTAGGAATATGTTCATAACATTATCCTTTACTACAAAATTATATCCTTCTTTACTTAATAAAGAAACTGATATAATGTTGCACATCATGTTCGGTATATAATAGCACTCATTCAGAATCAGTGTATTACGACTTGGTAATACAAGGTGATATTCACCAACTACTTTGGCTGCAATACTTGCACCATTCCCTACTTGAACGGAATGATCACCTTTTCCCAGTTCTCTACCTTTACGTAGCCCATGTAACAATTTACATATGTGGGATCCTGATCCGGTATCTAATACCCAGAACGTAGGGTGAACTGAAAAACAGTTCTCAATAACTAACACACCCGAAGAAGATGCATCAGCATGCATGTTCTTTTGGGTGGCGTGAGAAATCAGATATTCTCATGTTTCCTGTTCAGTCTTATAACTCTTATAAGAAAGAACGGGTCCAACGTTCCTCTGCTCAGTATAATAAGCGGGTTCAGTCAATACATCCATATTATTATCTTGATTATGGCCTGATATGGTCGCTACCTGGAGAGAGAGAGAAGAAAACACTTTAGCGTATGCTCTTGCAAGATTAGATTGGTTATTATCTTATCTAATCAGGATGTCTCCCACTGTTTTTATCAAATCTTCCTTCAAACCTTAAAAGGTAAGATTAGCCGGGATTAATTACACCTTACAATTTCGTCAATCTTTCAGCCAGATCAGTGTCGGTATTTGAGGGAGGTTCCCCGTGCTTTCGCACGAACCTAATTAAAGTAAACCTCATTTTCCCAGAGGCGTAACCCCGTTAACACTTTTCTAGACACCTACTTGATCGGCTAATTGTCCTGTGTAAAACTCTCCCAGGAGTAACACTTACTCGCAGTGGGTATCGGGATCCAACTATCTCATAGGAGGTATGCAATCTCATTGCAAATTTCAACACTTGAAATTCCCGATAATATTTTGCCCCTAGCGATCTATGCCTTGACAAGGTCAACAAACCATAAATCGCAAGTCAAGTTCAACCCGTCATTTCCCGATTGAATTAAACCCACCCGCATGACCCTTGACAAGGTCAACAAGGCCATACGAATACCCTAATCCAATCACATCTCATGTTTTAGCAGATAAACACCAATTAGCTACCGCACACTGTGCCTTGACAAGGTCAACAAACGCAGCACAAATACTAAGTAGGATTTATCTGAAATGACGGAGGGCTACGACAGTTTTTTCAGAAAACCTATTGCGTAATGAACTTGATATCGTCGTAGAATCGAGTGTTTTGAAATGGAGTGTTTTTTAGGCTTTCATTAGTTTTGCTAAAGAGGTCGCTCCCGGCGAAGGGATCTCGGCTCTTTCCTCATCGAATAAGATGCAGGACATATCATATATATCACTGTGCAAAGCAAAACTCTAAAAGCAATCAAAAAACAAACCGAGTTTTGTAGCATCTGCCAGTTTCGCTAAAGAGGTCACTCCCGGTGAAGGGATCTCGGCTCTTTCCTTATCGAATAAGGTGCATGGTATATCATATATACCGCTATGCAAAGCAAAACTGTAGCTACCCTTTTTATAAAGTTTTGATTCTACAACATCTTTTAGGTTTCTTTTCTTTTTATTAATCTCATTAATAAAATCCCATCAGCTTATGCTTCCTAAGCATCACAGAAGAAACGAAAGCAGTAATATTTATATATCAGCATATATATATTGTAGGGTTCCTAGGCACACTAATGAGGTCTCACAAGGCATCAACCATGCCAATTTCTATTCTTACAAGTGCCGAGAAACCCTAATACGGATCGTTAACTAGAGTTTTAGCGAAAATGATAACTAGTTAACAATTTAACTAAGTGAACGGAAATACAACCTTTGTAGATCCGGTTCTCCACCTCCATAGCTCCATGATGAAGTCCCCTTGCTGTCCAAATCTAATTCTAAAGTGAACCCACCTCCTATTTCTTCATCCTCTACCTCTTGCCAAGTAGTATAGGGTGTTTTCTTCACAAGTTTCATGACTTGGTGAAGTGGGAGCTTGATCTTATGATGCCTCGACGTAGATCATCTTCGGCATCGTTGTCGATGACCTAGCCCGCCCATTTCTCCGATGAAGCCGACGCTAGAGCCCGGGATTGGATTTGGACAGCAAGGGGACTTCATCATGGAGCTATGGAGGTGGAGAACCGGATCTACAAAGGTTGTATTTCCGTTCACTTAGTTAAATTGTTAACTAGTTATCGTTTTCGCTAAAACTCTAGTTAACGATCCGTATTAGGGTTTCTCGGCACTTGTAAGAATAGAAATTGGCATGGTTGATGCCTTGTGAGACCTCATTAGTGTGCCTAGGAACCCTACAGTGGTATCAGAGCCTAGCTAGAGCCTTAGGCGAAGTCTAGACGACGTTTGAAATCCGAACGAACATCAAAACCCTATTTTTTCATGCTCTCTGGAAATTTTTCAAAAACTGGGTTTTTTCTATATTAAAAATATGCAGAAAAATCAGCAGGCATTTCTAAGAGTTACTGTGAAATTCGATGAACCAATTCCATCAAACCGCCGCGGTTCCGCGGCACGAGCATGGCTCGTGCGGCGGTTCCGCGGCCGTATGGTCTCTTTGACCAATTTGCTTTGCACAGTAACTCCTATTTTTTAATTCTGGTTTTCCTGGGAATTTTTAATCTGAACTCAAGAGTTGAGTTTTCTGGGTTGTATTAGGAGTTCATAGATTCGATCGGATTATCAAATTTTGTCTATGTGTTTTTCCGGATAATTTTTGAATATGTTAAAAAGTTCGACCGGATATAAATACCCAATTTTTCCCCTGCCGGGAAATTTCAAATTGTTGGATTTTTCTGTAGTTTAATCACGTTCTAAGTAGTGCAAGTGACGCGATGGTCCCTCTAGAAGACAACAAACCTTAACTCGATTATGTGACCGTCTTGAACTGCCCTTTGAACCTTCGGGTTTGGGGCAGTACGGCGTGCCACATGTGAGGCGTTGGCTTGACCCTTCTACGGCTGGACCGTTGGTACTGAGGCACGAACTGAATGTTTTTAGACTTATTTCATGTGTTGAGCTGTTTCGGGAAAACTTGGGTGTTCGATTGTTCGATCGGAAAGTTTAACATTTTCTATTTATCCGGAATGTGATACAATACTTGGAATTCACAAATAGTTATGAGATAACTGAATGAATGTTATAAACATAGCAGTTTAGTCTCACTTGATCGGTTGCCACGGAATTTTGATGAGATCAAAAGTCCGTCGCAATCACGTAGCGTACGCGGATACTCGCCGGGTAAACTTAATAGACAGCTTCACCCCATAGCCCCGACCAAGTGACTGTAGGAGAACCCCGTCGCCGAAAGCATCCGTTCGGGTGCTCGCGGTAGCGGTGTTCCGCCTTAGTGCACTTCATCGACGGTATCAGGGGTGCGGCCGCCTACTAAAGTTTGCGACGAGCATTCGATCAGTTTTTCGGGAATCTTGTTGAATTGCCCGACTTGATATTGAAAAGTGTTTTCGATAATGAGACTAAAATGCGGGGTTTATAATTGTTAGGCATGCGATGTTTAAGGAATTCATTTGGCTAGGCATGCGATGTCTAAAGAGTTTGCGGATTCCAACTGTTGTAGTTTTACACTTTCTTTTCTATGACCGTAAGTGTAATATGTGATATCGCCGGTTTCGTTTCTATATGTCAACGACAATTGGGATGCGCATATTTACTTACGTTGATGACATGTGATGTTATGTGTTGCTGGATATGTTATATTGGATCGTCGTGTTTGAATAGCCGGAGGTTTTTTATTTGAGATGAGTGTTTTTCATTTTCACTCATGTAAAAACTTGTATGTAATATTCTTTTATTGGGGCACTTCCAGGTTGCGGAAGATGTCACCGTTTGTATATTATTTACTTTTCCACACTAGGATAGACCCAAGGAGGGGAGCACAAGTAACCGGGTTCTGGAGTCCAGTGGGAGACCAACTCGAGGAGTCGAGTCCGGGTCTCCTAACTCTAGAATTGGTAGGGTTGCTTGCCGCTCTCGTAGGGGTCTAGGGGTGTAGGTTTGGCTATTCATCGCGACCGTGGAATCCGTGTTTTATACTGGCTCGTATTGAAAACACGGACGTCCTAGTATATCCAATGTTTCATATGATTCTTCTGCTGCGATATCTGTGATGTGATCATGTGATGTTCTGTGATAGATACAGTATATAGTATATATGATATATTATATAGATGTTACTTATGTTTTGCACCCGCGCTAGCCCTGCCCTGCTCTGCCGTTAGTTACCTAACCTAACGGTTCACGAGAGGACATCGAGGCGAATGCGGATGGCATAAGTGTACGTCGTATTTATCTGTGATGTTTAGGTTCTTATATGATGGGACCTCATTAATGTGATTAATGAAATAAAAGAAACCTAAGATGTTGTAGAATCGAATTTCAAAATAAAACAGGTAGCTACAGTTCTTGCTTTGCACAGCGGTATATGTGATATATCCTGCACCTTATTCGATAAGGAAAGGACCGAGATCCCTTCACCGGGAGTGACTCCTTTAGCAATAACTGGCAGATGCTACACACTCGGTTTGTCTTTTGATTGCTTTTAAGAGTTCTGCTTTGCACAGTGATATATATGATATATCCCGCACCTCATTCGACGAGGAAAGGACCGACGATCCCTTCACCGGGAGTGACTCCTTTAGCAAAACTAGAAAAGCCTAAAAAACACTCCATTTTAAAATTCATTCGATCCTACAACGATATCAAGTTCATTACGTAATAGGTTTTCAGAAAAACCTGTCGTAGCCCTCCGTCATTTCAGATAAGTACTAGTTAGTATTCGTGCTACGTTTGTTGACTATGTTAAGGCATAGTGTGCGGTAGCTAATTAGTGCTTATCTGTATAAGCATATGATGTGATTGGATTAGGGTAGTCGTGCGACTTTGTTGACTATGTTAAGGGTCGTGCGGGTGGGTTGAATTCAATCGGGAAATGACGGGTTGAACTTGACTAGCACTTATGATTTGTTGACTATGTTAAGGTCATATAGCTGCTTGGGGCAAAATATTATCGGGAATTTCAAGTGTTGAAATTTGCAATGAGATTGCATACCTTCTATGAGATAGTTGGATCCCGATACCCGCTGCGAGTAATTGTTACTCCTGGAAGAGTTTTACACATTACAATTAGCCAATCAAGTAGGTGTCTAGAAAGGTGTCAACGTGGTTACGCCTCTGGGAAAACGAGGTTTACATTAATTAGGTTCGTGCGAAAGCACGGGGACCTCCCTCAAAGTACCGACACTTGCCTGGCTGAAAGATTGGCGAACTTGTAGCGTGTAATTAATCCCGGCTAGTCTTTCCTTTTAGGGTTTGAAGGAAGATTTGATAAAAAGCAGTGGGAGCCATCCTGATTAGATAAAATAATAACCAATCTATTCTTGCTAGAGCGCACGCAGAATGTTTTCTTCTCTCTCTCTCCAGGTAGCGTCCATGTCACGCCTTAATCAAGATAATAATACGGATGTATTGACCGAACCCGCTTGTTATACTGTGCTAGGGAAAGTTGGTCCCGCTCCAACTTATAAATGTTATAAGACAGAGCAGGAAATTGGGGAATACCAGATTTCCCATGCCGCCCAAACGAGGAAAGTGCATATGATGCATCATCTTCAGGTGTGTTCGTTACACAGAACTGTTTCTTAATATCCTCTACGTCCTGGGTATTTGATACCAGATCAGGATCCCAGATATGTAATCTGTTACATAGGGCTACAGATAGGTAGAGAACTGAGAACGGGTGATAAGTTTCATGAGGCAGAAAATGGGGCAAGTGTTGCAGCCAAGTCTGTTGGTCACTGTCACCCTGTATTACAAATACATTGATTCTGAACGAATGTTATTAGATACCGAACCTGATATACAAAATCATATCAGTCTCTTTATTAGTAAAGAAATAATAAAATTTCGTATTGTTGGATAATGTTTTGAACATTTCCTATATCAAAAGTTGATCGGTTCTGTCACGACCCGAGAAATTCGACTCGTGACCGGCACTTAACCACGCAACGTCTACAGACGTAACGCGGCTAAGTAAGCCGAACACAGAAATCAAAACCAATAAATATAGAGTGATTTAAAACATTTTGTAAAAACAATCGTACATGTCTGAAAAACTTCCATTTATTTAGTAGAAATCCTTTTTAAGTTCAAAAGTTATAAGTTTTATAATTTTGGTAACATTTCCTTTTTAAAACATTTGCCCCGCCAGTCGGATAGAAACAAGGTGTAACAGAAATGACGAGTAAAATGAATGAAGCATCAAAATAAGATATACGACGCCGTAGCGAAGAATACACAGTAAAGCAAGGACAATATCATAAAAGATGAGACTGCAAAAGTAAAGTCGACTCACATGCGAGCTCGACACCAGAATATAAAACCATACATATCGTCCTCTCAACTGTCTCTAAGTCAATACAGAAAGGTAGATGGAGAGTACTAGATACATCAATATACAACTGAAAGATAACAGATACCGTACAAAACCCACCTATCAGCAAGAGGCTATCTCTGCTCAAAAAAGGTATCTGTGCCAAAAGATGCGGAAACAGCCAGCCGTGACTACTCCCAAGGGCAACCTGCAAACACTGTGGCACAACGGGGGTGAGTTGCCAACTCGTGAATAGAGATAACATATAAAGGTGATCGCAATCATGCACATATAGCGTGGCTCTACTAATGCTAGAAGATGATATCAATGCATGTCACATAGAGGATGCAATAGTAATGCAAATACTCTAACAGGTAAATGCTACAGGATGAGATATATAGTAGTCAATGCTGAGTATGGGATAATAACATCTACATGGACTATGTCAACATGGAAAACCATAATCGGTGCCTCAGGCTGCACTCAAATCCCAAATACACTCAGGCGCCGGCACACCCATCGGCCCTCAAATCCTGTACATCTCTGAGAAATCACGAGTGCCCAACATCGGCACCCAAAATATCATAAAATACTCGTGTCCAGCATCGACACGCAAATCCTCGTATATCGGGCTCCGTCAGTCCGGATCGGCCTACGGGGTCCGTCTGCGGTGTCGGCCCTCGGCCCCGGCAGCACGGGTCATCCCGCATCCATCACTCGACTCTGGTCAGTATCCTCCGGACAACTGCCAGGTCCAACCAATCACCGGTAGGTACTCGCCCGCCTCCAGGCTCAATCGGCAAATCCCATCGATCATCTCGCCGAGGGGAACCATACCGGGCCTACCACGAACCCGCAAACGGAACATCCACTCCTCGAATCGGGTTTCAAGCACACGTCTCAGCACCGAGAAAACGCGTGGTGGACACACCAAAATATCATATCACGAGGTACGGGGTTTTGCAAAATAGTGCTTTTTGTCTTAAATACTTCCACGGTCCTCAAAACAGAAATCACATGAAAATCCAACACCAATAGTAAATCCAAAGCGAGGTACAATGTAAATCAATCCATGGTATGAGCATAAGGGAAAAACCGCTTTTAAAAGTAGTTTCGTTTCCGGTTTTAAAAGATGTCATGCGGCTCCCACTATACATGAAAGTCATATCAAATCACATATGAAGCGAACTATAGCAATATAATCATGGCAGCTCTACAGTGAGTGTGGCATGGCAATTACTAACGGTGTGTGTGTAGCATGCAAATAGTGCCCGTGCAACATAAACCGTTAGTAATAGTGCGGTGTTCTATCAGTTCTAAGCAATATATGTACAAACACAGCAGGGAATGCAATATGCGATAACAGTCTATGGGGTGCATGCAACATATAATAATAAAGTTCTATCAGCCCTGACGCATAACGCCATGCGGGCGATATCCCCGTAGATGTGAAATCTACTCACCTAGCTTCGTGCTATGTGTATCCAACAACTTTCTTGCCCTTCTTCGCGGCGTCCGTCTCACTGGCCTGCGAACCTAAAATCACATAACATGGATCACACATAAGCTTAAATCACAAGAACGCGACAATACGGTCCAACTAGATACTCGTGCCGCAAACCAATCGCGCGTGTGCACGATACGTTAAAACATGTGTGTGCTGAACCACGAACTACCCCGACGCGCTGTGGTGCGTAGCACGCACCAGACCACGGAAGCATGCATGCAAGTTGCACCAAACACACACCCCAACCTAAAGGAAACAGCTCCCAGATTCTTATCTGGAAGAAATCCCACAATTTAAATAAGACCAAACACATCAAAACACCCACATAAACTACCCTGCACAAATACGACATTTTGCATCGAATCGTGAAATTGGTGGTATTTTAGCGTAATAGGGGTTGGACTAGGTTACAATGGCCTCACTAACTCACTAACAAGCTACTGAAACCACAACTCACTTCGTTGCACAAGATTCTCACAAATTACCCCATATCACACTAAAAGCACTAAAATCCGATAACCGAAGCAAATCTACACTAACTAAGCTAACTAGGGACCAAGTTAGGAAGTATACCTCACTCTCGACCCTAGGGAGCTGCAGGAAGGTGGAGAGGTGAAGGGGAGGGGCTGCACATGGTGCTGGAGCTGCTGCTGCTCACTGTGCTGCTGTTGCTGTTGCTGTGTGCCTGCTGCTGCTGTTGCTTCTTCTCTTGCTGCTGCTGTTGCTTCTTCTCTTGTTGCTGCTGTTGCTTCTTCTCTTGTTGCTGCTGCTGGGGGTTCTGCTGAGGTGAGTGCTGTGTGTGTGAGTGTGTGGGTGTGTGAGAGTGTGTGAGAGTGTGTGAGAGTTTGAGAGAAAAACCAAAAAGAAATGAAAGGCTACAATCATCACACAAAAGTCACCCCCCCTCTCTCTCACTTCATTTAATGCAAGCATGGCCTAAAGCCATGATGCACTCTCTCTCACACACACAAGTCAACACACAAAAGAAAACTAATTCAAATTAAAGCAACTTTTTAATTAGCTAATTAAAACCCATTTAAGAATCCAAAAGACTTAATCCTATAATTAACCCACCATGGTTAATAATTATGGTATTTACTTCATTTAAAAACCCTAGTTTACATGCACATGTGTGTGCAAGCCTAGGAAAATTTTGGAAAAATATCTATTAAACTAGGAAAAATATTTAAAACACAATTTGGTAAACTTTTTATTAAAAACCATTATTTAATTATAATTATTCACTAACCCTTATCCTAAGATGTTACAATCTCTCCCCCTTAAAGAAATTCGTCCCCGAATTTCAAAAATCTAACTACACATACCTTCACAAAGATGGGGATACGTCTTCATCATCTCGCTTTCGGTCTCCCAAGTGACCTCCTCACGGTTCTGACCAAGCCAAAGTACCCTAACTGATGGAATGTCCTTCGATCTCAATTTCTTCACTCGTCGATCCAAGATCATCACCGGCTGCTCTGCATAGGAAAGGTCGCGCTCCAGCTGGATCGTCGGGTGCTGAATCGCATGCGAAGGATCATGAAGATATCTGCGGAGCATCGAGACATGGAATACGGGGTGCACATCTGGAAAGCTGGGCGGAAGGGCTAACCGGTAAGCCACTGCACCAACACGCTCGAGGATCTCGAAGGGGCCCACATACCTGGGGCTAAGCTTCCCTTTCCTTCCAAACCTCATCACACCTTTCATTGGGAAGACCCTCAAGAAAACATGATCACCAACAGAAAACTCAAGTCTGCATCGTCGACGATCTGCATAAGCTCTCTGTCTACTCTGGGCTGCCCTCATCCTATCGCGAATCAACTAGATCTTCGCGGTCGTCTCCTCAACGATCTGTGGCCCTAAGATACTGCTCTCACTGAGCTCTGTCCAACAAGTAGGCGACCTGCATCTCCTCCCATAAAGAGCCTCAAACGGTGCCATCTGAATAGTCTCCTGGTAGCTGTTATTGTAGGAAAACTCTACCAAGGGCAAATGATGATCCCAGCTACCTCCGAAATCTAGTACACAAGCTCTGAGCATGTCCTCGAGAGTCTGGATGGTCCGCTCTGACTGTCCGTCGGTCTGCAGATGAAAAGCCGTGCTGAAACTCAAGCGAGTGCCCAAAGCCTCCTGAAGCCTCTGCCATAGTCTACTGGTAAACTGGGTGCCTCTGTCGGACACAATGCACGTCGGGACTCCGTGTAGTCGCACTATCTCGTCAATATAGATCTGGGCATACTGAGTAAATCTGAAAGTCGTCTTCACCGGTAAGAAGTGAGCCGCTTTCGTCAAACGATCCACGATCACCCAGATGGAGTCATACCCCCTACTAGTCCTGGGTAGACCCACCACGAAATCCATCGAAATCTGTTCCCATTTCCACTCCGGAATGGGTAACGGCTGTAGCTCTCCCGCGGGCCTCTGGTGCTCAGCCTTGACTTGCTGACAAGTCAGGCATCTCGATACAAAATCTGCAATGTCCCTCTTCATTCCGTCCCACCAGTAAACATCTCGCATATCATGATACATCTTGGTGGAACCGGGATGGACGCTATATACCGATCGATGTGCCTCCTCAAGAATCTCGCATCTCAGCCCTTCAGCATCTGGTACGCACAGTCTGACTCCAAACCGTAGACCCCCTGATCATCGATCACGAACTCGGAAAATCTTCCCTGTCCAATCTGTGCCATGATCTCTGAACATCGGTCATCACTGAGCTGTGCCTCACGTATACGATCGATCAACTGTGGGCGTGCACGGACATGCGCTATCTGTCCTCCAATTGGCGTGAATTCGAACTGTACTCGACTGTCGCATAATATCTGCCAATCTGCGGATGACTGCTCCTGTACTGCGCTCAAACAAGATAAACTACTCCCGGGCCTCCTGCTCAAAGCATCCGCCACCACATTTACCTTGCCCGGGTGATATAAGATCTCGCAGTCGTAATCCTTCACTAACTCCATCCATCGACGCTGTCGAAGGTTCAGGTCCCGCTGCTGGAATATGTATTTCAGGCTCTTGTGATCCGTGAATATCTGGCACGACTCGCCGTATAGGTAATGTCGCCAGATCTTAAGTGCGAAGACCACTGCTGCCATCTCCAAATCATGAGTGGGGTAGTTTTGTTCATGTCTCTTCAATTGTCGCGAAGCGTACGCGATCACCCTGTCGTGCTGCATCAAAACGCATCCCAACCCCACTCGAGAAGCATCACAGAAGACCACAAATCCGCCCGGTCCGGAAGGTAAAGATAGCACTGGTGCCGTCGTCAGCCGAGCCCGTAACTGCTGGAAACTGTGCTCGCACTCCTCCGTCCAAACGAAAGGAACTCCCTTCCGGGTCAACCCGGTCAACGGTGTAGCAATACGGGAGAAGTCCTGCACAAAACGCCTGTAGTAACCGGCCAACCCCAAAAAGCTGCGAATCTCTGTCACCGATGTGGGTCTGGGCCAACGCTGAACGGCCTCGATCTTCCTCGGGTCTACACATATACCGTCTCGTGAAATCACGTGACCCAAGAAGTCCACGCTGTCCATCCAAAAAGCACACTTGGAGAATTTCGCATAAAGCTGGTGCTCCCTCAAGGTCTGCAAAGTAATCCGCAGGTGCTGCTCGTGCTCGTCACTACTCCGGGAATACACCAAGATATCGTCGATGAAGACTATAATGAACAGATCCAAGTAAGGCCGAAAAATGCGGTTCATCAAGTCCATGAAGGCTGCTGGCGCATTGGTGAGTCCGAACGACATCACCAAAAACTCGTAATGGCCGTAGCGCGTACGGAAAGCGGTCCTGGGAATGTCCTCCTGTCGAACCCGCAGCTGATGATAGCCCGATCGCAAATCGATCCTCGAAAAGTACCCTGCCCCCTGGAGCTGGTCGAACAAATCGTCGATGCGCGGCAAAGGATACCTGTTCCGCACTGTCACCCTGTTCAGCTGGCGGTAGTCGATACAAAGACGCAAACTGCCGTCCTTCTTCCTGACGAACAGGACTGGAGCACCCCAAGGAGAAACACTGGGTCGAATAAGTCCTTTGTCCAGCAAATCTTGCAACTGACCCTTCAGCTCACGAAGTTCCGCCGGGGCCATCCGATAAGGCGGTATAGAAATAGGCCCCGAACCAGGAACCAAATCAATACAGAAAGAAATGTAGCGCTCGGGCGGCAACCCAGGAAGCTCGTCAGGGAACACATCAGGAAACTCGCTAACAACCGGAACCTGATCCAATGGAACCTCTGTAGCGCGAGCATCGCAAACATAGGCGAGAAATCCCTGACATCCCTTCCTCAAAAGCTGTCCAGCGCGAAAAGAAGAAATCACACTGTGAGGGGCGGCACCACGGTCCCCCAACACAACAAAAACCGACTCACCGGGGAAACAGAATCTAACTGTCTTCTCGCGGCAGTCCACAGAAGCATAGCACGTGGCTAACCAATCCATGCCCAAAAGAACGTCGAAGTCCAACATCTCCAGAAGGATCAAGTCGACAGGCAACTCTCTCTCGCCAATACAGACGATACAGGATCGGAACACGTGCCTAGCAACAAACGACTCTCCCACAGGAGTAGTCACCACAAGCGGCTGATCAAGCAAGCCGGACTCTCTACCCAGACTCGGCACAAAGTGTGTGGATACGTACGAGTGTGTGGATCCGGGATCGAACAGTACATGTGCATCAACTGAACATACAGGAAGGATACCTGAGACCACAGCATTGGACGCCTGCGCGTCCTGATGTGTCAAAGCAAAGACCCTCGCCTGTCCACCACCTGTAACTGACTGACCTCTGCCTCGGTCATCTCGTCCCCTCTGAGTAACTCCTCCACGCCCACGACCTCTCTGTGCATAAGTCTGGCGCGGAGCAACAGTAGGCACAACAGGCAACGCCCTCTGGGGTGGTGAAGGTGGTAAGGTAACATGCGGTGCTGCCGCCTCCCTCCGGTGTGTCTCTGGACAATCTCGAATGAGGTGAAGTAGGCTGCCACATCTGAAGCAACCCCGCGGCGACTGCTGACTCTCTCGTGGATATGAACTAAACATCTGGCTCCGTCCCGAATCTCTGCCACCCCCCGTACCAGAACGATACCTGTCGCGGTGTCTGAATGTTTGTCTCCGTGCGGAAATACCAGTACGAACTCTCTTCGGCTCTGGAACTGCCGAAGTCTCAGCAAGGTGCTCCTCGACCACTAGGGCTGCGTCTACAGCTGCTGCATAGGTCTCGTAGTGATGCGCGCTGATCGCGAGGAACACTGGTGTAAGCAAGCCTCGAACAAATCTCCGGACTCGCAACTCTTCGATAGCCACTAAATATGGGGCGTAAACTGCTAGCTCTGTAAACAGTACGTCATACTCTGCCACTGTCATCCCTGGCGTCTGGCGCAAGGACTCAAACCTGCGTGCTCGGGCATCCCTAACACTCTGGGGAAGGAAACGGGCAAGAAATATGGTCACGAACTCCGTCCAGGTCATAGGAGGAAGACCTGCTGCTCTGCCCTTCTCCACTGAATCACACCACTTCTGCGCAAGACCTTCCAAGCGAAAGCTCGCGAACTCGACCCATCTCGCATCTGCGCATCTGAGGGAACGGCATATCCTGGCCATCCTGTCTATGAAAGACTGTGGGTCCTCGGCTGTATCGGTGCCTGTGAATACTGGAGGCTTCAGCCTCATGAACTCTGACAGTGATACTGTAATCACCTCCGTGGCTGCAGGGGCAACTGGCTGTGCGGTAGGCACCATCGCGGTCTCTGGAACGGGTGGAGCTACCTCTGGTCGCTGCGCTCGAAGCGTCTCAACTAGAGATCCTATCATCTGGCGCATCTCCTGCATGCTAGATCCCACCGTCTGGCGCATCTCCTGCATACCAGCCCCTAGCGTGGCGATCTGCTCTGACACGGCAGGAACAGCCTGCTCGGGTACAACGGGTGCACTGCCCGGATCAGTCCTCGTCTCGGACGAGTCAACACGAATCTCGGCCCTCGCGGCCGCTCTCTGTGCCCTCGTAGTCTTAGGCGGCATAATGGCTGAAAGAAAATTAGGATTCGATAAGAACACGGAAATCGAATCGCAATAATATAAGGAGGGATCAAATCAATAAGTCCTAAGGTCGCGTAGGCGGAGTACCGTGTCGTGAGTATGCCGCGGAACATACACACACTACGCTACCCTGCTGCAGCTACCTACTCCATCATACCAGGGTCATCCTACACTCCGAAGGTAAAACCTACGCTCTGATACCAACTTTGTCACGACCCGAGAAATTCGACTCGTGACCGGCACTTAACCACGCAACGTCTACAGACGTAACGCGGCTAAGTAAGCCGAACCCAGAAATCAAAACCAATAAATATAGAGTGATTTAAAACATTTTGTAAAAACAATCGTACATGTCTGAAAAACTTCCATTTATTTAGTAGAAATCCTTTTTAAGTTCAAAAGTTATAAGTTTTATAATTTTGGTAACATTTCCTTTTTAAAACATTTGCCCCGCCAGTCGGATAGAAACAAGGTGTAACAGAAATGACGAGTAAAATGAATGAAGCATCAAAATAAGATATACGACGCCGTAGCGAAGAATACACAGTAAAGCAAGGACAATATCATAAAAGATGAGACTGCAAAAGTAAAGTCGACTCACATGCGAGCTCGACACCAGAATATAAACCCATACATATCGTCCTCTCAACTGTCTCTAAGTCAATACAGAAAGGTAGATGGAGAGTACTAGATACATCAATATACAACTGAAAGATAACAGATACCGTACAAAACCCACCTATCAGCAAGAGGCTATCTCTGCTCAAAAAGGGTATCTGTGCCAAAAGATGCGGAAACAGCCAGCCGTGACTACTCCCAAGGGCAACCTGCAAACACTGTGGCACAACGGGGGTGAGTTGCCAACTCGTGAATAGAGATAACATATAAAGGTGATCGCAAGCATGCACATATAGCGTGGCTCTACTAATGCCAGCAGATGATATCAATGCATGTCACATAGAGGATGCAATAGTAATGCAAATACTCTAACAGGTAAATGCTACAGGATGAGATATATAGTAGTCAATGCTGAGTATGGGATAATAACATCTACATGGACTATGTCAACATGGAAAACCATAATCGGTGCCTCAAGCTGCACTCAAATCCCAAATACACTCAGGCGCCGGCACACCCATCGGCCCTCAAATCCTGTACATCTCTGAGAAATTACGAGTGCCCAACATCGGCACCCAAAATATCATAAAATACTCGTGTCCAGCATCGACACGCAAATCCTCGTATATCGGGCTCCGTCAGTCCGGATCGGCCCACGGGGTCCGTCTGCGGTGTCGGCCCTCGGCCCCGGCAGCACGGATCATCCCGCATCCATCACTCGACTCTGGTCAGTATCCTCCGGACAACTGCCAGGTCCAACCAATCACCGGTAGGTACTCGCCCGCCTCCAGGCTCAATCGGCAAATCCCATCGATCATCTCGCCGAGGGGAACCATACCGGGCCCACCACGAACCCGCAAACGGAACATCCACTCCTCGAATCGGGTTTCAAGCACACGTCTCAGCACCGAGAAAACGCGTGGTGGACACACCAAAATATCATATCACGAGGTACCGGGTTTTGCAAAATAGTGCTTTTTGTCTTAAATACTTCCACGGTCCTCAAAACAGAAATCACATGAAAATCCAACACCAATAGTAAATCCAAAGCGAGGTACAATGTAAATCAATCCATGGTATGAGCATAAGGGAAAAACCGCTTTTAAAAGTAGTTTCGTTTCCGGTTTTAAAAGATGTCATGCGGCTCCCACTATACATGAAAGTCATATCAAATCACATAGGAAGCGAACTATAGCAATATAATCATGGCAGCTCTACAGTGAGTGTGGCATGGCAATTACTAACGGTGTGTGTGTAGCATGCAAATAGTGCCCGTGCAACATAAACCGTTAGTAATAGTGCGGTGTTCTATCAGTTCTAAGCAATATATGTACAAACACAGCAGGGAATGCAATATGCGATAACAGTCTATGGGGTGCATGCAACATATAATAATAAAGTCCTATTAGCCCTGACGCATAACGCCATGCGGGCGATATCCCCGTAGATGTGAAATCTACTTACCTAGCTTCGTGCTATGTGTATCCAACAACTTGCTTGCCCTTCTTCGCGGCGTCCGTCTCACTGGCCTGCGAACCTAAAATCACATAACATGGATCACACATAAGCTTAAATCACAAGAACGCGACAATACGGTCCAACTAGATACTCGTGCCGCAAACCAATCGCGCGTGTGCACGATACGTTAAAACATGTGTGTGCTGAACCACGAACTACCCCGACGCGCTGTGGTGCGTAGCACGCACCAGACCACGGAAGCATGCATGCAAGTTGCACCAAACACACACCCCAACCTAAAGGAAACAGCTCCCAGATTCTTATCTGGAAGAAATCCCACAATTTAAATAAGACCAAACACATCAAAACACCCACATAAACTACCCTGCACAAATACGACATTTTGCATCGAATCGTGAAATTGGTGGTATTTTAGCGTAATAGGGGTTGGACTAGGTTACAATGGCCTCACTAACTCACTAACAAGCTACTGAAACCACAACTCACTTCGTTGCACAAGATTCTCACAAATTACCCCATATCACACTAAAAGCACTAAAATCCGATAACCGAAGCAAATCTACACTAACTAAGCTAACTAGGGACCAAGTTAGGAAGTATACCTCACTCTCGACCCTAGGGAGCTGCAGGAAGGTGGAGAGGTGAAGGGGAGGGGCTGCACATGGTGCTGGAGCTGCTGCTGCTCACTGTGCTGCTGTTGCTGTTGCTGTGTGCCTGCTGCTGCTGTTGCTTCTTCTCTTGCTGCTTCTGTTGCTTCTTCTCTTGTTGCTGCTGTTGCTTCTTCTCTTGTTGCTGCTGCTGGAGGTTCTGCTGAGGTGAGTGCTGTGTGTGTGAGTGTGTGGGTGTGTGTGAGAGTGTGTGAGAGTTTGAGAGAAAAACCAAAAAGAAATGAGAGGCTACAATCATCACACAAAAGTCACCCCCCCTCTCTCTCACTTCATTTAATGCAAGCATGGCCTAAAGCCATGATGCACTCTCTCACACACCCAAGTCAACACACAAAAGAAAACTAATTCAAATTAAAGCAACTTTTAAATTAGCTAATTAAAACCCATTTAAGAATCCAAAAGACTTAATCCTATAATTAACCCACCATGGTTAATAATTATGGTATTTACTTCATTTAAAAACCCTAGTTTACATGCACATGTGTGTGCAAGCCTAGGAAAATTTTGGAAAAATATCTATTAAACTAGGAAAAATATTTAAAACACAATTTGGTAAACTTTTTATTAAAAACCATTATTTAATTATAATTATTCACTAACCCTTATCCTAAGATGTTACAGGTTCAGGCACGTTATCTAAAAGCATTGATGTTCTAAATCAAACTACAGTTCTTAGTATACGGAACACACACAAGAGGAAGAGTTCAGAAATGAACGAATCCTTCTTGAGGTATTGTAGACTAGGTCATATCAATGCGACCCGACTAGCTGAAGTTACATTTAGATGCATATTTAAATCAGTTTAAATTTACATCTTATGAAACTTGCCAGTCATGTCACAGAGATAAGATGACCATAGCTCCGTTTACTGGAAACAGAGAAAGAGTTAGTGAACTTTTGGGATTGATACATGTTGATGTATGTAAGGTCCCCTGTCTACATATGCCAAGACCGGTTCTTTGTACTTATTACATTCTCTGATAATCTCTCAAGATTCAGACATATGTTCCTGTTGAAACACAAGTCCGAACCTTTTGAGATATTCACAGAATATAAGTTAGAAGTAGAGAACCAATACGGGTATAAGTATTATGTCCTTTGATGAGATCAAGGAGGAGAATACTTGAGCGCGGAAATCATGGACTATTCTAAAGGAGAATGAGATACTCTCTTAGTGTTACTCCTCCGTATACACCACAACACCTCGGTGTATCGGGGCGGAGCAATCACACTCTATATGATATGGTGTGCTCTATGATGAGTACTGCTGAGTTACCTATTTTCTTTTGGGAGTTATGCACTTGAGAAGCTGCATACCTATTGAATAGGGTTCAAATCAAATCAGTTGCCTACCATTTCATATGTGATATGGAAAGGGAAGAGTCCATATCTTAAGTTTGTTAAGATTTGGGGTTGTCCAGCCTATGTCTGAAAAGCAAAATCCGGAAAAGCTCGAAGCAAGGTCTGTTATGTAGAACTGGAAATGTTCCAGCTATACAAACTGCAGCTGATGATTTGACAGAACCAAAGGATTCAATAGTTTCCAACGAACCTCAGCCTCTCCGCCGATCTAGTAGGGTTCCTCACCCACCTGAGAGATACTTCGGTTTCTCTATGACAATGGGAGTGAGGAATGCATCATGAGATGATGACCCAACTAGTTTCGAGCTGGCCATCAAGAGTGGGACTCTGTAAGAATGGCTAGATACTTAGCGATCTGAGATGGAATCCTTATACACCAACAAAGTATGGACTTTAGTTGCTATATCTGAAGGGTTAAATCCCCATCAGGAGCAAGTATATCTTGAGAAGATTACTTGGTGTACATGGAAAGGTTGAGACTTTCAAAGCTAGACTTGTTAAAGGTTTGCATCATTGACCAGGTATGGATTATGATGAAACCTTTTCCAGAAGCTATGCTTAAGTCCATCCAGATCCTACTTGCCACGGCTACATACCATGACTACAATATCTGGTGGTTGGGTGTCATGACTGTTTTTCTAAATACTGATTTAGAAGAGAACGTCTATAAGTACACAGCCAGAGGGCTTCGTAAGTAGTAGGAGCAGCGGAAACGTGTGCAAGATGTTTTGTGTGATGAAGCAGGCATCGCGGAGTTGGAACATCTGTTTTGATGAGTTAGTCAAAGAGTTTGACATCATCAAAATGGTAAATGAACCTTGTATATACAAAAAGGTAGTAGGGAGTATGGAAGTGATCCTCGTAGAGTACGTGGATGACATACTCTTGATAGGGAAGGAGTTTCCTATGCTACGCTCGGTCAATCTCCGCTTATCACAAGGATTCTCCAGATAGGATCAAAGTGATACCTCCTCCATCCTGAGCTTTCATCTATGAGATAGATGTTATTTGGGTGTTAGTATACTCACCAGCTGTAGTGAGATGGTATCAATTGATCCTGGGGAGAATCACTGGAAAGGTTCCAGGGTGATAAGGACGACTGAATGTCAGTCACAGGCATTGTCTTTACCCTCAGTAAAGGGACGGTATGTTGGAAGAGTTCCAAGCTAGATACCGTGGCATACTAGATGATAAAGGCTGGATACATCGCTACTTAAGTTGCTACCAAAGAGGAAGTCTGGGTGTATATTGGTTCATGAGATGAACTTCGTTCCTACCATTGTGAGACAATGGAGTTGTGGCTTATGCCAAGGAACGCCCGTCCCGTCAGTGATCCAGACATATTCTAAGGCAGTATCACCTGATCATGGAGATAGTTGATCTCCAGGGTGATCAAGGTTTGGAGAGCAGACTCAGAGGATAACACGGCGGATCCACTCACGAAGGCCTATTCCCAGAGAGAGACTTTTATGGGATGGTTGAGTATGAGTACTACAACCACTGCTACAGATGGCCCTAGTGCAAGTGGGAGATTGTTAGTTATATGTATGCCCTAGAGGCCATTACTGTACATAGGATGTATATTAGTGGATGCTGGGACATATATAGGGAGGACTTTCTTCCAAACACCCACAAGCCGCAAGCGGTCTGCTAAACGTAACGGCCACCCGGGTATTGAGCGATTAGAAGATCGACGAGCAACCTCGCTCATACTCCTGTGAATCACAACCAGTAACATTTACCGTACAGTCCGGTCTCGTCGTCTGATATGTCGCATATCTTGCCTAGGGGTGGTAAACGTCAGACCCCAATAGCTCGATAAGTCGTTTCGATATGAGGTCTATAACAGTTCGAGAAACTACTGGTAACACTTACCAGTATATCTCAGCAACCCTGGCCAGGGATTTCCGGTTATAGCCAATCGAACACAGCGCAACATCAACTCCCTATACCGGGAGAGACGAATCCCCTCCTATCGCTCATTGCCTCCATGTGATTCGGGACTGTACCCAAAAGCCACCGTTTTGCACGCCCTCTTGGACGTGGTAAGTTGGAAATCAAAGCACAGTGGGAATCACACAAGACTCTATAACGATCTCGGGTCTACAGACTAACCTGTACCAGTGTCACCAGAGAACTGCCATCTGACGTGAGGTATAATACCATCTGGGAGTTCTCGGCGAGTCCGTCCAGTGTACCCAGTCTCTACTGAGCACCCGTATATCATCTCTGATGTCAAACACCAATGGATATGGGATCATCCATCGCCCATCTGTATGGGTCGAGAAGGTATACGCTAGTCTACTCTGGTATATCGATGCCCCGTCTCGATACAACCACGACTAGGGACCTTGAAGGATGTACTTATGGACTACCATGTCCCCACTAGTATGATCTGCATCATAGTCCAGGTAGTCAAGTATACATCCTAAGGGCTTTGCCAACATGTAACAGAGAGACATCCAGTATACACGTTAAGGTAAAGAGTGACCAGATAGCATACTATCATGTCGAGCAAGAAAGTCCTCCCTATATATGTTCCAGCATCCACTAATATACATCCTATGTACAGTAATGGACTCTAGGGCATACATATAACTAACATATATAGTATAAGCATTCGTCTCAGGCAGTAATATGATCTCATCACAGAACATTGCAGCAGAAGAACATATATGAAATATTGGATATACTAGGATGTCCGTGTTTTCAATACGAGCCGGTATAAAACACGGATTCCACGGTCGTGATGAATATCCAAACCCACATCCCTAGACCCCTACAAGAGCGGCAAGTAACATTGCCAATTCTAGGGTTAGGACACCCGGTGTCGACTCCTCGAGATGGCCTCCCACTGGACCCTAGAACCCGGTTACTTGTGCTCCCCTCCTTGGGTCTACCTAATGCGGAAAAGTAAATAATATACAATGGTGACATCAACCTCATCCCAATAAAAGAATATTACATACAAATGAATTTTACATGAATGAAAATAAAAACCCTCATCTCACATAAAACCCCCGGCTATTCAGAACACGACGATCCAATATAACATATCACAGCAACACATAATATCACATATCATCAACGTAAGTAAGTATGCATACACCGATCGTCGTAGATGTATATCAACGAAGACCGGCAATACAACTACATACTACACTTACGGTCACAGAAAAGAAATTGTAAAACTACAATATTTGGAATCCACAATCACTTTAGACATCGTAAATCCGACATATCACATACTTCGCATTTCATGCCTAACTCTATGAATTCCACATATTGTATCACATTTCAGATAAATAGACAGTATTAAACTTTCCGAATAGATAATCAAATACCCAAAATTTCCTAAATTGCTCAACACTTGAGCGGAGTTCAAATAATCCCAGAATATATCACAGTACCGGTGATCCAGCCGTAGAAGGGTCAAGCCAATGCCTCACATGTGCCACGCCGTACTGCCCCAAACCCTAAGGTTTAGAGGCAGTTCAAGACGGTCACATAATCGAGTTAAGGTTTGGTGTCTTCTAGAGGGTCCATCGTGTTACTTGCACATTTTTCCGAAAGATTTAAACCCGATAAAAATTCAACACTTGAAAGTTTTTCGTGCCAGGAAAAAGTGAGTTAATGATATCCGTTCGAACTTTTTAACAGTTTCTAAATATCCGGAAAACATCACAAAATTAAATTTTCCGATCGAATCAATGTTTACAAAATAAACCCCAGAACACTCAACACTTAAGACAGATTAAAAATACCCAGAAGCAGCAACAAGTACCTACGGATATTACCCTGAAGCCACGTGTCCCAATGCCAAAGATCGGCCGCGGAACCGCCGCGGGAAGCAGGTTCCCACCGCGGTTCCGCGGCAACTTCATAGAATTGGGAGCTCGTATTTCATGATAATTCTTAGAATTCCCTGCTGATTTTTTTGAGTATTTTTAATGCAGAAAAAATCACATTTTTACAAAATTTCCAGAGAGGAATTCTATTTTGTCGTATCAGGTTCGATCGGAGTTTTAACTTCGTATACACGTCGCCTAATGCTCTAGCTAGGCTCTGATACCACTGTAGGGTTCCTAGGCACTCTTGTGAGGGTTCATAAGGCATCAAACATGCCCGAATAAAATTTTAGATGTGCCGAACAACCCAAAGCCGGGATCTTTGCTAGATTATTAGGGTTTAACATGCAAGTAAACATCTTTACTACTAAGTGTGAGAGATTACAACCTTTGTAGTCCGCTCCTTCGCTTCATAAGCTCCGAGTAGGAGTCCCTTCGCCGCGATCCACGATCTCCCGGACTCAAGAGAGGCTCCACGACTCGAACGATCCATGCTAGCTTGTAGTGTTCCGCTTCTCCGATGATCTACGTCGAAGTTGCTATAACCCAAGCTCTCTCACTCTAATGAGGTGAACACCCTAATCTAATGGGCTAGATTAGATGAGGATGATGGAGTAGTATTGCTATCTTTTTATATCAATTTCTCATAAGAAATCATCACCAAAGGAAAATCTAGTGAGCTATTTCAAAAACTCAAGAGAGAAGAAGATGAAGAATAATGAGATAATCCTTTTGTGATGAATAATGATAAGAGTATATCAATAATAATGCAACCATGGTTAATGATGACAAGGATAACCCTTGTAGAGAGTTAACTAAGGCTAGGGTTTGGTTGGGTTAAGACATGAGTCATAAGAAAATATCTATCATAATATCTTCTTCATGACAAAAGGAATGCTTCTAGATGGTGCAAGAAGAAGCTAACCCTAATCAAACCCTAATCTCTTTTGATCATCACTAAACATGTTTCATTATTAATCATATCATGTTACTATAATATATATCACATATATATTATATTTGTAACAAAAGAAAATAATACAATTAATATATATCGCATATATATCAATGTATTATCCGGTGAGAAAATGAAATAATAAAGCAAGCCAATATTAGATAATGTAATACAATATATCATATATATTATTATACATTAAAACATCGAATCAATACTTGATCCGACAATCCGGCTATATCGAATATAACCGACTCATATATCATGTACCGATTCATCGAATCAACACTTGATCCGATGATCCGGTTCATATCTAAATATCGCGAGAATATAATACGGTATCTCATATCGCATTATCCTCGGTCCTGCAAATATCACATATGTGCCTCTACTCCGTTTTGCCTGAGCCAAGAAACCTCTGTGTAGAACTCTAAAGAATCGTCAATACGCCGGTAGCAGGTGATGATCATATCAAACACCCACAAGCTGCAAGCGGTCAGCTAAACGTAACAACCACCCAGGTATTGAGCGATCAGAAGATCAACAAGCTAGCCTGTACGTTCTCCTGTGAATCCAATCAGTAACACTCCCGTACAGTCCGGTCTGTTCGTCTGATATGTCGCATATCAAGTTTAGGGGTGGTATACGTCAGACCCCAGTAACCGATAAGTCGTGTCGATGTGAGGCTCATAACAGGTCGAGAAACTACTGGTAACACTTACTAGTAAATCTCTATATCAGCCCTGGCCAGGGACTTCCAGTTATAGCCAATCGAACACAGCACAACATCAACTCCCTATACCGGGAGAGACGAATCCCCTCCTATCGCTCATTGCCTCCATGTGATTCGGGACTGCACCCAAAAGCCACCGTTTTGCACGCTCTCTTGGACGTGGTAAGGTGGAAATCAAAGCACAGTGGGAATCACACAAGACTCTATGACGATCTCGGGTCTACAGACTACTCTGTACCAGTGTCACCGGAGAACTGCCATCTGACGTGTGGTATATCACCATCTGGGAGTTCTCGGTGAGTCCATCTAGTGTACCCAGTCTCCACTGAGCACCCGTACACCATCCTTGATGTCAAACACCGATGGATATGGGATCATCCATCGCCCATCATATGGGTCAAGATGCATATATGCTAGTCTACTCTGGTGTATCGATGCCCTGTCTCGATATACCCTCGATTAGGAACAGTTATAGGATGTACTCATCGACTACCGTGGCCCCACTAGTATGATCTCATCATAGTCCCAGTAGTCGAGTACAGATCTTAAGGGCTATATCAACATTTGAGAGAAAGACAGTAATGTAACATTTCAAAAAAACAAAATATTTTTTTGGGGAATTTTTATAATTTAATATTAATTTTTAATGAACATTTTAATAGTCGATATAATTAAATACCGATAAAAGGTGAAAATTCTGAAGAAAACTTTGGAAATTCCAAAATAGGTTATTTTGTGGAAATATACCATTTTACAGTTTTTATGATGAATTATATGCGACTTTAGTGTTAATCGCGAATAAAAATCGCTAATTGGATTTTTGGATTTTTGGCTTTTTGTGCAAAATGTGCACATAACATTTTCCACACTTGTCTCATGTTATGGACTTATGGTGGTCTAGGGTTGAACCATGTTTAGATGACCATGGTGAGTTGAACCATTGGGTTAAATTAAGTGGGTTAGTTAAGGGTTATCTTTGTTAAGAATTGGTTAAGATTAAAGGTTGACTTGTGTAGGGAGAAAGTGAGCCATGGTGGCTTTGTGTCTTGTGAGCATTGTTTTGAGAGAGAGAGAGGTGGTTAGGGTGTGCCATGATCCATCTCACTCCATAATCCCTTGTGTTCTTTCACCCCCCCTCTCACTCATACCACTCCCTCTTATTTATCACATCTTTCCTCACATCACCCACCCTCACACTCCACCATAATACAACCCTTTCCCCCCCCATCAGCCCCACATCAAATACATCAGCTGCTGCCCAAACATCAACAGTCAACAGCAGCTGCAGCCACCATAGCCTACACCTATACACCCTTATCAACACATCAGCAGCCCCATCAGCCACAAGACAGCCCCCTACCTCTGCTGATATTATAGCCACAGCCACAACCCCATTCAAAAACAACAGCAACACAAAAGCCTCAACCCAACACATTTCAGCCCCATATACATCAGCTGCAACAGCAGCAGAAACAGCCCCTAGCATTATTGCAACATCACCACACCACCATACCCACACCAAAACCACAACAACTCACCCCAAATCTACAACAGCAGCTGCTGTAGCAACAGCTCCAGCAACACAAAACAACATCAGCATCAGCTACTGCAGCATCATCTGGAGCAAATGGAGCAGCTCCCCAGCAGCAACAGCCCTTCCTCCTTCCTTCATCCTCTCTTCTCCTACATCCTAGGATTTCCCTGAGGTATAATCTTGCAACCCAACTCCCCTCTTGCTTGGTTATAGTTTTTAAACTGAAGTTTAGTGTTTTTAAGTAGATCTGTGCTAGTTTAGGAGAAGTTGAGTGAGATTTGGTCAAGAGATGGTTTTGAATGTTAGAGTAGCCTTATTAGGGGTATATGAGACCAGTTAACCCAAGATTGTCCCAGATTTCACCCATACACCAGATTTGTTCGACTTGGCGTATTTTAGCGATTTTGTCGACTTTGTGGCCTTTCTGGAAACTGCTATCAACCCGGACCTCCTAAAATAATTTTGACTTGGCAGTAGGATGTGCAGACGGATAGAAACCAATACCCAAAACCCTAGCCCCAACCTCCATTTTCTGGCCGCCATTTAATTCCTTCTGGCCGCAATTTATGGCCAGACCAGGAGGGAACTGCCTCGTTTTGCGTGCACGGCCCTATTTCATGTAAACTTGACCCTGGGTATGTCTAGTTTTGACTGATTCCAGTTAGGGTAAAATCTGGGTTGATTTTCATGAGTTGGCGTATGATTTACGACTCGTTTTCGTATGGTTTTTGGTAATCGATGATTCGTTTCCGTCGGGTGGCGTTTGAACGCCAACAACCAGTGAGCATTGGCTGTGTTTGCACGCGAGGCCACAGGTTTTTACCTATTGGCGTAGCGTGTACCATTTTGGTTTCCGACATGTTTTCATGTGTGCGTGTGATATCCTTGTAGGTACCCCACGTGGCGTCAAGGCGTTGGAGATGCAAATGGCGACATCGGTACCGGCACACATAAGCAAGGTGAGTAGATTTATATCTACGGGGAGAAGTCGGGTGGATGGCGTATAGCACCCCCGCAGTTCGTAGTGATGTATACGGATGCGTACACACACTAACAATTAATATATGTTGTTTGGGATTAATTATTGATGTTAATATGGATATTAGTGTGTTGGATTGGTGAAAGGTTACGAAACCCTGGGTAGTAGGTGCACTACACATACACACACACATACATACTTGCATACATCCTTATTTCATTTTTGGTTATGGGATTCTAGATAGATATGTGTTCACATGGGTATGGGACTATGTGCTCACATACGGATTTGAAGATGATACTTGGGATTGAGTTGAGTCGATGATTTTTGATCCGAGATTATGATATCGGGGATATGGTAAAATTCGTATCTGAGATACGTCTTGATGCTTAGCGGATTTTGGATGACAATGCCATAAGAGTAGTGATTTAAATATAAAATGATCGACATGTGATTATGATACGTGATAAGATATGATATGATATGATGTGACAAATATTTATGATAGGCCGCCTTGGGCGATGTACACTCCTTGTGATGATATGTGATGATGATATCGATTTATACAAGACTGTCGATCAGTAGTCAAATCATAATTATAGTGATGATATTAGCTTTGTACTAGACGTAGGTCAGTACCCAGATTATGATATTTGATATAGAGAATACCAGATGAATGATATGACGAATGTGATATTGACCCGTACCCAGATTTGGGGATGCCGTACGACGGATTTACGTACGAGCTATAATTTGATGTTTGATCCGCACTCTAGATTTGGGATGTCTGATCATAGATATTATGTCGGATGTGATATGATTGAGGCGGGATCACCGACTATATATGTATATATATATATGTATCGACTCAGAGGTTAGGCGGTTTCCCTTACCTACTGTTAGCTTTAGCTCAGCCTTATAGTGGTGTAGCTATATGACTCTTATGACATCATACACAGTCTAGCTACCATTGTGTTTCTTATTCAGCTCCCGCACATTATTATTGTTGCTCTGCATCGCATACTGTTATGATTCATATTCTATTATTGATATCATGCTGTTAGGACACCAGCACCATTACCGATGATGCGTATGTACCACGTACACTTATTTGCCGGCTTACACACCTCTTCATCGGTAATTGCCATGTCACGAACACTTAGAAAATATTATTGCTTGATTTAGCTTGTTAGCTAGTAGCGACATGATATTAGTATGCTTGCCTTATATGCCAACTTGACATTGTAGTTATTACTTGTCATCTCATGCATACTGTTATTCATTATATGCTGCATTCATGGATTCTCATGCTTATATTCATGATTTCACATGCTATTGATGATTTGGATTCGGGTTTCCATGAGATTTTCTGGATTTGGAGGAAAACCGCAAAACATACATATAAACTGCTTTCTCTTTTTAATAAAAATGCGGTTTTCCCATGATGTATGAGTCGTCCACCATGAGTTTTGCTGATGGATTTTAAGACCCAATTCGAGGAGGCGGATGAACCGTTTTGGGTACATGGTGGGCCCGGTGCGGTACCCCGGGGAAAGAAGATCGCAGGAGATGGCGTTGAGCCTGACAGGGGAGCACGACCGACCGGTGATATTACCCGACACGTCGGATATCCGGAGGATACCGTCGTGGTCATGAGATGGATGGTAGGGGCCGATCTGGACTGACGGCGCCCTGGATATTATGATTGAGACATTGAGATTTTGAGATATTGAGGTACAGAGATTGTGATACAGAGATATCGAGATATTGAGATTTATGTTTTGTGCCGATGCTAGGCACTGTTTTATGCTGATTTCATTATGATACCTCATTTAAAAAATACAGAAATCTCACAAATTTATGAAAGCAGTTTTCTTCAGTACATGCATTCTGTTTCATGCATTCATACATCATCCATACATATTACTACCCGATGCACTGACACAGGCACATAGGATTACACTTGGGTTAGATATTTACCCTAGTCATGGTTATAGTTTGCTGGTTATATATTTGAGGATTATATTATGATCGTATGACCTAGGATTGCGTCATACATGCGATTTCTATTCATAGATCTTTTTCTACTCACGAGTTGGCAACTCACCCCCGTTGTGCCCCAGTTTCCTGCAGGTGTTGCCGTACGGGTTTCATTACGGCTTTGCGGGCACAGCTTCTTTCAGGTGACTTGCTAGTAGGTGGGTTATTGTATCGTACCCATCATTATACATTGTATATTATATTCAGTTGTATCTAGAAGTTCCATCAATCAAACATGTACTTATTTGAGATAGAGACCAGTGATGTTTATTCTTTCGACCTTAGAGTTGCACGTTATATTTCTCTGGGTTTCTTGCTGTTGAGTTTTCTTCTCTGTTGTGATCCTCGCCTTTAGGCGTTGTATATTATGTTGCATACTGGTTGTTTTGATATGGTTCTTCCTATTCTCTACTACTTTTCTTGGTTTGGATTTCTGGGCTCGGCTTACTTAGGATGCGTATGCCTTGAGACGTTCGTAGTCTAGGTGCCGGTCATGTTCCGTACTTTCGGGACGTGACAAGTAAACCAGTACAAGTCAACATGTTAAGATAAAGTGAAACCAAATAGCATACTATCATGACGAGCAAGAAAGTCCTCTCTGTATATATCCAAGCCTCCATCATAATATACATCATATGTACAACAATAGCCTCTAGGGCATATACATAACTAACACTTCCGGCTACCGAGCGGACCGCCCTAACCTCCCCGTAGCCATTTGCTCAGTGGAGAATGGACATGATAGGCCAGTTCCCTACCGGTACGGACGGGCACAAGTATGTCCTCGTCGCGGTGGATTACTTCACGAAGTGGATTGAGGCCATCCCCATCAGGAAACCGGATGCCATCACGACTATCAAGTTCCTGCAGAACAACGTGATACTCCGGTTCGGCATCCCAAGGTGTATCATCACCGACCACGGGACAAACTTCGAGAACGAGAAAGTGAAGGAATTATGCAATGAATATCACATCCTCATGAAGTCTACCGCGGTCGCCCATCCTCAATGCAATAGGCAAGCCGAAGTCGCTAATCGGGACGTCCTCCGAGGTCTCCGGACCCGCCTAGAAGGACGCCAAAGCAGTTGGGTCGAGGAATTGCCCTGGGTCCTATGGGCCCTGCGCACATCAAAGAAGACCCCCACCGGGGAAACCCCTTTCAGCTTCTACTACGGGACCGAGGCAATGGTCCCAGCGGAGATCGGGCTACCCAGTCACCGGGTCGAACACTTCGACGACGAAGCAAACACCACGGCCCTCCGGACCAACCTAGACATCTTGTTGGAGAAACGATACTGGGCTCAGATCAAAGTTGCCGCCTATCAATAGCAAACAGCCCGATACTACAACACGCGAGTCAAGTGTCGCTTCTTCAAGACCGGAGACCTGGTTCTGAGGCGAAACGAGTTCGTCGACCAAGGCATGCTGCATAAGTTCTCCCCAAAATAGGACGGTCCTTTCGTCGTCTCCGAGGTCCTTCCCGGCGGAGCCTACCACTTGCAAGACGCGGATGGGCGCAAGTTTCCACGTCCGTACAACGTTGAGAAGCTCAAGTTGTACCAATAAGGAGAATATCTGCGAGGGTGTGTTTCTTCTTCCACAAAGACAATGTAAACTTTTCTAAAGTTCTTTCTATTTAAATAATAAGAAGGGAACGCTAGAACATTGCAAAAAGAAGAATCTTATTCATTCAAAAAGGTACTATGAGCTCCTCAGCCTTACAGAAAAAAGAGAAAGTTACAACAGAGGTGGAACGGGATCAAGGAAGTACTCCTGGTGATACTCAGAATAGATTTCCGTTAGCCGGGCCCTAGCCTCTGCAGCCCGCTCCTGCCGACGCTGCAGCGGACCCGGGACGCCACAGAAGCACCCGACGCTCCGCTCTCTGAGCCTTGGCACACGATGTACCTCATCTTGAAATACTCTAGAATGAGAGCCAAGGATCGGTCATGCCTGGCCTTCGAGATGAGGCCGAACAGGAAGATCGAATGCACCTTGTCGAGCGCCTCGTCTAGAAGAACCTAGGTGACGGGGTTGTTCAGACCCGGTGACCTCCTCCAGATCGCGTACATCAACATCTGAAGCAGGGACGACCGCCGAGGAAGAAGCAGGCCGAAGTGATCCTCGAGGCAGTGAACCACTCCCCGGTACCCCTTATCGGCCAGAGATTGGTTGTATAAGGAGACATAACCAAGGGTGATGATCTCTTCGATCAAATACTCCTGCCCAGTCATCTCAAAAGAAAGAGTTGCCGAAGGAGCTGCCATCTCCTTCCCTATTTATAACCTCAAACAGAATCTTCAAGGACCCGGATCCTCGCGCGTATCGGCGCGGATCTTAGGAATCGCAGCGCCTACTCCAATGCCACGCCGCCACGTAGCGAAACTGACGCGGCTTCCCGAAACGTTCTGCCTTCCCCCCCGTACGTTCCTGACACGTGTCGCCCGCGACTGTCCCTCTTCCCGATACTCACACCGGGAAGGTCGGACAGAACCTCACGAATCAACCGGGCAGCAACCATGCTCGGTCTGTCCTTAAGGATCCAAGCCCTCGCCAAAAGGCACCGGGTGGAAACCCTACTCAGCCCGTCCTTGAGGATCTAAGCCCTCGCCAAGAGGCAACCGGGCTCGCCCTTGCTCGGTTATCCCTGGCTGGTAGTTCCCTACCCCACGACGCCGGGGATCGAAGCTCTCACCAAGAGGCAGCCGAGTGGCTACCCTGCTCGGCTATCCCTGGCTGGTAGTTCCCTACCCCACAAAGCCAGGGATCGAAGCCCTCACCAAGAGACAGCCGAGCGGCTACCCAACTCGACTATCCCTGGCTGGTAGTTTTCTACCCCCACGACGCCAGGGATCAAAGCCCTTGCCAAGAGGAAACCGGGCAGCAACCCTGCTCGGTCCATCCTTAGCAGGCCTCTTACGGCCCCTCCCGCGCTAAGGATCGAAGCCCTCACCAAGAGGCAACCGGGCTCACCCTTGCTCGGTTATCCCTGGCTGGTAGTTCCCTACCCCACAACTCCAGGGATCGAAGCCCTCACCAAGAGGCAGCCGAGCGGCTACCCTGCTCAGCTATCCTTGGCTGGTAGTTCACTACCCCACGATGCCAGGAATCTAATCCCTCGCAAAGAGGCAACCGGGCAGCAACCATGCTCGGTCCGTCCTTAAGGATCCAAGCCCTCGCCAAGAAGCACCGGGCAGCAACCTTGCTCGGCCCGTCCTTAGCAGGCCTCTTACGGCCCCTCCCGCGCTAAGGATCAAAGCCCTCGCCAAGAGGCACCGGGAAGCAACCCTGCTCGGCCCGTCCTTAAGGATCTAAGCCCTCGCGAAGAAGCAACCGGGCTCGCCCTTGCTCGGTTATCCCTAGCCGGTAGTTCCCTACCCCCACAACGCCAGGGATCTAAGCCTTCTCCAAGAGGCAACCGGGAAGCAACCCTGCGCGGTCCATCCTTAGCAGGCCTCTTGCGGCCCTCCCGCGCTAAGGATCGAAACCCTCACTAAGAGGCAGCCGAGTGGCTATCCTGTTTGACTATCCCTGGCTGGTAGTTCACTACCCCACAACGCCAGGGATCTAAGCCCTCGCCAAGAGGCAACTGAGCAGCTTCACTGCTCGGCCCATTCTTAGCAAGCCTCTTACGACCCCTCCCGCGCTAAGGATCAAAGCCCTCCCAAAGAGGCGACCGAGCAGCTACCATGCTCGGTCAATCATAGTGGGTAACTCCTTATCAATCTAAGGATCAAAGCCCTCGTCAAGGAGCACCAAGCAGCAGCAACGCTCGGCCAATTCTTTGGAGAGCACCAACCTTCTTGCAACAAAGATTCCTCCACAATATTCAAGTAAACGATCACCACCTCGACTCCGGGGGCTGGAGGGCACCTGTAACATTTCAAAAAAATAAAATATTATTTTTGGGGAATTTTTATAATTTAATAATAAAATATTGAATATTTTAAATAAGGCGGTATAATTAAATACCGATAAATGGGGAAAATTTTGGAAGATTATAGAAATTATTAAAAGAGAGTGTTTTATGGAATTATGCAATTTTTAAGTTTTTATGAGTAATTATATGCTAATTTAGTGCTGATCGCGATTAAAAATCGCTAATCGGATTTTAAGCGGGTTATGTGCAAAACATGGACCATTTGTAACATTTCAAAAAAAAAAAAAATATTATTTTTGGGGAATTTTTATAATTTAATATTATTTTATTGAATATTTTAATATTTCGGTATTATTAAATACAAATAAATGGGAAAAATTTTGGAAAAATTATGGAAAATTCTAAAATAGGGTATTTTATGGAATTATACCATTTTTGAGCTTTTATGATTAGTTATATGCTAATTTAGTACTAATCGCGATTAAAAATCGCTAATCGGTTTTTTAGCAATTTTGTGCAAAACATGCACATATCTTTTTCTACACTTGTGTTACATTTTTTCTTGCCATGTTTCTTTTGGGGTTACTATTCTATTGAGAAGGTTTTGGAGAAAAAGAAAAGAAAAGAAAATGGAATAAGGGATTATTATATGAGGTTTGGTGAGAGAGAGAGGTATGGTCTCCTTTGACCTAGGAGTTAGCCATTTCCCTTCCCTCATTTCCCTCCTTCTTCTTCCATTGTTGCTGCTGCTCCTGCACCTCATTCTCCCTCCCCTCTTCAAGCCCCAAATCACCTCTAAAACTACACCAAAACCCCACTCACATTTCATTAAAAGTGTGCATAAGCTCAAGATCTACACATTGGACCAAGAAAGCAAGGATTTTGGCCACTAGGGGCAACTCAAGAAAATTCTTGAGTTGCCAAATGAGGTATTTTCTGGACCTTAAAGCTTAGTTTATGCATTACCTTTACCCCATGTTTAGATTGAACCGATATTGTTTGATTTTGTGGACTTGAGGAAAACCTAGTTAGGGTTTGAGGAAAATTTGAGTTATGATGTGAAATTGAGCTCAGTAGAGGTTATGTAAACACCCTAGTGCTGGAATGGAGACCCAAACCTGAAGCTTAAACCCAGAATACGGATTTATAGAAACCGATATCGGAAAAGTTATGAAATCTGTGAAGCTTATATGAGATCTGCTATCAACCCGAGACTCTGAAAATTATATTGAATGGACAGTGACATGTGCAGGCAACCAGGAAGCTATCACCAGAACCCTAGCCCCTAACTCCCAACCCCGGCCGCAAATATATCCTTTCTGGCCGCAAATTGCGGCCAGACCAGAGAGGAATTTGCTCGTTTTTGTTTTGGTACCCCCTTATCAGTAGTTTAGACCCCTGGCATGTATAGATTTGTCTAATTTGACCTAGGGTGAAATCTGGAACCTTTTTCCTTAGTTGTTGTTTTGGATTCGTGTTTCCGTATTCCGTATTTTTAAATCTGAATTTGTGTATTGTGTTTTACCTCGACTATTTGGCATTTATACGACGATATCGAGGGTTGTTGATGGTTTTGGAAGGCGTTGTCCATAGGTTCTAACCTATAGATCATAGCGTATCGTTTTGGGATTCGTATGCTGTTTTAGTTTGGAATTGGTTTTGATACGCATTTGCGATACGTTAATGTGTAGGTACCCCATGAAGACTTCGGGACGACAAGAAAGCGCGTGGCGACGTCCACAAATGAAGACGCATGGTGAGTAGATTATATCTACGGGGGAAGTCGGGTGGATGGCGTATAGCACCCCCGCAGTCCGTAGTTGATATCATGTATATATATATGATAGTTATAGTGTGTCGTGGATATTGTGTTAGGTGTATTATGGATAATTTAGGGTTAGAAGCAACTAGTGTAGTTCATAGTCGCGAACCCTAGAATAGATTTACACCTACACGTACACCTACACGCACACCCTTGCATATTCATATACGTATATCGTGTTTGATGATATTGGACGACATTGGAGATGAGTCGATGATATTGGGCATTGTGTAGCGAGATCGGTGATTTGATATGATTCGTATTTAGGATACGACATGTGATCTCTAGCGGGCCTTTGGGCATGTGTTTACACACGCAGTCATATTGATGCTATCAGTTGTACTAGACTTAGATCAGTACCCCCGATTATGTGATATGATGATGAGGATACCAAATAACTGATGAGCTGATTGTGATATTGATCCGTACCCAGCTATTGGGATGCCGTACGACGATTTACCGTACGAGCTTTATATTGATGATAGATCCGCACTCATGACTCGAGGATGTCAGATGATATACTGTATAGTACGCGATACTATTGAGACGGGATCACCGACTATTATATTATATATATATATATATATATATATATATCGACTCAGATTTAGGTGGTTTCCATACCCCTCCTGATGGACTTGGTTTAGTAGATGTTAGACTGGACCCGAGTCATACCTATTTCAAAACTAACGAATCAGGAATATCTTAAGGACAAGTAAAGAGATTCTACGGGTATTTTCAAAAGATGTACCTATTCTTAAAAACACCGTAACCTTTATTTTACCAAAACCCCGATTCGTCTTATTTCAAATGGCACCACTGCATGTCATATACATATTGGTGTAGATTCTTCACTGTTGCATTGATTTATTCGATTCCACATCTTATTGTATGTGCATACTATTATTCCATGTTGCATGATATCCTGTTATACTTGCATTTCATTTATATGTCACATACATCATGTTTTCTGATTATACGCATCAAGATATTCGTTTTCATGATATTTCTGGATTTGGGAACCGTGGATAATTTCAAAGGAAAGTATGTACTTATTTGAAAAACCCGGTTTCCTCGATATGATATTTGCGCTGCCACCATGAGATTTATCAGTTCTGATTTTATAGCCCTTACGAGGAGTGGGTGCCGTATGAGGATACATGGTGAGGCCCGATGTATGAGATAGTGGGCTGACCCGGACTGACGGATGCCCGATGTATGAGATAGTGGGCTGACCCGGACTGACGGATGCCCGATATATTAGAGAGTGGGCTGACCCGGACTGACGGATGCCCGATATATGAGGATTTACGTGCCGATGCTAGGCACAGGTTTCATGTTGTTTTCCATGATTTTGATTATATCCTCATATTTGCATGCATGATGCTTATTGTCATTGGGTGACAGGTGGACGGGATCCACATACATATAGACTTTTATTACATTGATCACATACAGACTGGATTTACATTGATCATACTTCATTTGTATATATAACAGGGAATGAGGGCGCTGTTATATATACCCTTACACCAATATTAGTAGAATGAGACGCTAATATATGTGTATTGATATCCATTTTGATACTTCATCATATTTACTTCATGCAGACATACCTTATATTTATGACATGTTATTACCTGAGGCACTGGCACGAGCTTTTGGCACTACCTACATGTTTAGATGTTGCTTTGCCACCTTATCATGCTTCAGGCTTATTCTTTGAGGTTTATATATCTGATCGTATTGACCTAGGAGTATGTCGTGCATTCGATTTCTGCTTGTAGATATTCTCTATTCACGAGCTGGCAACTCACCCCCGTTGTGCCACAGTTCTTACAGTTTTTGCCGTATAGGTTCCATTGCGGCATTTCTGGCACACTGCTTCCTTGCGGGTGAATTGCATTTGGTAGGTGGGTTCTTTTGCATCAAGAACCACCATTGTACTTGTATTATTGATTGTATCTAGAATTCCATCAATCAAAACTTGTATATTATTTCAGACTTAGACACTAGTGATGTATTATTTCAACTTTAGAGTCGCGTGTAGCAGTATGACGGTTTTCATGTTATTGTGAGTTTCTTTTGAGTTTTGATCCTCACCTTTCGGCGTTGTATATTATATTGTTTGTGTAGTTGTGACCGTCGATTGACGAAGAGCTAGCTCCCTCTTGGGGATGTCTTTTATCACTGCATATATATTATTCTTGTTGTATCCCGTTCGGGGCCAGTATTTACAAAGGAAACTCTGCCGAAATTTTTAGAAAAGACTACACATTTTTAAAATGCATTTTTCGGCTTAGTTATTTAAAAATCTTTGATTTACAAAATATGTTTCTTGCTTATTAAAAACCATTTTTTTTTATTTACTCTTAAAATGGTTTTAGATTTCTGGGCTTTTGGCTTACTTGGATCAGATGGAGTCCTATAGACTTCATATGGTTCAAGGGCCAGTCACGTACTCTTTCGGGTCGTGACAAAGTTGGTATCAGAGCGCTAGGTTAACCTTGGTTCGAGTCTAAGTTTGACTATGTGGAGCCTAGGGCGTCTATATATATACAGAACTTAGGCTTGACCTTACGGAACTTAGACTTAGTCGAGGGGGTATTAGACCCGAACTTTCGTAGCGTAGGATGACCCTTGGTTGATGGAATAGGTGACTAAAGTAGAGTGACGTACCGTGGGTATGTTCCGCGGCATACTAACGATACGCTACTCCGCTTAAGGAGCTTTAGGATGTACATTTCCTTACACAGTATTATATTCATTCCTATGATCTATCCTCATCGATACTGGTTGTGTTTTACTGCCACGATTGCACGGGCAGAGTGAGCTACGGCTCGAGTTGCGTCAGCATGAGCTCGTCGTGAACGGGGACAGACCAGGGCGTGATTCCAGAGATTTACGATTGCATTGAAAGGCGTCGTCTTATTATGTTTTCGCGCCATGAGCGTTTGGTGGATCACCTTTACGGGATTTCTCGGACGTGTCGATTGGTACCAGAGGATCAGGCTACTGCTAGAGGCCAGCCAAGATATGATGACCATTGATATATTGCTTATTCAGGATGATTGAGGCGTTGTTCAGCGTACAGACGAATGAGCCAGTTGCTACTGCAAACGACGAGATATCACCCAGATGATTGGAGCTACTGCAGCATGAGTATATACTTAGAGTGATGATAGTGAGTAGCTAGTCACCCGAGGATGAATGACTAGGACATGTGGTTCGTTCGCTTACCCCGATGCGAGGTCATCAGATAAATTGCTTCCAGCTAGAGACGACTTCACGCGGAGACGTTGAGAGTCGACAGAGACGATCGAATGTCAGGAGCCCATTTTCCAAGTTTAAAGTATACGAAAAGACATGCAGGAGATTCCATGGACCCTCTAGAAGAATGAAACCCTAACTCGACTTAATGACCGTGTGAAAGCCTTTGAACCTTAGGGTTTGCGGCAGTTCCGCGGCGCCATTAGTGAGGCTTGGGTTTGCCCTTCTACGGCTGGACCACCGACGCTGTGGCATGTACTCGATACTATTAAACTGTACTCAAGATGTTGATCTCTTGGGGGATTATAAGGTTCTGACAAGTCGATCGAATGATTCGACATCATTCGGATATCATGTGATGGGACATACTGCTTGGGAGACTCCAGATACGAGCATGGCCGTTAGAGCGCAGTCCATGCAGCCACGATGAGACGAGTCCGAAGCAGTCGACATTAAAGCAGAGTGAAGTAAAGAGTTCGCAAGAGATTTCGACGAGATGACGTCCCACTCCGCTGACATCAGAGATGCGATACGCACGCAGAGGCGTTGTATATGGATATACCTTCCAAAAGGAGTCGCGACGAGTATGCAGCCGTTCCGGAATAAGAATTTGCTTCAGTAAAGGACGATGACTTCCGGGCAATTCGGCAGGAATGAGATTTGAGAGAGACCTCGACAGGACCTTTCTAGAATACTATACGAGAAGACCAAGACCCAAGGGAGGTCATATTGAGCACACTCAGCAGGCCAGAGCTCGACATCGTCGACGAGGTAGTTGACCAGGTTCGGATAAAGGACCTTACCCAGATGCGTTGCGAGTTGATCGAGGACGGACGAGTATTGAGTATTCATCCGATGGTTGGGACGTGTTCCCGAGGACCTGTTCGGCCAGACATCTTCTACAGAATGATAAAGCTACAAAGTACACGATTTCGAGTCCGTGCGAGAGACTTCGGATTGACCGAGGCCAAGAACAGTGCAGTGCGTAGATAGCATGGCGTGACGTCATAGTAGACGACGATAGAGACAAGTGGAACCAGAGGTTCGTGCGAGACGCTAACGAGCTGTCGTTACTTCCCGTCGAGACCAGAGACCTGATATGCTTACAGAGGCGATGGGATGCGACCAGTTTCCGAGAAATGTTGTGCTGAGGACACAGATGTCCATTGAGCGAGAAGAGATTATGCAAGAGTACCAGCCTCCGTACAGTTCGGCATATGCAAGATCGGAAGAGACCCTGAGCAGGATTCCTTCCAGGACATTGCTGCAATGATATTTGCACCCAAGATCAGATGTGATGTGCATTCAAAGAGCCAGAGGCCGACGCCAGTGACATGCTGCTTTACGAGTGGTCGTGAGGATTGACCGAGAGATGACCAGAGAAGTGCCAGAACGGAATCGTCCCCGTTAGCACACTTGACAGGGCCGATAAGCCGATTAATTGCGAGTTAGGTAATCCGCAGAGAAGATAAGGACCCAGAGACAGAGAACGTCGGACCGTGAGCAAGAGGCAAGTAGATATCTTGCGCTGCTAGCTTTGGATGCACCGAAACCTTCTCGACTTTGAAGGAGGGACTACCGACGACGGTATTTATGATTTGTGATTTTGTGATTCGATTATCACGAATCCGTCATCTTGGATTTCGGTATTTTGGGCGTTTTGTTTGTATGATTTAGTCTTGATGGCTGAGTTTCATGATATTTGTTTTCATGCACCCACTGGGTATTTATATTTTGTGCATAGTTATTACATTTGAGGTATTGATTGTGATTTCACGCCTATCTTATGCAGTGATTTGATTTACACTTCCAGCATAGTTTTCATGCACCTTTAGTGTTTTGATATACGATTTTGGTACACGCTAGATGCACTAAATCGGGATTCTTCGTGCATGTCATATGCACCTGATTTTGCTGTCAGGCACACACGTTGCCTATGACAGATGTCTCGTGCACACCCGTTGCACCTGGATGTTTTTTTGTGTCCATGTATGGCACATATATGGATTTTGATTTCCTTGCACAATAGACGAACAGGATATTCTTATATATACCTTTTTAGGATTGATTTCTTATAGAACAGTACATTTTTATGATATTCGCTGTGTATTGATGTTTTCGGAGCCCCGACAATTTGGATTTTTACTGAAATGTTTTAGTATTGGGGGTTTAAATTTAAATTTGGGGACCGAATTTATTTAAGGGGGGAAGATTGAAACATTTCAAAATAAATTATTATTTTTTGGGAATTTTTATAATTTAATATTATTTTATTGAATATTTTAATATTTCGGTATTATTAAATACAAATAAATGGGAAAAATTTTGAAAAAATTATGGAAAATTCTAAAATAGGGTATTTTATGGAATTATGCCATTTTTGAGCTTTTATGATTAGTTATATACTAATTTAGTGCTAATCGCGATTAAAAATCGCTAATCGGTTTTTTAGCAATTTTGTGCAAAACATGCACATATCTTTTTCTACACTTGTGTTACATTTTTTCTTGCCATGTTTCTTTTGGGGTTACTATTCTAGTGAGAAGGTTTTGGAGAAAAAGAAAAGAAAAGAAAATGGAATAAGGGATTATTATATGAGGTTTGGTGAGAGAGAGAGGTATGGTCTCCTTTGACCTAGGACTTAGCCATTTCCCTTCCCTCATTTACCTCCTTCTTCTTCCATTGCTGCTGTTGCTCCTGCACCTCATTCTCCCTCCCCTCTTCAAGCCCCAAATCACCTCTAAAACTACATCAAAACCCCACTCTCATTTCATTAAAAGTGTGCATAAGCTCAAGATCTACACATTGGACCAAGAAAGCAAGGATTTTGGCCACTAGGGGCAACTCAAGAAAATTCTTGAGTTGCCAAATGAGGTATTTTTCTGGACCTTAAAGCTTAGTTTATGCATTACCTTTACCCCATGTTTAGATTGAACCGATATTGTTTGATTTTGTGGACTTGAGGAAAACCTAGTTAGGGTTTGAGGAAAATTTGAGTTATGATGTGAAATTGAGCTCAGTAGAGGTTATGTAAACACCCTAGTGCTGGAATGGAGATCCAAACCTGAAGCTTAAACCCAGAATACGGATTTATAGAAACCGATATCGGAAAAGTTATGAAATCTGTGAAGCTTATATGAGATCTGCTATCAACCCGAGACTCTGAAAATTATATTGAATGGACAGTGACATGTGCAGGCAACCAGGAAGCTATCACCAGAACCCTAGCCCCTAACTCCCAACCCCGGCCGCAAATATATCCTTTCTGGCCGCAAATTGCGGCCAGACCAGAGAGGAATTTGCTCGTTTTTGTTTTGGTACCCCCTTATCAGTAGTTTAGACCCCTGGCATGTATAGATTTGTCTAATTTGACCTAGGGTGAAATCTGGAACCTTTTTCCTTAGCTGCTGTTTTGGATTCGTATTTCCGTATTCCGTATTTTTAAATCTGAATTTGTGTATTGTGTTTTACCTCGACTATTTGGCGTTTATACGACGATATCGAGGGTTGTTGATGGTTTTGGAAGGCGTTGTCCATAGGTTCTAACCTATAGATCATAGCGTATCGTTTTGGGATTCGTATGCTGTTTTAGTTTGGAATTGGTTTTGATACGCATTTGCGATACGTTAATGTGTAGGTACCCCATGAAGACTTCGGGACGACAAGCAAGCGCGTGGCGACGTCCACAAATGAAGACGCAAGGTGAGTAGATTATATCTACGGGGGAAGTCGGGTGGATGACGCATAGCACCCCCGCAGTCCGTAGTTGATATCATGTATATATATATATGATAGTTATAGTGTGTCGTGGATATTGTGTTAGGTGTATTATGGATAGTTTAGGGTTAGAAGCAACTAGTGTAGTTCATAGTCGCGAACCCTAGAATAGATTTACACCTACACGCACACCCTTGCATATTCGTATACGTGTACTGTGTTTGATGATATTGGACGACATTGGAGATGAGTCGATGATATTGGGCATTGTGCCGCGAGATCGGTGATTTGATATGATTCGTATTTGGGATACGACATGTGATCTTTAGTGGGCTTTTGGGCGTGCGTTTACACACGCAGTCATATTGATGGTATCAGTTGTACTAGACTTAGATCAGTACCCTAAATTATGTGATATGATGATGAGGATACCAAATAATTGATGAGCTGATTGTGATATTGACCCGTACCCAGCTATTGGGATGCCGTACGACGATTTACCGTACGAGCTTATATTGATGATAGATCCGCACTCATGACTTGAGGATGTCAGATGATATACTGTATAGTACGCGATACTATTGAGGCGGGATCACCGACTATTATATTATATTATATATATATATATATATATATATATCGACTCAGATTTAGGTGGTTTCCATACCCCTCCTGATGGACTTGGTTTAGTAGATGTTTGACTGGACCCGAGTCATACCTATTTCAAAACTAACGAATCGGGAATATCTTAAGGACAAGTAAAGGGATTCTACGGGTATTTTCAAAAGATGTATCTATTCTTAAAAACACCGTAACCCTTATTTTACCAAAACCCCGATTCGTCTTATTTCAAATGACACCACTGCATGTCATATACATATTGGTGTAGATTCTTCATTGTTGCGTTGATTTATTCGATTCCGCATATCATTGTATGTGCATACTATTATTCCATGTTGCATGATATCCTGTTATACTTGCATGTCATTTATATGTCACATACATCATGTTTTCTGATTATACGCATCAAGATATTCGTTTTCATGATATTTCTGGATTTGGGAACCGTGGATAATTTCAAAGGAAAGAATGTACTTATTTGAAAAACCTGGTTTCCTCGATATGATATTTGCGCTGCCACCATGAGATTTATCAGTTCTGATTTTATACCCCTTACGAGGAGTGGGTGCCGTATGAGGGTACATGATAAGGCCCGATGTATGAGATAGTGGGCTGACCCGGACTGACGGATGCCCGATGTATGAGATAGTGGGCAGACCCGGACTGACGGATGCCCGATATATTAGAGAGTAGGCTGACCCGGACTGACGGATGCCCGATATATGAGAGAGTGGGCTGACCCGGACTGACGGATGCCCGATATATGAGGATTTACGTGCCGATGCTAGGCGCAGGTTTCATGATGTTTTCCATGATTTTGATTATATCCTCATATTTGCATGCATGATGCTTATTGTCATTGGGTGACAGGTGGACGGGATCCACATACATACAGACTTTTATTATATTGATCACTTATAGACTGGATTTACATTGATCATACTTCATTTGTATATATAACAGGGAATGAGGGCGTTGTTATATATACCCTTACACCAATATTAGTGGAATGGGACGCTAATATATGTGTATTGATATCCATTTTGATACTTCATCATATTTACTTCATGCTGACATACCTTATATTTATGACATGTTATTACCTGAGGCACTGGCACGAGCTTTTGGCACTGCCTACATGTTTAGATGTTACTTTGCCACCTTATCATGCTTCAGGCTTATTCTTTGAAGTTTATATATCTGATCGTATTGACCTAGGAGTATGTCATGCATTCGATTTCTGCTTGTAGATATTCTCTATTCACGAGTTGGCAACTCACCCCCGTTGTGCCACAGTTCTTGCAGGTTTTTCCGTACAGGTTCCATTGCGGCATTTCTGGCACACTGCTTCCTTGCGGGTGAATTGCATTTGGTAGGTGGGTTCTTTTGCATCAAGAACCACCATTGTACTTGTATTATTCATTGTATCTAGAATTCCATCAACCAAAACTTGTATATTGTTTCAGATTTAGACACTAGTGATATATTATTTCGATCTTAGAGTCGCGTGTAGCAGTATGACGGTTTTCATGTTATTGTGAGTTTCTTTTGAGTTTTGATCCTCGCCTTTCGGCGTTGTATATTATATTGTTTGTGTGATTGTGACCGTCGATTGACGAAGAGCTAGCTCCTGCTTGGGGATGCCTTTTATCGCTGCATATATATTGTTCTTGTTGTACCCCGTTCGGGGTCAGTATTTACAAAGGAAACTCTGCCGAAATTTTTAGAAAAGACTACACATTTTAAAAATGCATTTTTCGGCTTAGTTATTTAAAAATCTTTGATTTACAAAATATGTTTCTTGCTTATTAAAAACCAGTTTTCTTTATTTACTCTTAAAATGGTTTTAGATTTCTGGGCTTTTGGCTTACTTGGATCATATGGAGTCCTATAGACTTCATATGGTTCAAGGGCCAGTCACGTGCTCTTTCGGGTCGTGACACCATTCCATTTCTACACTTGTTAAATTTATTTCCATGGCTTTCCTACATGTTTTATAGCATGGTTATTGATTTATTAGAGAGGGGAAAAGAAAAGAAAAGAAAAGGATATGATTAGAATAGTGAGCAGTGGGCAAGAGAGAGAAAGAGTGGGTGAGGATCAACCCTTGTTTTGAACCATCCCCCCATTATTATTCCCTCATTTCATCTCTCCCTCTTCCCTAGTTGCTGCTGCTGCTTCTCCTCCTCCCCCTCCTCTATCTTCAACCCCCTCAAAATCACTTCAATAAACACCTCAAAATCCCATCTCCTTTTCATCAAAATTGTTCACAAGCTTAAGGGAAGCACATTGGACCAAGAAAAATCAAATTTTGGACACTTTGAGCAACTCAAGAAAATTCTTGAGTTGCCAAAGGAGGTAATTTCTGCACCATTAGTGTAGTGTTTTAATTCCTTATGCATCCATACATATTTCATGTCGATATTGAGTGGTTTTGTGGACTTAGAAAATTCTAGTTAGGGTTTAGGGGAATTGAGAGTGGTGATGTGCAATTGAGCTCAGTAGAGGCCTCACAAACCTCCTAGTGCTAGAATTCAGACCCAAACCAGAGACTAGAACCCCGGAATATGGATTAAAAAATCCGATATCGGAAAATTCTGAATCTGTGGATGTAAAATGGAATCTGCTATCACCCCGAGACTCTGAAAATTATTTTGCAAGGACAGTGATACATGCAGGCACCTAGGAAGCTACCACTAAAGCCCTGGCCCCTAACCCTCAACCATGGTCGCAAATTTAATCTTTTTGGCCGCAAATTGCGGTCAGACCAGGGTGTAATTGGTTCGTGTTGGTTCTGTGGTCCCCTCATCAGTAAAATAGACCCTTGGTATATGCAAAATTGTCTGATTTGACCTAGGGTAGAATCTGGGACCTTTTTCCTAAGTTGCTGTTTTGATTCAGGGTTTCGTTTTGTGTATTTTAAATTCTGGATTTGCGTATTTGTGTTACCTCGATCACTTGACGTTTGTACGACGATATCGAGAATTGTTTGATGGTTTTGAAAGCGTAGTCCATAGGTTCTAATCTATAGGCCTTAGCGCGTCGTTTGGTTTTCTCGATGTGATTTTAAGATGCATTTGCGATTGTGTTATCTTGTAGGTATCTTCACGAGGGCTTCATATGATGAAGAAGATGAAGGTGACATCGACACTGACATGCAGGATGCAAGGTGAGTAGATTATATCTACGGGGGAAGTCGGGTGGATGGCGTATAGCACCCCCGCAGTTCGATGTTTAGTATACTATACATATACTATATATGAGTATGATAGCGTTAAGTGTGTTATGGATATTCTAGATGTGATTAGGTGTACTATGGATAGAATAGGGTTTAGATATAAACTGGTATAGTTTCCTAGATACGAACCCTAGAATAGGTTTACACCCCCCCCCCACACACACGCTTGCTTGTTATACTTATACCTGGATGATGAGATAGTGTATGATATTTGGAGATGAGTCGATGAGATTGGGCATAGTGCCGTGAGATCGGTGATATATGTGATTCGTATTTGGGATACGATATGAGATTTTAGCGGGCCTTTGGACGTGTGGTTCCCACACGCATTTATATTTATTTAGATGGTGTCGATTTGTACTAGACGTAGATCAGTACCCCAGATCATGAGATATGATGATAAGGATACCAGATAATTGATGAGATGAATGTGATATTGACCCGTACCCAGCTTTTGGGATGCCGTACGATGATTTACCGTACGAGCTTTATATTGATGATAGATCCGCACTCATGACTCGAGGATATCATATGATATTGTATCGTACGCGATACCTTTGAGGCGGGATCACCGACTATTATATATATATATATATATATATATATATATATCGACTCAGATTTAGGTGGTTTCCATACCCCTCCTGATTGACTTGTTAGTCAGAGCTGTAGTTTTGCTATTAGATGTTAGGCTAGACCGACGTCATACCTATTTCAAAAACTAACGAATCGGGAGTATTTTAAAGACAGGCAATGGGATTCTACGGATATTTTCAAAAGACGCATCTTTTCTTAAAAACACCGTAGCCCTTTTTCCTAAAAACTTCTTATTTCAAATGGCAAAAACAGTATGACATAGATACATTGTTGTAGATTCTACACTGTTGTGTTTATTATTCATTTGCCGCAGATTCTTACTGTTCGCATCGCATTGCATGTTTAAATATGTTTAATGTTATATTGAAACCATGCTGTTAGGACACCAGCACCATTATCGATGATGCATATGTTTCACGTACACCTGCTTGCCGGCTCACACACTTCATCATCGATAATTGCCATGTCACTACACAGTAGGATTATTACATCAGGATATGACCCCTTGCATGTCATACTTGTGCACATACATACTGTATACTCATACTTGTGTGCTTACCTATTGTACACTCATATTCCGTACACATACATACTTGCACATACATAGACGATTCTGTCTTGATTTTGGAGATTTGGGAACCGCAAGATGTATTTTAAAACAGTATTCACTTTAAAAGAGCGGTTTCCCTCAATATGTGCATATTATTATTCCATGTTGCATGATATACTGATATGCTTACATTTCCTGTACATGTCGCATACATCATGCTTTATGATTATACGCATTGAGATATGTTGTTTCCATGATATTTCTGGATTTGGGAACCGTGGGTATTTCAAAAGAGAATATGTATTGTTTTGAAAACCCGGTTTCCCTTGATATGATATTTTAGTGCGTCCACCATGCGTTTTCTCGGTTCTGAGACGTGTGATATGTGAACCCGAATCGAGGAGCTGGATGAGGCCGATTGCGGGTAAATGGTGGACCCGGTATGGTACCCCGGAGCGAGAACGGATCGCTTTGTTGCAGACGGTGAGCCTGGCAGAGGGACTACTACCTACCGGTGATAGTATTTGGGCTCGGCGGATATCCGGAGGATACCGACCGGAGTCGAGAGATAATATGGGCCGATCCGGACTGACGGAGCCCGTGGGCCGATCCGGACTGACGGAGCCCGATATATGAGGATTTACGTGCCGATACTGGGCACAGCTTTCATGATGTTTTCGAGTGTCGATGCTGGACACTCCGGTTCCATGATTTTGATGTGTCGCGAGGGACACATGTTGATTATATCCTCATACTTCTATGCATACGCTTTATGATATTTACATGCATGATGTTTATTATCATTGGGTGACACGTGGACGATTTCCACATACATATAGTTGACATTGATGACATTGATCACATAGTTGGATGATATCCACATATTCATAGACTTCATGATATAGTCGACATTGATCATACCTCATATTTATGATATGTTATTACCTGAGGCACTGGCACGAGCACTTGGCACTACATTCATGTATAGATGTTACATTGCCATCTTATCATACTTCAGACTTATTTATTTGAGGTTTATATATATCTGATCGTATTGACCTAGGATGAGTCATACATACGATTTCTGCTCTGTGATGTTTTCTATTCATGAGTTGGCAACTCACCCCCGTTGTGCCACAGTTCTTGCAGATTTTGCCGTACAGGTTCTCCTGGCACACTGCTTCCCTTACGGGTGATTTGCTTTGGTAGGTGGATTCTTTTGCATCAGAACCACCATTGTACATGTATTATTCAGTTGTATCCAGTAATTCCATCAACCAAACTTGTATATTGTTTCAGACTTAGAAAACCAGTTGTGTTTTATTTCGACCTTAGAGTCGCGCGTTGTAGTATTATGGTTTTCATGCTGATTTGAGTTTTCCTTTGAGTTTTGATCCTCGCCCTTCGGCGTTGTATATTATACCGCTTGCGTGGTTGTGACCGTCGATTGACGAAGAGCTTGCTCCCGCTTGAGGATGCCTTTTTTTCATTGTATATATATTATTCATGTTGTACCCCGTTTGGGGCCAGTATTTACAAAGGAAACTCTGCCGAAATTTTTAGAAAAGACAAGAGATTTTTAAAATGCACATTCGGCTTACTTATTTAAAAATCTTGTTTTTAAAAACGTGTTTTCTTCACTTCTTAAAACTAGTTTTCCTTATTTACTCCTTAAAAATGGTTTTAGATTTCTGGGCTTTTGGCTTACTTGAATTAGATGGGGTCCTATATACTTCATATGATTCAAGGCCAGTCACGTGCTATTTCGGGTCGTGACAACACCGACCTTCTTCCACAGCGGTTAATCAACAAGCACTCGAAGGGCGATCGTTATCTAAACCACCGGCCATCGACTTGCGGCCTAACGCTTAATTAAGGGCAAAACCGACAAGCTCAAGTACTCACGCAGGAAAAGCATTGTCACGCAGAAGAAAACAAGACTAAGTTTCATTCAAACTTCCAAAATCTTTTACAAGGTATTCTGGGCTCCCTGATTCGACTCTTTTTATTGTAGTTTAACCGCAATCAGAACGGTTTTCACGCGTAGCTAGACCGAGGTGAGTACGGGTCGTCCTCAGGGAAACGTGGAACCTTTTATTCTTACTTTAAGCATGTTGAGAAAGAAAGGAGGAAGAATAGAGAATGGTGAAGAATGGTTGTAGGATCTAGATCTATGTTAAACACGGATGCAAAATATAGATCTAGATTAACTACGGAGGTAAGTTTAATATTAAAAGGGGGCTTGTAGAGTTCATTGGGATTTAGTAGTTATGGATGATTAATTAAAGATTACTCTTTTTATCTTTTAATAGATTTAAAACTAGAACGACAGTGATGCATGTAGATTAGGGTTTCTGGAGGGAAAAGGGTTCCCACTCTTAACCCCTATCTCGACATGGAACTCCGTTCATATCTAGCCTTTACCAAAACAATTGTTAATCTAATCTCTAATCATGGTCGCGATTATCAATGAATTGATAGCGCGCCTAAATAGGATGTTAACTATTCTTTTGATAAAGTTTATAAACTTTATAGGACTTAAAAAGAGTTTAAGGATCTTCATCATCTATTAACCTACCATAATCCCATGAACCCTAACAAGCGAAGAATTACTCGCGCATGTTGGGAGAAGAAGAGATGGAGAGGGAAAACATATTAAAACTACAAAGAGATAGAATAAGAAAACAACTACCTTTATTAATCAACAAAATTCATTTACACTTTGTTCCATTAGAAAATGATTACAAAATGCTAGTTTGCTTCTCGATCTCTTCTAAGGAGGTAGATGAACCGTTGATGATCAGCCTGGATACGCGAGCCTGTCGTGGACTTCGTGATCTCTTCAGCTTGATGATTTTTCCAAGAGGCTCTCGGTCCTTATTTATAGTCCCAGAGCCAGACCCCTAGCTTCCTAATTTGGAAACCAGAGGTTAAGATCCTAACAGCGAAATCTCAACTCCCAAATCGTCTGAACCGCGGCGGAACCGCGGCCAGTAGGTGGGTTTGGCCACGGTTCCGCGGCCTTATAGGGAGTTTGTTGGATCGTTTCTCTGGGGCTTTGTCTATCTGACACGTGGTGATCTTTTAACATCTTTGGAAACTGAAAATCTTCTCTGTGTCACTGCCAGCCTTGATTTCTTTAGTTTACTTTCTTAATTAGACAGGTTTGTTTTACCAACTTTGATTTCCTTGATTTCAGCCCTGCAAATTCTGCACAATAGCTCAACAAATAATATTTAGTAGAGTTTGTTTTATTGAGATATTAACTTAACCATTAAGTATTGATCAAAGGTATTAATGTGGTAAGCATATTTAAATGGGCCAAATGTTACATGGATATTATATGCTTACTTTTTCCTACCAAATATTAATTATAATATATAAACACATGAAAATAGTATTTTTACAGATAAACCCTCATGTGTATCATATATTATAATAAACACCTTTCATTATATAAAAATAGTAGGAAAAATGTCATATTAAATGTGTAGTTTTATCAACTGAACAAATACCCCTAAACTTATCTTTGATCGTCCCGAGCAAACTAGTTTATTCAAGAGAAGGAGAAAAAGAAAGGAGAAAGCTAAGCACACTTTCGTAGGCAACACGATTGCACTGAGCGCGTGCTGTTAGTGTATATGCCCTAGAGGCCATTACTATATCATACTAGTTTGTATATTACTTGATGGAAGCTTGGGATATTCACAGTTATATATACAATCTTGCTCGAAATGGTAATATGCTACTTGGTTTGTCTCTGCTTTAATATGTGCATGTGTTCATTTAGTATATCGCTGATATACATATTAGTAGAGCCCTTAGGATCTTTGCTTGATTACCAACGTTGTGATGGCGTTCACACTCGTGGGAGCTGGGTAATCCATAAGCACATCCTTATACAGGTCCCTAGTCGTTGGACTATCGAGACAGGGCATCGATACTCCGGAGTAGACTAGCGTATGCGCTTCTCATCCCAGTGTGGGAGGCGGTCTGTCCCACAGCCGTCAGTACGTCGTACTTGAGATAGTATGCGGGTGCTCGTTAGGTTACGAGTACACTGGACAGGACTCGTCGGGAACTGTTGGTTGGTATTATACCTATCATCAGTTATCAGTTCTCAGGTGACATGAGTACAGCTTAGTCCGTTGACTTGACACTGTCGCTTCGCCTCGAGTGTGTTCCCACTGCACTTTGATTACTACCCTACCACGGCTCAAAGGAGGCGTGCAAACAGGTAGTTTTTGAGTGCAGTCCCGAACCACTTGGAGGCAGAGACGGTTAGACAGGATTCGTCTCTCCCGGTATTGGGGGTTGACATCGCGATGTGTCCAGGAAAGCCATTACACGAGTAGTCCCTGGCCAGGGCAAGCGAGATATACTGGTAGGTTTCCAGTGTTATCTCAGGGTGTTCTGGGCTACACTCCGACACGACTTGTACCGTTATTAGGGGACTGACGTTCACCGCCCCCCTAGGCCCGCCATGCGATGTATCAGACGAACAGACCGGACTGTACGGAGACTGTCACATACAGGCTCGGTAGGAGTTCAGATGGGGTTCACCTCGTCAGTCTTCTTATCGACATCTACCTGGGGACCGTTACGTACAGCTAGTGCCGCTTGCGGTCTGTGGTTAAACCCACTGCCAGCGTAGTGTCGGGTCTTTAGAGTCCCACACAGAGAGCTATTCGCCTTTAGGCAAAATGAGTAGAGGTCGCATGGTTTTGCGACAGGGTTCGTTCACATCCGCGCACTTGTACACGTTTGTTGTCCGGACAGCTTATACTAGCGGGCTTTGGTTTAAGCCAGATCCTAGTATTTGATTTGGGATTGGTTTTATCTCATTGTATTCGTATTCCTCGGATTACGAATACGGGTGCATATGCACAGTTGCTTGAGACAGAGGGAGAGGACTTTGATTAGGGTTAATGACCATTGTCATTTTATTAACCCTAATGCTTATGTGTAAATTATAGTTAATTGATATTAGTTTAATATAATTGTGCATGGTTATGGTTGTTGACCATTTGACTATCTTGACTTGTTGACCTTAGTTGACATGTTGACCATCATCATTCCATATAAAAGATGCTCTTTGATCCTTGCAATTAGCATTAAATATGAAATGATAATGGTCATGTCTTGATTAACCATGACAATTATCTAGCTAATTATCTAATTATAATAATTCACACATATATGTGAGAATGGTTATTATTCTCTCATTCTATCATTCATTTTCTCTCTCTTGTTCTTCCTCTCCCTCAGGCTCTCCCCTCTCATGTGTTGAGAAACACTTGAGCTTGAGAAAAACCTCTTCTTAATAATCTCTACTCTCATCTAGGGTTCTAGGATTAGCACTTCTAGCACTCTAGTTACTTCTAGCTTGGAGTTGAAGCCAAAGGTCGAGGCTTTCGGGTGGATCCTTCTTCGACGTGAGAAGACGATAAATGTGACCTCTTTCTACTACTCCAAGGAGCAAGGAGAGAAGGACATAAAGCCCTAGGTATAACCGTTCTAACCCTTAGCTAGTTTCTAGTTAGCTTTAGCTTGTTTTTGTTTAGCAAAGATCCTTCTTTGTCTAGTCCATGTTGCCTAAGTTGATAAAAATTTGATTTTTATTCCGTTTTCCGCCTCCCCGTAAGCACCGGGGTTGGCAACGTGGACTTACACGTGCAACAAGCCGTTAAACCTCTAGGTGTTCCTAGTAGGAGGAGTGTTGTCCCCTGAGGGTTTTCAGCGGATTACACCCACAAAATCCTATAATAAAAGAGAGATGGTGAAAGTTACATATAAAGATAAGAACTATAAAAGAAAGAACTTGAAAATAAGATTTTTCAACTACACCAGCTTTTCAGTTGCTATGAGCCCTATCTTAATGGTCGTGAAAAAATTTTAGAAATCACATCATCCCTCAATAAAACATCGCCTTTAGTTTTCCTTCCTACCTTTCTTCCAAACATTGATCATTTACTCCTATGTGTGTGAACTGGACATCCCTACACTCGGAGAATTCAATTCAAGCAATCATACTCTTGTCCATCTACCTTAGTACTTTTTAATAGATATTTAGATGGAATTTGCTCACACATTTTTCATGCGACCGTTAATACTTCTTGAGGTACTAACCGACCGACTACTCATGTGCTTGCTTATTTAGGTGTATTTTCTCGTCTTGCAACCCCTAAGGCTTAGCAGTGGCTCCCAAACCAGTTGGTCTAAGGCACTAGGTGATAAAACACCCTCGCTATATTTTTTTATTGCTACCTCGGTGATTACAAAACCAGTGTTCATTTTTCTTTTCACCATTTTATCTTTTATTTTCCATTTATTATTTCCTTCATATTTTGGCTTTTAGACAAGAGCATTTCAAGGTATCCTCTACTATCCCGAGTTTCAAGATGTGTGTAAGGACGTATAGTAGGATATCAACGTTCAAATGTTTGGCCTTAAGAATAGGGACTATTTTTCAGACTTATTTTTATTCTCAGATTAGCAATTTCCTTCATCTTACTAACCCTTGGGACAACAGCTCATAACTACTTATTACTAGTTTCATTTAAGAAAACTTCTAACTTTCTTATTTTTCTTAAACTATTCCTATCTTTCATATATAATTTTTCATTTTCAACTCTTTTATTATAAAAAAAAAATTGTGCTTATATATAGTATAATGCAAAGTATTGTGTAAATAAGCACAAACCTCCCCCAAACCTGATTGCAGCAGTGTCCTCACTGTTGTCATCTTTTAAATCTCAAAATCTGTAGACTTGGGAGGAAAAGTTATCAAAGGGGACAAGAAATAATGAAAGTGAAATTCTCCCCAAACTTATTTTTGGCTCACCATTTTTAAAAAAATTATTTTCAAGAGCCGAAATATAACCCCCCCCCCCAAACTTGAGTTAAACAATATTAAGCATTTAAAATCACAAGAGGGGGTCAAAGTTATTGGTCAATGCCAAGCTTTGCAAATACCAAAAGTCAACACCAACCATTCGAAGAATTTATCAGTGAAACGCACCGGTTGGTGGAAGAACATGTTGTATGGAGTCAGGAAAAAGTGGGGAAGAGATAAGTGGTGTAAAAGAAAAGGATTGCGTCTCAATTTAGAGAGACGATACAGTGATAGTGATGATAGATTATTCGCATTCACATGATTGTCCAGAAGAAGGGGTGGAGGTTCAATTTGTTTATCTTGGAGTTGATTCATCTCAACACCCGTGTCTTTTAAAAATGCGAGTTCATCAGCGAAAATTTCCTCAAAGCTTTCATCGATACCCCGAAGAATAATCTCATCAGAAAAAATGGGGTGATCGTCAGACTCCATGAAAGGTTCATAATCAGTGTTAGATGTTGATCCGGACAACTCAATGGAAGAGTCCGTATGTGTATAATACATAGTTGGGTCAAACAACAACATATGAAAAGAGTCTAGATCAGTATCATGAAGCTGATCAAATTCGCTGCTGTCGACATCCATTAATTCGACAGAACATGCTTGAGCAGAAGGTTCGGAGGGTACACTTCCCAACTTGTAAATGTTAAGCTCTATTGACATCTTCCCGAAGGATAGGGTCATAGAGCCATTACGACAGTTGAATACAGCATTGGAAGTGGCCAAAAAGGGTCGACCTAAAATCACCGAAAGTTGTTTTCGTGGGTTCGCTACAGGTTGTGTATCTATAACGATAAAGTCCACAGGAAATATAAATTCCCCAACTTTGATTAACACATTCTCTAGCTCATCCTTAGGTTGGGTGATAGATCGATCGGCCATCTGAAGAGTGCAATGCACCGGTTTTAACTCTCCGATCCCTAATTGCTCATAAACAGAATACGGAAGCAAGTTAACACTAGCACCTAAATCGAGTAGAGCACGATTGATATTTTTACCCCCAATAGAAATAGAAATTGTAGGGCTTCCGGGGTCCTTTCTTTTCTTGGGTAGTTGTTGTGTAAAAGCAGTGCTCACATTACTCGCAAGGAAAACTTTTTTAAGTATTTGAATTTTTCTTTTCCTAGTGCACAAGTCTTTAAGGATTCTTGCATAAGATGGGACTTGTTGAATAGCATCTAAGAGAGGAATATTTACGTTAACTTGCTTAAACATTTCCACAATCTTCTCCATTTGTGGGTTAGGTCTGTTGGCCCTTAATCTGTTTGGAAATGGAGCTTGATCAATAAGTTTTAGGTCCAACATTTGTGGAGAAGATTGTGGGGACGGATTCGATCCCAAAATTGGAGTGGGAATCGTCTTAGATAGATTGGGCGAATTGTTCGAGCCTTGGGGGAAACGGAGAATAGGCTCGGATGAAGGTGGGAGACTAGACGAATTAGGGGAAGAAGTAGAAGCCGGGGTATCATTGGTATCACTAACATCATCAATTTGCTTACCCACTCGGTTTTCCAGCACTCTCCCCGATCTCAACATAGTAACGGCACTCACATTATGATTTTGTGAGTGGCCAGGATTCGGTAGGGGTTGAGATGGGATTTTCCCTTTCTCTCTCGCACTCATTGCGGCGTTCAACTGTGCAATTTGGTTTTCTATTGATTTAATACTCTCACCGTGGGAGGCGGAGTCTTTCTTTATGGTATCAATAGAAGACTTCATATCAGCCGACATTTGAATGGAATGTTTCATAAACAAATCCAAAGTTTGTGCGAGTGAAGAGTTATCAGTACCGGCCAATTGCGGTGCAGAAGTGTTGGCCGGATTTTGAAAATTTTGTGACTGAAAGGGGTGCTGACTTTGTGGTTGTGGTTGCTGTTGCTGTGGAGGAGGTCTTTGATAATTACTTTGGAACTGGTTTTGATTTTGGGGTTGGTTTTGGTTCCAAGCAAAGTTAGGATGATTCCTCCATCCTTGATTATACGTGGAAGAATAAGGATCGTTTCTAGGTCGCTGCTGAAAAGCAGCATTAGTTTTCTCATGACCTTGAAATGGTGCATTCATAGGACATTCTTCCGTCAAGTGTGAAGGATCAGAACAACAACCACACACGGTCTTGGGTAGCGTGACCTGATTTAGGGAGACTGATGAGAATTTGTTCTCAATAGCGTCGAGTTTCTTCCGCATCGCTGCCATTTTGGCTTTTACTGTGATGGAAACATCGAGCTGATGAATACCTCCCCTAGATGAAGGTGGTCTTACGCTTTCCCACTGCAAAGTGTTTTCAGCGAGGTCTTCCAGATATTTCCAAGCTTCACCATCATCTTTAGACATGAAATTGCATTGACAATTTGTTTCAAGCATCTGCTTTGTCGCTGGATTAATGCCCTCATATATAATTCGGCACAAATCCCATCTATGTATTCCATGATGAGGACATTGGACAAGCAGATCCTTGAAACGTTCAAAGCACTTCCAAAATGGTTCATTGGGAAGCTGGGTAAACTGGTTGATCTCGCTCCTAACACGGGCGGTCTTATGGTTTGGGTAAAACTTCTTAAGAAATGCTATTAAGAATTCATCCCAATTAGTGATAGAGTGTGCGGCAGTATTATAAAGCCATTTTTCTGCCAAGTTGCACAGAGTGAATGGGAGAAGACGCAAGCGCATAGCATCCACAGTCAGTTGTGAAGTACCCATCATTGCGCATAAGTTTTCGAATTTCGTGATGAAAACGTATGCGTCTTCAGACTCAAGCCCGTGAAATTTGGGCAAAAGATTAATGTAGTGGGGTTTAATTTCAAAATTATCCCCGTTGGCTGGTGGAATAGCTAAGCAAGTGGGAAGTGGACCACGAATATGATAGCATCTCTCTTGGAGAGAGATGCACGGTGGATTCTGCTCACCTACTGGTGGCAGCAGCATGGTGTTATAATTTGATGGAGTACCGTCCATCTCGGTCGATGTGGAGGATGGTGGGGGAAAAGAAGATGAAGAAGTACCGGCCTCGGAGTCGATAGCCGAAACGCGGACAAGACGGGCACTGGAATCCCGTGTCCAGCCAAGCATGCACTAAGCGGGTTTAGCGCAAGTGGCAGCGTGTGTATTTTTAAAAATGGTCTGTTTTGAAAAGTGTGTCGGACTTAGACAAATCACACAAAAATGCACAAACAACCCTAGAACTAAGGTTACCTAGGTCAAGTCTCTAGACGGCTCCTAGACTTCCAAAGGATAAGCCGTAGGATCAATCCTCTACCACCTCTTTACTACTCTTGTGGCCAGGTAAATGGGAGGTATCCGCTATACGAATCACCGAAAATAGCGGGCTTAATTAAGTAACCACTTGCCTTAGACACACTTGTCTAGACACCACAAAAGTAATGCGGATAAGCGATAAATTACCCACGACCTTCCTTTGTCCTTATTGAGCGCGACAGTCTTCAGAGTCTTGTCTAGATATTTTTTAAATTAATGTAAGGTTGATGCAGATGCTCGGTTTGTGATTTGTGGGGCTTAGGAAGGGTGATAAAATCCCTACCTAATCTGAATTTTGGTCTTGCCCCTTAAAAATCCGTATTAAAATATGAATTAACAAACCAATTACAAAACTTTGCAAAAAGATTTTTGAGCGGCAAAATTTTTGCAAAGAATCCTGCAGAAAAGATATTTTATTGGATTTCAGAGGAGAGAGAATGAGTTAAGAATCTTACCAGAGAACTTACGACCCCTAACTCCTCAATCCTACCGCGCTTCCGCCGCGAATAAGCTTCTTTGCCGTGGTTCCGCCGCGAAAAAGATGGATCAGGTGATGAAAGTTTTCTCTGTGGCCTCCTGTACTCCTCTGGATCTTGATGAATGTTTCTAGCTCTCTGTTTCCTCACGTCTGTGACTCCAGATCTCCTTGCAAAATTCACACACAAATCGTTAAATATACAATTTGCAGTTTTATTTTAATTATGATATAGATCGAATAAGAATTCAACACAAATAGTAAGAATAAAAAATTACGCACGTATCCCCGGCAACGGCGCCATTTGATTCGACTCTTTTTATTGTAGTTTAACCGCAATCAGAACGGTGTCGTGCGTAGCTAGACCAAGGTGAGTACGGGTCGTCCTCAGGGAAACGTGGAACCTTTTATTCTTACTTTAGGCATGTTGAGAAAGAAAGGAGGAAGAATAGAGACTGGTGAAGAATGGTTGTAGAATCTAGATCTATGTTAAACACGGATGCAAAATATAGATCTAGATTAACTACGGAGGTAAGTTTAATATTAAAAGGGGGCTTGTAGGGTTCATTGGGATTTAGTAGTTATGGATGATTAATTAAAGATTACTCTTTTTATCCTTTAATCGATTTAAAACTAGAACGACAGATTAGGGTTTCTGGAGGGAAAAGGGTTCCCACTCTTAACCCCTATCTCGACATGGAACTCCGTTCATATCTAGCCTTTACCAAAACAATTGTTAATCTAATCTCTAATCGTGGTCGCGATTATCAATGAATTGATAGCGCGCCTAAATAGGATGTTAACTATTCTTTTGATAAAATTTATAAACTTTATAGGACTTAAAAAGAGTTTAAGGATCTTCATCATCTATTAACCTACCCTAATCCTATGAACCCGAACAAGCGAAGAATTACTCGCGCATGTTGGGAGAAGAAGAGATGGAGAGGGAAAACATATTAAAACTACAAAGAGATTGAATAAGAAAATAACTACCTTTATTAATCAACAAAATTCATTTACACTTTGTTCCATTAGAAAATGATTACAAAATGCTAGTTTGCTTCACGATCTCTTCTAAGGAGGTAGATGAACCGTTGATGATCAGCCTGGATGCGTGAGCCTGTCGTGGACTTCGTGATCTCTTCAGCTTGATGATTTTTCCAAGAGGCTCTCGGTCCTTATTTATAGTCCCAGAGCCGGAACCCTAGCTTCCTAATTTGGAAACCAGAGGTTAAGATCCTAACAGCGAAATCTCAACTCCCAAATCGTCTGAACCGCGGCGGAACCGCGGCCAATAGATGGGTTTGGCCGCGGTTCCGCAGCCTTATAGGGAGTTTGTTGGATCGTTTCTCTGGGGCTTTATCTATCTGACACGTGGTGATCTTTTAACATCTTTGGAAACTGAAAATCTTCTCTTCGTCACTGCCAGCCTTGATTTCTTTAGTTTACTTTCTTAATTAGGCAGGTTTGTTTTAGCAATTTTGATTTCCTTGATTTCAGCCCTGCAAATTCTGCACAATAGCTCAACAAATAATATTTAGTAGAATTTGTTTTATTGAGATATTAACTTAACCATTAAGTATTGATCAAAGGTATTAATATGGTAAGCATATTTAAATGGGCCAAATGTTACATGGATATTATATGCTTACTTTTTCCTACCAAATGTAAATTATAATATATAAACACATGAAAATAGTATTTTTACAGATAAACCCTCATATATATCATATATTATAATAAACACCTTTCATTATATAGAAATAGTAGGAAAAATGTCATATTAAATGTGCAGTTTTATCAACTGAACACTCCCCAGCCTTACCAAATTTCCCGGAGGCTTACAAAAAGAAAGAGAGAAAGGAAAAGCCAAAAAGTTCAGGCCGCAGGCCCCGCCTGGACCTCACCTTCCTCGGTACCATCCCTATGGTCCGGGGCTTCCGCTTCAGCAACAACCCCTCCCTCATCACCATCTGCCGGAGGCATGACCACCGAAAGTGGGACCCAAGAACGGAGCTCACCGTCGGCAAACTCCGGAAACTGCGCCTTGACGGCATCAAGGGCTTCGTGCCATACAATGGCAGAGGTTTGGCTGAGGTCGGCGTAAAACTGGTCCGACTCCTTGTAATCGGCCACCGCCTTTCGAGCTCGAACCTCGGCGACCTTCGCCACCTGAAGCGCAGCCTCGACATCTCGTCTGCTGGTATCCCTCGCCCTCTTCACTGTGGCATAGCGATCGGCCAGCTCCGCCGACTTAGCCACGATGGCTCGGTAGGACTCACTTAGCTCGCGATGGGACTCCCGGCACTTTGAGATGGTGAGCTCCCCAGCGGCCAATTGGTCTTCGAGGACGGACATCCTCTCCCTCTCCAGACGCGGCTCGAGTCGCAGGTCCTCGGCCTCCGAAAATGACTCCCCCGCCAACCTCATAGTAGGGCCAGTCTCCTCGGCCTCCATGCGAGCAACGAGGGCGCAATGCTGAAGGACCTGATGAAAAACAGCAGAAAGACTTAGAGACGCTCGAACTAATAAAAAGGCGCTCAAAATAACACATAAGGGAGTACGTACCTGTACCGCCCTATGAGCTATAGCTGCCACTTGGGCCTTCAGGGTCCCCCGCGGAATCTTGCCTCCGGCCGACTCTTCCATATCAGCGAGAAGGCTGTCAGCAATGGAAAGCCCGGACAGGACTACGAAACAAGCGTCCCCTTCCTACACAGGAATTCCCTCGGGAATCTCAGTCGGTGGCACGCGAGAGACCGTCTTCTTCCTCTTGAGAGGAACCTCGTCTTCGTCCTCTTCCGCTTCTCTCGTCCGGGGTTCAGGAACCCGCGGACGCCTCTGACCGCCGTCGCGGCAATCATCGGGGGCTTGGGTCGAGGCGGATGGCCTCGTCGCTAGCGACTCCCTTGGTGCGGAGCTCGGGTCAGCCTGAGGCACGGCTACGCCCCCGGCTCTCTTCTGGGACAGGACCCCGAAGGCAGCAAGAATCCTGGATCGGTCCATTTATTCTGCCAAGGAGGGAAACAGGCTCGACTCAGAAGAAGAAGAAGCAGAAGAGGAGGAAGAATCTATAGGGGCTCCCTAGACTCTACCCGAACTATTTCTACAGACTCTTCACAAAAAAATATCTAACCTGATGGAGGGGATGGGTCCTCGGAAGAGAAAACGCAGATATCCCGACCTAAGAAGGAGAGCGTCGAGCTAACGAGACTCAAAACAAGGATATTATGAAAAGGTATGGGCCCTGATGGGGACCCCACCTCTATTTATAGCTGCCGGCGTACATATCCAACGGCGACAGTCATCTCCCACCAAAACGACTCTTCGCATTCGACAGCCACCATCGCTCCACCTATCACTCGCGCATTGATCGCACCCCATCGGGCGTGGGAGACCTGCGGCTCGTCACGTCAGCCAACCAGCGCCTGACACGTGGGCTGTCGCTTCGACGAACGTACGCACGATCCGGCGCATCCTCTTTAATGCAAGATCTGACCCCTGATCCGCTGACGTCATCAAGAAAATACAGCTGATTGCCCGGGAATTCGCACTTACGATATCTTCGAAAAGAAGCTCACCTCGGGTGACCCGGCGGACCACCCTCGACCCGACCTATGAGCGGGTCGGGACGAGAGTGGGGGGCTAATGATGATGCTCGATATCGGTGATCTCCTAGATCGTGACACGTGGCAGATGACGTGTCCCGAAGCTTGCAAGAAAGGACCAAGAACGGTACGTCGGAAGAACCCCCTGGGTCTGCGACCCATGGACGTGGCCGACCTTCTGCGACCGTCCACACCACTCCTATGCCCGCCTTACAAACAACCGTTGGCTGGTCTCCGAGCCCCCTGCACAATTGGCCTCCTCGGCCCTCTCAGCTCGTCCCCGGGCTATCGCAGAACCAAGATACCTCGGCCTCCCGCTCGTCCGCGAGCCTCCCGCCGAGCTCATCTTCCTCGGTCTCATAGACCGACCCACAGCACCGATCACAGGCGCCTCCACCACGGCTCCGCGAATCTCTCCATGCGCGAGATATCCGCCGGCCACGTCCCGCGTTCCACGCCATCACGATCCCTCATTAACGAGCTTGTCTCGTCATTAATGCAGGATCCCGCATATCACGCGGGCGTGACGCCAGGGGCGTAACGGCCGGCGTGATTCTCGCGCCTGCCTGCCGGTTGCCACCACTATATGAACCCCTCTTTCAGACGACTCAAGTAAGTCATTCTTTCCTCACTAGGCCGTTACTCTGCTCGAATATCCGATCTAACTTGATCGTCGGAGGGTCCTCGGTAGCACAACCACCCCGGGACTTCCTTGCAGGTAGCTCGGCCTCAACCACCTCAAACCCATTGAGATCCACACGATTCAAGAGGCAACCTCCAACTCAATCTCGCTCGTCCATCATCGCTTGCAGCAGATCTACAGAAGGTAACATCTGAAGGAGATCCAGACCTCCATCAGATACATTCATTATTCTATAAGGGATACCTCATTTCTTTATATTAATAATGAAATGAGGCATGTGTAGAGAGATATGGTTGTTAGGAATGAACATTATTATATTGGATATAATATTATATTCTAGCATGGTTGCCTTTCTTCTCTCTACCTCATTCTTTCATGTCTTTTCCCTCTCCCCCCTTTTTGAGAGCAAAAAGGGGGGATTGACAGAAAAAGAGAGTGTGCTTACTATACCTTCTTCTTCTCCATTCTAGTAAATTGTGAGAGCAAGTTGATTCATAAAGAAGTGTTCTTTGGTGAAGTTGATACTTGGATTGGGTTTTCTTCGAAATGGATCATCTTCGGCAAGGAGGACCGCAAGCAAGCTCGATCCCTACGACATGGAATCTAGCTTGGGTCTTTCACTAGAGAGTGGACATGCTATAAAGGTTGTAGCCCATCTAAACTCCTAGTTTAGTATGTTTAGCTCTCTTGTTTTTAGCAACTACTATTATATGGATGATTTTGGGTATAGTGTTCGACGCTATGTTATAGAAAATTTTGTTCTTTATTTCCGCCGCGGTCCGCAAGTGTTGCGACTCTAGCACCACGCACTTACAGAAGTCACATGGTAAATTGGGTGCACAACAACAATAATAATTAAGAGTCAGGGTGATTGGAAGACATGGATGACGACTGAGAGAGTCGCTTTGATTGGATGGCTAACGATTGTAGATTGTGAGTTGTTGTGATTGGATGGTAACAATAACGGATGTGAGTCCCTGTGATTGGGCGACAACGATTGTAGATGCGAGTCACAATGATTGGATAACAATGATGGCAGAAATAGAGCCGGACTGGATGACATCAGCAACCAATAACAATTAAGGAAAATAATAGCAAGTTAAGATTAAGGAAGATCCTTTTCTTTCGGATACACAACAACTCAGTTAATTGCCATCCACGACGGGATGTTGTACATGCAAATTAACTAGTTTTCCAATTTTGGAGAAAGGATCCTTATCTACTTAGAAGAAGACTTGTTCTATTCTATTCTATAATTAAAGGTGACGCTAAATAAACTAAAGAGTGGAAACTCTAATTATTTTTAATAAGTGCCGTTAAATTTTGAACTCTTAACAAAGCTCCAAAATTCTCATAAACTAAAAAGTGGAGACTATATGATCATAGCAAAAGTAATTATAAACGATAACAATGGTAGATGTGGGAGTCGCTAATGAATACAATAACGAATGTGTGAGTCATATGATAAATTGGGTGCACGACAACAATGGGTGTTGTAAGAGTCATAGTGATTGGAAGACATGAATGACAACTGAGAGAGTCACTTTGATTGGAGGACTGCGTTGGCAGATCTGAGTTGTTGTGATTGGACGGTAACAATAACAAATGTGAGTCGTTGTGAGTAGACGACAACGATAGTAGAAGTAAGTCACCATGATTGAATGACAATGATGACCGATGTAGAACCGCGACTGGGTGACAACAATGACCGGTAACAATGGTAACAATTAAGGGAGAGAATTGCAAGTTAACACTAAGGAAGATTTTTTTCCTCAGATACAGAGCAACTTAGTTAATTTCCATCCATATCGTGTGTTGTATATTCATGATACAAATCAGATTTCATAATTGGATAAATCTTGATTCCTATTAAAATCACATCTTCTAAAGTTTACTTGCATTTTATTAGACGAGGGAAAGTTATATCAAGGGAAAAATCCAACTTTCTTCATAAACCATCCTGATTTTTCTTGGAAAAACTAAAATCCAATTTATTTTTCTAATGATAATTATAGATTATCGACGTTTTCGGAAGCGACCAGTGGCATCTCATTTTAGAGATAAAATTGTTAGCATATGAAATAACCGGAGTTTTTTTTTGGAAATATTAACTCATAATGGAGCCCCTCAACTATAAGATGGTTTAACCAATGGACTGCATGGATGCTCGCATTAGCTAAGCCGAGTTGGCACAGCTATAGAGTGTCGCATAAGATTTTTGTATGCGTTTTCTCGGGCTAGAGCCTTGCCTTTATTAGAGCTGTCGATTACAAGCTTTTACATGTTGGTATCTTGTGTTTGTGCCACGTGGGTCCATTACTCTGTTGTGGGGTGGTTTTATTAATGTTTGGAGGACAGCTAATTATCTATTTATCATCTATTTATTCAAAAAAAATTATTCTATTAGCACGCTCTATTTCAAATTGTATACTCCTATTCTGGCTCTTACCAGTGTGAAGTCCACAAAAAAACGAGAAGCAATATAAACAAAATAGAGTAACTGATTTTAGCTCTATTCTTTGGGTTGTTTCATGCAAGTCCCTAAACTCATAGATGTTTCCAAATTAGTCCTTAAATCTCAGTGTAAGTTTTCCCATGATTCAGATCTCTCAGATCTGTGTAGAATGTTAACAGGTGACATCACAGAGAAAACTATCTTAGGAACTGTTTGATTGGATGTAATTGAATCCACATACGGTTCCATCTATACGGAATTATAAAATCAGGTGTTTAGTTTTAAGCAGTTGCTACTTCAATTTATAGTTGGAAAAACAAATTGTGCTAATTCCAAATCATTAAAAAATCATACGGGCCCATGAATTGGATTGTGCCAAATTACAATAGAACATTTTCCACATCAAAATCTACTTATAAACAACATTAAATCATCAAAAATGGTGTACTTGTGCAATTGGCACGAAAATCAAGATGGGCGATATTGATCATAAAAAAAATTCAAATGAGTTAGCTTTTTGACCAACAAAGCATGGACTCTCTTTCACATTTGTCGATACCAGGCCACTTTTCGCAAAACCACATGCACCAGTTTCATGATTTTACTTCTCTACCGCTGTTATTTGCTTTCTACTCATGCATACTATAAAATCCAACGGTAGATTAGTGGGCAAAACAAGGGGCCTACAAGATTAGTAGTTTTTGAAATGGGATATGTGGTTGAGATCTAATAATAGCAGAGTTTCAAAACCGGCGGTTCCAGGGGCTGATATAAAATAGCAAAAGTTGGAGGTCCTAGTTTTAAAAACCCTATTATAAAAGCGAGCGTGTGCCACTCACTCCTCTGCATGCACTGCCACAGGCACACTCATCTCTCTCTCTCTCTCTCTACAGAAGAAGGAAGAAGTTCTCTGAATTGAGAAGGGCCCTGCGATTTTGCTTCGCATAAAATAATTTCTCGGTCTCGGTGAGCAAATGAATAATTTTCCCCCCAATTTATTACAATTTTTGTAAAGATATTCGCATATAACCCCCCGAAAATATCGGCTTTGCGCCCCACTCACACCCACTTGCAGCCGTCCCCACCACTCTCTTTCTCACGCTGCGATCATCTTCTTCCTCTACAAAAAAATCCCTAACTTCTTTTTTCCCACCTTTTTTCGGTAGAATCTCTCGATGTCGGTTCCAATGTAAGAATCATTTTCTTTATTCTCCAAACTTTTCTTATTTTTTTAAGCAATGATGGGGAAAAAAATAACCCTTGATTTGTGATCTCAATGCAATGCAGCCCGAACCCTCAAAATTTGAATTTTTCCCTTAAAAAAAGAAATGAAGGGCCCCATTTTTCTCTGGGGGTCTATAAATATCGCTGTTGTGCTCACTCACACCTCTTCTTTCATTCAACTTTCTAGTTTTTTTTTTGTTTATCAACTCATTTCGCTAATTGATTGCAAAAATTTTGAAATCGATTTCGTGTCGAGTTGTTGTTTGTAGAAATCATCATGAATCCTGCGGTTCAGAACGATCAAATGCAAGCGAGCAAGTACAACACAAGGAACCCAACTAGGGTTGAGAGGCTGCTGAGAGAGAGGGAGCTCAGGAAGTTTAATAGGGCTTTCAATAGCATCCTTGAGAGCGAGGGCAGCAGCAGCAACGGGGACGGTGGGGTTGAGGCGGATATCCTGTTGGAGCAGGAAATGGGGTTGGTGGATTTCGGGCGGGACCCGGTTGGTGAGGAGGTGATGGTGGGGTCGCCGTTCGGGTTCAGGGATGGAGAAGGGCGGCCGCTGAAGCAGAGGCTGCTGGTTGTGGCGAACCGGTTGCCGGTGTCCGCCGTGAGGAAAGGGGAGGATTCTTGGTCTTTGGATATCAGTGCCGGTGGTTTGGTTAGTGCCCTTCTTGGTGAGTGCCCGGAAAGGCCGAAAACGATGTTTTATGTTGCATGGAATTTTTGTTGGTAGATTGTATGTGTTTATTTAGGACAAAGAATTAATTTAGGTTTTATTTTTCACCAACTAATGCAAGAGGTAATGATGAATTGGTAGCATTTTTTTGTGTGTTTATAGATTGTTTTCATAGAATAGAAAAGTTGGAATTTCTTAAAATCTCCGGCGCTGCACCAGAGCTCCGAAGTTGCGGTGAGGGTTGCACATGCAAGTTGGACCCCCTTTTTTATCGGTCAGAAGTATTTTTTTAATACACCTTTTAAAAATGTGCTTCCAGTGGGATTTAAACCTAAGTTGATCTGCGCACTAACTTTGAAGTGTGGTGATGGTCGAGGGATAATTTTTATATTTTAGGTTTTTATTTCCAATTCATGCAGTAGAAAACAATGAAAAAGTTGAAATTTCGGGATTTAATATTTCTCGAGTTCTTGATTATGTAGGTGTGAAGGAGGTGGATGCGAGGTGGATTGGATGGGCTGGTGTAAATGTCCCGGACGAAATTGGGCAGAGAGCACTTTCAAAGGCACTTGCTGAAAAGGTAAAATAAAGAAAGGCTTTCCGGTTTTTTTTCTTGAGCTACCACCATTTCCTTGTTAGAAATCTTAAAAAGTATGTTCTTTGCAATCAGAGGTGCATTCCGGTTTTTCTCGATGAAGAAATCGTGCACCAATATTACAACGGCTATTGCAACAATATACTGTGGCCGCTCTTCCATTACCTCGGGCTTCCACAAGAAGACCGGCTCGCGACTACACGGAGCTTCCAGTCTCAATTTGACGCTTACAAAAGAGCAAACCAAATGTTTGCCGACGTGGTCAACGAGCATTATGAAGATGGGGATGTTGTTTGGTGCCATGATTACCACTTAATGTTTCTTCCTAAATGCCTTAAGGAATATAACAGTAAAATGAAAGTCGGTTGGTTTCTTCACACTCCTTTCCCTTCTTCGGAAATCCATAGAACTCTGCCATCTCGCTCGGAGTTATTGAGATCCGTCCTCGCGGCTGATTTAGTCGGGTGAGCAACCTTTTTAACTGGTGTTTGGTTAGCATGAGGCTTGGTTCTTCATGACACACCATATTCCAATAGTGTTTAACTTTTTCACCACATGATACACACCAAAAAACACTAAAGGCTAAAGTGCACCTCCCTCTCCCCTTCTCTTGTCCTCTCATACTCATTTGCAAATAGAATGCCAAACTAATGGTTATATGAACATCACTAAAGCACTTGTTCATATATCTTACTTCTATACTAAGATATGGAAGATTGTGATAAGCAAGGCACAAACATAGTATCGAGATTGCATTATGTGTGGACGTCATAGTGCTGCTAAAATGTGAAATCTTTAATAAGATATGGATTCCGCGACATGTTTTCCGAACTTTATTCAATCTGGTAATGCATTAAAAAAAATTAATGGTATCTTGCAATTTAACTTGGTTACATATTCTTGTCCTGGTTTGTTTCAAATATGCTTTCGCTGCTTTTTCCTTTGGATCACTTATAGATGATGTCATCACCATAGAACTTGAATTATGAAGATATATATAAATTTGTGCTAATTTTGAATCCTCCTCGCAACAAAATAAAGTAGTTGTAAAGTTAAAGTATTTAGGAGTAAGAAGATCAGAGAGAGATTAAACAAAACACATAAAAATGGAATTAGAAGAGGAGAAAGTATCTTGGGCTGTCGGGTATTGTTGGTTGGCGGGAAGTGAACACTTGAAATTGTTAGAAAAATTAGATCTCTATTTTTTTTTTTGGCCTTAAGAATTAGTTGCCTCAATTGGGTGGCCCCTCTAGCATTCACACTTGGACCACACCATCCCCTTTTTCTCCTGACAAGCTCCACTTGGGTGATGATCACTTAAAAGTTTGGCATCAGAATTCAGAGCCTAGATCTGAACAATATGCTTTTGGAGAAGACAAGTGGATAAAAAATTTGAGGTAATAGCTGAAGGAATAATTGTCATACATCAATGCATGCCACAAACATGCCACAAGAGATTGGAAAGGGAAAGTATCTATGCAAGCCCAACTGATGCTTGGAGTGAAGCTTTGAGTGTGATAACTTTTATGAATATTGTATGCCTACCTCTCAAAACCAGCTAATGTGTGGAAAAGTTCAGTGCTTTGAATTTTTTAATTGTTTAACACTTCATATCTTCATTGTTTTATCAAGGGGCTAATGAATTTGCTAAAAGGTCCACTAACAAAAGTTCTTGTAGGGTGGTTAACACCAATTTTTATCCCCAAAAAAAAAAAACACAAGTTCTTGTACGATTTTCCTGCTTGCCTCTCCATTTGGTAGACATATTTTGTGTTAATCGATCTTAGCACAAAAATAACGAGGTAGAATGACTATGTTTAAGTTGGTTAATAGATCAGGACTAGTTTTAGATGATCATGAGCTAAAAATGTGGAACCTTTTACTCAAATAAAAATAAGTTGGTGGAGCATATCGAGTTGCTCCAACATTAATTCACTGTAATGGAAGCACATTTGTTTTCAGTATTTGTTGTTGGATGAAAGAATTCCCCCTCACTTTGTCAACCATACTTCAATTTATGACAAAGACCGTTTCTGTTGCACCACAAATCTCTCATCTTATATGTTCTCATTAAGACATCAACATATTTTTATTTTCTGTAAATTGAGGTCTCTAAATTTCTTATATGCTTCAAAATCATGACATTTATTCGAGTGCACCCTATTTATCAAAAAGTTCATGGCTATACTTGATGAATTTAAATTTACTTTCTTCTGTATTAATTTATTCAGCTTTCATACATATGATTATGCGAGGCACTTTGTAAGTGCTTGCACTCGTATCCTTGGACTTGAGGGTACACCAGAAGGAGTGGAAGACCAAGGAAAGCTGACTAGAGTGGCTGCTGTATGTTTTAATTTTTTGTTTTAAAAAATAAATTAATTTATGACTAATAGAACTATTCTGTTAAATGAAACATCTTCCTGTCACACAATCATCTTTCTCAATAATAGATAAAATACACAAGTAGATGTTTTCATTATATTAAAATTAATTAATGATTCTGACCTCTTGCATGCATTCATATTCATGAACTGAATACTTCAGTTTCCTATTGGAATTGATTCTGAAAGATTTAAACGTGCATTGGAGCTTCCAGCTGTGAAAGAACATATCGCTGAGTTGAAACAGAGATTTGCTGGCCGAAAGGTATTAAATACTATAACTTTTTGTATATTTATTTTATTTTGCTGAAGTTCAGATATGATAGCTATTGTAATTTGTATCCATTACCTCTTACGTCTAACATGGGAGCTGACTGTACCTTATAATATGCAAAATGTTCATATATCAATAGCATCATCTTATTTAAATCTTCTAATTCTATGTAAATGCGGAGGCATGATCTCTATTAATTTTACATCAATTTTGCTGAATTTCTTTGGAGGCCATTAACAACCTAGAGGCCATGCTAAATTGGAGTTTAAATTTTTTACTGAAGGAGAATAATTAAATTTCACGAAATAAAGGTCATTGAAGCAACTTTTTGTGAGCATGTCCGTTTTCTTAGTCAGAAACTTTTATCACAAATGCAACAAAACATCAGAAAGTCGATTCATTAGCAAGAGAAAATCCCCAACAAAATACAATAAAATCATATGCCACTCGGATTTGACAAAGTTTTGGTTAGATAAATTACATGGTTTGTACTAAGTTTTGGTTAGATAAATCACTTGGTATGTACCTTAAATCTTTCTGTTTGTTGGAAAACCATTTATTTCATGATCACTAAATGACTCGTAAAAGATAAACCCAAGTATTTCATTATCTTTTCTAGTTATGTCAATTCTTTCTCAGATCATAAATAACAATATGTATTAAGTTTGTACCATCAGCTCTGTAGTTTGCATTGAAATCGGATTTTGTCGCTGATCTCTTAGTTCTCTGTGTAACTAACTATTTTTTTTCCTTTTCTGTATATGTTTAGGTAATGTTAGGGGTGGATCGGCTGGATATGATTAAGGGGATTCCACAAAAAATCTTGGCATTTGAGAAGTTCCTCGAGGAAAATCAAATGTGGCGCGATAAAGTAGTTTTGTTGCAGATCGCTGTTCCTACCAGAACTGATGTGCCTGAATGTATGCGTCACCCCTTCATTTACCTTTTGCTTCAATCTTTATAGACCACACCATTTATTAGACCTAGTTGATTCTTAATTTGATCAACAATATTTTTTTTATCTATTTGTCGCATAGCTTAATCTACAAAGGTTTCAGTCATATAAAGAGAATACCCGTGAATATCTTTTATCCTCTTGTAATTAATAAGTCTATTTTTTTCCCTTGCTTACCAGATCAAAAACTTACCAGTCAGGTTCATGAAATTGTTGGACGTATTAATGGCCGGTTTGGGACACTAACTGCGGTTCCTATTCACCATCTGGTTTGTCTTCACTAGTATCCTATTAAGTTTATTGCAAACTCTCAATGCTTAGCGCATGCTCTTGCAGTTGAAGACAGTTAAATGCAAATTACATGCTTTATTTTCTTGAATAAAATAGTGTGACGCACTTATAGATTGAAGTTTTTTCCCTTTTTTTAAAGAATAATAATTGAATATCACCTACAAGCACCTCCATTTTTATTTGGTTAACTTTGTTAACAGCTGAATGTTATGAAAGTATACATGGAAAAATTGGACGGAAATGATAATGACAGGAGCAAATAGTGCATTGAAAGAAAGGGACAATGTAGGAAAGCCTTGTCAAGAGAAGAGAGGAGATACCCAAAGAGATTTAGGAGAAGTCTTGAAAGAGTATAGATACATATGGATGGACCTTTTATGTAGGATGAACGCCACCCTATGGAAAAATAGATTTTTGCTCAAGCGCAAGGTAAAAATTGATTGCTTTGAAGGCGTCTATGCTGGGCGTTAAATTCTGCATAGTATACTTCATTAAGAAAATTGTATACGATGCCTATATAAATCATTTCTGCCAACAATTCATTTTGATTGGTTTCAAAATGATGTGATAAGGTTAAGTAACACTTACAACTGAAAATATGCTAGAAATTGTTTTCAACTTTAGGTGTCTTTTCGTTCTTTATGTTTGTAGCTTATGCTAATATTTGTTTCGTTAAATCCTTTTGAATTCAAACCTGACGGAGCTCATTACTCCACCCTTTGGAAAAAAGATAGAAAAGAAAAACCATGTTGTCCTAGTATTTGAAAACAACCTTAGAGGGGGTTGAATAAGGCTTTATGACAAACTCAGTATGATTATGCTAATTTGAGAAATTTGCAATGGAATGTAAATCAGAGTCTAATAGTAGTAACAATTTCACAACACAGAAAGCACAGAAAGTAAATGAAACAGAGGTTTGTCTACTAGGATTCACCAACTCTGTGGCTAATCTCCGCTTGAGAATTCTTGCGCAGGAAACTCACTATCCAAGTGACTCCTTGCGGGTGGAGAAATCCAGATCTTTTACCAAACTTAGATTTTAGAATCTTTACACTTATAGGCGGTGAACACCTAGACTTTTTCTTAAGGCTCAAGTCTTAAACCCTTTACAGTTGTGAAGATCACAGACCTTCTTCACTTGGTCGTACAAATCAGACTTATAACAAATCTTTATAAAACCAACTTTACAATCCTATTGATCTTAATACATAACTCAAGTTTCAAATCAAGGAGATATGGGATTGCGTTTTGGAAATAAAATGTTTAAGAACTATTCAAATAAGTTTTCAAAAAGGATTAAGAAAAACTTAAATTAAAGGAACTTCGAAAAATTAGAGATCTTTTTTTTCTATTGACTAGAAAATTCTGAGACCTTGAAAGATCTCTTCTCTCAAAAGAATATTAAAAATTTAAGAACAGAGAGCAACGTAGTTTTCACAGAAAGATTAAAGAATGATGAAAGTTCGAAAAACGTGAAAGAGATAAGTGTTAAGTATTGTGAAAACTCTTTAAAATATAGTCCTATATATAGAATTTTGATGTGGGCGGTTAGAATAACCGTTTCCACAGTTTTGGACTGTTGAAGGCAGTTAATGACCGTTAGGATTTGAAATTTGAATCGAAAACAGAAAATTCAAAAAGACCATAACTGTTATAGACGTCCTTATAGACGTACATAGTATGATATATCAGACATAGACGTCTCCAAAGACGTCTATACTAATATTTAAAATATATTTTTTAAGAAAATGATATTAGAATACCCAAATTCGACAATTTAAATATCTCTTTAAATAAAGAGGTATCTAATATAGAAAATTAAGATTAGAAAGATATTCAAACCATTGAGATCGACTTTAGATTCAAAGAAAATATAAAAGTCTTCAAATTTGTCATTTGTTCGACTTCTTCATTATATCTTTTGAGCTGCACTTTGATCTTTAGGGTCTTTTGATATTACTGTTGAGACGCCAGTTGCATTATTGATTGTTCTCTTACTTGAATAATTCCATTGCTTTTGCATTTTAACTAGTCTGGCATGGTTAGTAACATTTGATATCCTTGAAATACGGTTTTTGTAAAATAATCAAAACTAAAGAGAATAAGATTCATAGGTCAACAATCTCCTCCTTTTTGATATTTTACAAAACTTAATAAAATTTAAGATACACATAATTTCAAAAGGATATTACTTATTCAAACGCTCTCCCTGAATATGTGCATATTGTTGATAGTAAAAAAACAAATAATAGGACTTTAAAGACGGTCCCACATTGGAAACAACAAAAGAAACACGTGTATAAAATATAAAATGGGTCATCTCTCAATAAGGCTTGAGTCTTATTGTTGGAACTCACTTATCATTAAAATTCCATGTGTAAAAGCTCATCACTCCAACTATTCTCTAATTTTAAAATTCTACTTTAAAAATAACTTTAATATGGTATCAGAGCCAATGGATCGATCCAAACTCGATTCGACAATACTACCAAGTGTTGTACTTTCTGTGTAATAACCACACCAAAGAAAAAAGTGATGGTTGCACGCGAGAGGGAGTGTTGAAAGTAAAAAAACCAAATGATGAGACTTTAAAGATGGTCTAACATTGGAAACAACAAAAAAACACATGGATATAAAATATAAAATAGGTCACACCTCAATAAGGCTTGAGTCTTATTGTTAGAACCCACTTATCATTAAAAGCTCATGTGTAAAAGCCCATCACTCCTCCAACTCTTCTCTAATTTTAAAACTCTACTTTAAAAATAACTTTAACACATGAATTCTTCCCCTTTATAGAAATATCAAAAAGTTTTTAGCATTGAGGAAGAATAATATAAAAAAATTAGGTAGCAAGTGAATAGCAGATAATGAACATGATAAGCACTAATAAACATGAAGTACTAATAAAACTCATACAAATACTACTAAGCATTAAGTTCTCAAGCAAGCATACGATCAAGTACCAAACAACTACATAAGTCTGAAATAATATATAACAACTTAAAAAGACAACAACTAATAACTACGCATCTTCGTCGGGCTGAGGAGGAGGCTGATCGAATCCATCGTAGTATGATACTGAAACAGTGGCGGTGGAGGAAAATGAGATTGATCACAGATATAGTTCATGTGATATTCGAAGCGCGCATTGGTTTCGGCAAATCTTGTATTGATATCAAGATGCATAGCGTCCATACGCTCGAATAAACGGTGTTCAAAATCTGGAAAGTTGTAAGGAAGAGGTTGTTGGATTTTAGGTTCAGATGGAGGATGTGGTGATGTGGTGGAGATTGATGTGGAGGAGGTTCTTGGACAGGAGGATTGTTTAAAAATATGAGATGGATGTTGTAAAGACCGAAATATTCGTCTTCACGTCGAATCAATGCGTCAATAGAGGGATCAATACCGGCATCTTCAATGATTTTGGTGATCACTTTGCCATAGTAAAGATTTGAAGTGGATGTGGGTAAATTCCAAATTGTATTGATAAGAAACGAGGGAAGATTAACTTTAATTCAGGCTAACACACAATAGGTCAACAATTTATGTACAAGGGTGATGCGATCTCTACCAGCCGATTTGGGGTAAATGGTGTGGCCTGGTAAGTAAGCCAAAACACGGGCTTGAGGAATGAGGGTTTGGGTGAAAGGATCATTGTACAAATGTGGATAATCATCACCGTGAAGGAGCCTAGATGCATCCGTCTTGGTAACATTGGGTGGATAGTGTTCAAAATTAGACAGTTTGTTATAAATGTCAACACTCTCGTTTGGAATTTAGAGAATCCTAGCAAGAGAAGAGGGTGAGATAATAATGGATCGATTTTGAAGTCTAGTTTTGAGAATTGTGGCATCATCTTGATTGCTAACTAGATTGGCATGGAAAATATAGACGAAGTTTGTATGAGTGGGACAATTTAGAGTAAGGAAATTGATCCAACCTGTATTGAAGAAGTGAAGTGAGATGGAAATTTTAGATCTCATTCAAACGAACGTAGGAGCCGGTCATGATCTTCTTCACAATGCGTTCATATAGTCGTAGAGCTTTGTCGGAGATGAATTTAAACGCTTTCTTCTTCGTCATCGCCTTGAGCTTCCGTCGTTTCTTCGGTTTCTTGGACATAAGTATCGTCTTCTTCATCGTCATCACCCTCGGATTCATCAATAGGTTGTAGAGAAGGAGGAGCTCGTCGACGACGTTTGGATGTAGAAAATTCGCCAACTTCTATGTTTTTGGTTCTAACCATTTTAGGGAAATTTGGAAGATGAAGAACTAGGGTTAGGAGTTTGGGTTTGTGGAGGAAGAGAGAAGAAGAGAGGAGATACAAGGGTTTAGAAAAGGTGTGAGGATTTTATAAAGGATGAATAGACGTTTAGGATCGTTTGGGTATGAATCAACGGTCACGACGTTTCAACTGGAAACGGCATAGTTGATCAAAAATCAAGTTATAAACGTCTTGTGTGGACGTCTATAGAGGCTATCGACGCCACTATGGACGCATATAAAGATATCCCTGCAATCATTATCCAGATTGCAGAGAGTACATTTATTTGGGTTTTATTTTAGATTTTAGGTGTATGGTTGGGATAATATTTTAATTGAAAGTTTAAGTAGACGTTGATTTTTAATTTTCACACAAATATGGATTAAAATGTCATTCATAATATCAACATTACATAATGAAGTAAAAATACGAACATAGAAATATAAAGATATAATACAAACACGACATACTACGAAACTAAAACAATTAAAACACAAACACACTAAGCAACCCACGACGGATGACCTAATGGATTCCTAGAAACTAAGGAGATGCTTTCAGTACTCCGTCGTTTTTGTTTCCTTTTCCTTGATGAAAATCCTCTTGACCCGGTCGAATATCTGAGTATGAACGTCATTTACTTCATACCTAGCAATGAACATGAGCCATTGATTATGAGGCAGATAAATATAGAAAGGATCAACCCCTGTTCCATGCCCAGTGGAGTCAAAGTGATACCGAGTATTATTAGGATCGTTTGGTAGTGGTCCTTGATCGAGTGGATCGGTAGCAGGGGATTTTCCGTAGGAATTTTTTCTGCCTGAGGTGCATGAAAGGTATATTCTTCAAACGGCTCTTCCGACGGGTCCTCTGAAGGATCCTCAGTAAAAGTCGAATTGGAGCAAGGAAGGGGAAAATGCCGAATCCTATACGGATTCGGTGTCAGTCGAATTGGAAAAACGGGCTCTTCTTTGATCTTGACATCAAGTTTCTTGGTAAAGGGGTACCCTTTCTCAACTATAGAGGTGCTACTAGTGAAAATGGTTCTCTTTGACATTGTAAAGGTAAGTGTATGTTTTTGTGTAGGATTTAGGAAAAAGAGGATTGAAAAAGTAAATTTTGAAGGGCAAATTCACTTATATTTATAGAAGGGGAAGGATAACAACTGATCAAAAGTTTTAAAAACCAAAATTTAGTTTTTAAAATGTTCAGAAACTTTCAAATTTTGAAAATTAAAAGAAACGAGGAAGTTCACAAAACTGCTGTCGGTTTTATTAGCAGACGTCCATGGAGACGTCCGTAGGGACGTCTACCAACCTATGGATTTTAGGGTTTATTTAATTTTGAGTTAAGTTTCTAGTTATAGCATGTTGAGTTCACCCTTATTTGAGCAAAGCGAGTTCTATCAAAAAGTTTTTTGAATATGTCATCCAACTGTGATTCAGTCGGTATATATTTAAGAACTATATCACTTTTATGATAGCGATCTCGTAGGAAATGATGTCTAACATCTATATGTTTAGTCCTTGAATATTGATCGGTGTTTTTGGTCATTTGGACAATGCTAATATTATCACAAAGTATTTGAATTTTAAAGACGATTTCCTTATAATCTTCTGAAGTGTGCTTTATCTAAAGACTCTGGACACAACAAGCACCAGTTGCGATATATTCTGTTTCAGCAGTAGACAAAGCTACTGATACTTGTTTCTTGGAATTCCAAGAGATAAGGTAGTTTCCTAAGAAATAACACGTTCTGCCGGTACTCTTTCTATCTGTTTGACTTCCAGCATAGTCAGCATCCGAATAACTTGTTAAATGAAACACGTTATTTTTTGAATAATTCTAGATTGACGGTGCTTTTAAAATATCTAAAAATTCTCTTAACGGTTACTAAATAAGATTCTCTAGGATCAACCTGGAATCTACCATATAGACAAAAGCTATACATGATATCAGGTTTACTTGCAGTTAAATACGATAAACTCCCAATCATATCTCGGTAGAGTCGTATATCTACTGCTTTTCCAGTTTCGTCCTTGGTAAGTTTAGTTGTCGTTGCCATTGGAGTTTCGCATGTATTTGCATCGTCTAAGCCGGACTTCTTGATAAGTTCCTTAGTGTACTTCGCTTAGGTGATGAATAGTTCTTCTTGACTTTGTTTGATTTAAAGTCCGAGGAAAAAATTCAATTCTCCCATCATACTCATTTCAAACTCATCCTGAATAGACTTTGAGAACTCTTGGCAGAGCTGCTCATTAGTATAACCAAATATGATATCAACATAAATTTGAACTACTATTATACCATTTCCATACACTTTTGTAAATAAGATTTTATCAACTATGCCCTTTTGATATCCTATTTTTATTAAGAATGTATTTAATCTCATACCAAGTTCTAAGAGCTTGTTTGAGACTGTACGATGCTTTTTTCTAGTTTAAATACATGTTCTGGGTATTTATGATTTATAAAACCTGGTGGTTGTGCTGCATATACTTCATCAATTTTACCGTTCAAGAATGCGCTCTTGACGTCCATTTGAAAGACTTTATAGTTTTTGAAACAAGTATAGGCTAAAATTATCTTAATAGCCTCGAGTCTGGCAACGGATGTGTAAGTTTTGTCATTATCAATTCTTTCGATTTGATTATAGCCTTAAGCAACTAAACACGCTTTATTTCTTACTATATTCTCTGACTCGTCTAACTTGTTTCTAAAAACCTACTTAGTGCCAATTATTGGTCTATCTTTGGGTTTTAGAATCAGTTTTCAAAATTTATTTCTTTGGTTCTATAACCGAAATAAAAGCTGAATTGATGCATAAGTTAAATGTTGATGACCTAGTAACTGTTAGTGTATATGCCCTAGAGGCCATTACTGTATCATACTAGTTTGTATATTACTTAATGGAAGCTTGGGATATTCACCTTGTATAAACAATCTTGCTCAATATAGTAGTATGCTACTTGGTTTGTTTCTACTTCAATGTGTACATGTGTTTATTTTAGTATATCACCTATACACATTAGTGGAGCCCTTAGGATCCTTGCTTGATTACCAGCGTTGTGATGGCAGTCACACTAGTGGGGGCTGGGTAATCTATAAGCACATCCTTATACAGGTCCCTAGTCGCAGGACTATCGAGACAGGGCATCGATACTCCGGAGTAGACTAGCGTATGCGCTTCTCATCCCAGAGTGGGAGATGGTCTGTCCCACAGGCATCAGTACGTCGTACTGGAGATAGTATGCGGGTGCTCGTTAGGTTACGAGTACACTGGACAGGACTCGTCGGGAACTGACCGGTTGGTATTATACCTATCGTCAGTTATCAGTTCCCAGGTGACATGAGTACAGCTTAGTCCGCTGACTTGACACTGTCACTTCGCCTCGAGTGTGTTCCCACTGTACTTTGATTACTACCCTACCACGGCTCAAAGGAGTCGTGCAAACAGGTAGTGGTTGGGTACAGTCCCGAAACACTTGGAGGCAGTGACGGTTAGACAGGATTCGTCTCTCCCGGTATTGGGGGTTGACATCGCGCTGTGTCTAAGAGAGCCATTACACGAGTAGTCCCTGGCCAGGGCAATCGAGATATACTGGTAGGCTTCCAGTGTTATCTCAGGGTGTTTTGGGCTTCACTCCGACACGACTTGTACCGCTATTAGGGGACTGACGTTTACCGCCCCCTTAGGCCCGCCATGCGATGTATCAGACGAACAGACCGGACTGTACGGAGAATGTCACATTCAGGCTCAGTAGGAGTTCAGATAGGTTTCACCTCGTCAGTCTTCTTGTCGGCATCTACCTGGGGATCGTTACGCACAGCTAGTGCCTATTGCGGTCTGTGGTTAAACCCACTGCCAGCGTAGTGTCGAGTCTTTAGAGTCCCACACAGAAAGCTATTCGCCTTTAGGCAAAAGAGTAGAGGTCGCATGGTTTTGCGACAGGTCGCATGGTTTTGCGACAGGGTTCAGTCACATCCGTGCACTTGTGCACGTTTAGTGTCCGGACAGTTAACACTAGCGGGCTTTGGTTTAAGCCAGATCCTAGTGTACGTATTGGGATTGGATTTATCCAATATGTATTCGTGTTCCTCGGAACGCGGATGCGGGTGTGTATGCACAGTTGACGGAGAGACAGAGGCAGGGGATTCTCATTAGGGTTGTTGACCGTTGACTGTTGACTATTGATTTTTTGCTCAACCCTAATGAGAATATGATATATGATTAACAATAATATTAAATAAGTATTATGGTGACATGGTTGTTGAGGGGTTGACTTTGTTGACTTTGTTGACCGGTTGACTAGGTTGGACTAGTTGACCATCATGATGACAATGACTATCATTTCATGGCAAAGACTTTTTCCTTGCTTGTTTCTCTTGTGAGAAATGAGTGCATGAAATGATATGGCTATTGTAGCTTAAATCATTTACACAATACTTGATTACTATTTTTGTGATGATGGTTTTGGATTATGAGAGCCAAGAGAGAAAAATCTCTCATTTTTCTATCATTCTCATTCTCTCTCTTGTTCTTGAGCTCTCATCTTCTTCCTCTTGCTCTCCCTCTCTTTAGTCTATGGTTCACTTGTCTCATGTGTTGAGAACCAAGAACCATAGAGAAAATCCCAACACACTCTTCTCTACTCACTCTAGTTCACAAGGTTTAGCAAACCAAGTGAACTAGTTTCTTCAAAGATCGAAGAAGAAGCCAAAGGTAGAAGCTTTCGGGTGGATCTATCTTCGGCGCAAGGAGACGACGGAGTGAAGCCGATCCGGGCAACCATTGAGGCTTGAAGACGACGGAGTTCAAGTAAGAAAGGTATAACCCCCTAACCGAGTAGTTAACAACTCCTAATTAGGTTGTTAGTTAGATGTTTAACAAAGATCCGGTTTTGAGTCCATGTTACCACCGCTAGAAAAATTGTTTTTCACCAAATTCCGCATGCCCGAAAGTACCGGGAGAGGTAGCATGGACTTACAGTAACTACTTCTTTATGTGTTTCCTATTATTAAATCTTTAGGGTGATCTTTGTTGAATTGCTATTTTTTTGGAAAAGTAGTATCAATTATTTGCTCTTGTTCCAATTGATTGGTTTCAACATCTTTATCTGGATGAATCATTTAAATCTTTTGACAAGTTAGAATGGTCTTCTATTATGTTCTCAGGATTAAAGGAGTTAGTTTCATCAAAGTGGACATGCATGCTTTCTTGAATTGTGAAAGTTCGTTTATTATAAATGCGATAGGCTTTGCCGGTCATTGAATAACCAACAAATATTCTTTCATCACATTTAGAATCGAACTTTCCTAAGTTGTATAGAGTATTCAATATGTATCATTTACAACCAAAGACTTTAAAATATTTAATGTTAGGGTTTTACCATAAAATAGTTCATATAGGGTTTTATTTAAATATTTTCTAATTATTACTATTAATTATATAGCATGAAGTATTATATGCTTCGGCTAAAAAATATAGTGGTAAATTATTTTCATTGAGTATCGTGCGTGCCATTTCTTGCAAGGAATGATTTTTCCTTTTAACAACTCCATTTTTTTGTAGAGTTTTGACACATGAGAAATCATGTTTGAAACCTTATTACAATATTCTTCGAATATTGAGTTTTCAAACTCTCCACCATGGTTGCTTCTAATTTTAGATATATTTAAATTCATTTCGTTTTTAATTCATTTAGAAAATATTTTGAAGATATCAAAAGTTTCATCTTTGGTTTTTAAGAAAAAACCTAAGTAAATCGTGAAAAATCGTCTATAATAACATAGGTATAATATTTACCTTTTAGACTTGCATTGTGACATGGACCAAAAAGATCCATATGAAGCAGTTGCAATGGAGTATTAGTTGACACATTCAAGGTTTAAGAACTCGGATTCGGTCTCTCATAATTTTATTAGTTTTGTTGGGTTTCGGATAGTTTCGCTAATCTCGGTTCGGGTTTCGCTTTCGACGGTAATACAACATACATAAGTGTAGATATATTAAATATTTAGATTTATGGTTCTATATTACAAGACAATGATCCTAGTGTTTAAAAATCCGGCCATGATGCAAAATATATTGAAAAGTGTATTTAGATAAGTATTAATATAAGGTTTAGGTTCACTTTTTTGCGGTTTTCTAACAACGAAGGCCTACAATGATCACAATGACGGTAAAATAGTTATTAAAAAAAATAAGTTTTAAAGGTTTCAGCCGAAACGATATTGTATACTTGGTTTCGTATCGATTTCGGGTTTCGTATCGATTTCGGGTTTCGTATCGGTTTCCACCGAAACCGATACAAAACCACCACATATCTCGATGGTTTCGGCCGAAATCTCGAACCTTGGACATATTATTTTTAAGTTTAAATGTTGTTTTAGTTTGTTTACCTCTTTGGCAGGTATCACATAACCTATCTTTTATAAATTTTATTTTAGGGATGCCTTCGACAAGGTTATTCTTTGAGATTTGGATAAAGTATCCATTGAGAAATGACCTAGTCTTTTATGCAAAATAAATCATCTATATCATTATTAACCATTAAGCACTTGATATCTGGATTTATAAAATCTCGAGTGTAAATAATGTATATATTATGATATCTTTTACCAGTTAAATCTACTTTGTTATCATATATGATTTTGCAAAATTCCTTTTAAAAAATCACGTTATAACCTTTATCACAAAACTGACTTACACTAAATAAGTTATGTTTTAGGTTTTCAACAATTAACACGTCTTTAATTATTGTAGTATTATATTCATTATTAAAGGAAATCACTTTTACCAATAATTTTACCCTTGTTATCTCCAAAAGTGATATTGTCACTTTCTTCTCTTGATAGTGTTTCAAAACTTTGAATATTTTCGGTCATGTGCCTCGAGCATCCGCTATGTTTTTGGAGGTCCTGCAAAACAGGAAGATGAAAATGTGACCTTCAGAATCCATATTATTCTTGGTCCACCCGGATCAGTTTTTGGAGAAAATGATATTTATAAGATGGGTTATTTTTTATTATACAATATTGAGATGTGTCCTACGGTGCAACAATAGTTGCAAGTAGAATTAGCATACTTATTGCCATGTCTATAATAGTATTTATTTTTAAAAGGTTTAGATTTTGAGGCTAATTGGGAATATTTATTAAACCCAATACCTTCTTTCTTTCAGTGTTTAATTGATGAACCTAACATTACAACTAAATTATCTTTACTCTTTGTGAATTTTAAAAGCATTTCATCTTTTAAATTTACTTTTCATTTTAAGTTGAAAATTTCAAAATTTAAAGTATTATTTGTATTAACTAATGTATCATTAGTAGAAGTTAAGGATTTTAATTTTTCATTTTCTAATTTAATTTCAGTTAATTTATTTTTTAGTAGTTAATTCTATATTATTTTTAGTGGATAGATTTGAATTTAATATTTTATGCTTAGAATTAACCCTATCATAATTAGCTTTAAGAAAATGACTAAGATTTTATTAAATCTTCTTTACTAAGAGATTCTAAATCGAAGTCTTCATCGATTACCTTATCTTCTTGCGCCATGAAGTACATGTTTGCAACTTTTTCTGCTTTTGAGTCGTTAGAATCAGTATCATCCCAAATTGCTTGAAATGACCGCTTTTCTGATTCCTTCTTTGACTCCCATTTATCCTTGTTTATCGTAGGACACTCCGATTTGATATGGCCTTCCTTATTGCATTCAAAACAACGAAAATTGTTATTAGAATTAAAAAATTTATTTGATTTATACACACCTTTCTTAGAATGGAATTTTCTAGACTTCAGATACTTCCTGAAGTTTCTTGCAATGCTGGTCATTTCCTCATCACTAGAAACTTAGTCTTGGATTTACTAGTAGATGCCTTTTGCGCGATATTTTTCCTTTGAATGTCCTTTTCTTGCTTTTGCTTTAAATCGCCTAGTTGCATTTCGTATGCCTTCAACTCAACCTTTAATGTTGTCATGTCATTTGCTTCTTCGATGGCAGTGATCTTAGATTGCTAGGAGATCATTAGGGATCTCAGCAACTTGTAACACTTTTCTTTCTCATTGAATTTCTTCCCTAGATTAAAGAGTTCTGTAATGATATTATTGAATTTAGAATACATAGAGTCGATGGTCTCATAGTCTCTCATTTGAAACATCTCATACTCGTGCATGAGCCGATTGATCTTATTCTCTTTAACTTGACTGGTTTCTTCATGGGCAGTACAGAGAGTAGTCAAAATCTCATTGTCCGTTTGACTCAGAGATTCTATTGAATTCTTCCGAATTCAAAGAGTAATGAAGTGCAATCATTGTCTTGACATATAATTTCATTGATCTCTTGTCGGCCTCCGATAATGAATTTGTGGTAGGAATGACAAAGGGCTGGTTAATGATGTCTAAAGTTTCTAGATCTATACACTAAAGAAAAACTTTAATCTTAGTTTTCCAGAATTGATAGTCGGTGCCGTTGAACAGAAGAGGACGGTTAGTGGATTGTCCTTTCCATGCGGTTTGCCATAGGATGCGGTTTGCCATAGGATCAGATACTTAAGAGGTTAATCTTAGAAAACAGAGTAATCTTGCTCTGATACCAATTGAAAACAGGTGGGTGAATAAGGTTTTATGGCAAACTCATTGTAATTGTGTTAATTTAAGAAATTTGCAGCGGAATGTAAATCAGAGTCTAATAGTAATAACAATTTCACAACACAGAAAGCACAGAAAGTAAATGGTACAGAGATTTGTTTACTAAGGTTCACCAACTCTGTGGCTAATCCCGCCTGAGAACTGCTGTTCAGGAAACTCATTATCCAAGTGACTCCTTATAGATGGAGAAACCGATATCTTTTATTAGGCTCAGATCTTAGAACCTTTACATTTGCAGGCGGTGAACATCTAGACTTTTTCTTAAGGCTCAAGTCGGAAATCTTTTTACAGTTGTGATGACCACAGACCTTCATACAAATCAGATTTATAACAAATCTTTACAAAACCAAATTTACAATCCTATTGATCTCAATACATAAATCAAGTTTCAAATCAAGGAGATATGGGATTGTGTTTTGGAGATAATAAAATGTTTAAGAACGATTCAAAGAAATTTTTAAAAAAGATTAAGAAAAACTTAAATCAAAAGAACTTGTTCGAAAAACTAGAGATCTTTCTTTGCTATTGACTAGAAAATTTCGAGAACCTGAAAGATCTCTTTTCTTAAAAGAGTATTAAAAATTTAAGAACAGAGAGCAACAGAGTTTTCACAAAAATATTAAAGAATGATGAAAGATCAAAAAACATGAAAAAGGTAAGTGTTAAGTGCTGTGAAAACTCTTTGAAATATGGTCATATATATAGAATTTTAATGCGGGCAGTTAAAATAACCGTTCCCACGGTTTTGGACCGTTGGAGGCAGTTAATGGCCGTTAGGATTTGAAATTTGAATCAAAGACAGAAAATTCAAAAAGGCCATAGCTGTTATAGACGTTCCTATAGATGTCTATAAGGCTATAGACGTCTATAGTCTGATATATCAGGCAACGTCTCCAAAGTCGTCTATACTGATATTTAAAATACATATTTTAAGGAAAATGATATTAGAATACTCAAATTCGACAATTTAGATCTCTTTAAGGAAAGAGGTATCTAATATATAAAATTAAGATTAGAATGAGAGTTAAACCATTGAGATCGACTTTAAACTCAAAGAAAATAAAAAAGTCTTCAATTTTGTCCTTTGTTCGACTTCTTCGTTATTTCCTTGGAACTGCACTTTGATCTTCAGAGTCTCTTGATGTTACTGTTGAAATACCGGTTGCATTGTTGATTGTTCTCTTGTTTGAATAATTCTATTGCTTTAGCACTTCAACTAATCTGATATGGTTAGTAAAATTTGATATCTTTGAAATGCGGTTTTTGTAAAATAATCAAAACTAAAGAGAATTAGACTCATAGGTCAACAATACCTTAAATTAATAACACGGAATGCAACTAAGATGAAAAGAAAAGATGGGGAGAAAGAAGGCTTTCGAGGGATGAAAACAGAATACAAAATCACAAATTTCACAACAGACAAAAAAACAAATGAATTTAAAGAGGAGGACAAGAAATCTCAATCAAAACTCTTATTCATTTATCAGATTTTCTTCATTGATTATATGATTTGCAATTAAAGACCTCTAATTTGGTCCAACTAGAAACCAGATTCTGATATACCTTAAATTAAAACCCCATCCAAATACTCAAACTAAAACTTAAATCAAAACAAAATTCAAATTAAAAATAAAGATATTTTGAATCAAATATCCCAAATTTGAATAGCATACGGAAGGTTTTGGCAAACGGATATTCTATTCGTATATCAATTCTCCCCTTTATAAAAAAGACGCCTTTGTACATTTTGATGGTTCACAAGGGTCTAATCATGCGAGGGAAAGACATACCACTCACTACATGGTTGGTATGCTCCACATTATAAAAGAGTGATGGATTTTCATATTATCCCTCTTGCCTTTATTTTATACAACGCTTTAGCGGGTTTTTAGATCGGAAAAAGTAAAATTGAAATGTCGTCTTTATCGTTGTCGCTTGGGATCATGAGAGCTCGAGGTTTGTTCCACGTAAAACATGTAAGGTGTGGAAATTAGCCTGAATGCCACATGAATTTGAATTGTCCCCTTCATATATAGTTTGATATTGAATATATTTGGTATTTATAGGTGATATTGGACTAATTATTTGGTTTGAATGAAATAAAGGATGACTCGAGTTTTAAAGAACACATCATGAAGATCTTGTATTGAATTAATTATGCAACAAAAACAATGATCTTTTTTTTAGATACTTAGACCATCTATCATGGCTCACCATCAATGTAATATTTATAATTTATGTTAGTTATTAAAACACGTTTATTAACTCATACTTATCGTTTGTTTTCTTATTACGAACTTATAATATTTGAAGAGAATTTAAATGAAATAATGGGTACCTAGTGTGAATTTTGAGTACTAATGTGGGCTTAAAATCTGGCCTTGATATCAAAGCCTAGCTCTGAAATGTGGCTCATAATAATTTATAGGCCCGAACTTGGCATTATATGAGTTCTGCCCAACTTTGGCTACCTACCACCAATAGACACGTTTTTTTTTGTATGCGACCCCTCCGGGAATTGAACCGGCGACCGGTAAATTTGAAGATGAAAGTTTTACTGTTAGAGATATGCTTCTTTGGTTTACCCGTGGACATGTGGTAATGCTTTTCTTGAGAGTGAGAAGTTAGAGATTCATTACCGTTTGGGGGACATGAGTCGTGCTTTGGTCGAGAGTGAAGTGGGAGATTTGATGTCTTCAGGAGAGGAGAGATGTAACTTCATTAATTGGGGTTGTGCTAGAGAGAGAGAGGGGGGGGGGGGGCTACGAATTTATCAAATAACGTAATTGGGTATGGTGGGTATAAGCTAGTTCCAATACCTAATTAGATTGTTTAAGCCAATTCTCCAACATTCTTTTATTAGAATTTTACCTGATATGCACACAGGTTTCTCTTAGATCCTTGCTATACCTGGCATGGCCCAGATGTGCGTGATACCGTCCTGGAGCCATGTTTTTGTCGCCATGTTTTTGTCACACATAGCTTATACATAAATCATATTAATAATACTGCACCATCCTCCTTTTTTGGGAGGGAGGATTCTGCTTTGTTGGAAGAAACTCTTCAAGTTTCTCTCTTTATGCATTCTTATTTGATAAGAATAGGCTCTTTCTCGTTGTGGCTTCTTTTATTTTATTTTCTTATACTGCTATGTTTTTTTTTCCCAGGATCGTTCACTCGATTTCCATGCTTTATGTGCTCTATATGCTGTAACTGGTAAGATGTTTCCTTTTGGTCTTAAATTTCTATTTCTGTTACTTGGTAGACATGCCGATTTTCTATTTTTTAATATTTATTTTTCATGTGCGTAGAGGACATGCTTATGTAATGTTAATGACTGAAATCAATAAGGATGATCTAATTTTCTTCTATGTAGGACAGATGACTGCCTATGCATGTCGCCTGTCTAGGGGACACCCCCACCCCCCAATTCACACACACACAAAACCGAAGTCTACATAGAACAGTTTTAGGTTTTAAGTGTTTAATCAATAAGATGCGAGTTTATCGCTAAAATTATAGCATTGGAAATAAATATCAAAATTTTCCACAGTTATAATTGATTTAGGCTTTGGTTATTCAACATGACTTTATTTTGTTTAATTGCATTTGGCTGAGATGTCCAAATGATGGTGAAGTTCGAAATAGTCATCATCATGTGTAAGTTCAAACGTTGTTCGAGTTCCTTGAGTTTTTCCTCTTCCACCTTTTCATCTTTCTTGACGCTCTGATCTACAAAATAATAATAGGTTTGGATTTCTGGTGGCTCCGCTTGAATTCTCATCAGTGCTTTTTCAACTTCAAGCATCACTTATTTCAATAACTAACTGAATATGACCTTTATTTGTTCGTTCATAGTTATTTAACATAACCATAACTATTGTTAATATTCATGCCTTTGTTACTTTTAGAGATAATGTGTAATAAATTAGTTGGGCTTTTTGATATTAGATCAAAACCCATATCCATAAGCTTTAGTATAAATATATATGTATTCCTCAATTAATTTGCTAATGAAATAATTCTATTTCTTCAAAATACCTTGTCATGGTATCAGAGCTATGATTGGCCAAACCTTAGCCGCCAGATCCCTGCGCCTCCCGTCAATTCCAGATCCCCGCACCTTCCCGTCACGTCGCCCTACGCCTCCCGTCATGTCGCCAGATCCCAGATCCTGCCACGGCCACGCCTCCCTGCGGCGATCCCTGCCACGCCTCCCTGTGCCAACTCCATGCCTCCCCGCCATGTCGCCAGATCCTAGATCGTAGATCTGCTCGACCAGGTCGACTAGATCGAAGCCCTTCTCACATATCTGCTCCCTTGGCCAGATCGAAACCCTTTACTCGCAGTCTACCGTCGCCCCCTCGCAGTCGCAGTTGCATTCTAGCCGTCGTCTCCTCGTTTGATATTGATCATTGGATCTTTCGTTAGTTGATCGATGAATGTTGGATGTCGTTGATGCGGATGCTGGTTTGATTATCGTTGGTTGCTAGTCGTTGTTTATTGTTGGTTGTGGTTGATCCTTGCTGCTGGATCATGTCGATGACCTCGGGCAATGGAGGAAGTTTATTTATCTCGGCTGATTTTATTACTATGGTGTCGACAAAGCTTAATGGTGATAATTATGCCTAACGGTATATTGCGGTTGAGACCTTGTTAATGGACAAACGAAAGTTGCATTACTTGCTGGAAAATCCTGCTAAGGACACGGATGCGAAGAAATATGAAGATCGGTTTGTTGAATATGCACAGATTCGGACTTGATTGTGGAATATCATGGAACCTAAGTTGAACAACAACGTTGTGTTTTTGCTTACATCGAAGGGTATATAGGAGCAACTTAAAAATACACACTCGGGTTCTAGCATATTGCTCACATTTATGAGCTGTATCAGGATTATTTCTGAGTGGAGAAAGGAGCGAATCTCTTAACGATCATTACTTGTCCTTCAATAGATTATGCCACGAGTTGGATTTGTATCATCCCATTTCTTCCAATGTTGTGAAGATGAAGTAACGTGAGATGCTGAATGTTGTGTGAATTTTATCAAGTCTTCTCCAGGAGTATGAGTCCGTTCGATCTGCTATTTTAGGAAGTTCAGAGATTCCGACCCTTTATGAGGGATTCTCTAGGTTACGCCGTTCTTCCGTGTGAGATACCTTGTTTAATGTGGTGATAATAGTGTGGATAAGTCTGCATTTGTGACCACATCTGGAAGTACACATGGTCGTGGTCGCGGCTATTCTCGTGGTGGTCATGGTGGTAGTCGTGATGGAGGACGTGGTTATGGTGGTGGTCGAAGTGGAAAGTTATGCACACACTGTGAGAAATCAGGCCATTCTGTTGACTTTTGTTAGGATCTATATGCCAGACCTTTTGCTAATCATGCATCCTCTTAGGGTCATATATTGGAGTCCTCACATCCCACTACTCCATCTGATGCAGGATCTTTGACCTCAAAGATAATATCTATTTTTGAGGATGAGTATCACAAGCTCCTCACTACTCAGCGGTGTGCTTCTGTTGCCACGGTAACCTATGCTTCAGATACTCTTATAACTTGTAGTACCACTAGCAAGCCCTGGATCATTGATTCCGGTGTTACAGATCATATAACAGATAATCGTGATTCTTTTATTTCCTTCACACCGTCTATACAAAAATCTCATGTCACCTTGGCCGATAGATCTTCCTCTTCTATCACGGGAGGTGGGTCAGTACATCTGTAAAAGGATCTTTCGCTTTCATCTGTTTATCATGTTCTACGGTTCCCAATTAGTTTATTGTTCGTGAGCAAACTTACGAGATCTTTGAACTGTTCTGTGACATTTTATCCTTCACATTGTCTTTCAAGATCTATAGATTAGGAAGCTGATTGGTGGCGGGCATGAATCTCAAGACCTTTAATCTGAACACGAATACTGTTTTTTCTTTAGGTTCCGCAGTTTTGTTGCCCTCATCAGTTTCTTCTCTTCAGCTTCACTGTCAGATGGGTCATCCCAACTTGAAGGTTCTTCAGGGTTTATTCCCACATCTTAGTTCTATGAAATTACTTGATTGTGAGTCGTGTCAGTTTGGTAAACATCATCGTGCATTTTTTCCTATTTTGAGAGTTGTATGTAGAATCATTTTCATTTAGTGTATTCAGACATTTGAGGTCTCTTCAATAGGCCATCATATTTAGGTTTTAAATATTATCATATTTGTGGATAATTTCTCTCGTATCAGTTATTTATATTTGATGAAAAATCGTTCTGAATTAAGTAATATATTTCGTGTTTTTCATCTGGAAGTTCAAAACCAATTTGATGTGTCGTTGAAAATTCTACGTACAGATAATGCAAAAAAATATGTTTCTAATTGTTTCAATAAATATCTTTCTGATAATGTGATTGTACATCAGACATCTTGCTCATATACCCCCCAACAAATGGGGTTGCTCCGCGTAAAATGTGTCATTTATTGGAAGTTGCTCATTCTTTGTTGTTTTATATGCATATTCCCAAAAAATATTGGACTGGTGTTTTAACTGTATGTTATCTTATTAATCGTCTACACACTCCTACTTTGAGAGGAAATTCTCCTCATCATGTTTTGTTCCTAGAGATTTCACCTTTTCACTACCTGCTAAAGTGTTCGGTAGTGTATGTTTTGTTCATAGACTTGCTTCTGGAGGAGATAAATTGGATTCTCGTGCCATTAAATGTGTCTTTTTTAGGATACTCTCGACTTCAGAAAGGGTGCAAATGCTTTGACCCTATATTGAATAAATATTATGCTTCAGCAGATGTCACTTTCTTTGACAATGTCCCATATTTTTCTCCGTCAAATGAATTCTCTACCGAACCATCCCTGTTGTCTCATAATTGTTTACCTCTTATGGATATTGATTTGAGTCCTGAAGAACTGTAGGTTATTCCTACCAAACCACCGGTCGATCGTTTTTATTCACGAAGGTCACGATTACACCCAGCTACTCAATCGGCTCCACGGTCTGTAGATCCCGCACAAGCTCCACAATCTGATCTCGATCTTTCTATCATGTTACGAAAAGTTACACGCTCTTGTACTCATTCCATATCGAATTTTGTTAGCTACTCACAATTGTTATCCAGGTATGAGTCCTTTGTATGCTCCTTATCATTCACTTCCTTACACGGTTCTTTACGTAAAGTTTTGGGTCACCCCGACTGGAAAAAGGCTATGGAGGGAGAGATGGATGCTATGTATCATAATGGTACATGAGATTTGGTTCCTTTACCGTCTGGTAAATTATCGGTCGGATATCGTTGGGTGTACACTATTAAATATCATCCTGACGGGACCATTGAGCGGCTGAAGACTCGTCTTGTTGCTAAAATTTATATACAGACATATGGAATTGATTATGCGGAAACGTTCTTTCTAGTATCAAAGCTTCCATCTGTGCGTATTTTGATTTCTTTAGCAGCAAATTTGAATTGGCCTTTATATCATGTGGATATTAAAAATGCATTTCTCCATCGTGACCTTGAAGAAGTATATATGAACCAACCACCTGGTTTCGTGGTTGAGGGAAAGGCAGGTAAAGTATGTAGACCGCGAAAAGCTATATATGGGCTCAAGCGGTCTCCTCGGGTTTGGTTTGGTAGATTCAGTTCCGTTGTGCAGGAGTTTAGTTTATATCCATACAAGAGTGATTATATTGTTTTTACATGAGTCTTTGAAGAAAAGAGAATTATATTAGTAGTGTATGTTGATGATATTGTTATCAGTGGAGATGATACTGACGGGATTGTTGTTCTTAAGAAATTTCTCCAACATCACTTCCATACAAAGGATTTAGGGTTATTGTGATATTTCTTGGGGATTGAGATTGCATGTGCTCCAGAAGGTATTTGCTTGTATTTGCTTGTCTCAGAGGAAATATGTCCTAGATATTCTAAAAGAGACCAGACTTTTAAGTACCAAGCCCATAGATACATCGATGGACTCAAATAGAAATTCTATGATGATCGAGGAAAATTATTAGAAAATCCAGGAAGGTACCGTCGATCGGTTGGGAAGCTTAATTATCTTACGATAACAAGACCAGACATCTCCTTTGTCATTAATGTGGTGAGCCAGTTTATGGATTCTCCAAGAAAGCCTCATTGGAGGGAAGTTATTCGGATTGTATGCTATTTGAAGAATTCATCCGGTCAAGAGTTAATTTACTGCAATCATGGAGATGATCAACAGTTGATGGGATTTTGTAATGCCGATTGGGCAGGATCTCCTACCGATAGGAGGTCTACTACTGGCTATTGTACCTTTCTTGGCGGTAATCTTGTATCGTGGAGAAGTAAGAAACAATCAGTTGTGGGAAGATCAAGTGCGGAGGCTGAATACCGTGCTATGGCTCATACTACGTGCAAGTTGATTTGGATAACTAACCTATTAAGTGAGCTTGAATTTCAAATTCATCGGCCAATTCCTCTCATTTGTGACAATCAGGCAGCAATCCATATTTCGTTTAATTCTGTTTTTCATGAGAGAACCAAGCACATTGAAGTTGATTGCTATTTTTTCCGGGAAAAGAAAGAATATGGATTTCTGAACCCTCAATACATTGCAAGTAAGGATCAACCAGCGGATATTTTTACAAAGGTATTGGGAAAAGTAAGAATTGAATGTCTATGTATCGAGCTGGGTCTACATGATATGTATGTACTAGCTTGAGGGCGAGTGTTAGAGATAAGTGTGATAAATTAGTTGGGCTTTTGATATTAGATCAAAACCTGTATTCGTAAACTCCAGTATAAATATATATGTATTCCTCAATTAATTTGCTAATGAAATAATTATATTTTCCCCAAAATACCTTGTGAGTTATGAACTGAAAGATTCAACAGTTCATAATTTACCATTTTATGAATATCAAGGCTTTTGTGAATTGCTCATATTCTTCTTAAACTGATATATTCTTGTTGTAAATGTTTTCTTAGATGTGGCTCTGGTTACATCACTGAGGGATGGGATGAATCTTGTAAGCTATGAATTCGTGGCGTGCCAAGGTTCAAAGAAAGGGGTTCTCATTCTTAGTGAAGTAATTATCAATAACTTTTTCTCTTGGTATCCAGTTAATTTTTTTTTAGTTACATGCTCATATTTTCTGGTCTGAATTTTAAATAATTTTTTGCCTGTCATTGGAACTCATTAAGCAAAGTTGCCCTGAAATTGCATCTGATATGCTACAAAATCCTCTTACATATTCAATTAATTACCTCCAGTCGTCAGTGATGATGCTTAAAATCATTACACAGTTTTTATGTAATAGCTTGCATCAATAAACATGTGGTAATAATCTTTGAAAGCAAAATATAACTGAAGTTGAAGTTTCAACCATCATTCATGACATAGGATATTTTATTGAGCGTACACAAAACTATAAGGATATGCAACCGAAAATTAAAACACATAAGAACTACAATCCATAAAAGTTAAAAAAACGTAACACCTCTTAACTGAAGCAAACTTTTCATAGTACACTGACTCATTTGCATCATTTCCAAACACATCTTAACTGAAAGATTTATGCTTCCCAGACTATAAACAATAATAAACAAATACAATTATTTATGTATTTGATTAAAGATAGCACTATTGATTAGAGGCTTTTATTAGTTTCTGGAATCCCCTGAAAATTAATTACTCTTCCTTGTAGAATCCCAAAATATGGAGCTAAATAATGTAGAACACACTAAACACGGTTTAAAAAATAATAAATGAAGAACATGCTCTATCCTCTTGGTCAGAATTTTGTCGTCAAATTACATTCCTATAAGTAGACTTGTTTTGTTCTTACGAGGAAAAGGTCATAAACTTCCACCTGTTTCCATTCCTTTAAGTTGTGACAATTAGAAGAACATACCGGTTATATGTTCTTTACTTCTAGGCCGTAACAGATTACTCCTATGTGTCCTTATATTTGGTGTAGTACTGAATATGCACTTGATATTTAGTTTGCAGGAGCAGCACAATCTCTTGGAGCTGGCGCGCTCTTAGTCAACCCATGGAATATCACAGAAGTTGCTAATTCAATTGCCTATGCGTTGAACATGCCTGCTGATGAAAGGGAAAAGCGATTTAGACACAACTATGCTCATGTGACCACACACACTGCCCAAGATTGGGCTGAAACTTTTGTAAGGTATAAAATGCAATTCTCAATTTTCAAATGTCATCTAACTCTTAGTTCACTATACAGATTATGTAAAGTAAAATAATAAACATTTACAAAGCTTTAGACTTTATTCTCATACACACCACTCTCTTACAACAACAACACACAAAAATACGAACAGCTATCACACTATTAACTTTACTACTCCCTCACCAGCTTATTACAAGCTTTATTTTTTCTAGCTCTCTCTCACTTGTTTCTCTTTCTCTGAATACTTGCATCAAGAAATCTCCCTCCTATTTATAGCCTTAAACTCCCACCTACTCCTATGTACAAATCCATGTGCAAAATGCCTTACACCATGGTTGTCAAAGATAAGAAAGCAACTTTGATTTTAACACTACTCATACCCACTTCCATGTGTTACACACATCACTTTGACTTCAATTGGGTGCTGATTTTAATGTTCCCCTTCAGCACCAACTTCTCGAGGAATAAGTCCTAGATGACGTTTGAATTCCATAAACTTCGATGAACTCGGCCCTTTTGTAAAAATGTCAGTCACCTGATCTTCTGCTCGTATCGGTTGCATTTCAATCTCTTCTTGCAATACCTCCTTCCTCAGAAAATGATGATGTGCCTCTACGTGGTTTGTTTGTGCATGAAACACGGGATTCTCTGTGAGTTTAATGGCTGATTGGTTGTCCCAACATAGGTCTGTTGCATAGTCTACTAGCTGGTGTAGATCTTCCATCAACTGCATAAACCACGTACTTTCTTAAGCTGCCATGGCCATTGATCTGAACTCTGCTTTTATTGTTGACAATGACACAGTCAATTGTCTTTTGCTGCACCATGATATTGCCGCGGATCCAAGACTGAACATATATTCGGCTGTTGACCTTCGCATGTCGTGATCTCCGGCGTAATCAGCATCACAATAGCCAAATACTTTGCACCCCTTGTCTTTCTTTTATAAAAGACTAATGGTTCCTTTTACATATCTTAGAATTCTTCGAACTGCTTCCAGATGAGGCTTTTTTGGCTTCATATAGAGACTCAACACTCCAACCGCAAATGCGATGTCTAGTATTGTTATCGTCAAATAAATCAACCTACCAACTAGTTGTCGATACATGGTCGCATCTTCAAGTTCTTTTCCATCTTCTGCACATATCTTGATGTTTGTCTCCATTGGTGTAGATGCCGACTTGCAATTGATCATGCCATACTTGAGTCGTAGGTTCTTCGTGTACTTTTGCTAGCAAAGAAACTTCCTTCTTTTCTTTGATCAACTTCGAGTTCGAGAAAATACTTTAGTTGTCCAAGCTCTTTCATTTGAAAGAGAATTGAGATATTTTCTCTCGTTCTTTTTATTTCAATTTCGTCATCTCCAGTTATGATCAAATCGTCGACATAAACTAGTACCACGGTTAGCTTGCCTTCTTGTTGCTTGACAAACAAGCTGGAATCTGCAGTAGTAACATAGTATCCACTTTGTATAAGAAACTCTACTATTTTTCCATACCATGCCCTTGGCGCTTGTTTTAATCCATACAAATTTTTTTTAACTTGCATACGTACCCGTATCTTCACTTTCAAATCCTTTAGGCTGCTCGATGAATATCCTTCGATCGAGCCTGCCGTGTAAGAATGCATGCATCACGTCCATCTACCAGTGTTTTCATCCTTTACTTGCCGCAAAAGCTATAAGAACCCGTACAGTTGTAATTTTAGCAACCGGACTGAGCGTTTCATTTTGATCTAGTCCATATTGCTGAGAAAACTCTTGAGCCACCAATCACGCCTTGTACCTCTCGATTGACCCAACTGGTCGAGTCTTGAGTTTGTAAACCCATTTGTATGATATGGTTTTAACATCTTTAGGCTTCAACACCAACTTCCAAGTCGGGTTTTGATGTTAAGCCTGAATTTCTTCTTCCATCGTCTTTCGCCAGTTACGACTTTGATGAGCTTTTTCAAATGTGGATGGCTCCTTCTCTTTAACCTTTTGTGCAATAGCTGCATTAGCGTATTTTGGATTTGGTTTTCTCTGTCTTCCGGATCTCCAAATAAGCGTTGTATCTTCAGTGTCTTGGCCGATCTTCTTCTGACACCTTCCGGTGAACACCAGTGTGCCAAGAGCTTTTCTCCTTCTATGAACTCGAAGAACTGGATCCTGCATCTTCTAATTGTTGCAGCTCTTCATCTTTCTTTGGCTCCCCTATTTTCTCTTGCAGCTTTATTTCCAGATCATTAGAATCTGGCAAAACAATTTCTTGTGATGACCGCCACGAAGACATTTTATCTAACACTATATTTCTTTAGGAATGACATCTTCCAGTAGTGGGGTCACAACATCTCCATATTTTTCTTTCGTTGTCATATCCAACAAAAATACACCGAATTGCCTTCTTATCAAACTTGTTGTGCATGTGATCGGGTACGAATACATAGCACACGCAGCCAAAAACTCAAAAATAGCTTACAGTTAGCTTGATATTTCACAGCTTCTGGAATGGTGAGACGAACTCCAGTTTTGGCTGTGGTAGTCGGTTGATGACGTGTGCTGCAGTCCTCACATTCAGCCCAAAAACATCCCGAAACATTCTTTGCATGCAACATGCTTCTGCATCTCTCCCAGATGCCAATTCTTTCTTTCGGCAACACCGTTCTGTTATGGAGTATTAGGACAAGTTAGTTATCGATGAATTTTGTGTTGATGCAGATAGCCAGAGAACTCTTTGGAGGTATATTCTCCTCCATTATTACTGTGCAGACAACAGTTATTTTTACTAACTTCGCCTTCTATCTTTTTCTGAATCTTCTTAAATTTGGAAAGAATTTCCGACTTTTCTTTAAGAAAATAGATTCACACATATCTTGAAAAGTTACCGATAAACATCAGCATATAATGCATCCTACCAATATATTCTTACTTTACGAGCCCAAAAACATCAGAGTGAATAAGCTCTAATGGTTCTTTAGCTTTAAAATTGGATTCTTGGTACGAAGTTGATGGGCTTTACCGTACTGACATCCCGCACATACTATGTCCTCGAATATTTAACTGTGGAAGCCCTTTTAACAATGATCGCTCCATCATAACCTTAAGTTTGTGATAGCTTACATGCTCAAGTCTTGCATGTCATAGATCTGCCGTTTCGTTCTTTCGAGTCTCATCTACATATGCTGACTTAGCCTACATTACATAAATAGATTCTAACTTCGGCCCCTTCATGATTGGCTCGTCTACAAGCTTCAAGTTATTATACATCTTCACATCTTCTGGTCCAAATAACATATTTTCTAGTGGCGGTAAGCTGCGATATGGACAGAAGATTTTTCTTCATTCGCGAAACATGATAAATATTATATAATTGTACCTGCTGAGAGTTGAAGCGTGGATCAATTGTCTTGTCGATGTGTGATCAGAAATTTTGAATTATCTGCCATCACGACCATCCGTCTTTCTTTGTACTGTGACGTGTTCACAAGCGTTCCCATGTCACCAGTCATATAGTTGGAACATCTGGAGTTAATGAATAGTCTTCACTATAATTGACTTCTCGATCAGTCATGGCTGTGATTGCTGACTCTTCTTCAATGACGGTTGAACCGAGAGCCACTTCATTGACGTCCTCTTGTATTGTACAAGATTTCTCCTCTATAGCAAAAGATGCATGGAAGTCCCATTCATCTTCGATATCTTCTTCAATGCATGGAAGTCCGATCCTTCACATAACTTCAAACTTTTGGTGTAGTGATAAGAAATTTAAGATGAAACCAGAACAACCCAAATTCAGATTCCATTAAGTGTGTATTTCAAGCGGATTAATCAAAAAAATATTTGTGTGCAAAAAGCCTGGTTTTCAATTTGTCCAAAACAGAATGTCACTTCTGCTCTTGATTTGTCCACATTAGTCCGACTTCAAATTATTTCGCTTGCAAGTCATGTTTCCCCCTCAGTTATATTGTTTGTTACTTTCATTATTTTGCTTATGGACTTATAAATTATTTGTGAATGTTGTGCTTTGGTATCCTAAGTAGACTTGTTTTATCAATATTTACTGTCTGGATGTGGTTCCGGATTGAGTTCTCTGACTATTTTCTTGCGCTATAGTTACTCTTTTAGAGCAACGAAAGTTCAACCCTTTCAATTAATATCTTTTCTTTGCATATTCTCACTTGTTCATCTGTGCTGCAGTGAACTTAATGACACTGTTGTTGAAGCGCAACTAAGAACAAGACAAGTTCCGCCTGTACTTCCTAAAGATAGAACAATTGAACGCTATTTTCAGGCCAAGAATCGATTACTCATATTGGTATTTACTTGTTTAAATTTAAATTGCAAATTCTTACAATTCATCAGATGAAAAAAATCTCATAATCAAGTTTACATAATCTCCTTTTGTCTTTTGAATGACTTGGAGATATTTCTCTTATCCTTATTGTAAAAATTGTACCCTTTTGGTTCCTGATTTCTTCGTGCACATGCACCTAATCCCTTTTTATACGAATATATGCAAATTTCATAAGGGATTATTACATGAATGATCTCTATAACTTTGAATAACTTCAAGATGGCATTCAATTAAAAATTGACAGTACATGCACTGATGTTATGAAGCATTGCATCGGAAGAGTAGCCAGTTACATGCAAATCAAAAATTGCCACTGTTAGTTGAAGGCATGTATGATTGCATCGTACAAAGTATGTCTTGATTACAAAAATTATATCACATAAATATCTGAGGCTGAATATTACTTACCACAGTCAGTAATGTAGTTGGCTTGCTTAGGCTTGCATTTATCTGCTAAAAGCAATGAGATTCTTTACGTCATCTTCATATTGTATTCTCTGTTTATTGTGTTAAAATTCCAGGGTTTCAATGCCACCCTGACGGAATCTGTAGAATCTTCTGGAAGAAGAGGCGGGGATCAAATCAAAGAGATGGAGCTTAAACTGCACCCTGATCTTAAATTGCCTCTTACAACTCTCTGCCAAGATAAAAAGACAACTGTTATCGTACTAAGCGGAAGTGACAGAAGTGTCTTAGATGATGTACAAATCCGTTAGAATTACTTACAGATCTTCCATTATTTTTGTTGAGCTTTCAATAATTGAATCTTTGTGCAGAACTTTGGAGAATTCAACATGTGGTTGGCAGCAGAAAATGGGATGTTTCTGCGCCTCACTGATGGCGAATGGATGACAACGATGCCAGAGCATCTCAACATGGATTGGGTCGACAGTGTTAAGGTGCTTTTATTAGGCTAAATACACTAAACTACCCTTACTATAGCCGTTTTCAGTAAACTACCATTGATTCATTCTTTTTATTACTGCAAACCCCCTTAAAGTGGCACATTTAACGGTATTTTAGCTGGAGAAAAAATTCTCTTAAACCAACGGTTTTGGGAGGTTACTGTAATTAAAAAACATAAGGTAGTTAGTGAATAACACCAATAGCTGAGAGTAGTTTAGAAAATTAATTATTCATTTTCTTATTGCTCATCATTTGTTCAACCACCTTTGATGTCATCTGATATACTTTTCCAGGATGTTTTTGAGTATTTCACTGAGAGAACACCTAGGTCTCATTTTGAACATCGTGAGACATCACTTGTGTGGAATTACAAATATGCAGGTAAGTCTAGAGTTCCCCTTCTGTTTGGTATTACAACCGGGACAGTAAAAGTTTCCGTGCTATTGGTACAAGATATTAAATATATTTCTTTGCATTTATCTGATTTTGCAGACGTTGAATTTGGAAGACTTCAAGCAAGGGATATGCTTCAGCATCTATGGACAGGCCCAATTTCTAATGCAGCAGTTGATGTTGTACAAGGAAGCCGATCAGTGGAGGTCCGTTCCGTTGGAGTGACAAAGGTGAGTGAATATTCCTTCTTTGAAAAGTGAGATTGCCAAACCATGTATTGATTGCACAATCAGCCATGATTTGCTGAAATCTTCTAGTTTTAGTCTTTCTTAACCCATTTTAAGAACATGGTGCCAATTATAACTATTAAATTTTCATAGTGCTTGGCTCTTTACAACTAGTCTTGGGGAAAATATTCATGGATCCTTTCAATCCTGAACATGTCATCATCATTGGATGAAAACACTAAATCTTATATCTATTTTTTTTCTTATAGTGATGTACAGTTCCCAATCAACGATAAATCGATGATATTGAACACATGAGGATATATATGGTGCCTAACATTTAAGATAAAGATAAGCTGAAATTGTTGATCTCATTTTAGTTTGCAAACTCATCATATGATATATGTGTCAAAATGAGCAGGTCATTACCCATAGTCATGCTGATATCAAAAGGGCTTTAATGGAGATGTATGCTTTTTGAAATGTCCTGGAATAATTTTTGCTTAGATTTCAGAGGTTCTGGTTATTAATGATACAACTCTTTTGAGAGTAAAGTAGTGGGAAAGATTCACATTGATTAAGATACATTTGTTATCAACCTATAAATTAACATTTGATAATACCTGTGATAATTTCAGGGTTTTGAGTAATCCTGATATTTTTCACTTGCATCAGGGTAGAACAATGAAGCATGAGAATTTCTGAATGTTTTTTTATTTCTGTGCAGGGTGCCGCAATTGATCGAATATTGGGTGAAATTGTCCACAGCAAGAGCATGGTGACTCCAATAGACTATGTTTTATGTATTGGACACTTCCTTGGAAAGGTAAAAGTTTGTTTGTTATGTGTTTCTTTTTTCACTGATTCTAGGTTCTATTTAGAAAAGGTTATCTGCTTCTCAAGTCTCCTGCTAGAATGAGCTCCGCCGCATAGCGGTGAGGCTATAATAAAAATGAATGTTAGTGATTTTTGTGTGTGGAAGATTTATGATAGGCATAACATCCATATGTGGCATCCAGTTCATTAGGTGTAGTTAGCAACATAGTATGAAATATGGACACCAAAAAAAAAAAGGATTAATAATATTTGATAATGGTTATACCCACACATAAATGTAATACGTTAGGGATTGAAATATATGGTACTTCACATATGAAAGTAAAGGGAAGGGGAACACATATTATAGCACAAACACTATATTAGCCTTGAAAGATTAGCTGCAACTTAACCTTTATCCCCACGTATTCATTAATAGACATCATCCTAAGCCCTCGATATCCTTAGTATTTAGGTTTGAAATGGCTAACCCAACTATAGAGGTCAAAGTCCATTGAAGGAACATATGGAGGACTTGATCTCTAAATTAATTCTGTTAGTCCTGTCAAATTAGTTGTTCCCTTTGGTTCTAGAAGTTAATGAAGAAAAACAAACATTTAGAATCATCTGCAGTTGATATAAAAATGATTTTATGGATAATAAAAAAAGTTGGGGTGTATGTTGACAAGCTAACTAACAAAGGCGAGCAGTAGTCTTTTCTCAAGTAATGTTGTGACAAAAAGTAACATCTTAATACATGATAAAATGACCTACAATAACATGTGACTAAAACTAACACGAATGATAAATAACAAAAAGACTATATTTACCATGAGCTTTAAGCATTTTAAAGATAAATTATCATGATAACAATGTATGAATAGAAAGAAAAGTTCCATGAAATTACAAAAAACGGTTTATGTTTTAGACAAGTATTTATCAATAAAGAGAAATTCAAGAAAGTTTAAATTGCTATAAAATAATCTTGGAAAAATTATAAGATCTAAATGAACCTACAACAAAACCAACACAACAAACTCATTTGAAAGGGGGAAATCTATTAAAGAAGAAAACAATATTGCTAAAAGAGTAATATAGCATGTGTTTTCATTTTAACAACACTAAATGCTAGAATAACAAAATGCAATTGACAAGTTTGCTAAACTAGTGATCTGAATTATATAAAAAATTTGCGTACAGCATGCTTTCATATATTAGAGATTATCTAGGATCAAAACTCTGCCCTCTTTCCAGTCTCTCTGCTTAATGCTTATGTCGAATTATAATTCCAATAAAATTGGATCCGAAATTTTTAAATAGTAAGAATGATTAATTGTTAACAAAAAACCAATAAAAACATTCGAAACATTTAGCATAATTTGAAATTTAAGAAGCTTTTACACTATAAAATCATAAGGGTATTATTCACAAATGTGTGGCAACATTGAAATTAAATACTTTACAAAGAACACCGAATTGTATAAAATTAAATAAAGTTAACATTGAAATTTAAGAACAATATAACAAATCTTGAAGTATAACATTTCTCTTCTTATTATTAAATCCTAACTTATAGATAATAAGAAACACTTGCTCTATTAAAAGTAATATAAAATTAATCCCTAAAGCTTATTAAAAATACATAGATATAATATTTATTTTTTACCTTGATTAATTGGAGATCGAATCTTAAAATTGTGGTTGTTGTAAGAATGACTTTTCATATCAAGAACATCTATAAGAAAAAACTCATTATTGAAACAAAATGTTGGAGGATATATAAATCCACGAAAAAAGAAAAAGGTTGAAACAATTTCATGGTTACATTATCATTCTAAAATCAGGTAGAGTAATTTTTAAGCATTTTCCTACTAAAGTCCATCTTAATCTTAAAAAATACTCTTAGGACATGACATGAAAAGTTTCAAATATGTCTCGTCAAAACACTTATCAAAGAATTTTTCATCAAAGAAAAAGGATTTTAACAATGTCTCCTTGAATGTACAAAAATGGAATGTGATAGAATTTTATCAATAATTCATTTTAACAACACTTGTAATTTTAACCATTATTGATTCCATTAACTTCTTTGATCAAAATTTCAAAGTAAATATCAATTAACATAGATCTCAAAGTAAAATCTTTATAAAATTTACCCATCGATTTATTAATGAAGCAAATTAAACAACACACATCAATTATTCGTAAATTTATTAAATCAAAAGATAATTTATTTCAAAGATTTAGCAATACAAACCTAATAGGCATGCTTTGTTCTTTTTTCGCTGTAGAGATGAGATATAGAACATGAGGCTTTTTAAAAGAAAATTGTGTCTTTCAACATGTTTTTCTATTAGTGCCAACTGCCAAGTGTCATAAAGTTTTCCACGCGTCATAATTCAAAGGAGAATGCGTTGTAATTGAATGGAGAAACTCTAGTGTTGTTTTTTTAGATAAAAGAATAGTTTATATTTGGAATAAAAGTAAACTTGTTAGGAAAAAATGGAAACGAAATAGCTTGAAACCAGGCTCCCTTTCCTTCCCTTACAGCTTTCTTTTATGTATATAAAGATGGTAATAATACTATCTAAGCAATACTTTATGTATGAAGATAGATATGTATAGTTATCCTTTGGTCAAAACTATAAGCTTCTCTATCATCATCTAAGTCTTTTTTACTATAATGAGATAAGAAAGCAAGGCTTCATGAAACATTGACAAAATTAGAATCATCTATCCATATGTCGTTAACGGACTCATATTTAGTACCAAATTATTGACCGAGGAAGCATCGGTCAAAAGGTAGCTATCACCATCTTTGTTTTTTTACATCAAATTAAATTGGATTAGTCAAAAAGTAAGGTTTCATTATAGATATGAAAACACTCTACAATTGGAAACCTACGTGTCTCTCTATTTTGTGTCAAGTTACTGAACGAGAAGACTTTAATCAAATTGCAACAATCATCTTCACGATTATTTTTTTTGGACAACCAACAATCATCTTCAGGACTGAGCAAACCAAAGAATTGGTTTAATTTTAGTTGATAGTTTGGTTTGGTATGGTTTTCAGAAAAAATGACGGTTGAAAAATCCCAGCCTAGCTGATTCTGTGTGTATGGAATATTAATATATAAAAGCAGAAAAATAATAATAAAGTTACTTAATAAGTATATAGAATTATATTATACCATGCGAATAATGGAGGACAAATGCTATTTACTTTTATGGAGGCTATTAAGTCAATCTTACCCCTTATTTTTTTTATTGATGCTGCTTATCTCAATCTTCACCATCTAAAATATAGGTACACCAAATTTCATATGATTTTAATATCCTTTACTCATTTGATTTAGTGGAGGAAAACGTTCAATTATTGCAAAATGATTGATTTTGGATTCACTAGATCAAAGGTTAATAAGTATTTAAATCATATTAAAACTTTGTGTATCTATAGTTTAGACAATGAAGATTAAGATAAATGCATCCGATTGTCAAAATAAAGGTGTACAATTTAACTTTATTTTTTAATTGGCCGATCCCTTCTATGACCTCTGTTCTCCATTATACTTTTATGTTGTATTTTAATTATAATATGCTAAAACCTATACGAGAAAGCCGACGGAACAATTTTTTTTGTTTGGTTCTTTGACTCAGTTTGGTTCGATTTGCAAAATTCTTCCTAAAATCAAACCAAACTGGCCATTGCTTACCCTCCCTAATTATCACATTTTCATCTTCTAGGACATACCATCAAAATTGGTTCGTACTATAAAGCAAGTCTCTGCAAAACTATTTGACATAGTTTTACGAGTTGTCTACTTGTTATCAATGCTCTCATATTCAACCATCAAAATAACCTATACGAGAAAGCCGACGGAACAATTTTTTTTGTTTGGTTCTTTGACTCAGTTTGGTTCGATTTGCAAAATTCTTCCTAAAATCAAACCAAACTGGCCATTGCTTACCCTCCCTAATTATCACATTTTCATCTTCTAGGACATACCATCAAAATTGGTTCGTACTATAAAGCAAGTCTCTGCAAAACTATTTGACATAGTTTTACGAGTTGTCTACTTGTTATCAATGCTCTCATATTCAACCATCAAAATACTACTAGAAGAGGTTAATATTTTCTTCACAAACAAACTTCATGAATATCGACCCGAATTTTATTTCAGGATGAGGACATATACACATTCTTCGAGCCAGAGCTTCCCTCCGAACCCGTAAGTTCCACAAGATCAAAGATGGCCGACACAGTCAAGGTCCCTGCAGACAAACAGCTCATGGGAAAGCTAAAAAACAACAACAAGAACAATTCAAAGGCATCTCACGGCAAAAACCACAAATCTAGTCAATTCGGGTCCTCGGAGAAAAAATCAGCCCTCAACAATAACCACCACCACAACCACCCAAGCTCATGGCGGGCCCCGCAAGAAACCGTATCATGGCACGAGGGCTCCTCGGTTCTCGATCTTAAAGGAGAGAATTACTTTTCTTGTGCGGTTGGTAGAAAACGCTCAAATGCCAGGTATCTTCTTAATTCATCGGACGATGTGGTTGTGTTCTTGAAGGATTTGGCTGAGGTTTGTGGTAGGTGTTCTAGTGTTCAGTCCAACGGTGCTTGAATGTATAAGAGGCTGTGAGAGCTGTAGGCTATATAGTGACAAATGTTGTATTAATGCAGTATCGTACGACTATTAAACTGGTCATTGCCATGCTAATTGCTAAGCTTATAGTTAAAAAATGCGTACAATATTCAATTATGTGTTTTAGGATAGAGTATATAACGTCTGATGTTGTATTAGTCGGTTCCCTCGAGACATCTTCCTACAGTAAAATGCACCCTGATCACTATGGATATCCAACCTAGTAGGGTAGGGGGTGTCTTGGTTGCTCGAGCTAAAGACTGCTGTGTTTATTATGCTTTTTTTTAAAAATTTATTCAACTAATTCAACTCTTGATTAAATGCGATCGGCCCCAGCTCACATTTTTATTTTTTGTTCTTATTGGATATAAAAGCGCTAAAGATTTGAAGATATCAGCATTGTATGAAAAGCGATTCTGAGTGGTGAAGGCCCATGCCCTAGAGCAGTGTTTGAATGTAAAGTTGTAGATTGCCTGCAGGTTTATTGCCATATCTAGTTCCTGATTGTAAAGAGCATCTCTGCATACTTTTGAGGAGGTAAGAATGGCTCAAAATTTCAAATTGATGGTTACAGGAGTTGAAGAAGCTGGAGTCTACATAGTTGAATTGGACACATGAACTTCCCTGACTTCGAAGGCTTTACGGCCAGTCGATCATAGGTGATGGTCCTCCCTCTAGCCTAATACATATATGTATCATAGTTGAATAGGCATCGATGTTTGAGTAGCCATCGCTTATGGAGAAAAGGGTAGTCATCATCTTTTATGGGAAAATAAATAAAACCCTCGTAATCTTATGATCGAAGGTTCGATTTTGATGGGAAGATGCTAAAATAAAAGGGAAGATGCTAAAATAAAACGGCATTAGGCCTTGGTCTCCATCCTCTCCAAGCTTGAAAGAAACCGCTTATTAGGTTAAAGCTTAGGATTTAGAAAAACGGCTGAACCAAGATCCAACTTCTATTGTGGATCATGGTTGGTTTCATCAAGCACATGTTAGGTCTAGAGTTAGGACATGCTCCTAACAAACCCTTCCCTCATTTTATTTTTTGGTATGATTATAAAATTCAAGAAAACACATCAAATAGGTAAAGAAACCGAGAATTAGAAGAAAAAGAGAGAATTGAAGAGGGGAAATAGAAGAAATTATTGTGGTAGAAGAAGATAGTGGTCGCTTTTAGGTGCAGCGCCAAATCTTTACAATTAAATCAAACAAACATTAATCAATAATCGACCCTCTTCCTTTCTTTTATTTTATTCTAACAATCTTACATAATCCTGCTAACATGCATTGATGGTTGTTAAACTTCAATTTTGGTTTTCGGGTTGATCTTTGCAAAACTACCCGAAACTTCTTACTTTTTCTCACTCTTGCTCGAAACCCGTATACCGAAGAATTTCTCCCAGGATTCATGCGCAGTCTATTTCTGATGCTATGTTTGGTCATAGGTCAGAGATCGCAATCTAATGCTAGTCTCCATCTAAGTTGTGTGGTACATATGAAGCCCATTGTAGAAAATATGGCTTTATATATCTCCATTGGCCCATCTACTTTTGTGTCCTTTTAATTGTCCGCATTCTTCCAATTCCCAAATCTAATGAAAAAGTCTACTACGCATCTTGGGCAACAGTGGCCTTTATAGTGAAAATATGAGGTCATTTCTTTCGCCCTACGAATTGAAGTCATATCTTGAATTTGTGATCTTGGCATGCTTGTGGTTGAATTTGTTGTGTAGATAATTTAATTTAACTTTTATTAATAAGGATGTTTATTTTTATCTTTCAAACTCTTCTCGAAAATTTGGTTTATGAAATTCCCACTAGTATAAAGATGGGTTGTCCCTACGAATGGGAAAATCCGTAGGGGCTACGGTTCAAGCCGTAGGGCCAAACAATGTCCGTACGGTTCACACCGTAAGGGAATATATAAATTATAAATTATAAATAAAAAAACAAACTTCAGTATGTGCTCCTACGGTGCCGCAAAAGAAACCCCTATGGTGTGCACTGTAGGGACAATGTATGGTGTTTTAAAAAAAATAAAACAGGATATAAAATCTTGCCTCCGCAAAAAAAATAAAATCTTACCTCCAAAAAAATTCCCATGCAGCATAGCCCTAATATTTCCCCGCCCCCTCCCAAAAAAATTTCCCCCTTCCACTTTTTCCTCCTCCATCGCCGCCGTAGAATCGTTCCTCAAGCTTCATCGTTGCCAAAATCGAGCTCCTCGTCGCCTATCGTCAACCTCGTTAGCCTCGTCCTCTCCTCATCATCTTCCTCCTCACCGCCATCCTCCTCGCCGCCTTGTCAAGTCCTAGCCTTTTTCACCTTCGCGGCCTCCTCATCGTCAAGCCCTAGCTCCTCCTCACCGCCCACATCCTTCACCGCCTCCAAGCATCGCCACCTCGTCGCCTGCATCGATTTACCGCCGCTCGTGGTTAGTTCCTTCAATTTTAGTTTTAATTTTCCTAAATTTTTGTTTTCTTCAATTTTAGGAATTTAATTTATAATTTTGGTGTTATTGTTGTTACTGTTTAGAGTTAGAGTTAGGATTTAGGGCCTTGTTAGGGTTACGGTTAGGAGTTAGGGGTTAATTAGGGTTAGGGTTATGATTAGATTTAAGTGTTAGAGCTTAATTAGGGTTAGGGTTATGATTAGGGTTAGGGTTAATTAGGGGAGGGTTATTTAGGGTTAGGGTGTGATTAAGGTTAGGATTTGGTTTAGGGTTATGCTTATGGTTATGGATAGGGTTACTTAGGGTTAGGGTCCGGGTTAAAGGTTATGGTTAGGGTTAGAGCGTTTTAGTAAAAAAGGGTAATATAGTTAACGATATTTTAGTGTAAAAATATAAAATTCAGAAAGGTATTTTTAGTTAAAATTTTTAATGATAGTTTAGTGAAAAACAACATTAGTTAAGGGTATTTTAATGAAATTTATAGTAATTTAGTTAATTTAAGAAGATGAATTGTTTAGTTAAATTTGTTAAGGTGTGTGTAAGTGTGTTAGGGTATTTTAGTGTGTGTGTGTGTGCGTAAGTGTGTGTGATAATGATGATCTCATAGATCGAACAAGGCCAACCTTAATTCATTATCATTCTCCTCTACAATGAACTCTTGTCAAATCCCACCTCGATATATAAACTTAACATATGCAATGGTTTCCATTGTGACATAAAAATACGTGATAAGTGTTGTAATTTATTGTTGCTGCTGGAGGAGAGGTGAAGATCTGATGTAGGAGCCGAGGGGGGTAGCAAGTGCTGATGAGATTACTAGGAGCTGGGATCCCAGTATTCTTATCAACACCTGCTACCCCCTGAGACCAGGAATACAGTGGTTAAATCTCTTTCGAAAATCAAAGACAACGTTGAGGATGTGATGTTCTACTGTTGATTGTATATGTTTGTTATCAATATATTAAGTATATGTATGTTATCAATATACTAACATACAATTAATTACAATACTTCAAACCCTAAGAGCAAATATCATATATTAACATACAATTAATTACAAATATGCAGAAAAAATAAGGAAAAATAATTAGCTGGTAGATCTCTTACCACAAATAAATCAAGCAACGTCCAGTCTCTCTCTCTCTCTATCCATTCATTTTTCACATCCAAAAGATGGATAGAAAGTGAGACGCAAGGCATAACACTAACCGATACTCGATGACATACTTTTCCAAATTGAAATTGCGGTGAAAATATATCATCGAGTGTCGTCAGTGCTATGCCTTGTGTCTCATTTTCTATCTATCTTTTGGATGTGAAAAATGAGTGGATAGATGAAGAAAGACTGAGATGTTGCTTGGTTTATTTGTGGCAAAAAACTTACTAGCTAGTTTGTCATCGAGCGTCGGTCAGTGCTATGCAAGGATACAGATCATCCAGAGCTCGATGTCTTAAGGGAGAAAAGTACTGGATGTAAGTTTGATAATCCTTAATTTCAATACAATTTTCATATAATTATAGAGAATATTGTATACTAATACTTGTCTATTTATCATATTATAGGACTGTTGGTGACTCTAAAATACTTTTGCGAAGTTACCTTAAGCAGACTTGTGAAGCAAACTTAAGAGTTTTGTTCTAAAACTATTTTTTACTTATGCCGGATAAGATAACTTGTGATGCGTGCTTTGTCTATAGAATTTTGCATGACTGCATTATGGTGGTGATAATTAAAATTCATATTGCAGATTACCGCAGCAATCGACGGGACATCAGATTGTCCAGGTGATCCTGTTAGTTATATGTATGCCCTAGAGGCCATTACTGTACATGCGATGTATATTATAGTAGATGCTTGGACATATATATGGAGGAATTTCTTGCTCGACATGATAGTATGCTATCCGGTTGCACTTTATCTTAACATGTACACTTATTGTCTCTCTAATACATGTTGATAAAGTCCTTAGGATGAGTACTTGACTACCAGGATTATGATGCAGATCATACTAGTGGGGACATGGTAGTCGATAAGTACATCCTTCAATTGTTCCTAGTCGTGGGAGTATCGAGACAGGGCATCGATACTCTAGAGTAGACTAGCGTATACGCTTCTCGACCCATATGATGGGCGATGGATGATCCCATATCCATTGGTGTTTGACATCAGAGAAGGTATACGAGTGCTCAGTGGAGACTGGGTACACTGAACGGACTCGCCGAGAACTCCTAAATGGTATTATACCAATCGTCAGATAGTAGTTCTCTGGTGACACTGGTGCAGGTTAGTCTGTCGACCCGAGATTGTCATAGAGTCTAGTGTGATCCCACTGTGCTTTAATTTCCACCTTACCACGTTCAAGAGATCGTGAAAAACGGTGGTTTTTGGGTACAGTCCTGAGTCACATGGAGGCAATGAGTGATAGGAGGGGATTCGTCTCTCCCGGTATTGGGGGTTGATATTGCGCTATGCTCGATTAGCCATAACAGGAAATCCTTGGTCAGGGTTGCTGAGATCTACTGGTAAGTGTTATTAGTAGTTTCTCGAACCGTTATGGACCCTGCATCGGCATGACTTATCAGGCTATTGGGGTCTGACGTTCTACCACCCCCAGGCTGTGATATGCGACATATCTGACGAAGAGACCGGTATGTACGGTAGTGTTACTGATTGGATTCGCAGGAGTATGAGCATGCTTGCTTGTTGATCTTCTGATCGCTCAATACCTGGGTGGACGTTACGTTTAGCAGACCGCTTGCGGATTGTGGGTGTTTGATATGATCATCACCTACTGCCGGCGTATTGACGAGTCTTTAGAGTCCTGCACATAGGTTTCCTGGTTCATGCGAAATGAAGTAGGAGCACATATCTGATATGTGCGGGAACGAGATTAATGCGCGTATGTGATACCGCATTCTATTCTCGCGATATGTGATATCGGTCGGTTATATGTGATATATCCGGGTTATCGGATCAAGTATTGATTCGATAAGTTGTTACATTTGATATTAGTCGGTTGTATGTGATATTGCCGGATTATTAAATCAAGTACCGATTTAATAATTTAATGTATAATTATACATGTGATATATTGAATTACATTAACTAATATTAGCTCACTTAAACATTTCTTTTTCTTACTTGTGTGCATATAGTATATATGTGATATATATTAATGTACAACTTTTGTGTCATGCTTGATGCCACATGATACATGGGTGTATGAGACTTACACCATACTTATGATAATCCTAAGGTTTTTATTTATTTTAGTAATTCATAAATTGGTGGAAATTTGTCATGGCTAGAAGCTTGGAGAAGCTTATTGTGTCCATTGACTTAGTCCACTAATTTGTTTTTACTTAAGATATTTATTAATCTAACCATTATCCTTAGTTATAGTTTAGTCTCTACATGAGTTAGTGTATGACACTAACTCACATATGGTTGCTATTCTCATCTCATGAGTTTCATTCTCATCTCCACTTCATCTTCTTCTTCTTCATGAAAAAACTTGCTAGCTTTTGAAATGGTGAAGAAATATTGTGAGAAAAATAAATCTAAAGTGAGCTCAATTCCTACTTCATCATTCTCTACTATATTAGTCATTTAGTTTAGGGTGTTTGCTTCACTAATCTACCATTAGTGAAGAGATGGTATGAGCTTAAGTCTCCTCGACGTAGATCATCTTCGGTTTCGAAGATTTCGAGCAAGCTTGTTCATTTCTTCATGTGAACCCTTACTAGAGTTCGGGTGTTCACTACTTGGAGCGAAGGGACTACTACATGGAGCTTTAGAAGTGAAGGACCGGTCTACAAAAGTTGTATTTCTCATTCACTTAGATGTAAAGTTGTTTGCATTGCTAGTTCGTCTAAATCTCTAGTTAAGATTCTAGGGTTAGGATTCTTTAGTACGACAAAAAATTGAAATTGTCATGGACGATGCCTCTCGAAACCTTGCTGTCGTGCTAGGTAACCCTACAGATCCGTGTGAAACATCCATGTCGTGGATGTCTGTGTATGTATGTGTGTGTCCTCTTCGGTGGTTACCTCTACTATCCCCCATGAGCGACGTCTAGAGAAGAAAATGGACGCACTGAGCTCCCAAGTCGAGGAGTTGAAGAAGATGATGGTACGTATGTTACTTCTGTTCGTTTATACGTAAATGTCGTTTGTACGTAAATGTTTGTGTGTGTATGCTTCTTTGTGTGTGTGTGCGCGCGCGCCTACACACACACAGACACACACACACACATACACACAGACGCACGCACGCACACACAGTGTCAATCTCGTGCGGAGTCGACTTAATGTTGTTTTTATATAGTGTTTATTGCTTTTTGCCTATATTGTTCTTCGCCTTTGGACGTCTTATATTAACCGCGTGGTTGTTTCTCCGCCGTGTGTATGTCGAGCTTGCTCCCGTGTGGAGATGTTTTTATATTATTTATAACACATACTTTTATTTAAAATATACAAAGGAGGTGCTGCCTAAATTTTAAACAACGAAGATATTTTCAAATCTTATTTCAAAATAAATTTTACTTACACTTTTAAACAAACCATCTTTTAAACAAATCTTATTTCGGAAGTGGCATGTGACGCGCGCACACACACATAAACACACATGCGCGTGCGCGCGCACATGCACAGACACACACACACATAAACATTTATGTATTCATTTCGTTATATATTATGTGTGGGATGTTAATTGTGTACAGGGCAGGAAAAAATGAGGAAATTATTTTTTAAAAAAATATTTAGTGTATTTGGCCCACCGAATTCTATGCTTTTCAGGAGTCAATGGTACGTATACACACACATACACACACACACACACAAACACACACACATACACACAATGAAGCGCGCGCGCGCACAAAAATAAAGCCAAACCGTAATTCATCAACATTCTCGTCTGCATTGAACTCTTGTCAAATCCAACCCTACTATATTATGTTTTGATATAAATTTTAGAATATGTTAAACATAATTTAGATGATACTATACAGGGTAATGACCTACCCCCACACATAATTTTTTTTTATTGTTTGTGAAATCTATGGTTAGGAGTTTTATTTACAATTTTTTAATTAAGTACAAGTTAATTAGTTAAAAAAACAAGATTTTCAAAATGAGATATTTAAAAAAATACCTATAGCCTTTAAGAAAATATCCTTATTTCTAAGATTCGGCAGATAGTGTAGTAAAAAGTAACAATTGTTATGGGTATTTTAGTGAAAAAGTAACAATAGTTAAGGGTATCTTAGTGTAAATTAGTAAAATTGAGCAGATCGGTTTTTTTTATTAAAACTTTTTATGATAGTTTAGTGAAAAACAACAATGGTTAAGGGTAATTTAGTTAATTTAAGAAGATTAATCGTTTAGTTAAATTTTCACTTAAGGACATGTGTGTATGTGTTTCTGTGTGTGTATGTGTATGCGTGAATACACGCACACATACACAGACCCACACACACATACACACACGCACACGCGTGCGCGCGCACACATACACACACGCACACACACGTGCGCGCGCACTCACACACACATATAAACAAGTCCAAACCCTAACCCTAAATTACACAAACTTTTAAATTTTACAGATTCGGCAGGCCACTGCTTTGGATGCGGCTCCGGCTCCGCAAGCCACTACATCGGCTCTTGCTCCGGCTCCGCAAGCCGCTACTTCGGCTACGGCTGCGCAGGCTACTCCTTCGGTTCCAGCTTCAGCTCCGCGGACTGCTGCTTCGGCTCCGCATCCTACTGGTCGGGCTCCGCGGTCCACCCCCACTCTTGACGATCCAGTTTTCCATATTTTGTCAGTCCAGGATTACATCGAAGAGCAGTTGCGCCGGATTTCCTAGATATTTGGAGATGGAGCATCTGGACCGAGCCAGTAGCGATGTATTTATATTTTTTTATTTTTGTACGATGCATGTACTATATTTGATACGTATCGTATATCTTGGATATTGTTTGTCGTATGTCTTGATTATTTATTCTGATTTTGCATTTTGTTTGGTTATTTCATTATATATATATTATTACGTGGGATGTTTTGGATAAATATTTCTATATTCATGTGTATATATTATCCTGTACAGGACGGAAAGAAAACGGGAGAATCGTTTTTTTTATAAAAATTTATATGCCCCTACGGTAAGCACAGTAGGAGCATTTACTTGTCCCCACGGTCAGAACCGTATAGGCATATTAAATTTTAAAAAAAACTAATTTATAATTTTATTATACTTGCCGCTACGTTAGAATCCGTAAGGGACAAATCTATACCCCTACGGGTAAGTCCGTAGGGGCAAATGATTTTTTTTTAAAAAATAAACTAATTTTTTTTAACTTAGTCCATACGGTGCACTTCGTAATGGAAAAGGTATGTCCCTGCGGACTAAACCGTAAGGACAACATATTGCTATTTTTTTAAACATAATTTGGAAATAAAAAGTGCCCCTACGAAATATACCGTATGGAAAGAAGCATCTACGGTAATAACCATAAAGACAAAGTTTCAACCGTGGGGGTGTAAACTTGCCCCCTCGCTTTTTGCTCACACGGTTACTAATTTACCCCATACGGATCCATTTTCGGTTTCATTTAAGTTCAAACGAAACCACGGTTTGCACGTATGCAAACTATGGTTTCGTACAATTAGAGTTTCATGAAGTTTTGAATCATTGGCAACATAGATTTTTTAAGGTAAGGATTCTATAGAATTCACATATGATATTTTAGATAAATTTAGGGTTTTCACCGTTCATGGTGTAATATATGGACGGTTAAAATTTAATGAAAGATAGTATATTAATCATAAGAAATAATTTTTATTTCAATCTCAGCTGCAGATGGTTTAATATTTGAAGAATTTTTTACCTTGTCTTTTTGTTAAAAGAATAGAAAGTTAAAGGCTGTTATAACTAAACAATACTTTAAGTAACATCTAATTAATTATGATCATGATATTCAAATAAAAAATAATGGAGATCATAGATTCTCGAAAATAATTCAAACAAAATCTCCATATTCAAAATTTATATCGTCCTAAATGCTTAGTGAAACTACAACTAACTTTCTTTACTTTATTATCCGTAACTATATTGAAATTTTCAACTTTACTTAACTCCTTAATGGTATTAATAGAATATTGAGTTAAATGGCCATGAAAATGTTATTTCCTTAGAATTTCCGAGAATGGCTTAATAAATCAAAATTAACCATTTTTTTGGATGATCGATATCGTTCATCTTGATCTCCACGGCCTAATGTATGTGTACATCAATTTTTATACGGTTTCGATACTTTTTGTTCGTGTATCAGATGGTTGTAAAATTAATGGTTTTTCGACTATAGAATATTTTACACTTCTAGATCAATGGTTAAAGAGTATCGAAACCGCATGAAAATTGGTGTACGCATGCATTAGGTCATGGAGATAAAGATGATCGGTACAGATCATCCAAAAAGATATTTGATTTACTTTATTAAGGCATTCCCAGGAAATTTTTTCGGAGAATGTTCTCAGGATCATTTAACTCATATTGTAATTGGAATTGTCAATGATATCCTTGCCTAATAATGCCATCCTCAAACCTATTTTCTTTGTAAAATTAATCCAAAAAACAATTTAGAACTATGAGAAAAACTAACTTGTTGAGGAAGAAAGAAGAAAAATTGGTATGAGCTGAGATAATTTCAATTATTATGGTTATTTCAGTATAAAAAAAAGTATGTTGGTTGCGTGCATTAGTTATCTTTATTGGAGAATCAATTTAATGGTGTTTTCTAAGAAAATATTCAGAGTAGTTATGGAGAATAATTAAAGCAAGTTAAGAGTACCTAATTAACTAGAAAACGCTAATACTTTCAGCCTAGTTTAGTAAAATAAACCCTTGAAATTTCAATAATATCTAATTTTAAAAGCCAATTGTTTTTGTTTTTTGTTTTTTGTTTTTTGCAAAAGATGAGGGCCAAGGCCTAAAATTTATATATTAAAATAAAAGATAGTTAAAGAAGAGGAAGAAAAAGAAGAAGTTGAGCTATTATAATACAAGCTTAAGATTGAACATTCTAATTGCGAGCAATGGTCCAATACCAAGATCCATAGCATCAAAGAATCTAACCACGCTAATTTTAGTATTTGGACTAACATCGCGAAGAACAATCTATTTAAACTGATATTTAAAAGTTGCCAATTGCATTACTTCCATACATGCCATGCATATTCGCAACCGCAATTGGAAGATTGCTCCAATCTGCTCCTTACTTGAGCTCTTTTATTCCATGAAAATCTATAATGTTTTGTATATTAAAACGTGGATTGAAAATCCCGCAACATACTGAGGATGCTTGGACCATCCAAATAGAGAAATTACTCAAAAAAAAGAAGAAAGAAGGTATTTATGGTTTTGGATTGAGCGTTGCAAAAAATACATTGTCCTCCTCTAGTATCTCTTACCTAAAGTAGATCAATAGCTATTGTCATAAGCAAAATGAGTTCTTAGAAACATTGGATTTATGGAACCAAACAAATGTTGGATATATGTATGCCCTAGAGGCCATTATATGTATAGTGGATGCTTGGACATGTATATATATTGATTACTTTCTTGCTCGACATGATAGTATGCTATCTGGTTTACTTTATCTGACATGTTGACTTGATCATGCTTTTATTCATTTGCACATGTTGATAAAGCCCTGAAGATATTTGCTTGACTACTGTGACGATAATGCGGATCATACTAGTGGGGCACGTATAGTTTATAAGCATATCCTTGAACTGTTCCTAGTCGTGGGTGTATCGAGACGGGGCATCGATATTCCAGAGTAGACTAGCGTATACCATTCTTGTCCCATGTGATGGGCGATGGATGATCTCATATCCATCTGGTGTGCTGACACCAAAGATTGTATGCGGGTGCTTAGTGGAGACTGGGTACACTGAATGGACTCACCGAGAACTCCTATGTGATATTATATCTATCGTCGGATAGCAGTTCTCAGGTGACACTGATACAGTTTAGTCTGTAGACCCAAGATCGTCATAGAGTCTTGTGTGTCCTCCCACTGTACTTTGATCTCCACCCTACCACGGCTCTACTGAGTCGTGCAAACAGGTGGACTTTGGGTACAGTTCCGAGGCACATGGAGGCAATGAGCGATAGGAGGGGTTTTGTCTCTCCCGATATTGGGGGTTGATGTTGTGCTATGCTTGATTGGCTATAACAGGAAGTCCCTGGCCAGGACTACTGAGATTTACTGATAAGCGTTATCAATAGTTTCTCGATCTGTTATGAGCTATACATCGGCATGACTTATTGAGTTATTGGGGTCAACGATACCATCCGTAGACTCGATATGCAACATATCTGACGAGGAGACCGGACTGTACGGTAAGTGTTGCCAGATGGCTCGACGAGAGTTTTGATAGCTTTGCTAGATTTCTTCTAATCGCTCAATACCCGGGTGGCCGTTACGTTTAGCTGACCGCTTGCGGCTTGTGGATGTTTGATATGATCATCATCCACTGCCGGCGTATTGATGAGTTAGAGTCCCACACAAAAGTTTCCTAACCCAGACGAAAAGATGTGGTGTGCATATGAGATATGCGCGAGGACCTGATTGAATACGACTATATGATATCGTTTGTTAATCGGGCGTTTTTCTATTGGTCGGATCGTATATGATATGACCGAATTGTTAAATCAATTATTGATTTAACATTTTGACTTTTAGTGTTATTCTTCATTCAAACCCTTTTTATTAAAGAGGAAGAATGCATGCATGTATGCACATGTTGATGTGCATGGATACATACATGCAAAAGTATCATAGTTGATGATACATCTTTGAAGGCAATATAAGACTCACATGGAACTATAATATATATATATATATATATATATATATATATACACACACACACACACACACATATATATATATGTATGCATGCATGTGTATATATATATATATATATATATGTATGTATGTATGTATGTATGTATGTATGTATTTGTTTTAAAACAAAAGGAAAAGAAAAAGATTAATCCATGGTTATCTTTCTACACTCTTTCAAAAGTAACCACACTTCACATACGTTTTAACCTTGGATTAATCTTTTCTTTTGGGTTTTAACTCACTTACTAAATATCTAGATATTATTAGAACCATGGTTTGAATGGAGATAGAAAATATATATTCTATCTTTTCTATTTTTCATTCAAGCTTTATCATTTCATTTTAGACAAAAGCTTTTGCCTTCATCTTCTTCTTCCTCCAAGCTCTCTTGTTTTTGCCAAAGTGAGAGAGAGTTAAAAAGAAAGGGTTTTGACAAAAGAAAACACACCACTTCATCATTCTACTCTAATCTAGCCAATTAGTTTAGAGTGTTTAGCTTCATCTTCTTCTTACATCAAGTGGAGCTAGAAGCTTGGACCTAGTGAACTTCGGGTGGATCATCATGGACGTAGGAGCTTACTAGCAAGCCTTTCCAACCTCTCAACGATCCTAGGAGTCACTGCAAAGAGGACTACAAAGCTTGTATTCCTTTCACTTAGTGATGATATGGTTTTTGTATGTGATACTTTAGTTGTTACCCTAGTATTCTAGTTAAAGATCCTTGTTTTGTTTGCTTAGCATCTCAATTTTTTTTTAAAGTAGCATGTGTGATGCTTCCATAACTACAGTAGGTGCTAGGTATACCTAAACGGCTATATCTCATATAACCGACCGATACAAAAAGTCTCGACTACAAAGGTTGTATTCCTAAGCATCATAGAAGAAACGAAAATACAACGTACGCTTATACCATCCGCATTCGCCACAATATTCCGTTATGCACCGTTAGGTTACTTAACTAACAGCATACCGGGATGGGACTAGTATGTGTGTAAAACATAAGCAACGTTTATTATATGTCATGCCCCGCTTCCCGGTATACGTGTACGAGGACGCGACGAGGTCCGCTACGTATATACTCAGAAGTATATACGCTAAGCATATCTAAGCAATATAAAATAAATACACAAGAGACAATGGATAATAAAAACATCAACTTTTATTTATTAACATTCTTTTGTACAATGCATGAAAAGGAAATACAACTGAAATAAAAAGATGCCTAAACAGTGGCATAACAGGAAATGAAAAGTACAGAAAGGAAAAGTGTACAATGAAATAAAAGTGCAGGGTCTTCGGCAAACTGCTCCAAGTCTTCTTGAGATGGCTCAATCTCTGCCGAGTCCAAATCACCTGACGACATTCAAAGAAGAAAGAAATAGAATGTCGTCAGCGAACATGTCGCTTGGTAAGTCCCAAAGGTAAGAGGAAAGTAGAGTAGACAGAATAAGAAGATATCTTTTAAAGTTGTATAATATTGTTGTAATGTTGTGTTAACGCTGTTGTTTGTAGCTTGGTACAGAAGGATGACAGTGTATACGAGGGGGGTCTCTATATGCTAGAGACCAGGACAAACGGAATGTACAAGGAACCGTTAAGCCACGGTACAATAGCAACGAAATATAGGTTAGGTATCTTAATCTGACCACCTCGTGCCATCTTTAACACCTTCCGTACCAATCCACCCCTTAAACCCCGCGATGTCTTATTTGTATTGTTATCTTGTAAATTGTATTGATTGTAAGCTTGATTGACTGACTGACCGAAACCATGATATCAGGAAACGGTTGTAACCGTAGAGTCATGTAAATGGAATAACTGAGAATCATGTAAAATGAATATATATCCATGGTTCGGTTCAGTCAAGTTGTATAAATTGATAAATGGATTCATGGATTCATGTGTTCATATTGAATTGGAATCTTGTAGATTATAGATTGACTTGAATCATATTCAAGTCAGATTAATCAGACTCAAGCCCGAGTCAGACAATCAGAAATGTGAATCGAAGTTTTATAATTGCTAGGGTCCTTAGGGTAATTTATAAAACTTGAGGGGGTTTTATGTAAAAATACTTTTATATACTTTTCAAAATACACCTCAAGTATTTATTATTCGTTTTTAGAGTTGTAATGAATATGGATTTTATATTGAGCCATTTCTAGTGAAAATATCCTAGTTTTATAAATAAGGTATTTATCTGTAATATTGATTTATTTGAAGTTCATGGTATTTTAGTGTAAAATTTATTCTTGTGATTTTTAGAAAAAGGTGGAATATTTATATCATAATAAAATAGATATTTAAATGATAAAAATACATATATTTATACAAAGATAATTTTAATAAATATTTTATATTCCAAAAAATTCATTTTCTTAAGATGTCGTATTTTAAACCTTTCGAGACTGAATGCTCCTTGCGGAGGTCTGAATCTCGCACTACTAAGCCCGAGCATGTGCGATAATCCGCACCATCCCGAACGGGTTCCCCAAAAATGGGTTGTAACGGCGCTTTGCAAAGATTGTAAATACTAATCCTTTAGAAAACGGTTTTATAAAAAATGTCAATTTTCCGTATTTTAGATTCTAGGGTTTCCTAAGTCAACTATCCTATTTCTAAATGGTCTAAACGACAAGTCGTTAGATGCCTCAAATCGCCTCTTCACCGCCAATTGTGGCCAGGTAAGTACAAGTGAGGAAAGGAGGGATCCGCTCACGAATTACCGTGAGACGGGCCTTTTAAAATTACCTTTCTCACTTACCTAGCCTAGACACCACAAAGTTAGGTTTAGATAAACGACCGATGTCCACAACTTATCGTATTTTCCTAATAAGAGATATTTATTTAAAAGTGTATCAAATCTAAAACTTTTAAGAATGGTTTTTATTAAGAATATGGTAGTTAAATGAAAGTATTGTATTATCGTATTCTAAGTTTTGATGATATCGTTTAGGGTTGTATTTGCGTGTGTGTGGAGGTAGGTCATTACCTCGTGCTCTACTTTAAATGTATAGCAAAGTTAAGAGGATTAAATGTGAAATCGAAACATTGTGGTATTTAAGTGAAAAATACGATAAATTGAAAAGGTTGTCATTTCATGTGATGAAACTTGTTCAAATTGTTTGTTAAATATTTAATAGTCAACATAAAAATGTTTAAGCATGAATGTATTAGTAAGAAGTGAAATTTTATAGAAAACCGAATCGGAAATCGGATTTGTTCCGATTCCGTCGGGTTTTGTAATTTCGTATTTTAGAGAATAAGAAAGATGGATAGAATGGGACTTACGGATTTCGATTAAGCAAGAGAGTGAGGGGGGAATAAAAGGGGTTGCTGAGGCGTTGCTTCGTCGCCGGTTGTTCCTAAAAACGTCGCCGGAATTTCCGCCGGAATTTCGTCGGAGTTTCGCCGCGAACTTGTTTTCAAAGTACACAACTCTTGGAAATTTTTTGAAAGAGTGAGCTTAGGGTTTTGGGATGAGAGGGTAGAGGATAGGGGGTGTATTTATAGGGTAGGTTAGGGGTAGGGTAGGTGAAGGGTTTTTAATTAAAAAAATTGTAAAAAGTATGAAAAATCATTAAAAATGGTTGAAATAGGGCATAATTTATTCTCTGGAACCAATCCATTTATTTGGAGTGTGCAGGGGGTTAGAGAATCCCAAGAGACACATTTCCCCAGTTGACGACTCGCCGGAATCGGCAACTCCGGCCGTCGGCGGCGGGCCGAGTCGGCCGGTCCGAGTTGGCTGATCCGGGCCGGTTCGATGGTCGGTAGGTGGGGAGTCGTCAGATGGGGCCTCTGGTATATTTAGTTTTTAAAGTGTAGTTCAAGTTTTGGGAGTTATGATGTGCGGACTGTTGGGCTTCCAAAGGATTTAAAACAAAAACAATATAAAAATAATATGGGACAGGGGATTTGAACTCTGGTGGCTTGGTTCAGCAGTGCAAGGTGTTACCAATGAGCTACAAGCTCCTTCTTGTAATTATTGTGGGAAAATAAATACTTAAATTGGTAACAGCAACATTAAATACCCCAAGTATACTTCAAATTTAAATCAATTTTATGTATACAAAAATTGGAGTTGTTACATTATATATCATATATACAATAATAAAGCATTCGTCTCACGCATATAATATGATCACATCACAGTATATCAGCAGAAGAAGAAACATATGATATATTGGATATACTAGGAGGTCCGTGTTTTATTTCGAGCCTGTATAAAACACGGATTCCACGGTCGCGATGAATAGCCAAACCCACATCCCTAGACCCCTACGAAAGCGACAAGTAATTCTGCCAATTCTAGGGTTAGGAGACCCGGTCTCAACTCTTCGAGATGGCCTCCCACTGGACCCTAGAACCCGGTTGCTTGTGCTCCCCTCCTTGGGTCTACCTAATACGGAAAAGTAAATAATATACAATGGTGACATCATCCTCAACCCGGAAGTGCCCCAATAAAAGAATATTACATACAATGAATTTTACATGAATGAAAATAAAAACCCTCATCTCACATAAAACCCCCGGCTATTCAGAACACGACGATCCAATATAACATATCACAGCAACACATAATATCTCATATCATCAACGTAAGCAAGTATGCGTATCCCGATTGTCGTTGATGTATAGCAACGAAGCCGACAATACCCCGCATACTACACTTACGGTCCCAAAAAAGAAAGTGAAAAACTACAACATTTGGAATCCAAAAACACTTTAGACATCGTAAACCCGAAACATCACATATTACGGATTTCATGCCTAACAATTTGAATTCCACATATTGTATCACAATCATAGAATATCAAGACGATCTTTAACGTTTCGATCGAATCAACATACACTCACAAATTACCCCCTTGAGCTCAACACTTGAGCAAAGTCGAAACACTCAAAAGCGTGCCACAGTGTCCATGGACCAGCCGTAGAAGGAGTTAACCAATGCCTCACCTATGACATCACGGAACTACGGTAAACTCTAGGGTTCGTTTGCGGTTCCGTGGGCATAAAATCGAGTTAAGGTTAGTATAGTCTTCTAGGGGGTCCATAGGGGTACTTGCACGATTTTACGAATATAATCAATTTTGGAAAATTACAATACTTGGAAATTTCAGCGGGGTATAAAAATGTGGTGTTCGAAGTTCGATCAAACTGCTAAAAATAGTCAAGGTTACCAATACAGTGTTAAAATATACGACTACGAAACACTACGAATTAGCCCCAGGTCAATGTTACTTATGGATATGCCCTAGAGGCCATTGTTGTACATATGATGTATATTATAATGGATGCTTGGATATATATAGAGAGGACTTTCTTGCTCGTCATGATAGTATGCTATTTGGTTTCACTTTATCTTAACATGTTGACTTGTATTGGTTTACTGTTTTTCTCTCACATGTTGATAAAGCCCTTAGGATCTGTACTCGACTACTGGGACTATGATGAGATCATACTAGTGGGGCCATGGTAGTCGATGAGTACATCCTATAACTGTTCCTAGTCGAGGGTATATTGAGACAGGGTATCGATACACCCGAGTAGACTAGCGTATACGCATCTTGACCCATATGATGGGCGATGGATGATCCCATATCCATCGGTGTTTGACATCAGAGATGGTGTACGGGTGCTCAGTGGAGACTGGGTACACTGGACGGACTCGCCGAGAACTCCCAGATGGTGATATACCACACGTCAGATGGCAGTTCTCCGGTGACACTGGTACAGGGTAGTCTGTAGACCCGAGATCGTCATAGAGTCTTGTGTGATTCCCACTGTGCTTTGATTTTCACCTTACCACGTCCAAGAGGGCGTGCAAAACGGTGACTTTTGGGTGCAGTCCCGAATCACATGGAGGCAATGAGCGATAGGAGGGGATTCGTCTCTCCCGGTATAGGGAGTTGATGTTGTGCTGTGTTCGATTGGCTATAACTGGAAGTCCCTGGCCAGGGCTGATATAGAGATTTACTGATAAGTGTTACCAGTAGTTTCTCGACTCGTTATGAGCCACACATAGACACGACTTATCGGTTACTGGGGTCTGACGTATACCACCCCTAGACTTGATATGCGACATATCAGACGAAGAGACCGGACTGTACGGGAGTGTTACTGATTGGATTCATAGGAGAACGTACATGCTAGCTTGTTGATCTTCTGATCGCTCAATACCTGGGTGGCTGTTACGTTTAGCTGACCGCTTGCAGCTTGTGGGTGTTTGATATGATCATCACCTGCTACCGGCGTATTGACGATTCTTTAGAGTCCTACACAGAGGTTTCTTGGCTCAGGCAAAACGGAGTAGAGGCACATATGTGATATGTGCAGGACCGAGGATAATGCGATATGAGATACCGTATTATATTCTCGCGATATTTAGATATGAACCGGATCATCGGATCAAGTGTTGATTCGATGAATCGGTACATGATATATTAGTCGGTTATATTCGATATAGCCGGATTGTCGGATCAAGTGTTGATTCGATGATTTAATGTATAATAATATATATGATATATTGTATTACATTATCTAATATTGGCGCGCTTTATTATTTCATTTTCTCACTGGATAATACATTGATATATATGCGATATATATTAAATGTATTATTTTCTTTTGTTACAAATATAATATATATGTGATATATATTATAGTAACATGATATGATTAATAATGAAACATGTTTAGTGATGATAAAAAGAGATTAGGGTTTGATTAGGGTTAGCTTCTTCTTGCACCTTCTAGAAGCATTCCTTTTGTCATGAAGAAGATATTATGATAGATATTTTCTTATGACTCATTTCTTAAACCAACCAAACCCTAGCCTTAGTTAACTCTCTACAAGGGTTATCCTTGTCATCATTAACCATGGTTGCATTATTATTGATATACTCTTTTCTTATTCATCACAAAAACATTATCTTATTATTCATCATCTTCTTCTCTCTTTAGCTTTGAGAAAGCTTACTAGAAATTCCTTTTGTGATGATTTCATGTGAGATTGTGATATAAAAAGAAAGCATAAATAATACTCCATCATCCTCATCTAATCTTGCCCATTAGATTAAGGTGTTCACCTCATTAGAGTGAAAGAGCTTGAGCTATTGCAACTTCGACGTAGATCATCGGAGAAAAGGAATACGACAAGCTATCATGGATCGTTCGAGTCGTGGAGCCTCTCTTGAGTCCGGGAGATCGTGGATCGCGGTGAAGGGACTTCTACTCGGAGCTTATGAAGCGAAGGAGCGGACTACAAAGGTTGTAATCCCTCACACTTAGTAGTAAAGATGTTTACTTGCATGTTAAACCCTAATAATCTAGCAAAGATCCCGGCTTTCGGTTGTTCGGCACGTCTAATTTTTTATCCGGGCATGTTTGATGCCTTATGAACCTTCACAAGAGTGCCTAGGAACCCTACAGTGATATCAGAGCCTAACTAGAGTATTAGGCGACGTGTATACGAAGTTAAAACTCCGAACGAACCCCGAAACTACGAAATGAACCCTTCTCTGGACAAATTTTAAAAATGCGATTTTTTCTGTATTAAAAATACCTAAAAAAATCAGCAGGCAAATATATGTATTACTGTTGAAAACGAGCCTCCAAATCGTACGGAACGCCGCGGAACCGCGGCCAAACCTTGCTTGGGCCGCAGATCCGCGGCAGAACTGTAGATTTGGGCTTTTGTTTTGCAACAGTAATATCCGTTTCTGTTAGATATATTTTCTGGGTATTTTTAATCTGTCTCAAGGGTTGAATGTTCTGGGGTTTATTTTGTAATCGGTGATTCGATCGGAAAATTTAATTTTGTGTGTTTTCCGGATATTTAGAAACTGTTAAAAAGTTCGAGCGGATATCATTAACTCATTTTTTCCCGGCACGAAAAACTTTGAAGTGTTGAATTTTTATCGGGTTTAAATCTTCCGAAAAATTGTACAAGTTACGCGGTGGACCCTCTAGAAGAACACAAACCTTAACTCGATTATGTGACCGTCTTGAACTGCCTCTAAACCTTAGGGTTTGGGGCAGTACGGCGTGCCACATGTGAAGCGTTGGCTTGACCCTTCTACGGCTGGATCACCAGTACCGTGACATATTCTCGGATTATTTGAACTCTGCTCAACTGTTGAGCTATTTAGGAAATTTTAGGTATTTGATTATCTGTTCGGAAAGTTTAATACTGTCTATTTATCTGGAATGTGATACAATATGTGGAATTCATATAGTTAGGCATGAAATGCGAAGTATGTGATATTTCGGATTTACGATGTCTAAAGTGATTGTGGATTCCAAATATTGTAGTTTTACAATTTCTTTTCTGTGACCGTAAGTGTAGTATGTAGTTATATCGCCGGTCTTCGTTGCTATATATCTACGACGATCGGTGTATGCATACTTACTTACGTTGATGATATGTGATATTATGTGTTGCTGTGATATGTTATATTGGATCGTCGTGTTCTGAATAGCCGGGGGTTTTATGTAAGATGAGAGTTTTTTTTTATTTTCATTCATGTAAAATTCATTTGTATGTAATATTCTTTTATTGGGGCACTTCCAGGATGAGGTTGATGTCACCATTGTATATTATTTACTTTTTCGCATTAGGTAGACCCAAGGAGGGGAGCACAAGTAACCGGGTTCTAGGGTCCAGTGGGAGGCCATCTCGAGGAGTCGAGACCGGGTCTCCTAACTCTAGAATTGGCAGTGTTGCTTGCCGCTCTCGTAGGGGTCTTGGGATGTGGGTTTGGCTATTCATCGCGACCGTGGAATCCGTGTTTTATACCTGCTCGTATTGAAAACACGGACGTCCTAGTATATCCAATATTTCGTATATATTCTTCTGCTGCAATGTTCTGTGATGAGATCATATTACTGCCTGAGACGAATGCTTATACTATATATATATGCTGATATATAAATATTACTGTTTTCGTTTCTTCTGTGATGCTTAGGAAGCATAAGCTGATGGGATTTTTATTAATAAGATTAATAAAAAGAAAAAAAAAGGAACCTAAAAGATGTTGTAGAATCAAAACTTTATAAAAAGGGTAGATACAGTTTTGCTTTGCATAGCGGTATATATGATATGCCCTGCACCTTATTCGATGAGGAAAGAGCCGAGATCCCTTCACCGGGAGTGACCTCTTTAGAGAAACTGGCAGATGCTACAAACTCGCGGCTTAACAGCTTATATAGTTCTTACTTTGCACAGCGGTATATATGATATATCCTGCACCTTATTCGATGGGGAAAGAGCCGAGATCCCTTCACCGGGAGTGACCTCTTTAGCGAAACTAGAAGCCTAAAAAACATTCCTTTTCAAAAACACTCGATTCTACGACGATATCAAGTTCATTACGCTCGAGGTTTTCTGAAAAACCTGCGTAACCCTCCGTCATTTTAGGAAAATAGAGTACTTAGTATTCGTGCTGCGTTTGTTGACCATAGTTAAGGCGCAGTGTACGGTAGTTAAGTGATGTTTTCCTATATAACATAAGATGTAATTAATTAGGACAGTCATATGACTTTGTTGACCATAGTTAAGGGTCATGTGGGTGGGTCTAAATTAATCAAGAAATGACGGGTAGAACTTGACTAGTGCTTATGATTTGTTGACCATAGTTAAGGTCATAAGACACTAGGTGTAAAAGAATTATCGGGAATTTCAAAAGTTGAAATTTGCAATGAGATTGCATACCTCCTATGAGATAGTTGGATCCCGGTACCCACTGCGAGTAAGAGTTACTCCTGGGAGAGTTTTACACAGGACAATTAGCCGATCAAGTAGGTGTCTAGAAAAGTGTTAACGAGGTTACGCCTCTGGGAAAACGAGGTTTACTTTAATTAGGTCCGTGCGAAAGCACGGGGAACCTCCCTCAAGTACCGACACTGATCTGGCTGAAAGATTGACGAAATTGTAGGGTGTAATTAATCCCGGCTAATCTTACCTTTTAGGGTTTGAAGGAAGATTTGATAAAAACAGTGGGAGACATCCTGATTAGATAAGATAATAACCAATCTAATCTTGCAAGAGCATACGCCAAAGTGTTTTCTTCTCTCTCTCTCCAGGTAGCGACCATGTCAGGCCATAATCAAGATAATAATATGGATGTATTGACTGAACCCGCTTATTATACTGAGCAGGGGAACGTTGGACCCGTTCTTTCTTATAAGAGTTATAAGACTGAACAGGGAATAGGAGAATATCTGGATTCTCAAGCCGCCCAAAAGAACATACATGTTGATGCATCTTCTTTAGGTGTGTTAGTTATTGAGAACTGTTTCTCAGTTCACCCTACGTCCTGGGTATTAGATACCGGATCAGGATCCCACATATGTAAAATGTTACATGGGCTACGTAAAGGTAGGGAACTGGGAAAAGGTGATCATTCCGTTCAAGTAGGGAACGGTGCAAGTATTGTAGCCAAAGCAGTTGGCGAATATCACATAGTATTACCAAGTCGTAATACACTGATTCTGAATGAGTGCTATTATATACCGAACATGATGTGCAACATTATATCAGTTTCTTTATTAAGTAAAGAAGGATATAATTTTGTAGTACAGGATAATATTATGAACATATTCCAAGATCAAAAGTTGATTGCATCAGGCTCCTTACATAATGGCATATTCATTCTCAATCAAAATACAGTCCTCAATATACAAAACACACACAAGAGGAAAAGTTCAGAAATGAACGAATCCTTCTTGTGGCATTGTAGACTTGGTCATATCAATGCGACACAACTGGCTAAGTTACATAAGGATGGGTATTTGAATCCGTTCGAATTATCATCTTATGATACTTGCCATTCATGTCTCAAAGGGAAAATGACCAAAGCTCCGTTTAATGGACACGGAGAAAGAGTTACGGAACTCTTAGGACTGGTACATAATGATGTATGCGGTCCCATGTCTACGCATGCCAGGAACGGTTCTTCCTACTTTATTACATTCACTGACGATCTCTCAAGATTCGGACATGTGTTCCTGATGAAACACAAATCTGAAGCTTTTGAGAAATTCAGAGAATATAAGCACGAAGTAGAGAACCAAACGGGCAAAAGTATTAAGATTCTTCGATCTGATCGAGAAGGATAATACTTGAGCAATGAGTTCCGGGATTATCTAAAAGAGAATGGGATTCTCTATCAGCTTACTCCTCCTTATACACCACAGCACAACGGTGTATCGGAGCGGAGGAATCGCACCCTATTAGATATGGTGTGTTCTATGATGAGCACTGCTGAGTTACCTATCTCCTTTTGGGGTTATGCGCTGGAGACAGCCGCATATCTATTGAATAGAGTTCTAACTAAATCGGTGCCTACCACTCCATATGAGATATGGAATGGGAAGAGACCATCTCTTAAATGAGTTAAGATATGGGGTTGTCCGGCCTATGTTAAAAAGCAAAATCCGGACAAACTCGAGGCAAGATCAGGTCTATGTAAGTTTGTAGGATATCTAAAAGATTCCTATGGATATATCTTCTACCACGGTGAGGAACAAAAAGTGTTTATTTCTCAATATGCCACCTTTTTAGAAAAGGAATTTCTTGAAAAAGAAATTAGTGGCGAAGAGGTAGAGCTGGAAGAGGTTCCAGCACAAACTACAACAGATGATTTGTTAGAACCAGAGGATTCAGTAGTACCCAACGAACCCCAGCCTCTCCGTCGATCTAGCAGGGTTTCTCATCCACCTGAGAGATACGACGGTTTTCTCATTGATGGTGGAAGTGAGGATTGCATCACGGAAGATGATGACCCAACTAGTTTCCAGCAGGCCATCACGAGTGGTGACTCTGTGAAATGGCTGGATGCAATGCGATCTGAGATGGAATCCATGTACACCAACAAAGTATGGACTTTGGAAAATGCTCCTGAAGGGGTAAAACCCATTGGGAGCAAGTGGATCTTTAAAAAGAAATTTGGTGTAGATGGAAAAGTTGAGACTTTCAAAGCTAGACTTGTAGCAAAGGGTTTTTGTCAACGACCAGGTGTGGATTATGACGAAACCTTTTCTCCAGTGGCTATGCTTAAGTCCATCCGTATCTTACTTGCCATTGCTGCATACCATGACTACGAAATCTGGCAAATGGATGTTAAGATCGCCTTTCTAAATGGTGATTTAGAAGAGTGCGTGTACATGACTCAGCCAGACGGCTTCATAGATAGTGGGAGCAGCGGAAAGGTGTGCAAGCTGCTTAAATCCATTTATGGGTTGAAGCAAGCATCGCGGAGTTGGAACATCTGTTTTGATGTTGTAGTCAAAGAGTTTGACTTCATCAAAAATATAGATGAACCTTGTATCTATAAAAAGGTAGCAGAGGGTAAGGTTGTCTTCCTTGTATTGTACGTGGATGGCATACTCTTGATAGGAAATGATATTCCTATGCTGCAATCAGTCAAGCTCTTCTTATCACAAAGATTCTCAATGAAAGATCTAGGTGATGCCTCCTGCATATTGGGAATCATGATCTATAGAGATAGATCTAAAAGGATACTGGGATTATCCCAATCCAGGTACATTGACACCATACTGAAGAGGTTTAGTATGGAAGAGTCCAAGCGTGGGAACCAACCCACGATCTCTGGACTCACTCTCTCCAAAGAGATGTCTCCAAGACTGATTTGGAGAGAGCTCGCATGCAAGAGATACCCTATGCTTCGGCAGTAGGCTCTATCATGTATGCGATGCTATGTACCAGACCCGATGTAGCATACTCACTAAGTGTAGTAAGTCGGTATCAAGCAGATCCTGGAGAGAGTCACTGGACGGCTGTGAAGAGCATTTTCAAGTACTTGCGAAGGACTAAGGAGATGTCTTGGTGTATGGTAACGGAGAACTCCAAGTGGATTCCTTTACCGATTCCAGCTTCCAAAGTGATAAGGACGACTTTAAGTCGCACTCGGGATTTGTCTTTACCCTCAATGGAGGGGCGGTATGTTGGAAGAGTTCCAAACAGGATACCGTTGCAGACTCGACGATGGATGCTGAATACATCGCTGCCAACGATGCTGCCAAAGAGGCTGTCTGGATAAAGAAGTTTATTAGTGAACTTGGTGTGGTTCCATTCATTGAACATCCAATACCTCTGTATTGCGATAACAATGGAGCTATGGCGTTGGCCAAGGAACCCAGGTCCCATCAAAAGTCCAGACATATTCTGAGGCGGTATCACCTGATCAGGGAGATAGTTGATCGCCGGGAGATCGAGGTCAGGAGAGTAGATACGAAGGACAACACTGCGGATCCATTCACGAAGGCTATTCCCCAAATACAGTTTGAGAGATTATTCGGGATGCTAGGTATGAGATACTACAGCAGCTGGCCTTAGTGGAAGTGGGAGATTATTAGTTATGTATATGCCCTAGAGGCCATTGTTGTACATATGATGTATATTATAATGGATGCTTGGATATATATAGAGAGGACTTTCTTGCTCGTCATGATAGTATGCTATTTGGTTTCACTTTATCTTAACATGTTGACTTGTATTGGTTTACTGTTTTTCTCTCACATGTTAATAAAGCCCTTAATATCTGTACTCGACTACTGGGACTATGATTAGATCATACTAGTGGGGCCATGGTAGTCGATGAGTACATCCTATAACTGTTCCTAGTCGAGGGTATATCGAGACAGGGCATCGATACACCAGAGTAGACTAGCGTATACGCATCTTGACCCATATGATGGGCGATGGATGATCCCATATCCATCGGTGTTTGACATCAGAGATGGTGTACGGGTGCTCAGTGGAGACTGGGTACACTGGACGGACTCGCCGAGAACTCCCAGATAGTGATATACCACACGTCAGATGGCAGTTCTCCGGTGACACTGGTACAGGGTAGTCTGTAGACCCGAGATCGTCATAGAGTCTTGTGTGATTCCCACTGTGCTTTGATTTTCACCTTACCACGTCCAAGAGGGCGTGCAAAACGGTGGCTTTTGGGTGCAGTCCCGAATCACATGGAGGCAATGAGCGATAGGAGGGGATTCGTCTCTCCCGGTATAGGGAGTTGATGTTGTGCTGTGTTCGATTGGCTATAACTGGAAGTCCCTGGCCAGGGCTGATATAGAGATTTACTGGTAAGTGTTACCAGTAGTTTCTCGACCCGTTATGAGCCACACATCGACACGACTTATCGGTTACTGGGGTCTGACGTATACCACCCCTAGACTTGATATGCGACATATCAGACGAAGAGACCGGACTGTACGGGAGTGTTACTGATTGGATTCATAGGAGAACGTACAGGCTAGCTTGTTGATCTTCTGATCGCTCAATACCTACGTGGCTGTTACGTTTAGCTGACCGCTTGCAGCTTGTGGGTGTTTGATATGATCATCACCTGCTACCGGCGTATTGACTATTCTTTAGAGTCCTACACAGAGGTTTCTTGGCTCAGGCAAAATGGAGTAGAGGCACATATGTGATATGTGCAGGACCGAGGATAATGAGATATGAGATACCGTATTATATTCTCGCGATATTTAGATATGAACCGGATCATCGGATCAAGTGTTGATTCGATGAATCGGTACATGATATATTAGTCGGTTATATTCGATATAGCCGGATTGTCGGATCAAGTATTGATTCGATGATTTAATGTATAATAATATATATGATATATTGTATTACATTATCTAATATTGACGCGCTTTATTATTTCATTTTCTCACTGGATAATACATTGATATATATGCGATATATATTAAATGTATTATTTTCTTTTGTTACAAATATAATATATATGTGATATATATTATAGTAACATGATATGATTAATAATGAAACATGTTTAGTGATGATAAAAAGAGATTAGGGTTTGATTAGGGTTAGCTTCTTCTTGCACCTTCTAGAAGCATTCCTTTTGTCATGAAGAAGATATTATGATAGATATTTTCCTATGACTCATTTCTTAACCCAACCAAACCCTAGCCTTAGTTAACTCTCTACAAGGGTTATCCTTGTCATCATTAACCATGGTTGCATTATTATTGATATACTCTTTTCTTATTCATCATAAAAGGATTATATTATTATTCATCATCTTCTTCTCTCTTTAGCTTTGAGAAAGCTTACTAGAAATTCCTTTTGTGATGATTTCATGTGAGATTGTGATATAAAAAGAAAGCATAAATACTACTCCATTATCCTCATCTAATCTAGCCCATTAGATTAGGGTGTTCACCTCATTAGAGTGAGAGAGCTTGAGCTATTGCAACTTCGACGTAGATCATCGGAGAAAAGGAATACGACAAGCTATCATGGATCGTTCGAGTCGTGGAGCCTCTCTTGAGTCCGGAAGATCGTGGATCGCGGCGAAGGGACTTCTACTCGGAGCTTATGAAGCGAAGGAGCGGACTACAAAGGTTGTAATCCCTCACACTTAGAAGTAAAGATGTTCACTTGCATGTTAAACCCTAATAATCTAGCAAAGATCCCGGCTTTGGATTGTTCGGCACGTCTAATTTTTTATCCGGGCATGTTTGATGCCTTATGAACCTTCACAAGAGTGCCTAGGAACCCTACAGTCAAACTAATTATCACATGAAAATTAGGCTAAATAAACAATACTATGAAAACCAAAATGGAGACACCAGAGCACGGGATGAATACGGGGGCCAGAGAAGGTGAAGTGGCCGACCAGGCCGGAATTTTAGCCATGGTGCTCGGTCAAAATCCGAGCACCCCCCCCCCCCCGTATTTCACCCATGTTCATATTTTGCTCCAAATATCATTCTGCACCTTGTTCCCCTCCGAATGGCGGCGCAGACTTTGCGTCTGTGCCTGAGGTTCGGGGCAGATGCTATTTGGTTTTATCCGTCTACCTCTCCGAAGATACCAAGTTGATTTATGGCATCGTGTATCGGAAGTTTAGACGGATGAGGCAGATGTAGCAGACTTCGTCAGATTCCCCCTCAGGGTGAGGGGTTTATTGATTGTGGGGACGCTCTTCCCTGCAGGCGCAAGCCCCTGCAGTTAATTACGCTACCGCCTCGCGGTAACAAATTTCTCCTTCTCCAGAATTTCACTTCGTGTCATGTGTGTTTGTTTTATTTGTGGTTGCCCGTGGATTGTATACGGAGACTGAGTAATGCCGTCGCCCGTAGGACGTGGATTAGTCCAAATCCGTATTTACTTAGATTTGGGTTTGGTGTTTTTAGTTTAAGGATGCATTAGTCGCGTTGCGTCTAAGATCAACTTAAACGTTCGTCAAGGATACGTTAGTCCTGTTTTGGACTAAGATCAACTTGACTTGATGATCGATTTAATATCTGGCCGTCGGGACTCGTCACCTCTCTGACGTCGTTGAAGGATTACAACGACAGGTGTCAGAGGAGTTCAGAGATGTACCCTTGAACCAAAGTTGATTTGGGGTTTTACCATTCATTTGAATGTTTAAGGATACGTAAGCCGTGTTTGGGGCTAAGATCAACTTAAACGGGACCGTTTAGATCCGGCAAAAGAGCATTTGGAGGCTCTATTGTTCCAGTTTAGGGACGTAGTGGTCCGTGTTCTAGTTTAGGGACGTGGTGGTCCATTTTCCAGTTTAGGGACGTGGTGGCCCGATATTAGTTTAGGGACGTCTCGGTCCGATATTAGTTTAGGGACGTCTCTATCCGATATTAGTTTAGGGACGTTTCGGTCCGATATTAGTTTAGGGACGTTTCGGTCCGATATTAGTTTAGGGACGTTTCGGTCCGATATTATTTTAAGGACGTTTCGGTCCAATATTAGTTTAGGGACGTTTCGGTCCACGAGTTTAAGGACCCCGCAGTCCATATTCATGTGTGGTCGTTGGGACCCGTCGCCTCTCTGACGTCGTTGAAGGATTACAACGATAGATGTCAGAGGAGTTCGGAGATGTACCCTCGAACCGGAGATAAATTGATTTAGGAGAGCAATTTTGCTCCGTCAATTTAATTTGAGGACTTACAGCCAAAATTGGGTTAAGTCCAGTTGAGAATATTCAACATTTTTCTTGATCTTTGGCCTATTAGGCCTGTGCTAGGGCTTTGCCCATATTTAATAATGCACTGCATTCTATTCTGGCCTGCTAGGCTTTTGATTTGGGCTCTGTCCCTTTATTTATGATGCAGAGCATCTATTTTAGTTTAGGCTCTGCCCCTTTTTAAAACAATGCATTGCATTTTATTAGACCTGTTAGGCTTTCTTTAATTGGGCTTGGCCCCTTTATTTATGATGCAGAGCATCTATTTTAGTTTGGGCTCTGCCCCTTTTTAAAACAATGCATTGCATTTTATTAGACCTGTTAGGCCTTCTTTAATTGGGCTTGGCCCCTTTTGTAGGCAAGGCAGTGCATTTGTCTGGCGCTTTGCGCCGAGTAATGAGCGCAAGCTCATATGGTGATGACACGTGTCATGCTCTGGTGAGTGCAAGTGCACAGCGCAGTGCGCTGCCCGAGTGCGCTGCTGACACGTGGCACGTTCTGGTGAGTTGCGCCAATTCCAGAGAGCAAAGCTCTATTTCAAGAGCGCTTAGCGCAAGTGGTTCTATAGCTGACACGTGGCGCTCTCTTAAGAGCGCAACGGCGCAGTTTGGAAGTGCAAAGCACTAAGAATCTTTTAGATTCAAGAGCGGAAGTGCAAAGCACTATTTAATTTCTTGATCTAAATTAGATCAAAGAAAAATAATTTTTTTCTTTTCTTTGAAGAACCAGAGGTTCATAAAAGTGCAAAGCACTATTTTTTATTTTTATTGTTTTAAAGAACCAGAGGTTTACAAGAAGTGCAAAGCACTGTTTATTATGTAAGGATCATTGATCTTGTTTTTTTTTTATTTAGATCAATGATCTATTAGAAGGAATTTCTTCTATTTCATGAAGGTTCTTTACCTTTTTCTTGAAATCTTCTCAGAGTTCTCTCTGTTTAGAGTTCTTGATTTTTCAAGAAATGTTGATGCCTTTGAATTGAGGCTTAGGGTCCTTTTTATAGTGCTCACAAATTAGTTAAATTTGTTAAAGAGATCATTCTCTGAGTGATTTGGGGAATTTTCCCCACCGTTGGATCTTTGATCCAAGGGCTTCTGTTTTGCAGAAGAAAATCTTCTTGTTTTAACAAGAACAGAAAAGATTTCTTAAAATCTTAATTCAGTTTGGCGCAGATGCCCCACCGCGTGACACGTGTCGCGCAGCGCACAGCGCAGCGCTACTGCGCTAGCGCAACTGCGCTGACACGTGTCGCGCAGCGCAGAGCGCAGCGCAACTGAAGCGTTGCTTTATAAAAATAGAGCTCTGCTCTGATTGGGCGCGCCTTCTTGGGCGTTGCGCTGACGTATTAGCGCCTGACACGTGGCGCGTTGCGCCCGAGACTTGAAGCGTTGCTTCAAAATTTTGAATTTTGAATTTGAACAGAGCTTTGCTCTGATTGGGCGAAACAAATGCCCCCCCACCGTTGCGCTCACGTGGCGCACACGTGAGTGCAGCGGTGGCAAGCCCTTGACCGTTGGATCAAGAGGCGAGCTCAAGGGGCGCAAGCGCCTTATAAATAGGGCCTCTGACCCTTAGAAAATCTCACCATTTTTCTAGATTTTGATTTTCAGAGCTTTGCTCTCGTTTCCAGAACCTTAGAGCTTTGCTCTCATTTTCCAAGTTAGAAAATTTTAGGTAAAATTATTTTCAAGTGAAATTAATTTTAATTAACCACTAGAGCTTTGCTCTCACAGATCTTTTGATCTAAAGAAATCCCCATTGGGGTTTCATAAACAGAGCTTTGCTCTAAAAAACTTATAGATCTACAGAGATCTGGTTCATGGGTTCTAACCCATGAACAGAGCTTTGCTCTTAAATCAAATGTAGATCTTTTAGATCTGAAAAAACGAAGAATTTTTTATAAGTTTTCATGTATTTTTCAAGATTCCAGAAATTTTAATTTTAAATTTATTTTCAAAATTTTCTTTTTGATGGAATATTACAGAGCTAAGCTCCTTTTTAAGGAATTTTATTCTTTTGAGACCAGAATTTGACAAGTGTCATTCTGTGACAGAGTTTTGCTCTGAAAGAGGAAATTTTCTCCTTGTCTCTAGGGATTCTTTATTAATGGGAATGTTATCCTGTGGAACAACTGACAATCACATCCAATGATGAGATTGTCCTATTAACTGACGTACTGTCATCCAGATTTTGTGGGTCCCCCTTTGGTCCCTTACTCACTGCACTGCTGCGTGGTGTAATTAATTAATTTTGATTTTAATTTAATTAATGCATTTTCTTCTTTAAATGCCAAACGTTGGGATTACAACACTAACGGCTAAATTGTTCTTTTGCAGCGATCATGTCTGAAGACACTTCATTCCCGTTCGTCCGCTCGGAGGAGGGATTTCCCGAGGCGCCCTTGGACCGTGAAGCCCTAACCATGATTACAGAGTACGACCCGGAGTACAAGAAACTCCACCTTTGGGGGTCTTGGTATAACCAGATTATTATGGGTCGACGCAGCTTCACATGCGCAGTGCCGTCTGAGCCCATCACGGCAATTCACTACGCTACCCCGCCTTCAGTGCAGTATGCCGTGGAGATGATAGACTGGACCGCGAACAGCTTTCTTCATCCCGCTATGGATGCGGTTCCGGTTCAGCGTCCTATGGTTTTGGATATCCTAGGACGCCAGATCTGTCAGGGGGAAGCACGGCCCTGGGGGCAATCATATAACCTTGGTTTGATTCCCCGTCACCCGATTGGCTATCTGCCGTGGGCCCGGTACATCCTGTCGACGAAGAAGTCGCAGTTGATAAGACTAGGACTGTATACCGCGGTCTACGCCTCTCTCTTCCAATATCCTACGCTCCCTACCTGGTGGTTCAAGGCTTTCTTGGAGCAATGGAATATTCCCACCCACACTTTCCTTGCCATGGATCGGGAAGTGTCCATTTCTTTGGAGGAATTCGCGGAGGTATCCGGCCTACCGGTCATGGGGGAACACTATGAAGAGCTGCTCCCGACAGATGAGTACATCTTCGGTGCTAAGCCGATGGTAAGGGGGATTACGCCGGAAAATGCCGTTCAACACCAATTCCCGAGCCTGATCAAGGTGTTGAACATCTACGAGTCCCTCTTCATCGAACACGGGAGCCGAGGAGTTAATTTTGAGGACTTCATTGCTCGCTTCCTCCGTCCGAGCGTTATTTCGCCAGGAGCCGTCAAATCTGCTATCCTGGATGATCCTTTTGGCCTAGGTTTGGATAACCTGCCGACGAAGGAGATAGACCAAAAGGCTTTCTTCCTCCCAGACTTCCCTACCATATCCTTCGCGGAAATTGCAGCCCCTGGGATGGATGAGGAGGCCTTTTTCTTAGGATTTCTCGGGCTGTGGCTGAGTTGGTTCGCGATCCCAATGCATTCTCATCGCATGCGGCCTTCCGTCTTCTACCCAGCCCACCGAATGGTCATCGGGATAAAGGTGGCCGTGGGGATCGCTGGCCTGGCGCACCTATATCATGGCCTCAGCCGAGCAGCGGATGCCAACGAGCCCGGGGTACTGCACGTGGTCTTCCCGATGCACTACTTTGCATCGTGGCTCGAGCTACACACGGCTGGTATCTTCGGCATGTATAGAAGGCCTTTATTCTTTGACAAGTGCAGTTTTCCTCGTATTTTACAGTTGATCGGCTCATCAATCGTGACTCCTTCACCACGGGACGCCAGAGGTTTACTGCTTCGCCCTCACACCGTTGGAGTCAGGATGTCCTTTATTGATAAGGTATTAACCATTGGAAAAGCATCCACCACTGTGGTGCGACCACTACAGGACTCCTTCAAGGATGGAGTTTCAGTGTTAACAGCCCGGGAGATCCTTCATTTGTATTCTATTAGACCGGGTTTCCTAGTCTTCAGGCAGGGCGGTGCAACAGTCTTTATGAGATATAACCCGCATCGTTTTGCCCGACAACTGGGTTACGATCAAGGGGTACCCTTAGAAGCTTTCTTATTGGAACCTGCTGTCAATGAAGAAGGGATGGAGAACGCGTTACACCACTTCATGCGCCTGAACACGGGTTCTCGTTTTTTCATTAGCACGCCGGCCTGTGCTCCACGACTCCTTAATGTATATAAAGAGTGGTACAATCATGCGACGGGGGATGTTATAAAGGAAGAGAGGCGAGTGTTGATCGACCGTAAAGAAGTACCCCCCGGTACCAATCGTAACGCTCCCTTAGTGCCAAGGATCCTGGTGGTTCCTCCTCTAAAAGATTCTGGGGGCAGACCATCACGTGCGCAAAGCCCTCCACGTGAGCTGCCGCTCCCTGATATCACAGACGCACCTCCCGCACCCTGTGCTCCAGTGGAGACAGTGGTTGTACCCTCGCCGAAGTCTGGCGTGGGTGCAGACATCGGAACCCGTCGTCCCAAAGTGGCCGCTAAGCGGAAGTCGATCCCCCGCGAGCCTAGGGTCGGGGGTCAAAAGAAAAAGAAGTCGCTCTTCGCTGCGGATGTCGTGTTCGGCCAGGAACCCCATGCTCCTCATGCTGAGGGTCTGCTCGAATATGGGACTAACGCAGGGTTGGTGATGCCGCCGCCGGACGATACAGACTTGGAGGCTGCTCTCAGAGCTTCGGCATGGTTGGTGAAGCGTGACGCGTGGCTGGCTAAGCTTGCGCAATCAGGTAACTACTAGTCGCCTTTTCTTTATTGCAACATATCCTCTTCATTATTTTTGACTACCGCTTTTCTTTCTTTTCTTTCAACAGGCATCACTGATGAAGCAGCCATTGCTGCTTCTCTGAAGACTTTTCAGGAGGAGGAACGTCTCAGAGCATCTATGGGCCTTAGTAAGTTTCGACTCATCAAGTTTTTCATTTTCCTTGTGTTATGGTCGATCTAACCATTCCCTTTTAATTACAGGAACCTCAATGCCGTTCCCTCCTAGCGACGCAGATGTTCTACCAGCTGCCGACGTTCCTGCTTCTTCTGGGCCACCACAGGAGGTTCGTCTTGAAGAGCCGATGAGAGATGCCTTAAAGGCTCTGGAGGCATCCCTAAATGAAGATGATGATGCTTTGAAGGAGGCGTCACAGAGGTCCCTCATGACCGCTCGGGAGGAGAGGAAGCGGTTGAGGCGTGAGGCGAAGGCGAGCAGGGCTGCCTTGGCTATGGGAGCGGGCCCCAGCACCGCCCCTCGAGCTGATACTCCCTCCGAAGAGGCCCCTGTTGCCCTATCCACTGCCCGCAGAGAGGTGGCGCGAGCAGTTCGGAGCGCAAACGGTAAATCCGCTTCAGGTAATATTTCTCTCAGAGTTTTTGTTATAAGGATTTTAATGTCATTGGTCCTTATATCTCTTATCTTTGCAGGGCCAAGTCCGATCGAGGGAGAGGCGGAAGCCGTCGATCCTAGGGGAACGGAGGAGGCGATGCCTGCCGAACTCGAGCCGACAGTGGGTAATATCGTTGAGGCCATGGAGCCTGAAGTGGAGGTCGAGGGGCCTACCGCCGAGAAGGTCATTGATGCCGAACCTGAAGCGGTGGCAGATGATATGATCATTATAACTGAGTCCAGGGTGGCGGCGGCTGAGGCGCTCGAGGTCGGCGGTCCCCTGGCGACGGTAGACGATACAACCGCAGCTACTGAACCTGAGAGAGTAGTGGGTGAGGTGGCCATGATTCCCGAGGACGAGCCAACCGCTCCCTCTCTGGAATCTGGCAATACTCCAATCATAGCCCTTCCCGTCTATGGCCCTCCGCCGTCCCCAGGTCTTGCTAGCACGACGACGGTCCCCATCGAGTCGGGTGACGAGGCCACGGGCGGTGGTCTCATGTCGGTAGAGGAGGGAGTCGCCTCCGTTTCAGCCGGGAGCTCCTCAGGTAAACCCTAAGTGGCTGCTTTTCTTTACTTTACAACCTTTTCTGACAAGTTCACCTTTTCGTAATGCAGGTGCAGCTAGTGCCGATGCCCCACTGCTCGAGAGAGCGCCTTCAACGACTGCTTTGGCGGTGGTCACCTCTCAACCTTCTCTCATACCCTCGAAGATGTTGGAAGGTATGTGTTTACGATTTATTAATCTTGTTTTCCAGACATATAATTCGTGTACTAAAGTCACACTGTTGTGTTTTCAGGAGTGCTTTTTGATCATGTATATCAGATGTTGCTCCCACACTTTTCCTTCCCATCTGAGCTTGCTTCTTCCTCTGGTGGCGTTGGTGAGTATGATTTCCGTTGACATCCTTCCTCTCTTTTTTCTTATTGATGGAATTACCTCTAACCTCTTTTTCTCATCTCAACTGCAGTGCTACAGATTGAAGGAGGGGATAAAAGATCAGCTGCGCCACCAGCCCTTCCGACCTTGCCACCTGTCTCAACTGGTACAATGACCATCATATTGGTAACTTTCCTCTCTTTATTTTCTGTACTGTTATCTGATCGCATCCTGTTTCTTTCAGCTGTCGTTCTGGCTTCGGCGTCCTTCGAACCTCGCATCACAATGCCGGCAGGTCCTTATCTGAGGAGTCTGTCTTCAAAAGGCGCCGCGAATAGTCTGCGCATGTTGAGTGACTATGTCGAGGAACTCGACGTTGAAACTCCTACATCTGCCGCAGACTTCTCTATGGTGGTTAACCCGATGCTAGCAATACTCGTGAACTTTCATGATGAGGGCATCATTGCATCCTGGGTTAACCATTGTAAGGAGATCGAGGGTCGCCTATATCAGTTGGAGTCGCTGCGTCCCGCTCCCGAGACCGTGGCTGCCAGTAATCAAAGGACAGCGTGGATTGAGCAGAGCACTCCTTACTTCCGCCATCTCGAACAAGAAGTCATTTCAAGGCGTAAGGAGCGTGGTGAGACTTCGAGCAAGTCTGCTCAACTGCATGCTCGGGTGGAGGCCAATGCCGCACGGCTGAAGGTTATCTTTGAGGGCCTCCTGCAATGCCTCTCCGAAGGGTTATCATTGAGGCAAAAACTTGACGTTGTCGAGCGAGCTGCAGCCAGCCAGGAAGCAGCCCAGAAGGCGGCAGAGGAGCAACTTTCATCCTTCTTGCAGCAACGGGCTCAGGTGGAGGCGGAGGTGGCCGCGGCTGTCACTCGAGAGGAAGCGCTGAAGGAAGTGCGAGAGCAGCTTGTGAACTTACTAAAGACACTTCCTCCTCAGTAGCTATCCATTTTTGTATCGTTCGTACTTATAGATAAAAGAATGTATATGTATATTTTTTTATCCTTTGACATAATGTATCCTGTATCCGATCAAGTTTATGAATAAAAGATACACCTTTTTTTTGTAATGTGTCATTTCCCGGTCTTTTCCTTCTTTTATTATCAGCATATCACCTTAACGAACATGGTTGACGGATAGTAGGGCACGCATCTTGACTTTCCTAAGAATCAGCGATGGCTTAGGCCGCAGGTTCAGATCTGCTGCCTAAGACTTTTCAACCCCATAAGCCGTGAGGGTCTCATAGAGAATTTTCTCCCTACGGATCGAGAGGATCTCGTAGGTGGGTTTTCTCCTTAGGAATCGTGAGGATTCCTAAGTGTGGTTTTCTCTTATAAGTCGTAAGGATCCTATAAGAGAATTTTTCCCTCTTACGGGTCGAGAGGACCCACAAGCGGTTGTTTCCCTCCTCGTCGAAATTCGACTTTGGAGAGTGAGACCCGTGAATAGTATGCAAGAGACCAATTTGGATTGACTTGCAGGGTCCCATTGTTCAGGAAGCAAGTTTTTTTTTTAGTCCCTGCTGCCTGAGGCTTCATTTGCAAGTTGAGACGAATCGTGAGTTTCCCGCGGAGACAATGGTTTCTCTGCTAGCCGACGCGAATCAGGAGGCTCTCGTCAAGGAGTGTTTGTATCCGTGAGTCGAGGAGTTTGCTAGGGATTATTTGTTTCCCAAGCGCCAAGGATTATTTGTTTCCTTGGGGTTTGAAACGAGTCGAGGGTTCCCACGGGGGCTCTGGTGGCTCTGCGGGTCGACGCGGATCAGGAAGCTCTCGTCAAGGAGTGTTTGTATCCGTGAGTCGAGGAGTTTGCTACGGATTATTTGTTTCCCAAGCGCCAAGGATTATTTGTTTCCTTGGGGTTTGAAATGAGTCGAGGGTTCCCACGGGGGCTCTGGTGGCTCTGCGGGTCGACGCGGATCAGGAAGCTCTCGTCAAGGAGTGTTTGTATCCGTGAGTCGAGGAGTTTGCTAGGGATTATTTGTTTCCCAAGCGCCAAGGATTATTTGTTTCCTTGGGGTTTGAAACGAGTCGAGGGTTCCCACGGGGGCTCTGGTGGCTCTGCGGGTCGACGCGGATCAGGATGCTCTCGTCAAGGAGTGTTTGTATCCGTGAGTCGAGGAGTTTGCTAGGGATTATTTGTTTCCCAAGCGCCAAGGATTATTTGTTTCCTTGGGGTTTGAAACGAGTCGAGGGTTCCCACGGGGGCGCTGGTGGCTCTGCGGGTCGACGCGGATCAGGATGCTCTCATCAAGGAGTGTTTGTATCCGTGAGTCGAGGAATTTGCTGGGATTATTTGTTTCCCAAGCGCCAAGGATTATTTGTTTCCTTGGGGTTTGAAACGAGTCGAGGGTTCCCACGGGGGCTTTGGTGGCTCTGTGGGTCGACGCGGATCAGGAGAATCTCGTCAAGGAGTGTTTGTATCCGTGAGTCGAGGAGTTTGCTAGGGATTATTTGTTTCCCAAGCGCCAAGGATTATTTGTTTCCTTGGGGTTTGAAACGAGTCGAGGATTCCCACGGGGGCACTGGTGGCTCTGTGAGTCGACGCGGATCAGGAGGCTCTCATCATGGAGTGTTTGTATCCGTGAGTCGAGGAGTTTGCTGAAGTCACTGGCTTCTTCGGTTGAAATGAACCGTTGAGGTTTGGATTCGTCGTCTGACGGAGTCCGCTGGGAAAGTATGGTTCCTTCTTTGTTTACGCCCTTGGATTGTATACAGGGATCGATGTGATCTGGACTGTAGGGCCAAAGTTTTATCATCATTTTTTTTATTTATTTTATCTTATTTCCGCGATGCTCTATCATTTCAGCTTTTATATCGCGAAGGTCGCGACTGCCCAATCATTTCGGCTATTTTTCGCGGTGCCCAATCATTTCGGCTATTTATTTTATTTTTACTCGCTGCTTTTTATTGCGAGCTGCCCTATCATTTCAGCTATTTCGCATGCATACATTTTACTTGCTGCTTTTTATTGCAAGTTGCCCTATCATTTCGGCTATTTCGTATGCATGTGCGGCCTATCGGCTTTTCGCCGTAAACCTGGAATCAGACGCCGATTTCGGCATCAGCACCGCTACAACTGGGATATTGCCAGGAGCGAATCATCATCTGCCTCTGTCGATGTCGAACAAAGGTGGCTTAGCGACCAGGGTTAGGGTCCTGTCGACTAAGGCTTTTGACTTTTTGAGCCGTAAGGGTCTCACAAAGCTATTTCTCCCTACAAGTCGTGAGGATCTTATAGGTGTATTTTCTCTTTAGGAATCGTGAGGGTTCCTAAGTGTTTTGTTCCTCTGTAAGTCGTAAGGATCCTACAGGAGGGGTTTCTCTTTGTAAATCGAGAGGATTTACAAGGGTTGTTCATCATGCCCACATATCCCCAATCACAGATGAAACTTGGTTAGGGAAATGTTTATTCGCGCCCGTGGATTGTATACAAGGGTCGGTATTGAGCCACTTGTAGGGCAGTATTTGAAGTTGTGGGGGTTGCTCAAGCACAAGTTTAGGTCTCTGTTACTTAAGACTTTCAACTCTTATGAGCCGTGAGGGTCCCATAAGAGAGTTCTTCTTACGAGTCGTGAGGATCTCGCAAGTGTATTTTCTCCTTAGGAATCGTGGGGATACCTAAGTGTGTTGTTCCCTTGTGAGTCGTAAGGATCTCACGCGGGTGGTTTCTCCTTACAAGGTCGAGAGGGCCCTATAAGTGTCTTTTTAACGAGGTTGCGCCCTTTCGGGTTTTCACAAACACTCGCCGGTAGTCCTGCTGTTTTTATTCACGGAGCCCTTTCAGGTTTTCATCCGTGCCCATCTTGCTTATGGACATACCGTTTTTTTTATTCTTTTTATTTTTATATATTTTCTCTTTTTTTTATCTCATCAGTCTAAAGATGCTGCGGTAGTAGTTTAAAGACGTTTCGGTCTGCTGTTAGTTTAAGGACATTTCGGTCCGTCGTTAGTTTAAGGACGTTTCGGTCCGTCATGGAGAAGGCTGGCCGCTGGTTAGAAAGCTTAAGCTCAGGAAGATAGCGAGCGGACATAGTCGTCGTCATCTATCGTTGACCTAGGCTGTGGCTCATTAAGCATAGTATTTCTTTAGGAAGCGACCGTTTATCGGCCTGAAAGGCCTTTCACCGTGCATGTCCATGAGTAGATAGGCCCTACCCTGGTAAACCTTATCTATGATGTATGGGCCTTCATAGTTTGGCTCGAATTTTCCCCGCTTGGCGCGATTGGGGATCATAGGCCTTTTGACTACTAACACGAGTTCGCCTTGGCGGAACGTCCTCGGTCGGGTCAGTCTTTCATATGAGCGTGTCATCTTTGCTTTGTAAGCTTCTAGATTTTGCTGCGCTATGAGCCGGGTTTCATCAAGGGCGTCAAGCTCCTCAAGCCGAAGGTGAGCATTTTCTTCGTCCGTCAGCTCGTAGTGGACTGCCACTCGTAGAGAGGGTAACTCTATCTCGAGGGGGAGTACTACTTCTGTACCGAACACCAACGCATATGGCGTTGTGTTCGTGGCCGTCTTGAATGTAGTTCGATATGCCCAAAGAGCTTCTTGCAGTCTTTCTTATTTCGGGACACCGTTTTCTTTATGATTTTTGTCAATGTCTTGTTGAAGGCCTCGGCGAGACCGTTAGCCCGTGGATTATAGACTGAGGAATATCTCCAGTCTATATTATGCTGTTGTGCAAAGAGACTGATCTTGTGGCTTCTGTAAGCTGGCCCGTTATCGGAGATGATCCGTCGCGGAGTTCCAAATCGATATATGACATGCGTCTTGAAGAAGTGGAGGATATTTTCCGTCTTCACCTCTCTTAACGGTACTGCTTCTGCCCATTTAGAGAAGTAGTCAGTCGTCGCTAAGATGAAACGATGTCCCCTAGAAGATGCTGGTTCGATAGGGCCAACTATGTCAGTCCCCCACATTTCGAATGGCCAGCTAGCCACCGTTGGATGTAGTGAATTTGGGTGCTGGTGGATGAAGTCCCCATGAATTTGGCATGAGTGGCATTGCTTCGCATATTCGATGCAGTCCTGAATCATCGTGGGCCAGTAGTAGCCCGTCCGTTTTATCTTCAGCTTCATCTTAGGGCCTGCTTGGTGGGAACCGCAGAGTCCGTCGTGAACTTCTTGGACGACCCTTTTCGCTTCATCAGGTCCTAAGCATCTCAGCCACAGAGAATCGAATGACCTCTTGTATAGAGTATCGTTGACGAAGGCGAAAGACAGAGCTCGTTTCACGAGCTGATGTCTTGTGGACGCTTCTTCAGGCATTCGGTGAAACTTGAAGTAATCTATGAAGACTTCTCTCCAGTCCTCGGTATTTTCCCAATCTTTTACTTGCAGGGTTGTCTGCTCGCTCGCTCCTTTTTCTTCGGATGATTCCGGAGATATTTCTGCTGGGGCAAGCACCCGACGGCTTTGCACCACGATTCTAACGTCATCGAGGTTTTCGTCAGCCAGTTCTTTAGCAAGTTTAGCCAACGCATCCGCTTTGCTGTTTTCCGCGCGCGGTATGTTCTCCAAAGTATAAAAGGGAATTTGGGTCAACAGTTGTTGCACCTTTTCGCCGTATTTTACCAATTCCGGTTTGTATGTTTGGTAATCGCCGTTCACTTGACTGACGACTAGCTGGGAGTCCCCATATATGAGGAGGCTTTCAATTCCCATGTCAATGGCGATCTCGAGGCCTGCTATCAAAGCTTCATATTCAGCTTCATTATTCGTTCTCGGCTCTGTTAAGGAGAAGGCGAAGCGCATTATTCCTCCTTGTGGGGTCACGAAGATAAGGCCTACTCCCGATTTGATCATTGACGTACTTTGTTTGTGCTTTTTCATGGAAGATGCTCCATCGAAATAAAGCTCCCAACGGGTATCACCACCGTCGATTGCCTCAAACGCATGCTTGTCTGGCAAATCGCAATTCAGGGGAGAATCGGCAGGTATCGGGTGCTCAGCAAGGAAGTCGGCTATGGCCTGACCCTTCACTGCTTTGAGGGGTCGATACGTTATCGAGAACTCCATTAAGAGCAGGGCCCATTTAGCGAGTCGTCCCGTCAATATGGCCTTTGACATTAGGTATTTGAGAGGGTCCACCTTTGAAATGAGATGGACTTCATGCGCTAATGCATAATGTCTAAGCTTTGTTATTGCGAAGATCAACGCCAGGCAGTGTTTTTCAATGGGGGAGTAATTGCTTTCTGCCCCCAGCAGAACCCGACTTAAGTAGTAGAGTGCTCTTTCCTTCCCCTGGTCATTCTCTTGTGCCCATAATGCGCCTAAAGAACCTTCAAGGGCGGCCGTGTAAAGAATGAGAGGCTTTCCCTTAACTGGAGCGGCCAACACTGGAGGGTTTTGCAGATACTGCTTGATCTCGTCCAGTGCGCCTTGGTATTTGTGATCCCAAACGAATGGGGTTCCTTTCTTCATCAGGTGACTGTAAGGACGGCACTTTCCTGAAAGATTAGCGATAAACCGCCGAATGTATGCGAGCTTTCCTTGGAGAGATCGCAGCTGTTTAAGAGTTCTCGGCGGAGGCATTTCCATGATCGCCTTGATTTTAGACGGATCTATCTCAATACCTCGGTGTCGGACGATGAATCCCAGGAATTTGCCCGAGGAAACCCCGAACGCACATTTAAGAGGATTCATCTTCAAGTTGTATTGCCGAAGGCGTTGAAATACAGTCTTCAGATGCTCGAGATGTTCCTCGTATGATTTGCTTTTAACCACGAGATCGTCGATATAGCATTCAACGATTTCGTGTATAAGGTCATCGAAGATCTTTGTCATGGCCCTTTGATAAGTGGCACCGGCATTCTTTAAACCGAAGGGCATCACCTTGTAGCAGAATATACCCAGAGGAGTCCTGAAAGCGGTATGCTTCTGGTCTTCGGGATGCATTTTTATCTGGTTATACCCCGACGAGCCGTCCATGAAGGAGAAAACCTCATGAGTGGACGTGTTGTCTATCATCAGTTCGGTGACTGGCACTGGGAAGTCATCCTTTGGGCAAGCTTTATTAAGATCCCGGAAGTCTACGCATATGCGCACTGTCCCATTTTTCTTCATCACTGGGACGATGTTGGCGATCCATTCAGGGTATTGAACTTCCTAGATGAAGCCAGAGTCGATCAGCTTCTTGACCTCGGCGTTAATGCTCATCTCAAGCTCGAGCCGCATTCTTCTCGGTGCCTGTTTGACTGGCTTGACGTCCGGGGATATCGCCAATTTGTGCACAGCAATTTCTGGATCTAGTCCCGGCATTTCGGAATAGTTCCATGCGAAACAATCTTTATGCTGTAGAAGCACATCCTTTAACGCAGCCGTCCTTTCTTCAGATAGCAGCTCGCTGATGAATGTCGGTCGTGGATCGTTTGCCGTCCCCAACTCAATCTTCTTGAGGTTATCTGCAGTGGTATGGATTCCATCTTCCAGCTCTTTCGGGGCTGGGGGAAATTCTGAGACCACCTCATCATTGTTGTTTTCGAAGCACCAGGGAAGGCTGTTCATGTTCTCGGACTCTTCTTTTAATATTGTTATCATATGACAGGTGTGAATTTTCTTCCAATCCCAATGCGGAGTTGGTTCTGTTCTTGTGTTTTCGGGTTCGTGCTTTTGTGGCGGCGCTACCCTCCAGTTGTCAGACAACGCGAATTTGCCAAGCTGATACCGATCTTCAACCCAATTCTTGAAGGTGAAGCAATCTTCAAGCGGATGCCCTATTACTCGATGATAAGAGCAATAATTTGGGTTGGAGACTTCGCCTGCTTGCTCAAGGTGTTTGGACTCTGGGAGTGTAAGCATTTGATGCTTTAGAGCAAGATCAAATATCTTCTTCGTCTTGTTCCGAGGAAATGAATATGCTCGACCCATTTTCTTCATGAGGGCCAGGTCAATAACGCTCGACTCTCGTATGCGTGGTTTCTTAGCACTGCTTTGTGGTTGCTGAGTGCCTTTTTTGCCTTTCGACTTGTTTTTGCTTTCGCGTCGAACCTTTTTTGTAGCAGGTTGACAAGGAGAGGCATTTTCATCCTTCACGGCCTATTGGAGAAGGCGTTGCGTTCTGGCTTTCTCGTAGATGACCATTTCGCGGTTATGGTCGTCTCGGACCTTTTGACCCGCTTCTCTTATAAGCTTGTCCATTTGTTCTTCGAACGATGGACTGGGTTCCTTTGCATCTGGCATTTTCACTGGCTCAGGATTAACGTCCTCCCATTGAGCATCCGCCTCTTCATCGAAGTCATATACGACGTAACAGCCAGGTAGTAACTCTCGCTTCCTCGACCGGATGTATCCGAGCCTTTTTGGTTCCATTCTCCCGTTAGGCAGCTTGCGTTGAGCCCCGGGAACATTCCAGACCCTGTCATAGAATTTGGCTTTTCGAACGGTCTGCTCGAAGGATATCCCCTGGCGTTTCAGCAGTTTCTTCAAACCTTCGGTATAATATCTGGGAAGACGGATAGGCTGAAGCCTGTCGAGCGTGGGATCCGCGCCATGCCAAACTTCTTTTTCCACCTTGTTTTCTTCAGAACGGTCGAATAGGATTGCCTTCTCGCCTTTTCGTCCGAGAGGGACATAAAATGTCTGCAATTCTTCCACACTGTTGGTGTCGAGTGCATCCAGTTCTTTGTAATGTTCAAGCGGCACCATGGTTATCTGCAGACTTTGCTCTTCATCGGCAGAAGCCCGTATTGAAAGCCGAGCAGGGAATACAGCATGAACTTTATCCTCCGAATCACTACCAAAGATCAATGAAGGAACGGATGGTCCCGGCTTGGCGGATTGGGATGGACCCGCACAAATTATATCCTCTTCGTCCTCGGTGTCACTGCCGAAGATAGGGATGGTGGTGTTAGTCTTGTTCTCCGGCTTGTGACACCTTTCCGTGTCCTCAAAGCTCGGCAAAAAATATTTGGCATCTTCATACTTGCGAACTTCATTCACGGAAAACGGATTCAATTCTCCTGCCACAGTGTACTCGAGACCATCCTTACAATATTTCATACACTGGTGTTGTATAGAAGGGATGATATTGTACTCGTGCAACCATGGTCGACCGAGCAGAGCATTGTAGCACGTCTTGGCATCTATGACATGGAATTTAATATCTGTGACGAGTAGCTCGAAGCGTAACGTCAATATCACAGATCCAAGAGTTTTTGATGATTGGGAGTCGAAACCGGAGATGGTGATCTTGTCCCGGGCGAGGTGTTGGACGCTCATGCAAATTTCCTTTAACACCCGCACATTGAGTAGATTAACAGATGATCCGTTATCGACCAAGATTTTACCTATCTTTATGTCATGGCAGTATCCTGAGACATAAAGGGGACGATTGTGGTCGCACGTCCCGAGGAGAAGGTCTTCATCGCCGAAAGCAACGTCGGCCGTGTGCACCTCTTCCAATTCATCCTTCATCCTTTGTTCGGCCAGGAAGGCTTGGAACTGGTCCGGATCTTGTAGGGCCTTAATCAAAGAATCCCTTGCTTCTTTTGATAGCAATAGGGCATCGAGAATACTAAGTTGTGAGGGTAGCTTTCTCAGATGCGCCAAGACATTGTAATCCACTTTATTCCTCTTTGGCGGGTTCTTGGCGGTTAACTCTTCCGCAACTCGGTCATCCAAGGCGATGTCTTCAGAGACCTTCTCTTTCCCCTTGTCTTTCTTGTTTAAGGGTCCGAGATTCTTTTCAGGTAGCGTCCGATTGCGTAGCTGTATATTCTCGCAAACCTTCGGTCCTTCTTCTTTCCCCGATGTGGATTCTTTAAAGAGGGGGCCAAGCTCTAACTCCTCATCAGAATCGCTCCCAAATAAAGGCACTTGTGATCCTCCGGCGTCAATCATGCAACATCCACCGGTAGTTTTATCAATCACTTCGATCGTTCTGCCCTGCTCTCTAGCTAGGCTCTGATACCACTGCAGGGTTCCTAGGCACGCTAATGAGGTCTCACAAGGCATCAACCATGCCAATTTCAAAAATTACGGGTGCCGAGAAACCCTAATACGGATCGTTGGCTAGAAGTTTAGGCGATAAAATGAAACTAGTTTACAACTAAACTAGAAGAACGGAAATACAACCTTTGTAGATCCGGTCCTCCACCTCCATTGCTCCGAAATGAAGTCTCCTCGCTGTCCAAATGGAGTCCCGGGCTCTAGCGTCGGCTTCATCGGAGAAATGGGCGGGCTAGGTCGTCGACGTCGATGCCGAAGATGATCTACGTCGAGGCATCACTAGATCAAGCTCCCACTTCACCAAGTCATGAAACTTGTGAAGAAAACACACTCTACTACTTGGCAAGAGGTAGAGGATGAAGAAATAGGAAGTGGGTTCACTTTAGAATTGGATTTCTCACTCATTTGCTCAAGTTGCCATTGGTGAGGCAAGCTTTTTCTTCAAGTAGAAGATGAAGAAGAAGAAGAAGATAATATGATAAGTCTTATGTAAAATGAAAATAATAATAATACTTATCATCTACCAACCATGGTCAAGTGTAGAGACTAAACTAGGGTTAGTGGGAATGGTTAGGGTTAAGCATGAGACAAAATGGTCACATAGTCAAAGCTTCATGAAGCTTCAATATACAACAAAGTTAGCCATCATTTTCTTTATGCTTAATATTTTTCCAAAAAAGAATAAATAGATAAATAAAAGAATAAGAAAACAAAAAGGAAAACCCTAACCATTACACAACCATGGTTTAATCTTTACACATACTCTAGTGAGCATGTATCATCAAACATGATACAAACTTGTGTACAAAAGTATATCACATATACAATGTGCACAAACCAAGTGAGAAAATCCATTTAAAGTGAACCAACACTAGTTAATGCAAAGTAATATATCAAATATATATTTATGCATTAAATCATTAAATCAACACTTGATTCAATGATCCGGTTATGTCGCACACAACCGACTAGTATACAATGTATCGATTTATCGAATCAATCCTTGATTCGATAACTAGGTTATATCGCATACAACCATTCGATACATTCATCGCGAGAATAGAATACGGTATCACATACACGAATCATTCTCGGTCCCGCACATATCTCATATGCGCTCCTATTTCGTTTCGCTTGAGCCAGGAAACCTCTGTGTAGGACTCTAAAGACTCGCCAATACGCCGGCAGCAGGTGATGATCATATCAAGCACCCACAAGCCGCAAGCGGTCTGCTAAACGTAACGGCCACCTGGGTATTGAGCGATCAGAAGATCGACGAGCAAGCCCGCTCACACTCCAGCGAATCCAACCAGTAACACTTACCCGTACAGTCCGGTCTCGTCGTCTGATATGTCGCATATCTTGCCTAGGGGTGGTAAACGTCAGACCCCAATAGCTCGATAAGTCGTGTCGATATGAGGTCTATAACAGTTCGAGAAACTACTGGTAACACTTACCAGTAAATCTCAGCAACCCTGGCCAGGGATTTCCGGTTATAGCCAATCGAACACAGCGCAACATCAACTCCCTATACCGGGAGAGACGAATCCCCTCCTATCGCTCATTACCTCCATGTGATTCGGGACTGTACCCAAAAGCCACCGTTTTGCACGCCCTCTTGGACGTGGTAAGGTGGAAATCAAAGCACAGTGGGAACCACACAAGACTCTATGACGATCTCGGGTCAACAGACTACTCTGTACCAGTGTCACCAGAGAACTGCCATCTGACGTAAGGTATAATACCATCTGGGAGTTCTCGGCGAGTCCGTCCAGTGTACCCAGTCTCTACTGAGCACCCGTATATCATCTCTGATGTCAAACACCAATGGATATGGGATCATCCATCGCCCATCTGTATGGGTCGAGAAGGTATACGCTAGTCTACTCTGGTATATCGATGCCCCGTCTCGATACACCCACGACTAGGGACCTTGAAGGATGTACTTATGGACTACCATGTCCCCACTAGTATGATCCGCATCATAGTCTAGGTAGTCAAGTACACATCCTAAGGGCTTTACCAACATGTAACAGAGAGACATCTAGTATACACGTTAAGGTAAAGAGTAACCAGATAGCATACTATCATGTCGAGCAAGAAAGTCCTCCCTATATATGTCCCAGCATCCACTACAATATACATCATATGTACAGTAATGGCCTCTAGGGCATACATATAACTAACAATCTCCCACTTGCACTAGGGCCATCTGTAGCAGTGGTTGTAGTATCTCATACTCAACCATCCCATAAAAATCTCTCTTTGGGAATAGGCTTTTGTGAGTGGATCCGCCGTGTTGTCCTCTGAGTCTGCTCTCCTAACCTCGATCACCCTGGAGACCAACTATCTCCATGATCAGGTGTTACTGCCTTAGAATATGTCTGGATCACTGATGGGACGTACGTTCCTTGGCAAAAGCCACAACTCCATTGTCACACAATGGGGGGAACTAAGTTCATCTCATGAACTAATATACACCCAGACTTCCTCTTTGGTAGCATCTTAAGTAGCGATGTATTCAGCCTTTATCGTCTAGTATGCCACGGTATCTAGTTTGGAACTCTTCCAACATACCGTCCCTTTTCTGAGGGTAAAGACAATGCCTGCAACTGACATTCAGTCGACCTTATCACCCTGGAACTCTTCCAGTGATTCTCCCCAGGATCGATTGATACCAGCTCACTACAACTAGTGAGTATACTAACACCCAAACAACATCTATCTCATAGATGAAAGCTCAGGATGGAGGAGGTATCACTTTGATCCAATCTGGAGAATCCTTGTGATAAGCGGAGATTGACTGAGCGTAGCATAGGAAACTCCTTTCCTATCAAGAGTATGTCATCCACGTACTCTATGAGGATCACCACCATACTCCCTACTACCTTTTTGTGTATACAAGGTTCATCTACCATTTTGATGATGTCAAACTCTTTGACTAACACATCAAAATAGACGTTCCAACTCCGCGATGCCTGCTTTATCACATAAAACATCTTGCTCGCGTTTCCGCTGCTCCCACTGTTTACGAAGCCCTCTGGCTGTGTTCTTATAGACCTTCTCTTCTAAATCCTTATTTAGAAAAGCAGTCATGGTACCCAACCACCAGATATCGTAGTCATGGTATGTAGCCGTGGCAAGTAGGATCTGGATGGACTTAAGCATAGCTACTTAGAAAAGGTTTCATCATAATCCATACCTGGTCAATGATGCAAATCTTTAACAAGTCTAGCTTTGAAAGTCTCAACTTTTCCATCTACACCAAGTAATCTTCTCAAGATATACTTGCTCCTGATGGGTATTTAACCCTTCAGATATAGCAACCAAAGTCCATACTTTGTTAGTGTATATGGATTCCATCTCAGATCGCTAAGCATCCAGCCATTCTTACAGAGTCTTACTCCTGATGGCCTGCTCGAAACTAGTTGGGTCATCATCTCATGATGCAATCCTCGCTCCCACTGTCATAGAGAAACCGAAGTAACTCTCAGGTGGGTGAGGAACCCTACTAGATCGGCGGAGAGGCTGAGGTTCGTTGGTTACTATTGAATCCTTTGGTTCTACCAAATCATTAGTTGTAGTTTGTATAGATGGAACATTTCCAGTTCTACATAACAGACCTTGCCTCGAGCTTGTCCGGATTTTGCTTTTAGACATAGGCCGGACAACCCCAAATCTTAACTAACTTAAGATATGGGCTCTTCCCTTTCCATATCACATATGAAGTGGTAGGCAACTGATTTGATCGAAACCCTATTCAATAGGTATGCAACTTCATAAGTGCATAACTCCCAAAAGGAAATAGGTAACTCAGTAGTACTCATCATAGAGCACACCTTATCATATAGGGTGTGATTGCTCCGCCCCGATATACCATCGTGCTATGGTGTATACGGAGGAGTAATTCTGAGAGAGAATCTCATTCTCCTTTAGAATAGTGCAGGATTTCCGTGCTCAAGTATTCTCCTCCTCGATCACATCAAAGGACATAATACTTATTCCCGTATTGGTTCTCTACTTCTAACTTATATTCTGTGAATATCTCAAAAGGTTCGGACTTGTGTTTCAACAGGAACATATGTCTGAGTCTCGAGAGATCATCAAAGAATGTAATGAAGTATAAAGAACCGGTCTTGGCATGTGTAGACAGGGGACCCACATACATCAACATGTATCATCCCAAGAGTTCACTAACTCTTTCTCTGTTTTCAATAAACAGAGCTATGGTCATTTTATCTTTGTGACATGACTGGCGAGTTTCACAAGATGTAAATTCAAACTGCTTTAAATATGCATCTAAATGTAACTCAGCTAGTCGGGTCGCATTGATATGACCTAGTCTACAATACCTCAAGAAGGATCCGTTCATTTCTGAACTCTTCCTCTTGTGTGTGTTCCGTATACTAAGAACTGTAGTTTGATTTAGAACATCAATGCTTTTAGATAACGTGCCTGAACCGATCAACTTTTGATATAGGAAATGTTCAAAATATTATCCAACAATACAAAATTTTATCGTTTCTTTACTAATAAAGAGACTGATATGATTTTGTATATCAGGTTCGGTATCTAATAACATTCGTTCAAAATCAATGTATTGGTAATACATGGTGACAGTGACCGACAGACTTGGCTGCAACACTTGCCCCGTTTTCTGCCTCATGAAACTTATCACCCGTTCTCAGTTCTCTACCTATCTGTAGCCCTATGTAACAGATTACATATCTGGGATCCTGATCCGGTATCATATACCCAGGATGCGGAGGATACTGAGAAACAGTTCTTTGTAATGAACACACCCGAAGATGATGCATCAGCATGCACTCTCTTCGTTTGGGCGGCACGGGAATTCTGGTAATCCCCAATTTCCTGCTTTGTCTTATAACAATTATAAGTTGGAGCGGGACCAACGTTCCCCAGCTCAGTATAACAAGTGGGTTTGGTCAATATATCCGTTTTATTATCTTGATTAAGGCGTGACATGGTCGCTACCAGGAGAGAGAGAGAAGAAAACACTCAGCGTGCGCTCTTGTAAGAATAGATTGGTTATTATTTTATCTAATCAGGATGGCTCCCACTGTTTTTATCAAATCTTCCTTCAAACCCTAAAAGGAAAGACTAGCCGGGATTAATTACACGCTACAAGTTCGCCAATCTTTCAGCCAGGCCAGTTTCGGTACTTTGAGGGAGGTCCCCCGTGCTTTCGCACGAACCTAATTAATGTAAACCTCGTTTTCCCAGAGGCGTAACCTCGTTAACACCTTTCTAGACACCTACTTGATCGGCTAATTGTAATGTGTAAAACTCTCCCAGGAGTAACAATTACTCGCAGCGGGTATCGGGATCCAACTATCTCATAGAAGGTATGCAATCTCATTGCAAATTTCAACACTTGAAATTCCCGATAATATTTTGCCCCGAACGATCTATGACCTTGACAAGGTCAACAAACCATAGACCGCAAGTCAAGTTCAACCCGTCATTTCTTGATTGAATCAAACCCACCCGCACGACCCTTGACAAGGTCAACAAGGCCACACGACTACCCTAACCCAATCTGCATCATATGCATAAGCAGATAAATATTGGTTAGCTACCGCATACTGCGCCTTGACAAGGTCAACAAACGCAGCACGAATACTAAACATGACTTATCTGAAATGACGGAGGGCTACGACAGGTTTTTCTGAAAACCTATTGCGTAATGAACTTGATATCGTTGTAGAATCAAATGATTTTAAAATGGAGTGTTTTTTAGGCTTTTCTAGTTTTGCTAAAGGAGTCACTCCCGGTGAAGGGATCGTCGGTCCTTTCCTCATCGAATGAGGTGCGGGATATATCATATATATCACTGTGCAAAGCAAAAACTCTTAAAAGCAATCAAAAGACAAACCGAGTGTGTAGCATCTGCCAGTTATTGCTAAAGGAGTCACTCCCGGTGAAGGGATCTCGGTCCTTTCCTCATCGAATAAGGTGCAGGATATATCACATATACCGCTGTGCAAAGCAAGAACTGTAGCTACCTATTTTATTTTGAAATTCGATTCTACAACATCTTAGGTTTCTTTTATTTCATTAATCACATTAATGAAGTCCCATCATTAAAGTACCTAATCATCACAGATAAATACGACGTACACTTATGCCATCCGCATTCGCCTCGATGTCCCCTCGTGCACCGTTAGGTTAGGTAACTAACGGCAGAGCAGGGCAGGGCTAGCGCGGGTGTAAAACATAAGTAATGTCTATATAATATATCATATATACTATATACAGTATCCATCAAAGAACATCACATGATCACATCACAGATATGGCAGCAGAAGAATCATATGAAATATTAGATATACTAGGACGTCCGTGTTTTCAATACGAGCCAGTATAAAACACGGATTCCACGGTCGCGATGAATAGCCAAACCCACACCCCTAGACCCCTGCGAGAGCGGCAAGCAACCCTACCAATTCTAGAGTTAGGAGACCCGGACTCGACTCCTCGAGTTGGTCTCCCACTGGACTCCAGAACCCGGTTACTTGTGCCCTCCTTCTTGGGTCTATCCTAGTGCGGAAAAGTAAATAATATACAAAGGTGACAACTTCCGCAACCTGGAAGTGCCCCAATAAAAGAATATTACATACAAGTTTTTACATGAATGAAAATGAAAAACACTCATCTCACATAAAAACCCCCGGCTATTCAAACACGACGATCCAATATAACATATCCAGCAACACATAACATCACATGTCATCAACGTAAGTAAATATGCACATCCCAATTGTCGTTGACATATAGCAACGAAACCGGGGATATCACATATTACACTTACGGTCACAGAAAAGAAAGTGTAAAACTACAACAGTTGGAATCCGCAACCTGCATAGACATCGCATGCCTAATCATATGAATTCCTTAGACATCGCATGCCTAACAATTATAAACCGCGCATTTTAGTCTCATCATCGAAAACACTTTTCAATATCAAGTCGGGCAATTCAACAGGATTCCCGATATGTTGATCGAATGCTCGTCGCAAACTTTAGTAGGCGGCTGCACCCCCGATGCCGTTGACGAAGTGCACCAAGGCGGAACACCGCTGCCGCGAGCACCCGAACGGATGCTTTCGGCGATGGGGTTCTCCTACAGTCACTTGGTCGGGGCTAAGGGATGTAGCTGTCTATTAAGTTTACCCGGCGAGTATCCGCGTACACTACGTGATTGCGACGGACTTTTGATCACATCAAAATTCCGTGGCAACCGATCAACTGAGACTAAAGTGCTGTGTTTATAACATTCATATTAGTTATCTCATAACTACTTGTGAATTCGAATTATTGTATCACATTCCAGATAAACAGAAAATGTTAAACTTTCCGATCGAACATTCAAACACCCAAGTTTTCCCGAAACAAATCAACACATGAAACAAGTTTAAAAACATCCAGTTCATGCCTCAGTACCAACGGTCCAGCCGTAGAAGGGTCAAGCCAACGCCTCACATGTGGCACGCCGTACTGCCCTAAACCTGAAGGTTCAAAGGGCAGTTCAAGACGGTCACATAATCGAGTTAAGGTTTGTTGTCTTCTAGAGGGACCATCGCGTTACTTGCACTACTTAGAACGTGATTAAACCACAGAAATATCCAACAATTGGAAATTTCCCGGCAGGGGAAAAAGTGGGTATTTATATCCGGTCGAACTTTTTAACATATTCAAAAATTATCCGGAAAGCCACATAGACAAAATTTGATAATCCGATCGAATCTGCGAACTCCCAATACAACCCCAGAATACTCAACTCTTGAGTCAAATTAAAAATTCCCAGAAAACTCAGCATAATAAAATAGGAGTTACTGTGCAAACAGGGAAGGATGACGTCATCATACGTCCGCGGAACCGCCGCAGAAGCCATGCTTCTGCCGTGGTTCCGCCGCACTTTGGAGGAATCATGGACACGTGTTGCACAGTAATTCTTAAGATTCCCTGCTGATTTTTCTGCATATTTTTAATTGACAAAAATCCACAAATTTGAAAAATGTCCAGAGAGCATTATCGGGTTAGGGTTTCGGGTTCGTTCGGGTTTCAAACTTCGTCTACGCATCGTCTAAGGCTCTAGCTAGGCTCTGATACCACTGCAGGGTTCCTAGGCACGCTAATGAGGTCTCACAAGGCATCAACCATGCCAATTTCAAAAATTACGGGTGCCGAGAAACCCTAATACGGATCGTTGGCTAGAAGTTTAGGCGATAAAATGAAACTAGTTTACAACTAAACTAGAAGAACGGAAATACAACCTTTGTAGGTCCGGTCCTCCACCTCCATTGCTCCGCAATGAAGTCTCCTCGCTGTCCAAATGGAGTCCCGGGCTCTAGCGTCGGCTTCATCGGAGAAATGGGCGGGCTAGGTCGTCGACGTCGATGCCGAAGATGATCTACGTCGAGGCATCACTAGATCAAGCTCCCACTTCACCAAGTCATGAAACTTGTGAAGAAAACACACTCTACTACTTGGCAAGAGGTAGAGGATGAAGAAATAGGAAGTGGGTTCACTTTAGAATTGGATTTCTCACTCATTTTCTCAAGTTGCCATTGGTGAGGCAAGCTTTTTCTTCAAGTAGAAGATGAAGAAGAAGAAGAAGATAATATGATAAGTCTTATGTAAAATGAAAATAATAATAATACTTATCATCTACCAACCATGGTCAAGTGTAGAGACTAAACTAGGGTTAGTGGGAATGGTTAGGGTTAAGCATGAGACAAAATGGTCACATAGTCAAAGCTTCATGAAGCTTCAATATACAACAAAGTTAGCCACCATTTTCTTTATGCTTAATATTTTTCCAAAAAAGAATAAATAGATAAATAAAAGAATAAGAAAACAAAAAGGAAAACCCTAACCATTACACAACCATGGTTTAATCTTTACACATACTCTAGTGAGCATGTATCATCAAACATGATACAAACTTGTGTACAAAAGTATATCACATATACAAAGTGCACAAACCAAGTGAGAAAATCCATTTAAAGTGAACCAACACTAGTTAATGCAAAGTAATATATCAAATATATATTTATGCATTAAATCATTAAATCAACACTTGATTCAATGATCCGGTCATGTCGCACACAACCGACTAGTATACAATGTATCGATTTATCGAATCAATCCTTGATTCGATAACTAGGTTATATCGCATACAACCATTCGATACATTCATCGCGAGAATAGAATACGGTATCACATACACGAATCATTCTCGGTCCCGCACATATCTCATATGCGCTCCTATTTCGTTTCGCTTGAGCCAGGAAACCTCTGTGTAGGACTCTAAAGACTCGTCAATACGCCGGCAGCAGGTGATGATCATATCAAGCACCCACAAGCCGCAAGCGGTCTGCTAAACGTAACGGCCACCCGGGTATTGAGCGATCAGAAGATCGACGAGCAAGCCCGCTCACACTCCAGTGAATCCAACCAGTAACACTTACCCGTACAGTCCGGTCTCGTCGTCTGATATGTCGCATATCTTGCCTAGGGGTGGTAAACGTCAGACCCCAATAGCTCGATAAGTCGTGTCGATATGAGGTCTATAACAGTTCGAGAAACTACTGGTAACACTTACCAGTAAATCTCAGCAACCCTGGCCAGGGATTTCCGGTTATAGCCAATCGAACACAGCGCAACATCAACTCCCTATACCGGGAGAGACGAATCCCCTCCTATCACTCATTGCCTCCATGTGATTCGGGACTGTACCCAAAAGCCACCGTTTTGCACGCCCTCTTGGACGTGGTAAGGTGGAAATCAAAGCACAGTGGGAACCACACAAGACTCTATGACGATCTCGGGTCAACAGACTACTCTGTACCAGTGTCACCAGAGAACTGCCATCTGACGTAAGGTATAATACCATCTGGGAGTTCTCGGCGAGTCCGTCCAGTGTACCCAGTCTCTACTGAGCACCCGTATATCATCTCTGATGTCAAACACCAATAGATATGGGATCATCCATCGCCCATCTGTATGGGTCGAGAAGGTATACGCTAGTCTACTCTGGTATATCGATGCCCCGTCTCGATACACCCACGACTAGGGACCTTGAAGGATGTACTTATGGACTACCATGTCCCCACTAGTATGATCCGCATCATAGTCTAGGTAGTCAAGTACACATCCTAAGGGCTTTACCAACATGTAACAGAGAGACATCTAGTATACACGTTAAGGTAAAGAGTAACCAGATAGCATACTATCATGTCGAGCAAGAAAGTCCTCCCTATATATGTCCCAGCATCCACTACAATATACATCATATGTACAGTAATGGCCTCTAGGGCATACATATAACTAACATCGTCATAGTCCAGTCCTGGTCTTTGTCGAAATCCTTTCGCCACAAGACTTGCCTTATAGGTCTCTACCTGCCCATCTACACCGATCTTTCTCTTAAAGATCCATTTGAACCCTACGGGTTTTACCCCAAAGTCCACACTTTGTTGGTGTACATAGACTCCATTTTGGATCTCATGGCATCCAGCCACTTCACAGAGTCACCACTCGTGATAGCTTGCTGAAAACTGGTAGGGTCATCATCATCCATGATGCAGTCTTCTCCATCACCATCAACGAGAAAATCGTAGTATCTTTCCGGTGGGTGAGAAGTCCTACCAGATCTACGGAGCGGCTGAGGTTTATTAGGTTCTGTTGCAACATTAGGTTCAACCAAGTCGTCATTTGTAACTTGTGTCTCTAGAACCTCTTCTATATCTACCATATTGCCATCAGTATCATTTGGAAAAATCTCATTTTCTAAAAATGTGGCATTTCGAGAAAAAAACACCCTTTGTTCCTCATTGTGGTAGAAAAGATATCCATATGAATCTTTTGGATGTCCCACAAATAAACATTTGAACGATCGTGTCTCGAGTTTGTCCGGATTCTGCTTTTTGACAAAAGCCGGACAACCCCAAATCTTAACTTGCTTAAGAGATGGTCTCTTCCCATACCATATCTCATATGGAGTGGTAGACACTGTCTTGGTCGGAACCCTGTTCAACAGAAAAGCTGCAGTCTCCAATGCATACCCCCAAAAGGGGAGGGGCAACTCAGCATCACTCATCATGGATCGTACCATATCTAATAGGGTTCGATTCCGCCGCTCTGACACACCGTTGTGCTGTGGTGTGTACGGGGGAGTGAGCTGAGAGAGAATCCCATTCTCTTTTAGGAAGTTTGAAAACTCTGTACTAAGATACTCTCCACCTCGATCTGATCGAAGTATCTTGATGCTCATTCCAGTTTGTTTTTCTACTTCAAGTTTGTACTCCTTGAATTTCTAGAAAGCATCAGACTTATGCTTTATCAAAAACACATGACCGAATCTTGAGAAATCATCAATAAAAGTTATGAAGTAAGAAAAACTGCCTCTCCCATGTATAGAAATTGGCCCGCATACATCACTATGTATGAGGTCCAAGAGCTCAGTAACTCTTTCTCCGTTTCCAGTAAACGGAGTTTTTGTCATTTTCCATTTGATACAAGACTGGCAAGTCGCATAAGATTTATACTCAAAAGAATTTAAATATCCATTGTTCCCCTCCGAATGGCGGCCAAGACATGGACGTCTCGCCTGAGATTCGGGGCAGATGCTATTTGGTTTTATCCGTCCACCTCTCCGAAAATGCCAAGTTGATTTATGGCACCGTGTATCGGAGGTTTAGACGGATGCGGCCGATGTAGCAGACTTCGTCAGATTCCCCCTCGATTGAGGGGTTTTTGATTGTGGGGACGCTCTTCCCTACAGGCGCAAGCCCCTGCAGTTAATTACACTACCGCATCGCGGTAACAACTTTCTCCTTCTCCAGAATTTCACTTCGTGTCGTGGGTGTTTGTTTTGTTTGCGGTTTCCCGTGGATTGTATACGGAGACTAATTTATGTCGTCGCCCGTAGGACGTGGATTAGTCCAAATCCGTATTTTCTTAGATTTGGGTTTGGGGTTTTGGTTTAAGGATACGTTAGCCGTATTTGAGGCGAGGATCAACTTAAACGTTTGTTAAGGATACGTTAGTCCAGTTTGAGACTAAGATCTACTTAACGGGATCGTTTAGATCCGACAAAAGAGAGTTTGGGCTCTATTGTTCCAGTTTAGGGACATAATGGTCCATTGAATGTATGGCCGTCGGGACCCATCACTTCTCTGACGACGTTGAAGGATTACAACGACAGATATCAGAGAAGTTCAGAGATGTACCCTTGAACCAGAGTTGGTTGGGAGACCTGTAGTCCATTTTGGGACTAAAGTCTGTTTGAGGGTTTAAAGATACGTTAGCCCTATTTGAGGCTAAGATCAACTTAAACATTTGTTAAGGATACGTTAGTCTAATTTGAGACTAAGATCAACTTAACGGGATCGTTTAGATCCGACAAAAGAGTATTTAGGCTCTATTGTTCCAGTTTAGGGACATAGTGGTCCGTTGTTCCCGTTTTGGGGACAAATGTTAGTTTAAGGACGCATTAGTCCATGAGTTTAAGGACGCGTCAGTCCATGAGTTTAAGGACCCCACAGTCCATATTGATGTGTGGTTATTGGGACCCGTCACCTCTCTGACGACGTTGAAGAATTATAACGACAAATATCAGAGGAGTTCAGAGATGTACCCTTAAACTGGGTGTAACTTGATTTGAGAGAGCAGTCGTGCTCGGTTCAATTTAATTTGAGGACTTACGTCCAGAATTGGGCTAAGTCCAGTTGAAAATGTTCAACGTTTTATCTGCATTTGGCCTGTTAGGCCTTTACTAGGGCTTTGCCCCTGTTTAATAATGCATAGCATTTTTGTTTGGCCTGTTAGGCCTTTTAATTGGACTTTGCCCCCTTTTTTTTTAAATGATGCACAGCATCTGTTTTGGTCTAACAGACCTTTGTTTGGGCTCTGCCTCTTTTTAATAATGCATTGCATTTTTTATTAGGCCTGTTAGGCCTTTTAATTGGGCTATGTCCCTTCTTTAATAATGCAAAGCATTTATTGTTCTGACAGTGCGCCACGTGGCTTGTCAGGCGCTTTGCGCCAGCGCAAGGCGCAAACTCATGTGGGGGTAACACGTGTCACGCTCTGGCGAGCGCAAGCGCAGTGCGCTACTGACACGTGGCGCGTTCTGGTGACTTGCGCCAAACCAAGAGAGCAGTGCTATATTTTTAGAAGCGCAAGGCGTAACTGTTCTGTGATTGACACGTGGCGCTCCCTGGTGGCTTGCGCCAATCCAAGGAGCGCAACAGTGCAAATTTCAAAAAGTGCAAGGCACTGTTTAATATTTTGATCAAATTTAGATCAAAGAAAACAAGTTTTTCTTATTTTCAAGAACCAGTGGTTCATCAAAAGGCTGTGCCTTTATATAGATCAAAAGATCTAAAGAAGTAAATTACTTCTGTTCCATTATATATATATTTTTTATTCAAGATCTTGATCTTGTTCTTAGATCATTGATCTTTTTAGAAGAAATTCTTCTTTTCAAAGGTTTACCTTTTTTCTTTTCTTTGAGTTCTTCTCAAAGTTTTCTTTTTAAGAGCTCTGTATCTCTCTATCTTGATGTCAATGTTTGTCCCTGTCTTTTAGACTTGGAGTCTAGGGGCCTTTATATAGTGCCAATTGATTTGTTAAATCAGTTAAAGAGATCTTTCTCTGAGTGATTTAGGGATTTTTCCCTACCGTTGGATCTTTGATCCTAGGGCTCCTGTTTTACAGAAGAGAATCTTATTGTTTCAATAAGATTAGAAAGATCTTTCCAGAATTTTTCTGTTTAAATGCTGGCACGGCTGGCGCAACACGTGTCGTACAGAGCGCATCGCAACTGAAGCGTTGCTTCCTTTATTTTAACTTTAATTTCAAGGCAGAGCTTTGCTCTGATTGGGGGAAACAGAAGCGTTGCTTCGTTTCCTGCCTTGGAATTTGAACAGAGCTTTGCTCTGATTGGGGTAAACAAATGCCCCCACCGTTGCGCTTACGTGTCCCCAAACGTGAGCGTAGCGGTGGCAGAATTCCAACCATCGCGCCATCTTTTGAAACGGCTCTCAATGCCTATAAATAGGACCTTTGGTCCCTTAGATGATTTTGCATCTCTTCATAAGAATTTTTATTCAGAGCCTTGCTCTTTTGTTCAAGCATTTTTAAGAGTTGAAACTCTGAAGAATTTTTTAGGTAAAAATTAAATTAGATTAAATTAAATCAATTTTAAGAGCCTTGCTCTCAATAGATCCCTAATCTAAAGAAAACCCATTTAGGGTTTCACTAGAAGAGCTTTGCTCTAGGGATCTAAAGAGAACTAAAGAGAACCCTATTAGGGTTCCAATAATAGAGCCTTTACTCTTTAAGCAAAGCTTTCAATGTTCTCAGGGGATTTTCTTTAAATTCTCCTCATAATTTTGACAGGTGTCACTCCTGTCTGCAGAGCATTGCTCTCGAGGAGTTTAACTCCTTGTTTCTTTTTTTTCTCATTGCTAATCTTCCAATGATGTTTCTTTCAGGCATTATGGCTGTTCATTTATACAGTCTACACGAATTCATTACCTATGAGGATATCCGTGTACAGGGTCGTCACCAAAACCAAGAGTTTACAGATGCCCAGTGTGCGGAGATTATGGGTCGTCTGCACGCACGCGTCGGTTGGTTGCTTCCTCGTCGTTCTGCTCTCTTGAAAGTCGTGATGGGATCGATTTGGAGAGCACTTCCGGGGTTTCACGAGGCCATGCCGCTTAATGTGCTGGATGATGCTGAAGACAAGGTGCATTCAGTGTACCTATCGGGGTTGATCTCGAAGAAATGGAGAGATAGCCTCATTGACATTCTGCATCAAATTTTTCAACAGACGACGATAATTGCTGCTTATCGAAGGATGGGGGGCCTTGCCGAAGATCTTGACACGCATGAGCGCGAGAGGATGCACACGAGAATGATCAGAAAGGCCACAAAGACTCTAGATGGCCTTACTTTCGAATTCCTTAATCCATGCCCTGGATCTGAGGTTTTGCCATTGTAAACATTTCAATAATGCTGCTTTTGTTTATTGTCCTCATTGATGTAAGAATTTTCCGAGTATGAATGACAAATCTTTTGCCTCCTTCCTCTTATTTTCTGCTTTGCTATTGGCATATTCTTCAAGTAAGAATAGCATGTAAGCGATATAGAACATTCTGTCTTGAATATCTTAGGGAGTAGTGATGGCCTAGGAAGCAGGTTCAGGTCTGCTACCTAAGGCTTTTCAACTTCATGAGCCGTGAGGGTCTCATAAAGACTTTTCTCCCTACGGATCGAGAGGATCTCGTAGGTGTATTTTCTCCTTAGGAATCGTGAGGATTCCTAAGTGCGTTTTCTCTTATAAGTCGTAAGGATCTTATAAGAGAATTTTCCCTCTTATGAGTCGAGAGGACCCGTAAGCGGTTGTTTCCTTCCTTGTCGAGATTCGACTTTGGAGAGTGTGACCCGTGCATAGTGTGCAAGAGTCCGTTTTGGGAATTGCAGGGCCCCAATGCTTAGGAAACAGGTTTTTTAATCCCCGCTGCCTAAGGCTTTTCCTCACGAGTCGAGACGAATCGAGCATTTCTCGCAAAGACACTAATTTCCTCACGAGTCGAGACGAATCGAGCATTTCTCGCAAGAATATCATAACGTCAGAGTTAACCTCTGCTCTTTACGACAGAGGTCCGTTAGGGTCTGTGGTACTTAGGGTTTTGTCCGTCGTACCGTCGCGTTGGCTGATGTATTCTTCGATAGGCGATCTTGCTGTTCGAGTAGCCTTGCGATTGTCGTGTCTCTGATCCCTTCGGGGGCTGGAAAAGACGTCTTCAAGTAATCTTCCAGGTAATATTACCGTAGAAAGAGAAAGCGTAGGGATATTCCATGTCACTTTTTACTTGAGGTTAGGCTCATTTTGGAGAGCCCCGATGAGTCATAACCACTCCGTGCTGGTATAGGATGATCTCTGATAGTCTTTCAGGCTTTATATGACTTGCCATCAAGACCCTGAAGCTAGGAATTTGGCCTTTACTTCATTTGGCGGCATTGCGTCCTCTATATCGAGACGAATGTCGCGGTTGTCTCTAGGTTGTTGGTGAACCGTCGAGGTTTGGAACTAGGGACTTTGCCGTGGCTCCGCTGTTTGATTGTCGCGTCTGAATCCTGTTGGAGGAAGAATGCTGGGGTGACATCTCTTCTGCTGTATCGAGACGAACATCGAGGTGGTTCCTAGGTTGCCTGTGAACCGTTAGGACCTGGAACTAGGGACTTTGTCGTGGCTCCGCTGTTTAATTGTTGCGTCTACTGTGTCGAGACGAACGTCGAGGTGGTGACCATTCTACACTGGTGCAAGATGATCTCCGATTGTCTTTCAGGCTTTATATGACTTGCCGTTAAGACCCTGAAGCTAGGAATTTGGCCTTCGCTTCGTTTGCTGTGGTGTGTCCGAATCCTGTTGGAGGAGGGACGCTGTAGTGACATTTCGTTTGTTGTGTAGAGACGAACGTCGAAGTGGTGATCACTCCACGCTGGGGTGAAATGATCTCCGATTGTCTTCTGGCTTTATATGAGTTGCCTTCAAGACCCTGAAGCTAGGAATTTGGCCTTCGCTTCGTTTGCTGGCACCGCGTCTGCTGTATCGAGACGAATGTCATGGTGGAGCTGGGGTTTTGCCGTCACTCCGCTTTGTTTCGACCATGAGGTCTTTCATCGACGTTGCATCTGCATCCTGCTGGACTGCGAAGGAACACCATTTTTGACATCTCGTCTACTATATCGAGACGAATGTTGAGCTGGAGATGGTATTTTGTCGTCGCTCCGCTTTGTTTCGACCGTGAGGTCTTTTGTTGACGTTGCATCTGCATCCTGCTGGACTGCGATGGAACGCCATTGTTGACATCTCGTCTGCTGTATCGAGACGAATGCTGAGATGGAATTGAGATTTTGCCATGGTTCCGTTTCGTTGCGACTCTGAGGTCGATTGTTGACGTCACGTCCGCATCTGGTTGGAGTGAGGAGAAACGCCGTTGGTGATCTCTAAGTTGTCGATATTGACATCGAGACCTTGAGGCTAGGGATCTTCCTTTGCTTCGTTTGTTGACATTGTGTCTGAAATATTGCGACAAATGTCGAGGTTGTCTCTAGGTTGTCTATGAACCGTCGAGATTTGGCTTCGCTTTCTGATGGAGCCTGTTGGGAAGGTATGGTTCCCTCTTTGTTTGTGCCCCTGGATTGTATACAGGGATCGATGTGATCTCACCTGTAGGGCAAAAGTTTCATTCATTTTTTTTGTATTATTATTTTATTTCCGCGATGCTCTATTATTTCAGCTTTATATCGCGAAGGTCGCGATTGCCCAATCATTTCGGCTATTTTTCGCGGTGCCCAATCATTTCGGCTATTTGTTTTATTTTCACTTGCTGCTTTTTATTGCGAGTTGCCCAATCATTTCGGCTATTTATTTTATTTTTACTCGCTGCTTTTTATTGCGAGTTGCCCAATCATTTCGGCTATTTCGTATGCATTTTTTTTTGGGCTCGCTGATTTTTTAATTTTTTTTTTTTGCGAGTATGGGATTTGGGGTCTGATGCCAATCTTAGCATCAGCATCGCTACGACTGGAATATTGCCAGGAGCGAATCATCATTTGCCATGAAAGGACTTGGAATTTGATACCGATTTAGGCATCAGCATCGCTACAACTGGGATATTGCCAGGAGCGAATCATCATTTGCCTTTGTCGATGTCGAACAAAGGTGGCTTAGCGAACAGGGTTAAGATCCTGTCGACTAAGGCTTTTGACTTCATGAGCCGTAAGGGTCTCATAAAGGTATTTCTCCCTACAAGTCGTGAGGATCTCGTAGGTGTGTTTTCTCCTTAGGGATCGTGAGGATCCCTAAGTGTATGTTCCCCCGTAAGTCGTAAGGATCTTACAAAAGGGTTTTCTCCTTATAAGTCGAGAGGACTTACAAGGGTTGTTCACCATATGGACATATCCCTAGCCACGGGTAGGACTTGGTTAGGGAAATGTTTATTCGCGCCCGTGGATTGTATACAAGGGTCAGTATTGAGCCACTTGTAGGGCCATATCGAAGGTTGTGGGGGTTGCTTAAGAACAGGTTAAGATTTCTGTAACTTAAGACTTTCAAATCTTATGAGCCGTGAGGGTCCCATAAGAGAGTTCTCCTTACGAGTCGTGAGGATCTCGCAAATGTATTTTCTCCTTAGGAATCGTGGGGATCCCTAAGTGTGTTGCTCCCTTGTGAGTCGTAAGGATCTCACGCGGGTGGTTTCTCCTTAAAAGGTCAAGAGGACCCTGTAAGTGTCCTTTAACGAGGTTGCGCCCTTTCGGGTTTTCACAAACACTCGCCGGTAGCCCTGCTATTTTTACTCATGGAGCCCTTTCGGGTTTTCATCCGTGCCCATTTTGCTTATGGACATACCGTCTTTTTTTTATTCTTGTTATTCTTTTTTCTAACGAGGTCGCGCCCTTTCGGGTTTTCACGAACACTCGCCTGTAGCCCGACTGTTTTTACTCACGGAGCCCTTTCGGGTTTTCATCCGTGCCCATTTTGCTTATGAACATACCGTTTTTATTTTTTATATATTTTTTCTATTCTTTTTTTTGTCTTTTTCTTTTATCTCGTCAACCTGAGGATGCTGCGGTAGTAGTTTAAAGACGTTTCGGTCATCAGCTAGTTTTAGGACGTAGTGGTCCATCATTAGTTTAAGGACGTTTCGGTCCGCAGCCAGTTTTAGGATATAGTGGTCCATCGTTAGTTTAACGACGTTTTGGTCTACAGCCAGTTTTATGACATAGTGGTCCATCGTTAGTTTAACGACGTTTTGGTCTGTCGTTGCCGTATTTGAGGCGAATCTCTAGTTTACTGACTTTTCGGTCTATGGGGCTTTCCCTATGAATGAGCATGATGCCCCCGGCATATCCATCTTTCTCGGAGCATGTGGTTGTGGCGGGCTCACCTTCCAGTTTTCGGACAACGCGAACTTGCCCAGTTGGTCTTGGTCTTCAACCCAGTTTTTGAAAACATAGCAGTTTTCGATCGGATGGCCCAATACTTGGTGGTAAGGGCAGTAATTATGATTGTTGCCATCATTCAGTTGTAGCTGGTGTTTCGGCTCCGGTAGAGTGATAAGCCTGTTGTGCACTGCCACTTCGAACAGCCTCCTTGTTTCATCCTGAGGAAACGAGTAAGGACGTTTCAACCTCTCATAGAGGGGTTGCCGCTTGTTGTTTTGGCGAACAACCGGTCTATGGCCACTCGATTGTTGTTGAGTGTTGGCGACGAAGGCCGTTTTCTCCTTTCCTTTATCCTTTTTGTTCGCTCCGTTGTTTGTGGGTCCGAGATTCTCTCCGGGTATCGTGCAATTGCACGGCTGAATGTTCTCGCAATTCTTCAATTCTTCAGAGATGGACTCCTTGAAGAGAGGACCGTGGGCTACTTTTTCGTCGAAGTCGCTCCCGAATGTGAGAACTCGTGATCCTCCGGGATCATCCCTATGACAATTGCCGACAACTCTTTTATGCTCATCTGTCGTATTTTTTCGCTGTCTACGAGCTTCCCGTTTTGTTCTGTTGACGTGTCGCCTGTGAGCGACATACCCTTGCCACCAACACTTAAAAGAGTCGCAGTCTTCAGTAGGATGTGCGATCTTCTGATGATATAAGCAGTAATTAGGATGCATCTCTACTCCACCGAGAGTGTTTTCTTCAGAGGGTGGTAGCTTCATTCCCATTGATATGGCTTTAGCAAATCTTTTCCTCGTCTTGAATTTGTTTTTATCCGCAGCGCATGTCTCTTGATTTGACGGGAGTGCCTCGACTCTTTCGTCTAGTCGCCGGCGTTTGGCTCCTTCCAATATGGCCATCTCACGCTCTTGATTGGCTTTACTTTTCAGACGAATCTCATTCAGGAAGGCATCGATCATCTCGTCTGACGGCCACAGAAGTTCTGTTTCAGGACCCCCCTCGGTTTCTCGGTGCAAGGAACTTCTTTATCATCTATCGACGAGTGAGAGATCACATAACAACTTGCCACGTAATTCTCAGATCCATCTGATGAGTCTTCTCCATCATCTCCGTCTTCAAGGACGTGGCTGAGAAACTCTTGGAGCATGATTGGGGTTCGCGCTTTCTGGTTGTACTCTTCCAGTGCATCGATTTGTTTCTGCAGGTCCGTGCGCTTGTCGCCAGGCTTCACGGGCTTTTTGGATCTCTTTTTCTTTTTCGAAGATTTCGACGGCTGGGTGTGAACACTTTGGTTATCCCCACCAATCCTTTGAGTTGGACGCGGTTTCAGCATCCCTTCGATGATCTCAGGTTCCGACGGGTTCTTCCACCTGATCGCCGGGCATGTCTGGAGATCATTCAGCATCTTTTTGGTTTTGGCGGAAAGTACGACCTCCCATGGAGTTTCTTCAAAAAAAGAGCAAGTTGCCCCCGGCGTGTCCGTCTTCTTTGGAGTGTGCGGCTGTGGTGGGTTTAATTTCCACTTTTCAGACAGCGCAAAGTTGCCTTGTAGGTACTGATCCTCGATCCATCCCTTAAAGACAAAGCAATCCTCGATCAGGTGACTTACCGTTTGGTGGTAAGGGCAATAATTGGGATTATTCACCTCGCTGGGTTGCGGTGGTCTCCTTGGATTCGGGAGATAGATAAGCCTATTGCGCATCGCCAGCTCGAACAGCCTCTTCGTTTTATCCCGCGGGAATGAGTAAGGGCGCTTCATTTTCTCATTATAATACCGCCGTCTCTCTTCCAGTTGATCCGCTAGCTTTGGGGCACTGGGCTGTTGTTGGGTGTTCGCAACGAAGGTCGCCTTCCCTTTACCCTTGTCGTTTCGGGGTTCCGGCTTCGGAGGAGACGGTCTGTGACCCATTTGATCCATCTGGGCTAGCTTATCAATTAAAGCCTGGAACGTGGTCGGCTTGAAGAACATCATGAATTGCGTGATGGTTGCTTGCGGATCAGGAGTGCCCACGAACATGCCTACCGCTGGTGCTTCTTCGATGCGCTGCTCGCACTTCGACCATAGATTCCGCCATCGGGTCGCGTACTGAACCCACGTCTCGTCTGGACTTACCCTGGTATTAATCAGTGCTGTTATCGGGGTGCGTTCACTAGCACTCACGAATCTTTGTGTAAACAATAGCTCCATCTCCGCAAATGTTTTGACAGAGTCGTTAGGTAGCTCCGAATACCATTCAAAGGCCGTTTCTGCTAAACTGCCGACGAATTGGCGGGGCAGCAGTTTTTCGTCGCCTCCAGTGTTGCCGCATAAGGCCCTGAATTGAGTGACATGCTGATGTGGATTCCCTGTCCCTTTATATACGTGGAACTTAGGGATCGTATATCCCGGCGGGTAACTGATTTGGTCATACCAGCTCGGATAGGGTCGTCCGGTTCTAACAATTTACCCAGCTGCTTCATTCGCCTGATGAACTCGTATCTGCTGAGCTATATAGTCGTATAGTGCAGCTTTGGAAATGGTTTCCTCCTTGGCTGCTAAAAGAGCCGGAGGAGGATTAGATGTCTCCCCTCCGTCGTCTCCAACAATGATTGGAGGGTCTTCAGCTGGAGGGTCCGGCTGTAACATCATCCCTACCATATCTTGGAAGAGGAGCGCCATTTGTTTTATGTTAGCCGCTTGCTCTGCGGCTTCTTTTTCCTTCTTTTCGAGGACTCTGCGTAAGAAGTCAGCATCGGTTTCTTGTTCATGACGCTGCTCTGATGACACCTCCGGGCTTTCTTTTGGCCCGGTGAGTGCGAACATTTGCGTTAGCATTTCCTGAAACTTCTGTTGTTGCTCCTGGGCTTTTGTCACGGATCGGGTGAGCGGTCGGTGACCCATCGAAGCGTGGCTATCCTCTTTCTCGGATGCCATATAGACGGTATGCACCATCATGCCCCTAGACTTAGGGCGTTTGGATTCAGTGTCTTTGCAATTTGCCAAAAATGCAGGGATCTTCCCCGACCTCCTTCTTTTTTGAGTGATCAAAGTTGAGGGGGCCGTTGTAGTGGGCACCCAAGTAGCTGTTGCTTTTTGTGGCTTAACGGAATAATCCTTCTCCTGCCGAACCTTCATCTTTTTCTGTTGGTGGAGATAGTCTTGATCCATTACGGAGTCTTGAACTTGACGCCGGACCTTGTAAATTTTAGAGGACGGCCATTGAGGGGGCTGCTCCGGCTTCTTCTCTGGAGTATCTCCATAGGTGAAGGAGTTCTCTTCAGCACTGTAGTAGGAGAGTTTCTGCGCACCTTGTTGAGCAGTTCAAAGCTGTTCTCGGTTGGAACAGCAGCATCGATCCCCACCATCGGAGCTGGCTAAGTTATCCCAGAGGGGGGGTTGCCCCCAGCCTTCCTCACTCGGTGCCAGTGACGACATTGAGCGTGTCGTGCGGATGGAGTTGTTTCAGTTATAAGGGTGACTTCATCATGCCCCTTCTGGGCAGGGGAAGCAGCTTTGAGGGCCTCGCCTGGAGCAGAAACTGGAATGGGCAGCCTTGTAAAAACTGAATTCTTGGAAGGAGAAGCCTTTTCAATGATTTCGTCCGCTTGAGCCGGGATGGCTATCCGATTTGGGATGTTAGCTTCGGGTATCGCGGGCTTGTAGACGTTCTGGCCCAGTCTGTTGAAAACTGAGGTATTGAAGTTGGGCGACCCGTTGAGAGGGGTCGCGGCAGTGGTAAGTCGATCAAAGACCGGCTACTTTGGAGCTTCTTGCGATGTCATTGGAGCATTGAAGCTCAACGGTGGGAGCATGGTCCCGAAGAATAGTTCAGCGGTGGCTTGAGTTACCTGCTCCACTGGCATCTTAAAAAAGGAGGTCGCTTGGGGCCCATAAGTCACTCCTCCAGCAAGGACGAAGTGAGAGTTGCAATTGCAGGTAGTGCAGTTTGAAGCCATTGATCTTCTGCTCTCTGCACGGAGCAAGACACCAAATCTTAGTACTTCGAATCCACAGGCAACCACAGCAAATCGCGATTCGTTCGCGAACATGACACACGAAGTGTGGAGTGGAAAGAGGAAGAGGTCCCACCGGGCGTGCCAGAATCTGTTCCCCTCCGAATGACGGCCAAGACATGGACGTCTCGCCTGAGATTCGGGGCAGATGCTATTTGGTTTTATCCGTCCACCTCTCCAAAGATGCCAAGTTGATTTATGGCACCGTGTATCGGAGGTTTAGACGGATGCGGCCGATGTAGCAGACTTCGTCAGATTCCCCCTCGCTTGAGGGGTTTTTGATTGTGGGGATGCTCTTCCCTGCAGGCGCAAGCCCCTGCAGTTAATTACTCTACCGCATCGCGGTAACAACTTTTTCCTTCTCCAAAATTTCACTTCGTGTCGTGGGTGTTTGTTTTGTTTGTGGTTGCCCATGGATTGTATACGGAGACTAATTTATGTCGTCGCCCATGGGACGTGGATTAGTCCAAATCTGTATTTTCTTAGATTTGGGTTTAGGGTTTTGGTTTAAGGATACGTTATCCGTATTTGAGGCTAGGATCAACTTAAACGTTTGTTAAGGATACGTTAATCCAGTTTGAGACTAAGATCAACTTAACGGGATCGTTTAGATCCAACAAAAGAGCGTTTGGGTTCTATTGTTCCAGTTTAGGGACATAATGGTCCATTGAATGTATGGCCGTCGGGACCCGTCACCTCTCTGACGACGTTGAAGGATTACAACGACAGATATCAGAGGAGTTCAGAGATGTACCCTTGAACCAGAGTTGGTTGGGAGACCTGTAGTCCAATTTGGGACTAAAGTCTATATGAGGGTTTAAAGATACGTTAGCCCTATTTGAGACTAAGATCAACTTAAATATTTGTTAAGGATACGTTAGTCTAATTTGAGACTAAGATCAACATAACGGGATCGTTTAGATCCGACAAAAGAGTATTTAGGCTATATTGTTCCAGTTTAGGGACATAGTGGTCCGTTGTTCCCGTTTTGGGGACAAATGTTAGTTTAAGGACGCATTAGTCCATGAGTTTAAGGACGCATCAGTCCATGAGTTTAAGGACCCCACAGTCCATATTGATGTGTGGTTATCGGGACCCGTCACCTCTCTGACGACGTTGAAGAATTACAACGACAAATATCAGAGGAGTTCAGAGATGTACCCTTAAACCGGGTGTAACTTGATTTGAGAGAGCAGTCGTGCTCGGTTCAATTTAATTTGAGGACTTACGGCCAGAATTGGGCTAAGTCCAGTTGAAAATGTTCAACGTTTTATCTGCATTTGGCCTGTTAGGCCTTTACTAGGGCTCTGCCCCTGTTTAATAATGCATGGCATTTTTGTTTGGCCTGTTAGGCCTTTTAGTTGGGCTTTGCCCATTTTTTTCAAATGATGCACACCATTTGTTTTGGTCTGATAGACCTTTGTTTGGGCTCTGCCTCTTTTTAATAATGCATTGCATTTTTTATTAGGCCTGTTAGGCCTTTTAATTGGGCTCTGTCCCTTCTTTAATAATGCAAAGCATTTATTGTTCTAACAGTGCGCCACGTGGCTTGTCAGGCGCTTTGCACCAGCGCAAGGCGCAAACTCATGTGGGGGTGACACGTGTCACGCTCTGGCGAGCGCAAGCGCAGTGCGCTGCGCTGTTGCGCTGTTGACACGTGGCGCGCTCTGGTGACTTGCGCCAAACCAAGAGAGCAGTGCTATGTTTTTAGAAGCGCAAGGCGCAACTGTTCTGTGATTGACACGTGGCGCTCCCTGGTGGCTTACGCCAATCCAAGGAGCGCAACAGTGCAAATTTCAAAGTGCAAGGCACTGTTTAATATTTTGATCAAATTTAGATAAAAAAAACAAGTTTTTCTTGTTTTCAAGAACCAGTGGTTCATCAAAAGGCTGTGCCTTTATATAGATCAAAAGATCTAAAGAAGTAAATTACTTCTGTTCCATTATATATATTTTTTTATTCAAGATCTTGATCTTGTTCTTAGATCATTGATCTTTTTAGAAGAAATTCTTTTTTTCAAAGGTTTACCTTTTTTCTTTTCTTTGAGTTCTTCCCAAAGTTTTCTTTTTAAGAGCTCTGTATCTCTCTATCTTGATGTCAATATATGTCCTTGTCTTTTAGACTTGGAGTCTAGGGCTTTTATATAGTGCCAATTGATTTGTTAAATCAGTTAAAGAGATCTTTCTCTGAGTGATTTAGGGATTTTTCCCCACCGTTGGATCTTTGATCGTAGGGCTCCTGTTTTACAGAAGAGAATCTTATTGTTTCAATAAGATTAGAAAGATCTTTCCAGAATTTTTCTGTTTAAATGCTGGCACAGCTGGCGCAAGCGCACTTGCGCTTGACACATGTCTCGCAGTGCAGAGCGCAGCGCAACTGCGCTGCCACGTGTCGCGCAGCGCAGAGCGCAGCGCAACTGAAGCGTTGCTTCCTTTATTTTAACTTTAATTTCAAGGCAGAACTTTGCTCTGATTGGGGGAAACAGAAGCGTTGCTTCGTTTCCCACCTTGGAATTTGAACAGAGCTTTGCTCTGATTGGGGTAAACATCCATCTTTATGAAACTTGTTTAGTTTTGTTTCATTAATATGACCATGTCTACTTGCCAAAGAAAAGCTTCATTTATATCTGAAAATTTTCTTTTGTTTGTACGTTGTATGTTGAAAACCGTGTGTTGATTAAGGACGTATATCCCGTTATTAAGTGTACCACAACCAATCAACTCTTGATTAAGTTTATTGTTCATAACTGTTAGTGTATATGCCCTAGAGGCCATTACTGTATCATACTAGTTTGTATATTACTTAATGGAAGCTTGAGATATTCACAGTTGTATAGACAATCTTGCTCAACATGGTAGTATGCTACTTGGTTTGTTTCTACTTTAATGTGTGCATGTGTTTCTTTTAGCATATCGCCTATACACATTAGTGGAGCCCTTAGGATCTTTGCTTGATTACCAGCGTTGTGATGGCAGTCACACTAGTGCGGGCTGGGTAATCTACAAGCACATCCTTATACAGGTCCCTAGTCGTTGGATTATCGAGACGGGGCATCGATACTCCGGAGTAGACTAGCGTATGCGCTTCTCATCCCAGCAGGGGAGATGGTCTGTCCCACAGCCGTCAGTACGTCGTACTTGAGATAGTATGCGGGTGCTCGTTAGGTTACGAGTACACTGGACAGGACTCGTCGGGAACTGTTGGTTGGTACTATACCTATCGTCAGTTATCAGTTCCCAGGTGACATGAGTACAGCTTAGTCCGCTGACTTGACACTGTCACTTCGCCTCGAGTGTGTTCCCACTATTCTTAGATTGCTACCCTACCATGGCTCAAATGAGTCGTGCAAACAGGTAGCAGTTGGGTGCAGTCCCGAAGCACTTGGAGGCAGTGACGGTTAGAAAGGATTCGTCTCTCCCGGTATTGGGGGTTGATATTGCGCTGTGTCTAGGAGAGCCATTACACATAGTCGTCCCTGGCCAGGGCAAGCGAGATATACTGGTAGGTTTTCCAGTGTTGTCTCAGGGTGTTCTGGGCTACACTCCGACATGACTTGTACCGCTATTAGGGGACTGACGTTTACCGCCCCCTAGGCCCGACATGCGATACTCTCAGACGAACAGACCGGACTGTATGGAGATTGTCACATTCAGGCTCAGTAGGAGTTCGGATGGGTTCACCTCATCAGTCTTCTTATCGGCATCTACCTGGGGACCGTTACGTACAGCTAGTACCGCTTGCGGCCTGTGGTTAAACCCACTGTCAGCGTAGTGTCGAGTCTTTAGAGTCCCACACAGAAGGCTATTCGCCTTTGGGCAAAACAGAGTAGAGGTCGCATGGTTTTTGCGACAGGGTTCGTTCACATCCGCGCACTTGTGCACGTTTGGTGTCCGGGCAGTTATTACTAGCGGGCTTTGGTTTAAGCTAGATCCTAGTATATGTTTTGGGGATTGGTTTTATCTCATTGTATTCGTGTTCCTCGGAACACGGATGCGGGTGTGTATGCACAGTTGACAGAGGCAGAGGCAGAGGATTCTCATTGGGGTTGTTGACCGTTGATTTTTTCTAAACCCTAATGAGAATAAGAAATATGATTAATAATATTAATTAAGGATTATTGTGTCATGGTTGAGTTGAACATTTGACTTTTGTTGACTTGTTGACTTTGTTGACCGGTTGACCATTGTGGACTTGTTGACCATCATCATTTCATTTCTATAACTTTTGTTTACTTGTTGTTCTTTACAAAATGCATTAAATGCATGCAATGATAATGGTCATTGAAACTAACCATCACAATTCTTAATTATTATTATTATCATCATTATTCTTACTTTTGTGAGCATGGTTGTAAATTATCATCTCATTCTCACTTGATCATTCTCTCTCATCCAAAGCTCACCCTCTTCCTCTCTCTCAAAGCTTTCATGTCTCATGTGTTGAGAAGCATGAGCTATTGAGATAAAACCCTCAAAACTCTTCTCTACTCACTCTAGAGTTCTAGGTTTAGCAAGCCAAGCACTTTAGTTACCTCTCGGTTGAGGTAGGAGCTCAAGATAGAGGCTTTCGGGTGGATCCTTCTTCGACAACAAGGAGACTACGAGGTGGAGCCGTTCCAACCACTCCAAGGAGCAAGAAGAGAAGGAGTTCAAGGCCTAGGTATAACCCTCTAACATAGTAGTTAAACTTCTAGTTAGTTTGCTAGGTTTTTGTTTAGCAAAGATCCTATTTTCTAGTCCATGTTACCTTGCCATAAAAAATCGTTTTTTACCGTTTCCGCCTTCCCGTAAGAACCGGGACGGGTAACGTGGACTTATAGTGGTATCAGAGCCTAGTTAAACAACAACTAGCATGTTAGCAAAGTATTTAGAATTTCTATCGGAGAAAAAATCGCAAAACACGTCTGAAAACTCATGTTTCTGCAGATTTTTAAAACTGTTCAAAAATAATTCCACACATCATAAAAATCGGCTCAGGGTTTTTTATGGACACACAGCAAAAACGAGCCACTGACTCAGTCAACGCGCCGCGGAACCGCGGCGAGAAAATGCTTCTTGCCGCGGATCCGCGACCGAGTTGACTCGGCCGTGACTCGTCTTTGCTGCAGTTTTCTCAGTGTTCTGTTTTGGGATTTTTAAAGTATTTTGTTTGTAGAACAAAGTTGTGTTTGGGATGGTTGCAAATCCGTATTTTGATCGAAGTTCTGTAGACTTTAGCTAATGGGTTATATCTGTGATGTGATATATGCACTGAACGTCAACTAATCGCTATACGTCGATTAGTAGGGGTTGTGCATATCTGTGATCTGTAATGTTAATGGTTTGTGTATATGAACTCGTTGGATTGTCGCGGATGAATAGCCGGGGGTTGTGAGATGAGAGTTTTCTTTATCTTTCATTTGATGTAATATGTAAATTGATGTAATATTGTTTTTATGGCCGCACATCCGGGATGAGGTTGTAGCCGCCATTGTATATTATTTCTTTTACTGTTTTTGCTCCTAGGATAGACCCAAGGTGGGGTGCATAAACTACCGGGTACCTCGAAGTGCCGAGTGGCCTACTCACGTTGTTGAGGGAGGTTGCTTCACTTCGGGTACTTGGCGGGTAGTTTGCCGCACCCGTAGGGGTCTAGGGTGGGGTGTTTGGCTATTCATCGCGACCGTGTAATCCGTCTTTCGTTGCAGGCTCGAACGAAACGCGAATTTCTAGTATATCCAATGTGTTCATCTGTGATCTGGAATGGCAATCATTGCATCTGACGAATGTATATATCTATATATGGTATCTAGTAGGTGTTGCTTATGTTTTGCATCCGCGCTAGTCCAACCCCTGCTCTGTCGTTAGTTAAGTAACCTAACGGGTAATGACGGAGCCCCGTGGAGAATGCGGATGGCATAAGCGTACGTCATATTTTCGTTGTTTTCTGCAATGGTAGGATTAAATGATGGGACGCATTAAATTAATGCAAGAAAATAAACCAAAGTTAAAGTCGTTGGAACAATTTCAAAACCACTCGGTTTCTTTTCAAAACAGAAAACTTTTAAAAATGCGGAACTTAAACCACTCCTTTTAAAAGCTATCAAGGTTCCTTCGATTATATCAAGTTCACTACGTTCACGGTTTCGCCAAAACCATTCGTAGCCCTCCGTCATTTCATATGAATATTCAATAGTATTCAAGCTATGTTTGTTGACCTTCGTCAAGGCATAGTGATTGGTAGCTGTTGGGTGTTCATATGTAGCATAGATAGATGCGTTGGTTTGGGACAGTCGTATTACCTTGTTGACCTTCGTCAAGGGTATATACGGGTGGGTTCAAATTAATCTGGACAATGACGGGTAGAACTTGACATATGACTTATGATTTGTAGACCTTCGTCAAGGTCATAAGAGCATGGGGCAAAAATCCACATCGGGAGTTTCTAAAGAAACTAAAACTTGCTGGCGCTGCATACCATTTGGAGTGTGATGATTCTGGTAGGATTCCTTCAGTTTTATCGTACGATGATATTTGGATCCCGATCCTACTGTGAGTATATGCTACTCCTTGGGAACTTTCTCACTTAACGATCAATGCTATAAACCAAGTAGGTGTCTAGAAAGGTGTTAGCGGGGCTACGCCCACAGGGAAAAGAGGTTATTTAATTAAGGAACTTCGCGAAAGCGTTGGAAAACCTCCCTCGAAGTACCAACACTGGCCTGGCTGAACGGTTAAGCAAGTATTGTACGGTGAGATTGATCCCGACTAATTCTCCCTTTTTGGTTTGAAGAAGGATTCGAGAAACAGTGGGAGCCATCCTGTTTAGATAAACTAAAAACCAATCTAAACTTGCAAGAGCATCATGCTGAGTGTTTTCTTCTCTCTCTCTCTTAATTGCAGCGACCCAGTGACCACACATAGGTTACATCTAGATAATAAAATGACTGAATCTGACTGTTTTAACTGGCAAAGGTTTGTCCAGATGTCCATTGCCCATAACGAGCTGGGACACCTCTTAACTAATCAAACCCCTGCCGTCTCAGGACTAGTTTCTCCTGTCACGGATATTAATATCCATAAGACATCGGAAAAAGACTGTGCGAATGCCAAGTGCCTCGTGTTGGCCTCAGTTGATGGTGCATACCAGAGGTAGCACGAGAAGATGGACTTAGTTTCTATCTTCCTCCATAACAAAGATTTATATGGAGAGCAATCTCGTATCGCAAGATATGAGATCTCGAACGAATTGCTTCAAGCGAGGTTGGTTATCGGGTCATCTGTAGGGGGCAACGTCCTTACAGAGACCAGCTATTTTGATGAGCTCACGGACCTGAAGTCCACGTTGAAGAATGGGTCAAGTACTGACTTGATTCTACAGTCTCTGCCCTCTACTTATACCCTGAAAGAAACGAGGGTAGTAGAAGGAAAGGGAAGGGCAAAAGTTTCGGGACTGGATGTAGTAAAGGAGGGACGTTCCTATTGTTACGGAAATGAACATTGGCAAAAGGATTGCAGGGCTAGCAAAGCCAGTAGCCAGGATTCGAAGCATGTTGTGGCTTCGGCTTCGGGTGTGTTCGTAGTAGAAAATTGTATGTCAGTTAACCCTACTTCCTGGGTATTGGATACCGGATCACGATCTCACATATGTAATTCATTACAGGCTCTGAGAAACCGTAGAGTTATCAGGATAGGTGATATGACTCTCAGGGTTGCTAACGGAATGAGCATGGACGCTGAATCCGTAAGGAATATCATCTTGGACTGACAACTGGGCAGATATTGATTCTGCGTAACTGTTTGTATGTACCTAGTGCGACTTATAATATCATATCTGTATCCTTACTTTCTAAGGAAGGATATGATTTTACTTTTGTAAGCGATGTGGTCCACATCCACCTAAATCAAGTTCTGATTGGGTCAGGTACATTAGAAAACGGGATATACGTATTGAATCAAGCTCAGATTTTCAGTGTCCAGAACACACTTAAAAGAAAGTTTCCGGAAACAAATCAGGCTTTTTTATGGCATTGTAGACTAGGTCACATTAATAAGACACGGTTAACAAAGTTACATAAATAGGGATACTTGAATCCGTTCGAGTATCAGTCTTATGCTACTTGTGAATCTTGTCTCATGGCAAAGATGACAAAGACTCCGTTCACTGGACACGGAGTAAGAGCGAGCTCGCTCTTGGGACTCATACACAGTGACGTGTGTGGTCCAATGTCTACACATGCGCGAAGTGGTTATTCATACTTCATTACGTTTACGGATGATTTCTCTAGGTATGGACATGTCTTCCTGATGAAGCATAAATCCGAGGCCTTTGAGAAATTTCAGGAATACAAGAATGAAGTTGAAAAACAAACAGGCAAGAGTATAAAGACATTGAGATCTGATCGAGGTGGTGAATACTTGAGTGCCAAGTTTCTGGACTACTTAAAAGAGAATGGGATTCTCTCTCAGCTTACTCCTCCATACACACCACAACATAACGGTGTATCTGAAAGGCGGAATCGAACCCTATTGGATATGGTTCGCTCCATGATGAGTAAGGCTGAGTTACCGCGATCTTTCTGGGGTTATGCACTAGAAAAAGCTGCATATCTTTTGAACAAGGCTCGAACCAAGACGGTGCCTACCACCCCATATCAGATGTGGAGTGGGAAGAAACCCTGTCTTAAGTATCTTAAGACATTGGGATGTCCAGCTTTTGTAAAGAAGCAGCATGCGAACAAGCTCAAGGCACGCTCAGTACTGTGTAAGTTTGTGGGATACCCCAAGAACTCCAGGGTATCTTTTCTATTCCGCAGAGGAACAAAAGGTTTTTGTTTCTCAGCATGCCCACTTCTTGGAAACTGAATTTTTAGAAAGTCAGATAAGTGGGAGCGCAATAGAACTGGAAGAAATTCCAGAACCACAAGCTATTACTGAAAGTTTGGAAGAACCAGAAGTTTCAGGAGAACCGGACATCCCAGCGCCACTCCGCAGGAGTAGTAGGCAGTCTCATCCGCCCGAGAGGTACTACGATTTTCTCGTAGACGGGGATCGAGAGGATTGCGTCATTGAAAATGATGGGCCTACTAGCTTCCAGCAAGCCATTCAGAGCGGTGACTCAGTAAAATGGCTGGATGCAATGCGGACCGAGATGGAGTCCATGTACACCAATAAAGTTTAGACTTTGGACTTTGCTCCAGAAGGGGTAAAACCCGTGGGCTGAAAATGGATCTTCAGAAAGAAGATTGGTGTAGATGGGCAGGTTGAAATCTATAAAGCTAGACTTGTTGCAAAGGGTTTTCATCAAAGACCCGGTTTGGACTATGACGAGACCTTTTCTCCAGTGGCTATGCTCAAATCCATTCGGATCCTTCTTGCTATTGCTGCCTTCCACGATTATGAGATCTGGCAGATGGACGTAAAGACGGCTTTCCTAAATGGAAATTTGGAAGAGTGCGTCTATATGGATCAGCCGGAGGGATTCATTCAGAGTGGGAGCAGCGGTAAAGTGTGCAAGTTGCTTAAGTCCATCTATGGACTGAAGCAGGCATCGCGGATGTTCCCGCCAAAAATTTCTGCGCAAAAGAGTTCAAGGTATCAAATGGCAGCGATACGCTTAAAGAAATACGAACCAGTATCTTCCGGGCTGTTTTTTGACAAACTCCCGAAGGAGAAACGGATAAATTCTGATTGTATTGAAAGCGTCTCGAAAAACCCTTCGATTTGATATATTATGGGCTTCATAATTCATCCGGGATCAAAAGTTATGAGCAAATGTCTATGCACATGTGATCTAAGAAAGAAGATGCGAAACAGTATTTTCCGAGCTGTATTTTGACAAACTCCGGAATGAAAATCAGCTAAATTCTGATGGTATTGAAAGCATCTCGAAAAGACCTTCGATTTGATATATTATGGGCCTCATAATTCATTCGGGATCAAAAGTTATGAGCAAATGTGTTATGCACGTGTAACCTAAAGTAATGCTCTACTACATGGGGAATGCATTTTTTAGTCCCACATCGGGAAAAGGAGAGATGGCTTCTCTACCACTCCCATATAAATAAGAGGGCATACCTCTTGGAAAGGTAGAGTAAAAATCCTCAAAGGATTCAATACTCAAAGGAGCTTAGTTCTCCAAGATAGGAGCATGCTCCTCCATAATACGCATATGCGCAAGCGCCATGTGCGCTACGTGCAACGCACGTGCGCACCACATGAGAATATTTAATAATATTAAAAGGAGCTTGTTCTCCATATATAGAAGCTTTGCTTCTCCTCATAATGCGCATGTGCGCCACGTGCAACGCACGTATGCCCGCCATGCGGCACCACATGCAACGCACGTGCGCACAACAGATAGTGCCTTGCACTTGCTATGAACCTCTGGTTCTCAGATAAATAAATAAATAAAAATAGTGTCTTGCACTTGCTATGAACCTCTGGTTCTCAGATAAATAAATAAATAAAAATAGTGCCTTGCACTTGCTATGAACCTCTGGTTCTCTGAGACAGAAAGAAAGAAAAGATTTTCTTTTCTCTTCTTTGATCTAAATTTAGATCATTAAAAAGTGCTCTGCACTCATTTTCTTGAATCCAAAAGATTCTTGGTGCTTTGCACTATTTGAAGGGCCAGGCCCAAATCAAAATGACCTGACAGGCCAAAATAAATTGCAAGGCAATAAATGAGCAGAGCCCAAATAAATTGATGCTTTGCATCCTTTATATAAGGGCAGAGCCTAAATAAAATTGATACCTTGCATCATTCCTAAAAGGGCAGAGCCCAAAACAAATTGATGCTCTGCATCCTTTCTGGGCAAGGCCCAAATAAAAATAAAAAAAGGAAATGCAATGCAAAAGCAAATAAAATGTTGAACATTTCAACTGGACTTAGCCCAATTTTGGCCATAAGTCCTTAAATTAAATTGACTGAGCAAAATTGCTCTTCTAAATCAATTTACATCCGGTTCGAGGGTACATCTCCGAACTCCTTTGACACCTGTCGTTGTAATTCCTCAACGACGTCAAAGAGGTGACGGGTCCCAACGACCATTCATCTAATATCGGACCGAAACGTCCCTAAACTAATATCGGACCGAAACGTCCTTAAACTAATATCGGACCGAAACGTCTCTAAACTAATATCGGACCGAAACGTCCCTAAACTAATTTCGGACCGAAACGTCCCTAAACTAATAATGGACCACTACGTCCCTAAACTGGCGACGGACCACCACGTCCCTAAACTGGAATATGGACCACTACGTCCTTAAACTGGCGACGGACCGAAACGTCCCTAAACTAATATCGGACCGAAACGTCCCTAAACTAATATCGGACCACTACGTCCCTAAACTGGCGACGGACCACCACGTCCCTAAACTGGCGACGGACCACCACGTCCCTAAACTGGAATATGGACCACTACGTCTTTAAACTGGCGACGGACCGAAACGTCCCTAAACTAATAATGGACCACTACGTCCCTAAACTGGCGACGGACCACCACGTCCCTAAACTGGAATATGGACCACTACGTCTTTAAACTGGCGACGGACCGAAACGTCCCTAAACTAATAATGGACCGCAATGTCCTTAAACTACCAATGGACCACTATGTCCCTAAACTGGAGATGGACCACTATGTCCCTAAACTGGAACAATAGAGCCCCCAAATGCTCTCTTGTCGGATCTAAACGATCCCGTTAAGTTGAGCTTAGTCCCAAACTGGACTAACGTATCCTTAACAACCGTTTAAGTTGATCTTAGTCTCAAATATGGCTAACGTATCCTTAAACCTTCAAACAGACTTTAGTCCCAAATTGGACTATGAATCCCCCAAATCAGCTTTGGTTCAAGGGTACATCTCTGAACTCCTCTGACACCTGTCGTTGTAATCCTTCAACGTCGTCAGAGAGGTGACGGGTCCCGACGACCATACATGCAATGGACCACCATGTCCCTAAACTGGAACAATAGAGCCCAAACGCTCTTTTGTCGGATCTAAACGATCCTGTTAAGTTGATCTTAGTCTCAAATCGGACTAACGTATCCTTAACAAACGCTTGAGTCGATCTTAGTCTCAAATATGGCTAACGTATCCTCAAACCAAAACCATAAACCCAAATCTAAGTAAACACAGATTTGGATTAATCCACGTCCTACGGGCGACTACATAAATTAGTCTCCGTATACAATCCACGGGCAACCACAAACAAAACAAACACCCACGACACGAAGTGACCAGCTGGAGAAGGAGAAAGTTGTTACCGCGATGCGGTAGCATAATTAACTGCAGGGGCTTGCGCCTGCAGGGAAGAGCGTTCCCACAATCAAAAACCCCTCAACGAAGGGGAATCTGACGAAGTCTGCTACATCGGACAAATCCGTTTAAACCTCCGATACATGGTGTCATAAATCAACTTGGCATCTTCGGAGAGGTGGACGGATAGCACCAATTAGCATCTGCCCCGAATCTCAGGCGAGGCATTCCATGTCTTGGCCGCCATTCGGAGGGGAACAGATTCTGGCACGCCCGGTGGGACCTCTTCCTCTTTCCACTCCACACTTCGTGTGTCGTGTTCGCGAACAAATCGCGGTTTACTGTGATTGCCTGTGGATTCAAGGTACTAAGATTTGGTGTCTTGCTCCGTGCAGAAAACAGAAGATCAATGGCTTCGAACTGCATCGTCCGCAGCGATAACTCTCGCTCCGTCATTGCTGGAGGAGTGACTTATGAGCCCCAAGCGGCCTCCCTTTTCAAAATGCCGGTGGAGCAGGTGGCTCAAGCCACCACTGGACTATTTTTTGGGACCATGCTCCCATCAATGAGCTTCAACGCCCCAATGACATTGCAAGAAGCTCCAAAGAAGTCGGTCTTCGATCGACTTACCACTGCGGCGATCCCTTTCAATAGGCCGTCCAACTCCACTGCTTCAGGTTTTAATGGATTAGGCCAGTGCTCCATCGGGCCCATGAAGAATCCTGCCATACCAGAAAGCGTTATCCCGAAGCAGATAGCCATTCCAACTCACGTTCCTGGAAAAATCACCAAGGTTGCTTCCCATGTTCAGAAGTCCGCTTCTGACAAGTTGGCCGTCCCCGTTCAACGGACGTCGATCTTTAAAAAGCTGGTACCAGTATATTCTGACCAACACAGGGGGCATGAGGAGGTCACCCCTATAGCTGAAACAACTCCATCAGCACGACATGCCCGACGTCGTTACGGCGCCGAGTGAGGAAGGCTGGGGGCAACTCCCCCTCTGGACTTACTCCTCCAACTCCGATGGTGAGGATCGATGCTGCTGTTCCAACCAAGAACAGCTTTGAACTGCTCAACAAGGTGCGCAGAAACTCTCCTACTGCGATGTTGAAATGAACTCCTTCACCTGTGGAGAATACTCCAGAGAAGAAGTTAGAGCAGCCCCCTCAACGACTGTCCTCTAAAATTTACAAAGTCTGGCGACAGGTCCAAGAGTCGGTGATCGATCGAGACTGCCTCCGACGACAGAAAAAGATGAAGGTTCGGCAGGGGAAGGATTACTCTGTCAAACCACAAGAAGCAAAAGCTACTCGGGTGCCCACTACAACGGTTCCCTTAGCTCCAATCATTCAAAAAAGGAGGCCGCAAAAAGCCCTTGTGTCTTCGGCAAATCGCAAAGACACCGAACACAAACGCCCCAAGTCTGGGGGCATGGTGGTGCATACTGTTTATATGGCTTCTGGAAAGGAGGAAAGTCGCACTTCTACGGGCCACCGACCGCTCACCCGATCCATGACGAAAGCCCAGGAGCAACAACAAAAGCTTCAGGAAATGATGACTACAATGGCTGCACTCACTGAGCCAAAAGAAAGCTCTGAAACGTCTTCGGATGAGCGTCAAGAACAAGAAACCGACGCTGACTTTTTACGCAGAGTCCTCGAAAAGAGGGACAAAGAAGCTGCAGAGCAAGCGGCTAACATAAAACAGATGGCGCTCCTCTTCCAAGATATGGTAGGGATGATGTTACAGCCGGACCCTCCTGCTGAAGATCCTCCGATCGTCCTTGAAGACGACAGAGGAGAAACGTTAAATCCTCCGCCGGCTCTATCAACAGCCAAGGAGGAGGCAATCTCCAAAGTTGACCTAGACGAATATATAGCCCAGCAGATCCGGGTTCATCAGGCGAATGAAGCGGCTGGGCAAATTGTTAGAACCGGACGACCGTATCCGAGCTGGTATGACCAAATCAGTTACCCGCCAGGATATACGATCCCTAAATTCCACGTATATAAAGGGACAGGGAATCCGCATCAGCATGTCGCTCAATTCAGGGCCTTATGCGGCAATACTGGAGGCGATGACAAATTGTTGCTACGTCAATTCGTCGGCAGCTTAGCAGAAATAGCCTTTGAATGGTATTCGGAGCTACCTAACGACTCTGTCAAAACATTTGCAGAGATGGAACTGCTGTTTACACAAAGATTCGTAAGTGCTAGTGAACGCACCCCGATTACAGCACTGATAAATGCCAGGATAAGGCCCGGCGAAACGTGGGTCCAATACGCAACACGATGGCGAAACCTATGGTCGAAATGCGAACAACGCATAGAAGAGGCACCTGCGGTAGGCATGTTTGTGGGCACTCTCGATCCGCAAGCGACCATCTCGCAATTCATGATGTTCTTCAGGCCGACCACCTTCCAGGCCTTGATCGACAAATTAGCCCAAATGGACCAGATGGGCCATAGACCGTCTCCTCCAAGACCCGATCCCCGAAATGAGAAAGGAAAAGCGATCATCGTCGCCAACGCTCAGCAACAGTCGAGCAACTCAAAGCCGGTCGCTCGCCAAAACAACGTGCGTCCACGCCCATCCCTCGAAGAGAGGCTAGGACGTCATTACTCGTTTCCTCAGAATAAAACGAGAAGACTGTTCGAGCTGGCAGTGCGCAACAGACTCATTAATCTGCCGAATCCAAAACGTCCGTTGCAGCCAGGCGACCTTAATAATCTCAATTATTGCCCTTACCACCAAACGGTAAGTCACCCGATTGAGGATTGTTTCGTCTTTAAGGGATGGATCGAGGATCAATACCTGCAAGGCAAGTTCACGCTGTCTGAAAGCTGGAAGGTAAACCCCCCACAGCCGCACTCTCCAAAGAAGACGGACACGCCGGGGGCAACTTGTTCTTTCGTCGAGGATGAAAACGATGGAGAAAACTTATCGGATGAATCCGAAGACTACGTAGCGACTTGTCATGTGATTTCTCATTCACTGATGGATGATGAGGAGGATCCTTGCGCTGAGAAATCAACGGCGGACCCTGAAACAGAAATTCCGCGGCCGTCAGACAAGTTGATCGATGCCTTCCTAAATGAAATTCGTTTGAAAGCAAAAGCCAATCAAGAGCGTGAAATGGCCATACTGGAAAAAGCCAAGGCATTCCCGTCAAATCAAAAGCCATCCACTGCGGATAAAAACAAATTCAAGACGAGAAAACGGTTCGCCAAAGCTCTATCAGTAGGAATGAAGCTACCGCCCTTTGAAGAAAATTCTTTCTCTGAGGTAGAGATGCACCCTAACTTCTGTTTATATCATCAAAAGATCATACATCCTACCGAAGACTGCGAATCCTTTAACTGTTGGTGGCAAGGGTATGTCGCTCAAAAGCGACACTCCGACAGGACAAAGTGTGAAGCTTGTGGACATCGGAAAAATGCGATAGATGAGCGCAAAAGAGCCACCGCCGACTGTCATATAGCCGACTTCAAGGGATCACAAATTATCACCTTTGGAAGCGACTCTGACGAAGAAGCTACCCCCAACTCTTCCCTCGGGGAATCTATTTCAAAAATAAAGGAATTGAGAAGCTGCGAGAACGTTCAGCCATGCAATCGCATGCTACTCGGAAAGAATCCCGGCCCTGCAAACAACGGAGCGAACAAAAAGGATAAAAGAAAAGGAAAAAAGGCCCTCGTCGCCAGCGCTCACCAACAATCAGGTGACCCTAGACCAGTTGCTTGCCAAAGCAACAAGCGGCAATCCCTCCAGGAAAAGTTGAAACGTCCTTACTCGTTTCCGCAAGATAAAACAAGGGGACTGTTCGAGCTGGTAGTGTGTGACAGACTCATCAATCTGCCGAGTCCAAAACGTCCGTTGTGGCCAGGTGATATTAATAATCCTAATTATTGCCCTTACCACCAAACGGTAGGTCATCTGATCGAGGATTGCTACGTCTTCAAGAACTGGGTTGAAGACCAATACCAACAGGGCAAGTTCGCGTTGTCCGAAATTTGGAAGGTGAACCCGCCACAACCGCATGCTCCGAAAAATATGGACACGCCGGAGGCATCATGCTCATTCATAGAGAAAGCCTAACGGACCACTACGTCCTAAAACTGGATAACGGACCGAAACGTTCTTAAACTAACAAAGGACCGAGATGTCCTTAAACTAATGATGGACCGCAATGTCCTAAAAATTTGCAAATGACCGAAACGTCGTTAAACTACTCCCAACCCGCAGCATCTTCAGGCTGACGTTAAAAAAAAAATAATAAAAAAAATAATAATAACGGTATGTCCACAAGCAAAATGGGCACGGATGAAAACCCGAAAGGGCTCTGTGAGTAAAAACAGCAGGGCTACCGGCGAGTGTTCGTGAAAACCCGAAAGGGCGCGACCTTGTAAAAAAAAAAGAAAAAATAAAAAAATAAAAAATAAAAAATAAAAAATAAAAAGAATAAAAAAAAACGGTATGTCCATAAGCAAAATGGGCACGGATGAAAACCCGAAAGGGCTCCGTGAGTAAAAACAGCAGGACTACCGGCGAGTGTTTGTGAAAACCCGAAAGGGCGCAACCTCGTTGAGAAACACTTATAGGGTCCTCTCGACCCTGTAAGGAGAAACCACCTGCGTGAGATCCTTACGACTCACAAAGGAACAACACACTTAGGGATCCCCACGATTCCTAAGGAGAAAATACACTTGCGAGATCCTCACGACTCGTAAGGAGAACTCTCTTGTGGGACCCTTACGGCTCATAAGATTTGAAAGTCTTAAGTTACAGAGGCCTAAATCTGTGCTTAAGCAACCCCCACAATTTCCGATATTGCCCTACAAGTGGTCCGATATTGGCCCTTGTATACAATCCACGGACGCAAATAAATATTTCCCTAACAAAGTCCCATCCGTGACTAGGGATATGCTTGTACAGCAAACAACACTTGTAAGTCCTCTCGACTTATAAGGAGAAAACCCTTTTGTAAGATCCTTACGACTTACAAGAGAACATGCACTTAGGAATCCTCACGATTCCCAAGGAGAAAACACACCTACAAGATCCTCACGACTTATAGGGAGAAATACCTTTGTGAGACCCTTACGGCTCATGAAGTCAAAAGCCTTAGCCGACAGGACCCTTAACCCTGTTTACTAAGCCACCTTTGTTCAATATCGACAGAGGCAAATGATGATTCGCTCCTGGCAATATCCCAGTTGCAGCGATGCTGATGCCTAGACCGGTATCAAATTCCAAGTCCTTTTACGGCAAATGATGATTCGCTCCTGGCAATATTCCAGTTGTAGCGATGCTGATGCCTAAATCGGTATCAAATTCCAAGTCCTTTCATGGCAAATGATGATTCGCTCCTGGCAATATCCCAGTTGCAGCGATGCTGATGCCTAAACCGGTATCAAATTTCAAGTCTTTTCACGGCAAATGATGATTCGCTCCTGGCAATATTCCAGTCGCAGCGATGCTGATGCCAAGATTGGTATCAGATCCCAAATCCCCTACTCGCAAAAAAAAATCAGCGAGCCAAAAAAAAAATGCATACGAAATAGCCGAAATGATGGGGCAACTTGCAAACAAAATCAGCAAGTAAAAATGTATGCATACGAAATAGCCGAAATGATTGGGCAACTCGCAATAAAAAAAAAACAGCGAGTAAAAATAAAATAAATAGCCGAAATGATTGGGCAATCGCGACCTTCGTGATATAAAAGCTGAAATGATAGAGCATCGCGGAAATAAAATAATAATATGAAAATGAATGAAACTTTTGCCCTACAGGTGAGATCACATCGATCCCTGTATACAATCCAGGGGCACAAACAAAGAGGGAACCATACCTTCCCAACAAGCTCCGCCAGAAAGCGAAGCCAAATCTCGACGGTTCATAGACAACCCAAAGACAACCTCGACATCTGTCGCAATATCCCAAACATAATGTCAACAGACAAAGCAAAAGGAAGATCCCGAGCTTCAGGTCTCAATGGCTACATCTACAGCCGAAGACCAACAACGGCGTGCCTCCTCATTCCAGCAGGACACAGATGTTACACCATCAAGCGGAGCGATGGCAAAATCCCAACTCCACCTTAGCATTCGTCTCGTTACAGCAGACGCAATGTCAACAACGGCGTTCCTTCACAGCCCAGCGGGGTGTACATGCAAAGTTAACAAAAGACCCCATGGTCGAAACAAAGCGGAGTGATGGCAAAATCCCAGCTCCACCTCAGCATTCGTCTCAATATACCAGACGCAGTGTAAGCAAACGAAGCGAAGGCCACATTCCTAGCTTCAACGTCTTTACGGTAACTCACATAAAACCGGAAAGACAATCGGAGACCATCTCACAGAAAGTGGTCACCTCCTTGACGTTCGTCTCGATACAGTAGACGAAATATCAACCCCAGCGTTCTTCCTCCAATAGGATTTGGACACACCAAAGCAAACGAAGCGAAGGCCACATTCCTAACTTCGACGTCTTAACGGTAACTCACATAAAACCGGAAAGACAATCGGAGACCATCTCACATGAAGTGGTCACCTCCATGACGTTCATCTCGATACAGTAGACGAAATGTCAACCTCAGCGTTCTTCCTCCAGCAGGGATTCAGACACGACAAAGCAAATGAAGCGAAGGCCACATTCCTAGTTTCAACGTCTTTACGGTAACTCACATAAAACCGGAAAGACAATCGGAGATCATCTCGCATCAGCACAGAGTGGTCACCACCTTGATGTTCGTCTCGACACAGCAGGCGCAACGTCATCAAACGAATGGAGCCACGGCAAAATCCCTAGTTCCAAACCTCGGCGGTTCACCAGCAACCTAGAGACAACCTCGACGTCCATCTCGATACAGCAGACGAGATGTCACCCCAACGTTCGTCTCGACACAGCAGACGCAACGTCATCAAACAAACGGAGCCACAGCAAAGTCCCTAGTTCCAAACCTCGGCGGTTCACCAATAACCTAGAGACAACCACGACATTCGTCTCGATACAGAGGACGCAATGCCAGCAAACGAAGCGAAGGCTAAATTCCTAGCTTCAGGGTCTTAACGGCAAGTCATATAAAACCGGAAAGACAATCGGAGATCATCTCGCACCAGTGTGGAGTGGTCACCACTTCGACGTCCGTCTCGATACAGCAGACGAGATGTCACCCCAACGTTCGTCTCGACACAGCAGACGTAACGTCATCAAACAAACGGAGCCACGGCAAAATCCCTAGTTCCCACCGCGACATTCGTCTCGATACAGAGGACGCAATGCCAGCAAACGAAGCGAAGGCTAAATTCCTAGCTTCAGGGTCTTAACGGCAAGTCATATAAAACCGGAAAGACAATCGGAGATCATCTCGCACCAGTGTGGAGTGGTCACCACTTCGACGTCCGTCTCGATACAGCAGACGAGATGTCACCCCAACGTTCGTCTCGACACAGCAGACGTAACGTCATCAAACAAACGGAGCCACGGCAAAATCCCTAGTTCCAAACCTCGGCGGTTCACCAGTAACCTAAAGACAACCACGGCATTCGTCTCGATACAGAGGACGCAATGCCAGCAAACGAAGCGAAGGCTAAAATTCCTAGCTTCAGGGTCTTAACGGCAAGTCATATAAAACCGGAAAGACAATCGGAGATCATCTCGCACCAGTGTGGAGTGGTCACCACTTCGACGTCCGTCTCGATACAGCAGACGAGATGTCACCCCAACGTTCGTCTCGACACAGCAGACGTAACGTCATCAAACAAACGGAGCCACGGCAAAATCCCTAGTTCCCACCGCAACATTCGTCTCGATACAGCAGACGCAATGCCAGCAAACGAAGCAAAGGCCAAATTCCTAGCTTCAGGGTCTTAACGGCAACTCATATAAAGCCCGAAAGACTATCGGAGATCATCCCCACACCAGCGCGGAGTGGTTATGACTCATCGGGGCTCTCCAAAATGAGCCTAACCTCAAGTAAAAAGCGGCATGGCAAATTCCTAGCGCTTGCTCTTCCGACGGTCAAACTGCCAAGGAGGATTGCTTGAAGACGTCTTGTCCAGCCCCCGAAGGGATCAGAGACACGGCAGTCGCAGGGCTACTCGAACAGCACGATTGCCTATCGAGGACTATATCAGCTTATGCGACGGTACGATGGCCAAAACCCTAAGTACCACCAACCTTAACGGGCTTCTGTCGTAAAGAGCAGAGGTTAAATGCGACGTTAAGATGTTCTTGCGAGATCTGCTCGATCCGTTTCGACTCGTGAGGAAATTGATGTCTTTGCGAGATTTTCTCGATGCGTCTCGACTCGTGAGATAAAGCCTTAGGCAGTAGGGATTAAAAAACCTGTTTCCTAAGCACTGGGACCCTGCAAGTCGGCCCAAAACGGTCTCTTGCATACTATCCACGGGTCACACTCTCCAAAGTCGAATCTCGATAAGGAGGGAAACAACCGCTTACGGGTCCTCTCGACTCGTATGAGGGAAAACTCTCTTATAGGATCCTTACGACTTATAAGAGAAAACACACTTAGGAATCCTCACGATTCCCAAGGAGAAAATACACCTACGAGATCCTCACGACTCGTAGGGAGAAAAGTCTTTATGAGACCCTCACGGCTCGTAAAGTTGAAAAGCCTTAGGCGGCAGATCCTACCCCTGTCTCCTAAGCCATCACTGCCCTGCAAAGAAGTCAAGATGGGCCGACCATCTATGGGCCACACTTGCCAAAGCTACATGCCACTGAAATGGAGAACTTACTCATAAGCGTATGAACTACTCCACGCCAGAGTGAGACAAAAAAAGAAATAGAAGGATGCGGCTCATGGAGTTAAGGGTTGGAACTATATCCCTTAAGAGTTGAGATTTGAGTCAATGATAAATGACGACGCTTGTGTCCGCTCGTTATCTTCTCAGATCAAGATTCTGAAAGTGATACATCAACCCAAAACTGGTCATACGCCATGCATAACTCTGCATAACTCTGCACTACTTCACCCACGTACATACTTACGTGGGAAAAGTAGTGGGGGGCATTTGTTCCCGCCAAAAATTTCTGCGCAAAAGAGTCCAAGGTATCAAATGGCAGCGATACGCTTAAAGAAATACGAACCAGTATCTTCCGGGCTGTTTTTTGACAAACTCCCGAAGGAGAAACGGATAAATTCTGATTGTATTGAAAGCGTCTCGAAAAACCCTTCGATTTGATATATTATGGGCTTCATAATTCATCCGGGATCAAAAGTTATGAGCAAATGTCTATGCACATGTGATCTAAGAAAGAAGATGCGAAACAGTATTTTCCGAGCTGTATTTTGACAAACTCCGGAATGAAAATCAGCTAAATTCTGATGGTATTGAAAGCATCTCGAAAAGACCTTCGATTTGATATATTATGGGCCTCATAATTCATTCGGGATCAAAAGTTATGAGCAAATGTGTTATGCACGTGTAACCTAAAGTAATGCTCTACTACATGGGGAATGCATTTTTTAGTCCCACATCGGGAAAAGGAGAGATGGCTTCTCTACCACTCCCATATAAATAAGAGGGCATACCTCTTGGAAAGGTAGAGTAAAAATCCTCAAAGGATTCAATACTCAAAGGAGCTTAGTTCTCCAAGATAGGAGCATGCTCCTCCATAATGCGCATATGCGCAAGCGCCATGTGCGCTACGTGCAACGCACGTGTGCCTGCCATGCGGCACTACGTGCAACGCACGTGCGCACCACATGAGAATATTTAATAATATTAAAAGGAGCTTGTTCTCCATATATAGAAGCTTTGCTTCTCCTCATAATGCGCATGTGCGCCACGTGCAACGCACGTATGCCCGCCATGCGGCACCACGTGCAACGCACGTGCGCACAACAGATAGTGCCTTGCACTTGCTATGAACCTCTGGTTCTCAGATAAATAAATAAATAAAAATAGTGCCTTGCACTTGATATGAACCTCTGGTTCTCAGATAAATAAATAAATAAAAATAGTGCCTTGCACTTGCTATGAACCTCTGGTTCTCAGATAAATAAATAAATAAAAATAGTGCCTTGCACTTGCTATGAACCTCTGGTTCTCTGAGACAGAAAGAAAGAAAAGATTTTCTTTTCTCTTCTTTGATCTAAATTTAGATCATTAAAAAGTGCTCTGCACTTATTTTCTTGAATCCAAAAGATTCTTGGTGCTTTGCACTATTTGAAGGGCCAGGCCCAAATCAAAATGACCTGACAGGCCAAAATAAATTGCAAGGCAATAAATGGGCAGAGCCCAAATAAATTGATGCTTTGCATCCTTTATATAAGGGCAGAGCCCAAATAAAATTGATACCTTGCATCATTCCTAAAAGGGCAGAGCCCAAAACAAATTGATGCTCTGCATCCTTTCTGGGCAAGGCCCAAATAAAAATAAAAAAAGGAAATGCAATGCAAAAGCAAATAAAATGTTGAACATTTCAACTGGACTTAGCCCAATTTTGGCCATAAGTCCTTAAATTAAATTGACTGAGCAAAATTGCTCTTCTAAATCAATTTACATCCGGTTCGAGGGTACATCTCCGAACTCCTTTGACACCTGTCGTTGTAATTCCTCAACGACGTCAAAGTGGTGACGGGTCCCAACGACCATTCATCTAATATCGGACCGAAACGTCCCTAAACTAATATCGGACCGAAACGTCCCTAAACTAATATCGGACCGAAACGTCTCTAAACTAATATCGGACCGAAACGTCCCTAAACTAATAATGGACCACTACGTCCCTAAACTGGCGATGGACCACCACGTCCCTAAACTGGAATATGGACCACTACGTCCTTAAACTGGCGACGGACCGAAACGTCCCTAAACTAATATCGGACCGAAACGTCTCTAAACTAATATCGGACCGAAACGTCCCTAAACTAATAATGGACCACTACGTCCCTAAACTGGCGACGGACCACCACGTCCCTAAACTGGAATATGGACCACTACGTCTTTAAACTGGCGACGGACCGAAACGTCCCTAAACTAATAATGGACCACTACGTCCCTAAACTGGCGACGGACCACCACGTCCCTAAACTGGAATATGGACCACTACGTCTTTAAACTGGCGACGGACCGAAACGTCCCTAAACTAATAATGGACCGCAATGTCCTTAAACTACCAATGGACCACTATGTCCCTAAACTGGAGATGGACCACTATGTCCCTAAACTGGAACAATAGAGCCCCCAAATGCTCTCTTGTCGGATCTAAACGATCCCGTTAAGTTGAGCTTAGTCCCAAACTGGACTAACGTATCCTTAACAACCGTTTAAGTTGATCTTAGCCTCAAATATGGCTAACGTATCCTTAAACCTTCAAACAGACTTTAGTCCCAAATTGGACTATGAATCCCCCAAATCAGCTTTGGTTCAAGGGTACATCTCTGAACTCCTCTGACACCTGTCGTTGTAATCCTTCAACGTCGTCAGAGAGGTGACGGGTCCCGACGACCATACATGCAATGGACCACCATGTCCCTAAACTGGAACAATAGAGCCCAAATGCTCTTTTGTCGGATCTAAACGATCCTGTTAAGTTGATCTTAGTCTCAAATCGGACTAACGTATCCTTAACAAACGTTTGAGTCGATCTTAGTCTCAAATATGGCTAACGTATCCTCAAACCAAAACCATAAACCCAAATCTAAGTAAACACAGATTTGGATTAATCCACGTCCTACGGGCGACTACATAAATTAGTCTCCGTATACAATCCACGGGCAACCACAAACAAAACAAACACCCACGACACGAAGTGACCAGCTGGAGAAGGAGAAAGTTGTTACCGCGATGCGGTAGCGTAATTAACTGCAGGGGCTTGCGCCTGCAGGGAAGAGCGTTCCCACAATCAAAAACCCCTCAACGAGGGGGAATCTGACGAAGTCTGCTACATCGGACAAATCCGTTTAAACCTCCGATACATGGTGTCATAAATCAACTTGGCATCTTCGGAGAGGTGGACGGATAGCACCAATTAGCATCTGCCCCGAATCTCAGGCGAGGCGTTCCATGTCTTGGCCGCCATTCGGAGGGGAGTTGGAACATCTGCTTTGATGATACTATCAAAGAATTCGACTTTATCAAAAGCCCAGATGAACCATGCATTTACAGTAAGATTGTATGGAGAACTGTGGTATTCCTCGTCTTGTACATGGATGACATTTTCCTAATAGGAAATGATATTCCTATGCTACAGTCAGTCAAAGGATTCTTGTCACAGAGGTTCTCCATGAAGGACCTGGGCGATGCCAACTACATTCTGGGGATCCAGATCTATCGTGATAGATCTAAGAGGATGTTGGGACTTTCGCAGTCCAGGTACATCGACACCATACTGAAACGATTCAGTATGGAAGATTCAAAGCACGGTAATCTACCGGCTTATCATGGAATCACCCTCTCCAAAGATATGACTCCCAAGACTGATTTGGAAAGGGCTCGTATGACATCTATACCCTACACATCAGCGGTAGGCTCTATAATGTATGCGATGTTGTGTACCAGACCAGATGTAGCATACGCATTGAGCGTTGTAAGCCGGTATCAGTCGGACCCAGGGGAGAAATACTGGATAGCAGTAAAGAACATTCTCAAGTACCTGAGAAGGACTAAGGAGATGTTCTTGGTGTATGGCGGAAAAGACCTCCAGATCGAGGCCTTTGCTGACTCCAGCTTCCAGAGTGACAAGGATGACTCCAAGTCCATGTCGGGTTATATCTTTACCCTCAATGGAGGGGCGGTTTGCTGGAAGAGTTCCAAGCAGGAGACCGTTGCTGACTCAACTATGGAAGCGGAGTACATAGCTTCTTGCGATGCCGCAAAGGAAGCTGTCTGGATGAAGAAGTTCCTCACGGAGCTTCAGGTGGTTCCTACCATTGTTGATCCAATACCGCTGTATTGTGACAATAACGGCGCTATAGCTTTAGCGTAGGAACCCAGGTCCCATCAGAAGTCCAGGCACATTTTGAGGCGGTACCACCTGATCAGGGAGATCGTAGATCGCCAGGAGATCAAGGTGAAGAGAGTAAATTCGGAGAATAACACTGCAGATCCATTCACGAAGGCCATACCCCAGACTCAGTTCGAGCGGCTGATCAAGATGATAGGTCTTCGATACGCCAGTACATGGCCTTAGTGCAAGTGGGAGATTGTTAGTGTATATGCCCTAGAGGCCATTACTGTATCATACTAGTTTGTATATTACTTAATGGAAGCTTGAGATATTCACAGTTGTATAGACAATCTTGCTCAAAATGGTAGTATGCTACTTGGTTTGTTTCTACTTTAATGTGTGCATGTGTTTCTTTTAGCATATCGCCTATACACATTAGTGGAGCCCTTAGGATCTTTGCTTGATTACCAGCGTTGTGATGGCAGTCACACTAGTGGGGGCTGGGTAATCTACAAGCACATCCTTATACAGGTCCCTAGTCGTTGGATTATCGAGACGGGGCATCGATACTCCGGAGTAGACTAGCGTATGCGCTTCTCATCCCAGCAGGGGAGATGGTCTGTCCCACAGCCGTCAGTACATCGTACTTGAGATAGTATGCGGGTGCTCGTTAGGTTACGAGTACACTGGACAGGACTCGTAGGGAACTGTTGGTTGGTACTATACCTATCGTCAGTTATCAGTTCCCAGGTGACATGAGTACAGCTTAGTCCGCTGACTTGACACTGTCACTTTGCCTCGAGTGTGTTCCCACTGTTCTTAGATTGCTACCCTACCACGGCTCAAATGAGTCGTGCAAACAGGTTGCAGTTGGGTGCAGTCCCGAAGCACTTGGAGGCAGTGACGGTTAGACATGATTCGTCTCTCCCAGTATTGGGGGTTGATATCGCGTTGTGTGTAGGAGAGCCATTACACATAGTCGTCCCTGGCCAGGGCAAGCGAGATATACTGGTAGGTTTTCCAGTGTTGTCTCAGGGTGTTCTGGGCTACACTCCGACACGACTTGTACCGCTATTAGGGGATTGACGTTTACCGCCCCCTAGGCCCGACATGCGATACTCTCAGACGAACAGACCGGACTGTACGGAGATTGTCACATTCAGGCTCAGTAAGAGTTCGGATGGGTTCACCTCATCAGTCTTCTTATCGGCATCTACCTGGGGACCGTTACGTACAGCTAGTACCGCTTGCGGCCTGTGGTTAAACCCACTGCCAGCGTAGTGTCGAGTCTTTAGAGTCCCACACAGAAGGCTATTCGCCTTTGGGCAAAACAGAGTAGAGGTCGCATGGTTTTTGCGACAGGGTTCGTTCACATCCGCGCACTGTTAGTTCTTTGTATGCTCTAGAGGCCAGTATTGTACAGATGATGTATATTATATTGGATGCTTGGACATATATAGAGATGACTTTCTTGCTCGATATGATAGTATACTATCTGGTTACTCTTTATCTTAACATGTATACTAGTCTCTTTAAACTGTCTTATAGTTACATGTTGGTAAAGCCCTTAGGATGTGTACTTGACTACCTGGACTATGATGCAGATCATACTAGTGGGGACATGGTAGTCCATAAGTACATCCTTCATGGTCCCTAGTCGTGGGTGTATCGAGACGGGGCATCGATATACCAGTGTAGACTAGCGTATACGCTTCTCGACCCATGAGATGGGCGATGGATGATCCCATATCCATTGGTGTTTGACATCAGAGATGGTATACGGGTGCTCAGTGGAGACTGGGTACACTGGACGGACTCGCCGAGAACTCCCAGATGGTATTATACCTCACGTCAGATGGCAGTTCTCAGGTGACACTTGTGCAGGTTAGTCTGTAGACCCGAGATCGTCATAGAGTCTTGTGTGATTCCCACTGTGCTTTGATCTCCACCTTACCACTTCCATGAGGGCGTGCAAAACGGTGGTCTTTGGGTACAGTCCCGAGTCACATGGAGGCAATGAGCGATAGGAGGGGTTTCGTCTCTCCCGGTATTGGGGGTTGATGTTGCGCAGTGCTCGATTGGCCGTAACAGGGAAGTCCCTGGCCAGGGCTGATCAGAGATTTGCTGGTAAGTGTTACCAGTAGTTTCTCGACCCGTTATGAGCCTCATATCGGCACGACTTATCGGTTATTGGGGTCTGACGTTTACCACCCCTAGACTTGATATGCGACATATCAGACGAACAGACCGGACTGTACGGTAAGTGTTACTGGTTGGATTCACAGGAGTGTGAGCGGGCTAGCTCGTCGATCTTCTGATCGCTTAATACCCGGGTGGCCGTTACGTTTAGCAGACCGCTTGCGGCTTGTGGGTGCTTGATATGATCATCATCTGCTACCGGCGTATTGACGAGTCTTTAGAGTCCTACACAGAGGTTTCCTGGCTCAAGCAAAACGAAATAGGAGCGCATATGAGATATGTGCGGGACCCAGAATAATGCGTGTATGTGATACCGCATTTCATTCTCGCGATGAATGTTTCGATTGGTTGTATGCGATATGACCTAGTTATCGAATCATTAATTCGATAAATCGATACATTGGATACTAGTCGGTTATGTGCGATATGACCGGATCATTGAATCAAATGTTGATTTAATGATTTAATGTATAATTATATATTTGATATATTACTTTGCATTAACTAGTATTGGTTCACTTTAAATGGATTTTCTCACTTGAAGTTCACAAGTTGTATATGTGACATACTATTGTGCACTTGTTTGTATCATGTTTGATGATACTTGCTCATTTGGTTAAGTGTATAGAATTAAACCATGGTTAAGTTGATGATTAGGGTTTTGCTTATTCATTTATTTATTTATTTATTTATTTATTTATTTGGAAAAGATTTTGATGAGAATGGTGGCTTTCTTTGTTTCTAGTTGAAGCTTCATGAAGCTTTGACTTTGTAACCATTCTTGTCTTCATGCTTAACCCTAACCCTTCCAAGTAACCATGGTCAATTCTCTACACTCTACCTTAGTTAGTATATGATAAGTATTCATTTTACTTTTCATTTAAAAGAAAAAAGAAAAAAGAAGACTTATCATATTCTAGCTTCATCTTCTTCTTCATCTTCAAAGAAAAAGCTTAAGTCCATTAATGGCAACTTGAGCTAAAGTGTGAGAAATCCAATTCTAAAGTGAACCCACCTCCTATTTCTTCACCCTCTACCTCTTGCCAAGTAGTATAGGGTGTTTTCTTCACAAGTTTCACAACTTGATGGAGTTGGAGCTTGAACTTGTGATGCCTCGACGTAGATCATCTTCGGCACGAAGCCGACGACCTAGCCCGCCCATTTCTCCGATGAAGCCGACGATCGAGTCCGGGATTCGTGATGGACAGCGAGAGGAAGCCTACGTGGAGCTAAGGAAGTGGAGAACCGGATCTACAAAGATTGTAGCCTCTCTACTTTAGTTAAGATGTTAACTTGTTTCGTTTTTCGCCTAAAATTCTAGTTAACGATCCGTATTAGGGTTTCTCGGCACTCACAAAATTTGAAATTGGCATGGTTGATGCCTTGTGAGACCTCTATAGTGTGCCTAGGAACCCTACAGTGGTATCAGAGCCTAGCTAGAACCTTAGGCGAAGTCTAGACGACGTTTGAAACCCGATCGAACCGAAACCCTAATTCCCGATATGCTCTCTGGACTTTTTCTAAAATCTGGGATTTTTCCATATTAAAAATGCTTAAAAAATTCAGCAGGGAATTCTAAGAATTACGATGCAAAATTTATCCCATGATCTGCTAAGGGCGCGGCGGAACCGCGGCAGAAGCCTGGCTTATGCGGCGGTTCCGCGGCCATATGATGACATCATCTGTCCATTTTTGCACAGTAATTCCTATTTTATTATGCTGAATTTTCTGGGAATTTTTTAATATTACTCAAGTGTTGAGTGTTCCTGGGGTTGTATTGGGAATCGACGATTCGATCGGATTATCAAACCTTGTCTATGTGGCTTTCCGGATATTTTAGAATATGTTAAAAGGTTCGACCGGATATAAATACCCAATCTTTCCCCTGCCGGAAAATTTCCAATTGTTGGACTTTTCCGTAGTTTAATGACATTCTAAGTAGTGCAAGTAACGCGATGGTCCCTCTAGAAGACAACAAACCTTAACTCGATTATGTGACCGTCTTGAACTGCCCTTTGAACCTTCGGGTTTGGGGCAGTACGACGTGCCACATGTGAGGCGTTGGCTTGACCCTTCCACGGCTGGACCATTGGTACTGAGGCATGAAGTGAATGTCTTTGAACTTATTTCATGTGTTGATCGGTTTCGGGAAAACTTGGGTGTTTGAATGTTCGATCGGAAAGTTTAATATTTTCTATTTATCTGGAATGGGATACAATAATTGGAATTCACAAACAGTTATGAGATAACTGAATGAATGTTATAAATCTAGCGGTTTAGTCTCACTTGATATTGAAAAGAGTTTTCGATAATAAGACTAAAATGCGGGGTTTATAATTGTTAGGCATGTGATGTCTAAGTATTTCATTTGATTAGGCATGCGATGTCTAAAGAGGTTGCGGATTCCAATTGTTGTAGTTTTACACTTTCTTTTATGTGACCGTAAGTGTAGTATGTCGATATCGCCGGTTTCGTTGCTATACGTCAACGACAATTGGGGTATGCATACTTACTTACGTTGATGACATGTGATGTTATGTGTTGCTGGATATGTTATATTGGATTGTCGTGTTTGAATAGCCGGGGGTTTTTATGTGAGATGAGTGTTTTACATTTTCATTCATGTAAAAACTTGTATGTAATATTCTGTTATTGGGACACTTCCAGGTAGCGGAAGATGTCACCCTTTGTATATTATTTACTTTTCCGCATTAGGATAGACCCAAGGAGGGGAGCACAAGTAACCGGGTTCTAGGGTCCAGAGGGAGACCATCTCGAGGAGTCGAGTCCGGGTCTCCTAACCCTAGAATTGGTAGGGTTGCTTGCCGCTCTCGTAGGGGTCTAGGGGTGTGGGTTTGGCTATTCATCACGACCGTGGAATCCGTGTTTTATACTGGCTCGTATTCAAAACACGGACGTCCTAGTATATCCAATGTTTCATATGTTTCTTCTGCTGCGATATCTGTGATGTGATCATGTGATGTTCTGTGATAGATACAGTATATATAGTATATATGATATATTATATAGACGTTACTTATGTTTTGCATCCACACTAGCCCTGCCCTGCTCTGTCGTTAGTTACCTAACCTAACGGTGCACGAGGGGACATCGAGGCGAATGCGGATGGCATAAGTGTACGTCGTATTTATCTGTGATGTTTAGGTGACTTAAATGATGGGACTTCATTAATGTGATTAAAGAAAGAAAAGAAACCTAAGATGTTGTAGAATCAAATTTTAAACAAAACAGGTAGCTACAGTTCTTGCTTTGCACAGCGGTATATGTGATATATCCTGCACCTTATTCGATGAGGAAAGGACCGAGATCCCTTCACCGGGAGTGACTCCTTTAGCAATAACTGGCAGATGCTACACACTCGGTTTGACTTTTGATTGCTTCTATAGTTTCTGCTTTGCACAGTGATATATATGATATATCCCGCACCTCATTCGACGAGGAAAGGGCCGACGATCCCTTCACCGGGAGTGACCCCTTTAGCAAAACTAGAAAAGCCTCAAAATCACTCCATTTCAAAACTTCGTTTGATTCTACAACGATATCAAGTTCATTACGCAATAGGTTTTCAGAAAAACCTGTCGTAGCCCTCCGTCATTTCAGATAAGAACTGTTTAGTATTCGTGGTGCGTTTGTTGGCCTTTGTCAAGGCGTAGTGTGCGGTAGCTGAATAGTGCTTATCTGCTTGTGCATGTGATGCAGATTGTTTCAGGGTAGTCGTACGACCTTGTTGGCCTTTGTCAAGGGTCGTGCGGGTGGGTTTGATTCAATCAAGAAATGACGGGTTGAACTTGACTAGCAGCCTATGATTTGTTGGCCTTTGTCAAGGTCATAGGACCCTAGGGGCAAAAGCATTATCGGGAATTTCAAGTGTTGAAATTTGCAATGAGACTGCATACCTTCTATGAGATAGTTGGATCCCGATACCCACTGCGAGTAAGAGTTACTCCTGGGAGAGTTTTACACATTACAATTAGCCGATCAAGTAGGTGTCTAGAAAGGTGTCGACGGGGTTACGCCTCTGGGAAAACGAGGTTTACAGTAATTAGGTTCGTGCGAAAGCACGGGGGACCTCCCTCAAAGTACCGACACTGGCCTGGCTGAAAGATTGGCGAACTTGTAGTGTGTAATTAATCCCGGCTAGTCTTTCCTTTTAGGGTTTGAAGGAAGATTTGATAAAAACCAGTGGGAGCCATCCTGATTAGATAAGATAATAACCAATCTGATCTTGCACGAGCATACGCTAAAGTGTTTTCTTCTCTCTCTCTCCAGGTAGCGACCATTTCATGTCCTAATCAAGATAATAATATGGATGTATTGACCGAACCCGCATGTTATACTGTGCTGGGGAACGTTGGTTCCGTTTTTTCTTATAAGAGTTATAGGACTGAACAGGATATAGGGGAATACCAGGATTCCCATGCCACCCGAATGAAGAAAGTACATGATGATGCATTTTCTTTGGGTGTGTTCGTTACAGAGAACTGTTTCTCCATTTGCTCCACGTCCTGGGTATTAGATACCGGGTCAGGATCCTATATATGTAATCAGTTACATGGGCTCAGGAAAGGTAGAGAACTTGGAGAAGGTGATAAAGAAATTAGAGTTGGAAATAGTGCAATTGTTGCAGCTAAGACTGTCGGGGAATATCACCTTGTATTACCAACAGGTAATACATTGGTTCTGAACGAATGCTATTACATGCCGAACCTGATATGCAATTTTATATCGGTTTCTTTGCTAAGTAAAGAGGGATATAATTTTGTATTACAGGACAATGTTATGAACATTTTCCGTAACCAAAAGTTGGTTGGATCAGGCACGTTGTGCAATGGCATTTATGTTCTAAATCAATCAACAGTTCTGAGCATAACAAACACACACAAGAGGAAGAGTTCAGAACTGAACGAATCCTTCTTGTGGCATTGTAGACTGGGTCACATCAATGCGACACGACTGGCTAAGTTGCATAAGGATGGATATTTAAATCCGTTTGAATTTTCATTTTATGACACTTGCCAGTCATGTCTCAAAGGCAAGATGACCAAAACTCCGTTTACGGGACACGGAGAAAGAGTTACCGAACTCTTGGGACTGATACATAGTGATGTATGCGGTCCCATGTCTACCCATGCCAGGGATGGTTCTTCGTACTTCATTACATTCACTGACGATCTCTCTAGATTCGGATATGTGTTCCTGATGAAACACAAATCAGAAGCTTTTGAGAAATTTAGAGAATATAAACAAGAAGTCGAGAACCAAACCGGAAAAAGTATTAAAATCCTTCGATCTGATCGAGGAGGTGAATACTTGAGCAATGAATTCCTGGACTTCCTAAAAGAGAATGGGATTCTCTCTCAGCTGACTCCTCCATATACACCACAGCACAACGGTGTATCAGAACGGAGGAACCGCACCCTATTAGATATGGTGTGCTCTATGATGAGCACAGCTGAGTTACCTATTTCCTTCTGGGGATATGCGCTGAAGACAGCAGCATACCTATTGAATCAAGTTCCATCTAAATCTGTACCTACCACACCATATGAGATATGGAGTGGGAAGAGACCATGTCTTAAACGAGTTAAGATATGGGGTTGCCCGGCCTATGTCAAAAGGCAAAATCCGGACAAACTCGAGGCACGGTCAGTTCTATGTAAGTTTGTGGGATATCCCAAACATTCACATGGATATCTTTTCTACCATGGAGAGGAACAAAAAGTGTTTGTTTCTCGACATGCCACCTTTTTGGAAAAGGAATTTCTTGCAAAAGAAATTAGTGGCGATAAGGTAGAACTGGAAGAAATTCCGGCTACACAAACTCAAACTGAAGATTTAGTGGAACCAGAAGATTCAGTAGCTCCCAATGAACCTCAGCCTCTCCGCCGATCTAGTAGGGTTCCTCGCCAACCTGAGAGATACTACGGTTTTCTCATGGATGGTAGGAGCGAGGATTGCATCATGGAGGATGATGACCCAACTAGCTTCGAGCAGGCCATCACGAGTAGGGACTCAGTGAAATGGCTGGATGCTATGCGGTCCGAGATGGAATCCATGTACACCAACAAAGTATGGACTTTGGAAGTTGCTCCTGAAGTGGTAAAACCCATTGGGAGCAAGTGGATCTTCAAGAAAAAACTTGGTGTAGATGGGAAAGTGGAGACTTTCAAAGCTAGACTTGTTGCAAAATGTTTTCGTCAAAGACCAGGTGTGGACTATGACGAAACCTTTTCTCCAGTGGCTATGCTTAAATCCATCCGGATCATGCTTGCCATCGCTGCATATCATGACTACGAAATCTGGCAAATGGATGTTAAGACCGCCCTTCTAAATGGTGATTTAGAAGAGTGCGTGTACATGACTCAGCCAGAGGGTTTCGTAGACAGTGGGAGCAGCGGGAAGGTATGCAAGCTGCTTAAATCCATTTATGGATTAAAGCAAGCATCGCGGAGTTGGAACATCTGCTTTGACGTCGTTATCAAAGAGTTTGATTTCGTCAAAAACCCAGATGAACCTTGTATTTACAAGAAGGTGGCAGAGAGTAAGGTTGTCTTCCTCGTATTGTACGTGGACGACATACTCTTGATAGGAAATGATATTCCTATGCTGCAATCGGTCAAGCTCTTCTTATCACAAAGATTCTCAATGAAAGATCTTGGTGATGCCTCCTGCATATTGGGAATAAGGATCTATAGAGATAGATCCAAACGGATATTGGGATTGTCCCAATCCAGGTACATTGACACCGTACTAAAGAGGTTTAGTATGGAAGAATCCAAGCGTGGGAACTTGCCCACGATCTCTGGAGTCACTCTCTCCAAAGAGATGTCTCTCAAGACTGATTTGGAGAGAGCTCGCATGCAAGGGATACCCTACGCTTTGGCTGTAGGCTCTATCATGTATGCGATGCTATGTACCAGACCCGATGTAGCATACTCACTAAGTGTAGTGAGCAGGTATCAAGCTGATCCTGGAGAGAGTCACTGGACAGCTGTGAAGAGCATTCTCAAGTACTTGCGAAGGACTAAAGAGATGCTCTTGGTGTATGGTAACGGAAAACTTCAAGTGGAGTCCTTTACCGATTCAAGCTTCCAGAGTGATAAGGACGACTCTAAGTCGCAGTCGGGATTTGTCTTTACCCTTTACGGAGGGGCGGTTAGCTGGAAGAGTTCCAAGCAGGAAACCGTGGCAGACTCGACGATGGAGGCTGAATACATCGCTGCCAACGATGCTGCCAAAGAGGCTGTCTGGATCAAGAAGTTCATTACTGAACTTGGAGTGGTTCCATCCATTGAGCATCCAATACCTCTGTATTGCGATAACAATGGAGCGGTGGCTTTGGCCAAGGAACCCAGGTCCCATCAGCGATCTAGGCATATTCTGAGGCGGTATCACCTGATCCGAGAGATAGTTGATCGCCGGGAGATCGAGGTCAGGAGGGTTGACACGAAGAACAACACGGTGGATCCACTCACGAAGGCCATTCCCCAGACACAGTTTGAGAGACTCTTCGGGATGCTCGGTATGCGATACTACAGCAGCTGGCCCTAGTGCAAGTGGGAGATTGTTAGTTGTATGTATGCCCTAGAGGCCAGTATTGTACAGATGATGTATAATATATTGGATGCTTGGACATATATAGAGATGACTTTCTTGCTCGATATGATAGTATGCTATCCGGTTACTCTTTATCTTAACATGTATACTAGTCTCTTTAAACTGTCTTATAGTTACATGTTGGTAAAGCCCTTAGGATGTGTACTTGACTACCTGGACTATGATGCAGATCATACTAGTGGGAACATGGTAGTCCATAAGTACATCCTTCATGGTCCCTAGTCGTGGGTGTATCGAGACGGGGCATCGATATACCAGTGTAGACTAGCGTATACGCTTCTCGACCCATGAGATGGGCGATGGATGATCCCATATCCATTGGTGTTTGACATCAGAGATGGTATACGGGTGCTCAGTGGAGACTGGGTACACTGGACGGACTCGCCGAGAACTCCCAGATGGTATTATACCTCACGTCAGATGGCAGTTCTCAGGTGACACTTGTGCAGGTTAGTCTGTAGACCCGAGATCGTCATAGAGTCTTGTATGATTCCCACTGTGCTTTGATCTCCACCTTACCACTTCCATGAGGGCGTGCAAAACGGTGGTCTTTGGGTACAGTCCCGAGTCACATGGAGGCAATGAGCGATAGGAGGGGTTTCGTCTCTCCCGGTATTGGGGGTTGATGTTGCGCAGTGCTCGATTGGCCGTAACAGGGAAGTCCCTGGCCAGGGCTGATCAGAGATTTGCTGGTAAGTGTTACCAGTAGTTTCTCGACCCGTTATGAGCCTCATATCGGCACGACTTATCGGTTATTGGGGTCTGACGTTTACCACCCCTAGACTTGATATGCGACATATTAGACGAACAGACCGGACTGTACGGTAAGTGTTACTGGTTGGATTCACAGGAGTGTGAGCGGGCTAGCTCGTCGATCTTCTGATCGCTTAATACCCGGGTGGCCGTTACGTTTAGCAGACCGCTTGCGGCTTGTGGGTGCTTGATATGATCATCATCTGCTACCGGCGTATTGACGAGTCTTTAGAGTCCTACACAGAGGTTTCCTGGCTCAAGCGAAACGAAATAGGAGCGCATATGAGATATGTGCGGGACCCAGAATAATGCGTGTATGTGATACCGCATTTCATTCTCGCGATGAATGTTTCGATTGGTTGTATGCGATATGACCTAGTTATCGAATCATTAATTCGATAAATCGATACATTGGATACTAGTCGGTTATGTGCGACATGACCGGATCATTGAATCAAATGTTGATTTAATGATTTAATTTATAATTATATATTTGATATATTACTTTGCATTAACTAGTATTGGTTCACTTTAAATGAATTTTCTCACTTGAAGTTCACAAGTTGTATATGTGATATACTATTGTGCACTTGTTTGTATCATGTTTGATGATACTTGCTCATTTGGTTAAGTGTATAAAATTAAACCATGGTTAAGTTGATGATTAGGGTTTTGCTTATTCATTTATTTATTTATTTGTTTGTTTATTTATTTGGAAAAGATTTTGATGAGAATGGTGGCTTTCTTTGTTTCTAGTTGAAGCTTCATGAAGCTTTGACTTTGTAACCATTCTTGTCTTCATGCTTAACCCTAACCCTTCCAAGTAACCATGGTCAATTCTCTACACTCTACTTTAGTTAGTATATGATAAGTATTCATTTTACTTTTCATTTAAAAAAAAAAAAAAGAAGACTTATCATATTCTAGCTTCATCTTCTTCTTCATCTTCAAAGAAAAAGCTTAAGTCCATTAATGGCAACTTGAGCTAAAGTGTGAGAAATCCAATTCTAAAGTGAACCCACCTCCTATTTCTTCACCCTCTACCTCTTGCCAAGTAGTATTGGGTGTTTTCTTCACAAGTTTCACAACTTGATGGAGTTGGAGTTTGAACTTGTGATGCCTCGACGTAGATCATCTTCGGCACGAAGCCGACGACCTAGCCCGCCCATTTCTCCGATGAAGCCGACGATCGAGTCCGGGATTCGTGATGGACAGCGAGAGGAAGCCTACGTGGAGCTAAGGAAGTGGAGAACCGGATCTACAAAGGTTGTAGCCTCTCTACTTTAGTTAAGATGTTAACTAGTTTCGTTTTTCGCCTAAAATTCTAGTTAACGATCCGTATTAGGGTTTCTCGGCACTCACAAAATTTGAAATTGGCATGGTTGATGCCTTGTGAGACCTCTATAGTGTGCCTAGGAACCCTACACGCACTTGTGCACGTTTGGTGTCCGGGCAGTTATTACTAGCGGGCTTTGGTTTAAGCCAGATCCTAGTATATGTTTTGGGGATTGGTTTTATCTCATTGTATTCATGTTCCTCGGAACACGGATGCGGGTGTGTATGCACAGTTGACAGAGGCAGATGATTCTCATTGGGGTTGTTGACCGTTGACTTTTTCTAAAACCTAATGAGAATAAGAAATATGATTAATAATATTAATTAAGGATTATTGTGCCATGGTTGAGTTGAACATTTGACTTTTTTTGACTTGTTGACTTTGTTGACCGGTTGACCATTGTGGACTTGTTGGCCATCATCATTTCATTTCTATGACTTTTGTTTACTTATTGTTCTTTACAAAATGCATTAAATGCATGAAATGATAATGGTCATTGAAACTAACCATCACAATTCTTAATTATTATTATTATCATCATTATTCTTACTTTTGTGAGCATGGTTGTAAATTATTATCTCATTCTCACTTGATCATTCTCTCTCATCCAAAGCTCACCCTCTTCCTCTCTCTCAAAGCTCTCATGTATCATGTGTTGAGAAGCATGAGCTATTGAGATAAAACCCTCAAAACTCTTCTCTACTCACTCTAGAGTTCTAGGTTTAGCAAGCCAAGCACTTTAGTTGCCTCTCGGTTGAGGTAGGAGCTCAAGGTAGAGGCTTTCGGGTGGATCCTTCTTCGACAACAAGGAGACTACGAGGTGGAGCCGTTCCAACCACTCCAAGGAGCAAGAAGAGAAGGAGTTCAAGGCCTAGGTATAACCCTCTAAAATAGTAGTTAAACTTCTAGTTAGTTTGTTAGGTTTTTGTTCTTAGTTATATGTATGCCCTAGAGGCCATTACTGTACATGAGATGTATATTGTAGTGGATGCTGGGACATATATAGGTAGGACTTTCTTGTTCGACATGATAGTACGCTATCTGGTTGCTCTTTATCTTAACATGTATACTTACTGTCTCTCTGTTACATGTTGATAAAGCCCTTAGGATGTGTACTCGACTTGCAGGACTATGATGTAGATCATACTAGTGGGGCCTGGGTAGTCCATGAGTACATCCTTCAATGTTCCTAGTCGTGGGAATATCGAGACGGGGCATCGATATTCCAGAGTAGACTAGCGTATATCTTCTCGACCCATGTGATGGGCGATGGATAATCCCATATCCATTGGTGTTTGACATCAGAGACGGTATGCGGGTGCTCAGTGGAGACTGGGTACACTGAACGGACTCGCCGAGAACTCCCACATGGTATTATACCTTACGTCAGATGGCAGTTCTCTGGTGACACTGGTACAGCTTAGTCTGTTGACCCGAGATCGTCATAGAGTCTTGTGTGTCTCCCACTGTGCTTTGATTTCCACCCTACCACGGCTCTACCGAGTCGTGCAAACAGGTGGTTTTTTGGGTACAGTCCCGATTCACATGGAGGCAATGAGCGATAGGAGGGAATTCGTCTCTCCCGGTATTAGGGGTTGATGTTGCGCTATGCTCGACTGGCCATAACTGGAAATCCCTGGTCAGGGTTGCAGTGATTTACTGGTAAGTGTTATCAGTAGTTTCACGCTCGTTGTGGACCTTATATCGGCATGACTTATCAAGCTACTGGGGTATGACGTTTACCACCCCTAGGCGAGATATGCGACATATCAGACGAACAGACCGGACTGTGCGGTAAGTGTTACTGATTGGATTCACAGGAGTGTGAGCGGGCTTGCTCGTTGATCTTCTGATCGCTCAATACCCGGGTGGCCGTTACGTTTAGCAGACCGCTTGCGGCTTGTGGGTGTTTGATATGATCATCACCTACTGCCGGCGTATTGACGAGTCTTTAGAGTCCTACACAGGGGCTTCCTGGCTCAAGCGAAATGAAATAGGAGCTCATATGAGATATGTGCGGGACCGAGAATAATACCAGTATGTGATATTGTATTCTATTCTCACGATTTGTATCATCGGACGGTTATATGAGATATAGCCGGGTTACCGAATCAAGTGTTGATTCGATACATTGATACACTAGATATTAGTCGGTTGTATGCATTATGACCGGATCGTTAAATCAAGTGTTGATTTAATGATTTAATGTATAATTATATATTTGATATATTACTTTACATTAGCTAGTATTAGCTCACTTAAGATTTGTTTTCTCACTAGTTTGTGCATAAGTGTATATATGATATATATTTGTGTACATATGTTTGTGTCATACTTGATGATACACACAAGATGGGTGTATGAGATTTGTATCAAGATTAGGTTTAAGATTAGGGTTATTGTTTTATCAAGAGATTTAACAAAAGAGTTGAATTTAGTCAAAGTTGTCAAGCTTGAAGAAGCTTGGAGAAACTTTGACAAAGTCCATTCTTTTGTCATTTCTCTTGATATACTTTAACCTAACCCTTAACCTAAAACCTTGGTTAATTCTCTGCATGAGTTAAGCATGAGGGCTTAACTCAACCATGGTGCTATAATTAAAAGGATAAGTTTCATTTGGATATTATTCATTTTTTCTTTTTCTTCTTCTTCTTCTTCATCAAGCTTCATTAAAAGCTTGCTAGCTCCAATGGTGCCATGAGAAAAAGTGTGAGAAAAACAATTCTAAAGTGAGCCCACTTCCTATTTCTTCATCCTCTACTACTTTCCATGTAGTATAGGGTGTTCTCTTCACAAAGTTCTTGACCAAGTGAAGGAATAGCTTGAGTTTGAGTCTCCCCGACGTAGATCATTTTCGGCCTCGAAGTCAACGACCTAGCCCGCTCATTTCTTCGAAGAAACCATCGCTAGGATCCGGGATCCCAATGATCGCAGCGAAGGGACGTCAACACGGAGTTTTAGAAGTGAAGGACCGGATCTACAAAGGTTGTAATCCCTTTCACTTAGTAGTAAAATAGTTTACTTGCTTATAGTTTCGCCTTACCTCTAGTTTAATGATCCGGCTTTGGGTTGTTCGGCACGGCTAAAATTTTAATTGGGCATGGTTGATGCCTCGTAGAACCTTGTGAGCGTGCCTAGCAACCCTACAGTGGTATCAGAGCCTAGCTAGAGCTTTAGGCGAAGTGTAGACGAAGTTAGAAACCCGATCGAACCCCGAAACCCTAATCGATACCCTTCTCTGTACATTTTTTGAAACTGTGGATTTTTGTGAATTAAAAATACTCAAAAAATTCAGCAGGGTTTTCTAAAAATTACTGTGCAGCACGTGACCCCAATTCGATCAAGGCGCCGCGGAACCGCGGCCGTACCCTAGGTCACGCGGCGGTTCCGCGGCCATACAGCGGCTTCTTACTTCACTGTTTGCACAGTAATGTCTTTATTTAATTCCTGTGTTTAATGGGAATTTTTAATTTCTACTCAACAGTTGAGTTTTCTGGGTTGTTTTGGAGACTCGATGATTCGATCGGATTATTTAACTTTGTTTATTCTTTCCGGGTAATTTTAGAAAGTGTTAAAAAGTTCGACCGGATATCAACAACTCACTTTTTCCCGACCCGGAAAATTTCTAAGTGTTGGATTTTTCCGTAGTTTAAGAACGTCTAAGTAGTGCAAGTAACGCGATGGACCCTCTAGAAGACAACAAACCTTAACTCGATTATGTGACCGTCTTGAACTGCCTTTTGAACCTTAGGGTTTGGGGCAGTACGGCGTGCCACATGTGAGGCGTTAGCTTGACCCTTCTACGGCTGGACCGTTGGTACTGTGGCATGAAATGGATGTTTTTAAACTCCCCTCAAGTGTTGAGCTATTTGGGAAACCTTGGGTGTTTGATTATTCGATCGAAAAGTTTAACATTGTCTATTTATCTGGAATGTGATACAATATTTGTAATCCACAAGTAGTTATGAGATAACCAATTTGAATGCTATAAATCTAGCAGTTTAGTCTCACTTGATCGGTTGCCACGGAATTTTGATGTGATCAAAAGTCCGTCGCAATCACGCTGCGTACGCGGATACTCGCCGGGTAAACTTAATAGATAGCCACGCCCCATAGCCCTGACCAAGTGACTGTAGGAGAACCCCGTCGCCAAAAGCATCCGTTCGGGTGCTCGCGGCAGCGGTGTTCCGCCTTAGTGCACTTCGTCGACGGTATCTGGGGTGCGGCCGTCTACTAAAGTTTGCGACGAGCATTCGTTCAGGATGTCGGGAATCTTGTTGAATTGCCCAACTTGATATTGAAAAGAGTTTTCGATAATGAGACTAAAATGCGGGGTTTATAATTGTTAGGCATGCGATGTCTAAGAATTTCATTTGGTTAGGCATGCGATGTCTATGCAGGTTGCGGATTCCAACTGTTGTAGTTTTACACTTTCTTTTCTGCGACCGTAAGTGTAATATATGATATCGCCGGTTTCGTTGCTATATGTCAACGACAATTGGGATGAGCATATTTACTTACGTTGATGATATGAGATGTTATGAGTTGCTGGATATGTTATATTGGATCGTCGTGTTTGAATGGCCGGGTTTTTTTTTATGTGAGATGAATGTTTTTCATTTTTCATTCATGTAAAATTCATTGTATGTAATATTCTTTTATTGGGGCACTTCCGGGTTGAGGATGATGTCACCATTGTATATTATTTACTTTTCCGCATTAGGATAGACCCAAGGCGGGGAGCACAAGTAACCGGGTTCTAGGGTCCAGTGGGAGACCATCTCGAGGAGTTGAGTCCGGGTCTCCTAACTCTAGAATTGGTAGGGTTGCTTGCCGCTCTCGTAGGGGTCTAGGGGTGTGGGATTGGATATTCATCACGACCGTGGAATCCGTGTTTTATACAGGCTCAAAATAAAACACGGACGTCCTAGTATATCCAATATTTCATATGATATTTTCTGCTGCGTTATCTGTGATGTGATCATGTGATTTTTTCAGATAGGTATTGTATATAGTATATATGATATATTATATAGACGTTGCTTATGTTTTACACCCGCGCTAGCCCTGCCCCGCTCTGCCGTTAGTTACCTAACCTAACGGTGCAGACGGGACATCGAGGCGAATGCGGATGGCATAAGTGTACATTATATTTATCTGTGATGTTTAGGTAGACTTAAATGATGGGACATTCATTATTGAGATTAATGAAAGAAAATAAACCTAAAAGATGTTATGGAATCGAATTACAAAAATTAAGGTAGCTCTAGTTGTTGCTTTGCATAGCGGTGTTAGAACATCCAGCACCTTATTCGATAAGGAAAGAGCCGAGATCCCTTCACCGGGAGTGACCTCTTTAGCAATAACTAGCAGATGATACAACCTTCGGTTTGTCTTTTGACTGCTTTTCTAGTTCTTGCTTTGCATAGTGGTATTGTGTATATCATGCACCTCATTCAACGAGGAAAGAGCCGAGACCCCTTCACCGGGAGTGACCTCTTTAGCGAAACTAGCAAAAGCCTAAAAAACACTCCATTAAAAAACCATTTGATTCTGCAGCGAGATCAAGTTCAAAGCGTTAAAGGTTTTATTAAAAACCATCCGCAACCCTCCGTCATTTTAGGAAGTAGAGTACTTAGTATTCGTGCTGTGTGTGTTGACCATAGTCAAGGCACAGTGTACGGTAGCTAAGTGATATCTTTCTACACCGCATATGATGCGATTAGTTAGGACAGTCGCGTGATTTTGTTGACCTTAGTTAAGGGTCATGTGGGTGGGTCTAATTAATCACGAAATGACGGGTAGAACTTGACTAAGTGCTTATGATTTGTTGACCATAGTTAAGGTCATAAGTGTTAGGAGTAAAAATCTTTATCGGGAGTTTCAAGTGTTGAAATTTGCAATGAGATTGCATACCTTCTTTATGATAGTTGGATCCCGATACCTACTGCGAGTAATTGTTACTCCTGGGAAAGTTTTGCACTTTACAATTAGCCGATCAAGTAGGTGTCTAGAAAGGTGTCAACGGGGTTACGCCCCTGGGAAAATGAGATTTACTTTAATTAGGTCCGTGCGAAAGCACGGGGAACCTCCCTCAAAGTACCGGCACTGGCCTGGCTGAAAGATTGGCGAACTTGTAGAGTGTAATTAATCCCGGCTAGTCTTTCCTTTTAGGGTTTGAAGGAAGATTTGATAAAAACAGTGGGAGCCATCCTGATTAGATAAAATATATTACCAATCTAATCTTGCAAGAGCGCACGCAGAGTGTTTTCTTCTCTCTCTCTCCAGGTAGAGACCATGTCACGCCTTAATCAAGATAATAATATGGATGTATTGACCGAACCCGCTTGTTATACTGAGCTGGGGAACGTTGGTCCCGCTCCAACTTATAATTGTTATAAGACAGAGCAGGAAATAGGGGAATACCAGGATTCCCATGCCGCCCAAACGAAGAAAGTGAATGAGATGCATCTCCTTCGGGTGCGTTCATTACAAAGAACTGTTTCTCAGTATCCTCTGCGTCCTGGGTATTTGATACCGGATCAGGATCCCAGATATGTAATCTGTTACATAGGGCTACAGAAAGGTAGAGAACTGAGAATGGGTGATAAGTTTCATGAGACAGAAAACGGTGCAAGTGTTGCAGCCAAGTCTGTTGGTCACTATCACCCTGTATTACCAGAATACACTGATTCTGAACGAATGTTATTAGATACCGAACCTGATATACAACATCATATCAGTCTCTTTATTTACTAAAGAAGGATATAATTTTGTATTGTTGGATAATGTTTTGAACATTTCCTATATCAAGAGTTGATCGGTTCAGGTACGTTATCTAAAAGCATTGACATTCTAAATCAAACTACAGTTCTTAGTATACAGAACACACACGAGAGGAAGAGTTCAGAAATGAACGAATTCTTCTTAAGGCATTGTAGACTAGGTCATATCAATGCGACCCGACTAGCTAAGTTACATTTAGATGTATATTTAAAACAGTTTAAATTTACATCTTATGAAACTTGCCAGTCATGTCACAAAGATAAGATGACCATAGCTCCGTTTACTGGAAACAGAGAAAGAGTCAGTGAACTCTTGGGACTGATACATAGTGATGTATAAAGGTCCCCGGTCTACATATGCCACGACTGGTTCTTTGTACTTCCTTACATTCACTGATGATCTCTCAAGATTCGGACATATGTTCCTGTTAAAACACATGTCTGAAGCTTTTGAGAAATTCAAAGAATATAAGTTAGAAGTAGAGAACCAATACATGTATAAGTATTATGTCCTATGATGAGATCAGGGAGGAGAATACTTGTGCACGGGATTCCTTGACTATAATAAAGGAGAATAAGATTCTCTCTCAGCATTACTCCTCCGTATACACCACAGCACGTCAGTGTATCGGGGCGGAGCAATCACACCCTATGTGATATGGTGTGCTCTATGATGAGTACTACTGAGTTACCTATTTCCTTTTGGGGGTTATGCACTTGAGAAGCTGCATACCTATTGAATTGGGTTCGAATCAAATCAATGCCTACCACTCCATATAAGATATGGTGTGAGAAGAACCCATCTCTTAAGCAAGTTAAGATTTGGGGTTGTCCGGCCAATGTCAAAAGCAAAATCCGGACAAGATCGAGGCAAGGTCAGTTCTGTAGAACTGGAAGGAGTTCCAGCTATACAAACTACAGCTGATGATTTGACAGAACCAAAGGATTCTATAGTCCCTGACGAACCTCAGCCTCTCCGCCGATCTGGTAGGGTTCCTCATCCGCCTGAGAGATACTTCGGTTTCTCGATGACAGTGGGAACAAGGAATGCATCATGAGATGATGACCCAAGTAGTTTCGAGCAGGCTATCAAGAGTAGGGACTCTGTAAGAATGGCTGGATGCTTAGCGATCTGAGATGGAATCCATGTACACCAACAAAGTATGGACTTTGGTTGCTATATCTGAAGGGTTAAATTTCCATCAGGAGCAAGTATATCTTGAGAAGATTACTTGGTGTAGATGGAAAAGTTGAGACTTTCAAAGCTAGACTTGTTAATGGTTTTCGTCATCGACCAGGCGTGGATAATGATGAAACCTTTTCCAGTGGCTATGCTTAAGTCCATCCGGATGCTACTTGCCATTGCTACATACCATGACTACGATATCTGGTGATTGGGTGTCATGACTATTTTTCTAAATACTGATTTAGAAGAGAACGTCTATAAGTACACAGCCAGAGGGCTTCGTAAACAGAGGGAGCAGCGGAAACGTGTGCAAGATGTTTTATATAATAAAGCAGGCATCGCGGAATTGGAACATCTGTTTTGATGTGGTAGTCAAAGAGTTTGACTTCATCAAAATGGTAGATGAACCTTGTATATACAAAAAGGTAGTAGAGAGTGAGGTAGTTATCTTCGTATTGTACGTGGACAACATACTCTTGATAAGAAAAGAGTTTCCTATGCTACGCTCGGTCAATCTCCTCTTATCACAAGGATTCTCCATATAGGATCTATGTGATACCTCCTAAATCCTAGATTTTATATCTATGAGATAGATCTAAATGGATATTAGGATTCTCACTAGGTGTAGTGAGATGGCATCAATTGATCCTGGGGAGAATCACTGGAAAAGTTCCAGTGTGATAAGGACGACTGAATGTCAGTCGCAGGCATTGTCTTTACCCTCAGTGGAGGGACGGTATGTTGGAAGAGTTCCAAGCTGGATACCGTGGCAAACTAGACGATAAAGGCTAGTGACATCGCTATCAAAGATACTACCAAAGAGGAAGTTTGGGTGTATATTAGTTCATGAGATGAACTAGGTCCTACCATTGTGTGACAATGGAAGTGTGGCTTTGGCCCAGGAACCCCGGTCCCATCAGTGACCCAGACATATTCTGAGGCAGCATCACCTGATCATGGAGATAGTTGATCTCCAGGGTGATCGAGGTTAGGAGAGTAGACTACAGAGGACAACACGGCGGATCCACTCACAAAGGCCTTTTCCCAGAGAGAGACTATTATGGGATGGTTGAGTATGAGATACTACAACCACTGCTACAGTAGGCCCTAGTGCAAGTGGGAGATTATTAGTTATATGTATGCCCTGGAGGCCATTACTGTACATGAGATGTATATTGTAGTGGGTGCTGGGACATATATAGGTAGGACTTTCTTGCTCGACATGATAGTACGCTATCTGGTTGCTCTTTATCTTAACATGTATACTTACTGTCTCTCTGTTACATGTTGATAAAGCCCTTAGTATGTGTACTCGACTTGCAGGACTATGATGTAGATCATGTAAGTCGATGTAGTACACCCCAGTACTTATGGGGAGGCGGAATTTACAAAAAACAATCAAGTTTAAACAACGAACATCGACTAACCGCTTGAATCGAAGCTAAACTCTAAATAACCGTATTCTATAGTTTCATCTCACAAGTGATTAGGGATTATACCTAATGAAACCGGTCCTTCTTCTTTACGTCCTCCTTTGTTCTCCTCGGCCTTCTCTAGGTAGTAGACGATCCACCCGAGAGCGAAACTCCAAGCTAAACCTCTAACTTGAGGTAACTAATCAACTTTGATTGCTAATCAAAGATGAGAGGATGATATAGAGTGAAGGTTATGGATTGTTTAGTCTAACTAAACCTTTGATCTCAACACATGAGGATTAAGGATTAGTATCTTGAAGATGAGAGCTTGAGGAGAGAGAATGTGTGATATCATAATGAGAGGAGAGAGAGTGTATCATAATATATTATGAAGCATTTCTTTTTAAGAATAATGAATAATGGAAATGAATAATCATGCTTCATAAAATATCTAGTGGTGATTCATTAGCATGAGTCATTAAGCAATAAATGTGCATTAATGAAATGAATGAATCACCACCATGACTCACTTTCTTTCCAAAAGAAACCTCCTTAGTCACATCTTCTAGAAGCTTCTCGAGTAATTACGAGAACGCCCCTCCGATCCGTAAAAATACGGAAAAACTTTAGACTGTATAAATCCAATAACCGGATACCAGTAACTGGCTTAAACCAAAGCCGACTGGTAAAAACTGTCCGAAAGTCGTACGCGCGTAAACGCACGTATGCGTCCGAACCCTTTGTCGCAAAACCATGCAACCTCTATATCGTTTCGCCTGGAGTAGGAAACTCTCTGTGTGGGACTCTAGAGACTCGACTACTACGCTGGCAGTGGGTTTAACCACAGACCGCAAGCGGCACTAGCTGTACGTAACGGTCCCCAGGTAGTTGTCGATAAGAAGGCCGATGAGTAAACCCATCCGAACTCCTACTGAGTCTGATGTGACAATCTCCATACAGTCCGGTCCGTTCGTCCAAGACTATCGCATATCGGGCCTAGGGGGGCGGCAAGCGTCAGTCCCCTAATAGCGGTATAAGTCGTGTCGGAGTGAAGCCCATTACACCCTGAGAAACTACTGGAACCTACCAGCAAATCTCGCTTGCCCTGGCCAGGGACTTTGCGTAATGGCTCTCTGACACAGCACGATATCTACTCCCAATACCGGGAGGGACGAATCCTGTCTAACCGCCACTGCCTCCAAGTGCTCGGGACTGCACCCAACTGCTACCTGTTTGCACGACTCCATAGAGCCGTGGTAGGGTAGCAATCTAAGAACAGTGGGACACACTTGAGGCGAAGTAGCAGTGTCAAGTCTGCGGACTACGCTGTACTCATGTCACCTGGGAACTGTTCACTGACGACTGGTATCAAACCAACCAACAGTTCCCTGTGAGTCCTGTCCGGTGTACCCGTAACCTAACGAGCACCTGTATACTATCTCCAGTACGACGTACTGACGGCTGTGGGACAGACCATCTCCCCAACTGGGATGAGAAGCGTACACACTAGTCTACTCCGGAGTATCGATGCTCTGTCTCGATAATCCAACGACCAGGGACCTGAATAAGGATGTGCTTGTAGACTACCCAGCCCCCACTAGTGTGACTGCCATCACAACGCTGGTAGACAAGCAAGATCCTAAGAGCTCTATCAATACGTATACTCACATATTAAGATAGAAAAACCAAGTAGCATACTACCATGTTTAGCAAGACTGTTATATACATGTGAATATCCCAAGCTTCCATTAAGTAATATACAAGCTAGTATGATACAGTAATGGCCTTCTAGGGCATAAACACTAACAATCTCCCACTTGCACTAGGGCCATGTACTGGCATATCGTAGACCAATGATCTCGAGTAGCCTCTCGAACTGAATCTGAGGAAGGGCCTTCGTGAATGGATCAGCAATGTTCTCTTCTGAAGCAACTCTCCGAACCTCGATCTCCTGACGATCAATGATCTCCCTGATCAGGTGATACCGCCTTAAGATGTGTCTGGACTTCTGATGGGACCTTGGTTCCTTCGCTAAAGCTATAGCTCCGTTGTTGTCGCAATACAGAGGTATTGGATCAACTATGGTAGGAACCACCTGAAGTTCTGTTAGGAACTTCTTCATCCAGACTGCTTCTTTTGCGGCATCGCAAGCAGCTATATACTCCGCTTCCATCGTCGAGTCAGCAACGGTGTCCTGCTTGGAGCTCTTCCAGCACACCGCCCCTCCATTGAGGGTAAAGACATAACCCGACATGGACTTGGAATCGTCCTTATCACTTTGGAAGCCGGAATCGGCAAAGGCCTCCAACCTGAGGTCTTTTCCGCCGTAAACCAAGAACATCTCCTTAGTCCTCCTCAGGTATTTGAGAATGTTCTTTACTGCTATCCAGTGTTTCTCCCCTGGGTCTGACTGATACCGGCTTACCACGCTTAGTGCGTAAGCTACATCTGGTCTGGTACACAACATCGCATACATTATAGAGCCTACCGCAGAAGCGTAGGGTATAATAGACATGCGTTCCCTTTCCAAATCAGTCTTGGGAGACATCTCTTTGGAGAGGGTGATTCCGTGACAAGCCGGTAGATTACCGCGCTTAGAATCTTCCATACTGAATCTTTTCAGTACAGTGTCGATATACCTGGACTGCGAAAGTCCCAACATCCTCTTGGATCTATCACGATAGATCCGGATCCCCAGAATGTAAGAGGCATCACCCAGGTCTTTCATGGAGAACCTGTGTGACAAGAATCCTTTGACAGATTGTAGCATAGGAATGTCATTTCCTATCAATAGAATGTCATCCACGTACAAGACGAGGAATACGACACTTCTGGCCACAACTTTACTATATATGCACGGTTCATCTGGATTTTTGATAAAGTCATATTCTTTGACTGTCTCATCAAAACAGATGTTCCAACTCCGCGATGCCTGCTTTAGTCCGTAAATGGATTTAAGCAGCTTGCATACTTTCCCGCTGCTCCCACTCTGATTGAAACCCTCTGGCTGATCCATATAGACGCTCTCTTCTAAATTTCCATTCAGAAAAGCCGTCTTTACGTCCATCTGCCAGATTTCATAATCATGGAAGGCAGCAATAGCAAGAAGGACCCGAATGGATTTGAGCATAGCCACTGGAGAAAAAGTTTCGTCATAGTCCAAACCAGGTCTTTGACGAAAACCCTTTGCAACAAGTCTAGCCTTATAGGTTTCCACCTGTCCATCTACACCAATCTTTTTCTTGAAGATCCATTTGCATCCTATGGGTTTTACCCCATCTGGAGCAAAGTCCAAAGTCCATACTTTGTTGGTGTACATGGACTCCATCTCGGTCCGCATTGCATCTAGCCATCGTACCGAGTCGCCGCTCTGGATGGCCTGCTGGAAGTCAGTAGGTTCATCATCATCTATGATGCAATCCTCTCTATCCCCGTCTATGAGAAAACCGTAGTATCTCTCAGGCGGACGAGACGGCCTACTACTCCTGCGGAGGGGTGCGGGAATGTTCTGTTCTTCTTGAACCTCTGGTTCTACCAAACTTTCAGTAGCAGTTTGTGGTTCTGGAATTTCTTCCAGTTCTATTTCGCTCCCACTCTTCTGATTTTCTAAAAATTCAGTTTCTAAGAAGTGGGCATGACGAGAAACAAAAACCTTTTGTTCCTCTGCGTAATAGAAATAATATCCCTTGGAGTTCTTTGGATATCCCACAAGCTTACACAGTACTGAGCGTGCCTCGAGCTTGTCCACATGCTGCTTTTTTACAAAAGCTGGACACCCCCATGTCCTAAAATGTTTTAGACAGGGTTTCTTCCCACTCCACATCTGATATGGTGTGGTAGGCACAGTCTTGGTTGGAACCTGGTTCAAAAGATATGCCGCTGATTCTAGCGCATAACCCCAGAAAGATCGCGGTAACTCAGCATTACTCATCATGGATCGTACCATATCCAATAGGGTTCGATTCCGTCTCTCCGATACACCGTTGTGCTGTGGAGTGTATGGAGGAGTAAGCTGAGAGAGAATTCCTTTCTCTTTTAGGTAACCTAGGAACTCGGCACTTAAGTATTCTCCACCTCGATCAGATCTTAGTGTTTTAATACTTTTGCCAGTTTGGTTTTCCGCTTCACTCTTAAATTCCAGGAATTTCTCAAAGGCCTCTGATTTATGCTTCATTAAGAAAACATATCCATACCTAGAGAAATCATCTGTAAAAGTAATGAAGTAGGAATAACCACCTCTCGCATGTGTAGACATTGGACCGCATACATCACTGTGTATGAGTCCTAAGAGCTCGCTCGCTCTTACTCCTTGTCCAGTGAATGGAGTCTTTGTCATCTTTCCTTTGAGACAAGATTGACAAGTGTCATAAGTTTGATATTCGAACGTGTCCAAATATCCTTCTCTATGCAACTTAGTCAACCTTCTCTCATTGATGTGACCCAGTCTACAATGCCATAAGAAAGCTTTATTTAAATCTGGAGACTTTCTTTTTAGTGTGTTCTGGACATTGAAAATTTGGAGTTGGTTTAACACATATATGCCGTTATTTAGAGTACCGGACCCAATCAAACCATGATTAAGGTGGATGTTGACAACATCTCTTACAAACGTGAAATCATAACCTTTATTTGATAACAAGGAAACTGATATGATATTACACGTTAAGCTGGGTACAAAATAACAGTTATGTAAAACCAAAATGTGTCCACTCGTCAATCCTAGGTGATAATCCCCGACGGACGCAGCTCCCACGCTAGCTCCGTTAGCAACCCTGAGGATCATATCACCTTCCTCCAGCACTCTACGGTTTCTCAGTGCCTGCAATGAATTGCAAATATGAGATCCTGATCCGGTATCCAATACCCAGGAAGTAGAGTTGATTGACAGACAATTCTCAATTACAAACACACCTGAAGTCGAAGCCACAGCTTGCTTCGGTTCCTGGTTCTTGGCGTTCCACGCCTTGCAATCCTTCTTCCAGTGCCCTTTCCTGTGACAATGGAAGCACTCATCCAGGCCAACTACCGGTGCTGCAATCTTTTTCTTTCCCTTCTTTCCCACCTTACTAACACCTCCTCTAGGTCTGGGTGCGGCCTTCTTCTTCCTTCCTTTGGCCCTAGCCTTGGACCCGGAAGAAGATGCTCCGCCAACAAACATAGCGGGTGTTTCCCTTGCCTTCTGCAAGGTGCCCTCTGCACTCCTTAACATGTTCAGGAGTTCCGCAAGTTCAACTTCTTTTCCTTGAAGATTGAAGTTGAGGATAAACTGGGCGTAGGTGGGAGGAAGGGACTGGAGAACAAGGTCTGTATAGAGCTCATTATCCAAAGTCGTCCCAAGGTCTGCGAGCTCTTCTATATAGCCAATCATCTGTAGGACATGTTCACCTACCGATGATCCGACAGCCAACCTCGCTCGAAATAATTTCTTTGAGGTCTCGTATCTTGCTATACGAGATTGCTCTCCATAAAGTTCCTTTGTATGGAGAAATATGCCATCTAAGGACATATCCTCGTGCCTCCTCTGATGTTCATTATTCATCGAGGCAAGCACGATGCACTTGGCTCTCGCGCAATCTAAATCCCAGGTTTTGCGGATTTCCTTATCCGCATTACTGGATTTGGGACCAGGGACAGCAGGTGCCGTAGCGGTGAGGATGTACCCCAATTTGTCGTAGGTCAAGGCCATCTTGACATTCCGCAGCCAATCTTTATAGTTTGGCCCCGTCAGTATATTTTTCTCTAAAAGTAACTTAAGTCCAGTCATTTTCAGGGTCGCTGCAATTAGGAGAGAGAGAAGAAAACTCTTTAGCATGATGCTCTTGCAAGTTTAGAGTGGTTTTTAGTTTATCTAAACTGGATGGCTCCCACTGTTTCTCAAATCCTTCCTCAAACCATAAAAGAAGAATTAGCCAAGACTATTCTCACCGTACAATACTTGCTTAACCGTTCAGCCAGGCCGGTGTCGATACTTCGAGGGAGGTTTTCCAACGCTTTCGCGAAGTTCCTTAATTAAAGAACCTCTTTTCTCTGGGGGCGTAACCCCGCTGACACTTTTCTGGACACCTACTAGGTTTATAGCATTGATCGTTAAGCGACGAATATCCTGATAAGTAGCATATACTCACAGTAGGATCGGGATCCAAATATCATCGTATGATAATGTTGAAGGAATCCTACCAACATTCATCAAACTCCAAATGGTATGCATCTCTTTGCAAATTTCAGTTTCTTTAGAAATTCCCGATATAAGTTTTTGCCCCATGCTCTTATGACCTTGGCTTTGGTCAAAATGTCATAAGTCACATGTCAAGTTCTACCCGTCATTATCTTGTCAATTTGAACCCATCCGTATATACCCCTGACTTTGGTCAAATGATAATACGACTGTCCCAAACTAACTCATCTATCTTATGCAACAAATGAAAACCCAGTAGCTACCAAACACTATGCCTTGACTTTGGCCAAAATGCATAGCTTGAATACTACTGAATACCCAAATGAAACGACGGAGGGCTACGACTGGTTTTGGCGAAACCATAAACGTAGTGAACTTGATATAACCGAAGGAACCTGATAGCTTTTTAAAAGGAGTGGTTAAATCTCCGTATTTAAAAATATCTGTTTTAAAAATAACCGAGTGGTTTCTTTTAAATTGTTCCAACGATTTAAACTTTGGTTTGTTTTACTTTGCATTACAGATAATGCGTCCCATCATTAACCTATCATTGCAGAAAACAACGAAAATATAACGTCCTCTTATGCCATCCGCATTCGCCACGGGGTCCCGTCATCACCCGTTAGGTTACTTAACTAACGACAGAGCGGGGGCTGGGCTAGCGCGGGTGTAAAACATAAGTGACGTCTAAATAGCTATAATAAATATAGATATTTTACATTCGTCTGACGCAATGATATTCATTCCAGAACACAGATAAACAATATTGGATTTGCAAGCAATCTGTATTTCTTTTGAGCCTGCAAGAAAAGACAGATTACACAGTTGTGATGAATAGCCGTTTACCCCACCCTCGACCCCTACGGGTACGGCAAACTACCCACCCGGCAGTTTGTGTACCCCACCTTGGGTCAGTCCTAGGAGCAAAAACAGTAAAATGAAATAATACAACGGTGGCTACAACCGCAACCTGGAAGTGCCCCGCGAAAATAATATTACAACAAATTACATTTACAACAAACGAATTAAACAATAACCCTTTGCTAACCCCGGCTATACACCACAACAGTCCAATACAGTTTATATGCACAAACAGATATAACCATTTCAGAAATGTGCAACCCCCTGCCAACCGACATACTAGCAGTTGGGGGAGGTTTACGAACACATCAAACAATCACAGATATAATCCAATACGCAAATACTGTACTTTTCGATCGAATAAACAACATCAATATTGCTCCAAAATCTGCTCTGTTAAACAGTAACCTGAGCAATAATTAAACATTCCAGAAAACCCCAAATTACACAGAGAAGCAACAGAAGAAAAATCGGCCGCTGACTCGCCAACTCGGCGGCGGAAGCGCGGCGACTCAGTGGCTGAGGCCGCGGTTCCGCGGCGAGTTGGTCGATTCAGTCGACTGTTTTTCTTGGGTGTTCTTCTGGTGTCATGTCAAGCACTCTGAGCTCACCTGAAAAATTTTCTGACATCGTTTTAAATTCGACAGAAACTTACATTTTTTAGGGTTTTCCGGCTTCGTTTTTCCGTTCGAAATTCGTACAAATTTGCAACTAGGTTATTTATTGTTTAGCGAGGCTCTGATACCACTGTAAGTCGATGTAGTACACCCCAGTACTTATGGGGAGGCGGAATTTACAAAAAACAATCAAGTTTAAACAACGAACATCGACTAACCGCTTGAATCGAAGCTAAACTCTAAATAACCGTATTCTATAGTTTCATCTCACAAGTGATTAGGGATTATACCTAATGAAACCGGTCCTTCTTCTTTACGTCCTCCTTTGTTCTCCTCGACCTTCTCTAGGTAGTAGACGATCCACCCGAGAGCGAAACTCCAAGCTAAACCTCTAACTTGAGGTAACTAATCAACTTTGATTGCTAATCAAAGATGAGAGGATGATATAGAGTGAAGGTTATGGATTGTTTAGTCTAACTAAACCTTTGATCTCAACACATGAGGATTAAGGATTAGTATCTTGAAGATGAGAGCTTGAGGAGAGAGAATGTGTGATATCATAATGAGAGGAGAGAGAGTGTATCATAATATATTATGAAGCATTTCTTTTTAAGAATAATGAATAATGGAAATGAATAATCATGCTTCATAAAATATCTAGTGGTGATTCATTAGCATGAGTCATTAAGCAATAAATGTGCATTAATGAAATGAATGAATCACCACCATGACTCACTTTCTTTCCAAAAGAAACCTCCTTAGTCACATCTTCTAGAAGCTTCTCGAGTAATTACGAGAACGCCCCTCCGATCCGTAAAAATACGGAAAAACTTTAGACTGTATAAATCCAATAACCGGATACCAGTAACTGGCTTAAACCAAAGCCGACTGGTAAAAACTGTCCGAAAGTCGTACGCGCGTAAACGCACGTATGCGTCCGAACCCTTTGTCGCAAAACCATGCAACCTCTATATCGTTTCGCCTGGAGTAGGAAACTCTCTGTGTGGGACTCTAGAGACTCGACTACTACGCTGGCAGTGGGTTTAACCACAGACCGCAAGCGGCACTAGCTGTACGTAACGGTCCCCAGGTAGTTGTCGATAAGAAGGCCGATGAGTAAACCCATCCGAACTCCTACTGAGTCTGATGTGACAATCTCCATACAGTCCGGTCCGTTCGTCCAAGACTATCGCATATCGGGCCTAGGGGGGCGGCAAGCGTCAGTCCCCTAATAGCGGTATAAGTCGTGTCGGAGTGAAGCCCATTACACCCTGAGAAACTACTGGAACCTACCAGCAAATCTCGCTTGCCCTGGCCAGGGACTTTGCGTAATGGCTCTCTGACACAGCACGATATCTACTCCCAATACCGGGAGGGACGAATCCTGTCTAACCGCCACTGCCTCCAAGTGCTCGGGACTGCACCCAACTGCTACCTGTTTGCACGACTCCATAGAGCCGTGGTAGGGTAGCAATCTAAGAACAGTGGGACACACTTGAGGCGAAGTAGCAGTGTCAAGTCTGCGGACTACGCTGTACTCATGTCACCTGGGAACTGTTCACTGACGACTGGTATCAAACCAACCAACAGTTCCCTGTGAGTCCTGTCCGGTGTACCCGTAACCTAACGAGCACCTGTATACTATCTCCAGTACGACGTACTGACGGCTGTGGGACAGACCATCTCCCCAACTGGGATGAGAAGCGTACACACTAGTCTACTCCGGAGTATCGATGCTCTGTCTCGATAATCCAACGACCAGGGACCTGAATAAGGATGTGCTTGTAGACTACCCAGCCCCCACTAGTGTGACTGCCATCACAACGCTGGTAGACAAGCAAGATCCTAAGAGCTCTATCAATACGTATACTCACATATTAAGATAGAAAAACCAAGTAGCATACTACCATGTTTAGCAAGACTGTTATATACATGTGAATATCCCAAGCTTCCATTAAGTAATATACAAGCTAGTATGATACAGTAATGGCCTTCTAGGGCATAAACACTAACAGATCATACTAGTGGGGCCTGGGTAGTCCATGAGTACATCCTTCAATGTTCCTAGTCGTGGGAATATCGAGACGGGGCATCGATATTCCAGAGTAGACTAGCATATGTCTTCTCGACCCATGTGATGGGCGATGGATGATCCCATATCCATTGGTGTTTGACATCAGAGACGGTATGCGGGTGCTCAGTAGAGACTGGGTACACTGAACGGACTCGCCGAGAACTCCCAGATGGTATTATACCTTATGTCAGATGGCAGTTCTCTGGTGACACTGGTACAGCTTAGTCTGTTGACCCGAGATCGTCATAGAGTCTTGTGTGTCTCCCACTGTGCTTTGATTTCCACCCTACCACGGCTCTACCGAGTCGTGCAAACAGGTGGTTTTTTGGGTACAGTCCCGATTCACATGGAGGTAATGAGCGATAGGAGGGGATTCGTCTCTCCCGGTATTGGGGGTTGATGTTGCGCTATGCTCGACTGGCCATAACTGGAAATCCCTGGCCAGGGTTGCAGTGATTTACTGGTAAGTGTTATCAGTAGTTTCACGCTCGTTGTGGACCTTATATCGGCATGACTTATCAAGCTACTGGGGTCTGACGTTTACCACCCCTAGGCGAGATATGCGACATATCAGACGAACAGACCGGACTGTGCGGTAAGTGTTACTGATTGGATTCACAGGAGTGTGAGCGGGCTTGCTCGTTGATCTTCTGATCGCTCAATACCCGGGTGGCCGTTACGTTTAGCAGACCGCTTGCGGCTTGTGGGTGTTTGATATGATCATCACCTACTGCCGGCGTATTGACGAGTCTTTAGAGTCCTACACAGGGGCTTCCTGGCTCAAGCGAAATGAAATAGGAGCTCATATGAGATATGTGCGGGACCGAGAATAATACCAGTATGTGATATTGTATTCTATTCTCACGATTTGTATCATCGGACGGTTATATGAGATATAGCCGGGTTACCGAATCAAGTGTTGATTCGATACATTGATACACTAGATATTAGTCGGTTGTATGCATTATGACCGGATCGTTAAATCAAGTGTTGATTTAATGATTTAATGTATAATTATATATTTGATATATTACTTTACATTAGCTAGTATTAGCTCACTTAAGATTTGTTTTCTCACTAGTTTGTGCATAAGTGTATATATGATATATATTTGTGTACATATGTTTGTGTCATACTTGATGATACACACAAGATGGGTGTATGAGATTTGTATCAAGATTAGGTTTAAGATTAGGGTTATTGTTTTATCAAGAGATTTAACAAAAGAGTTGAATTTAGTCAAAGTTGTCAAGCTTGAAGAAGCTTGGAGAAACTTTGACAAAGTCCATTCTTTTGTCATTTCTCTTGATATACTTTAACCTAACCCTTAACCTAAAACCTTGGTTAATTCTCTGCATGAGTTAAGCATGAGGGCTTAACTCAACCATGGTGCTATAATTAAAAGGATAAGTTTCATTTGGATATTATTCATTTTTTCTTTTTCTTCTTCTTCTTCTTCATCAAGCTTCATTAAAAGCTTGCTAGCTCCAATGGTGCCATGAGAAAAAGTGTGAGAAAAACAATTCTAAAGTGAGCCCACTTCCTATTTCTTCATCCTCTACTACTTTCCATGTAGTATAGGGTGTTCTCTTCACAAAGTTCTTGACCAAGTGAAGGAATAGCTTGAGTTTGAGTCTCCCCGACGTAGATCATTTTCGGCCTCGAAGTCAACGACCTAGCCCGCTCATTTCTTCGAAGAAACCATCGCTAGGATCCGGGATCCCAATGATCGCAGCGAAGGGACGTCAACACGGAGTTTTAGACGCAATTAAAACATCCGATCGATCGATCAATCATCCAAAGAATTCTCAGATGGCTCAACACTTGAGTCAGATCAAAATATACCAAAGCCTGCATCAAGCATATATGGGCCAGCACAAGAAGGCACAGTCCAAGCATCACCAACGGCGTCGCGGAACCGCCGCCAAAAGACCCTTTTGGCCGCGGTTCCGCGGCCGTTAAGTCGAGTTAGGACTTCGTTCTTCTTGGGGGCCCATACAATACCCTGCATGATTTTCTGAGTATTTTTAATATGAAAAATTCCAACTTTTTAAGAAAATTCCAGAGAGGACTACTTTGGATGTCGGTTTTCGCCCGTTCGAAGTTTTTAACGTCGTCTAGGTTACTTTAAAGTTCTAGCTTGTCTCTAATACCACTGTAGGGATTATCTATAGCACCACACTAGGTTTAGGGTTACATCACATATGCTATAACAAAAATTTAGAGGGTGCTAAGCAATTCCAAACATGAATCGAACTAGAAAAATAGAGTAACAAGTTATAGCATCACATACTTTAAAGTGTCTAACACTAAGTGAGGTGGAAATACAACCTTTGTAGACCTCCTCCTAGACTCCTTGGATCGGTTTGAGTCGGTTGGCTTGTATCCTTCCGCGTCCACGATGATCCACCACGAAGTCTCTGTGCATCAAGCTCCAAGCTTCACTTAATCAAGGATAAAGATGAAGCAAACACTCCACTCAAGTGGGCTAGACTAAAGTGAAATTGTGATGTGGGTTTGGATCTCACTACAAAACCTTTTCTTTTTAATCCATTATCTTTCTTTTAAAACCCTAGTGAGCTTTGAGGAGAGAGAGAAAGAAGGAGATGGCTCAAGCTAAACTCAAGAGAGAGAATAATATGAGAATAATGTGATAATCCTCTCTAAACTCAAGAGAGTAAGAGTAGTCATCCATGCTAAACCATGGATATTTTGTAACTTGAGTTTAAGCAAAACCATGGGCCAAAACCATGGGCAAACGAAACCATTGACTTTGTCAATTCAAGAAAGTTGAATAGTCAACCATGATTTTAATCCCATTTTGCTTTTCTCAAATAATCAAAATATCTAAATATGTAACCATGTGAGTCTTGCATTACCACCATTAATGTATCATCAACCATGACACATGTATGCTTGCATGTGTGCATCCATATCATCATATACATACACTCATGCATGCATCAAAAAAAAAATAGGTTTTAATAAATGAGCTAATGGATTTAATATTAAATCAACACTTGATTTAATAACCTGGTCATATCACATACGACCCGTCCAATAGTAAACGCTCGATTAAAATACGGTATCCAATGCACGCATTTAATCGAGCTCCCGCGCATATCACATATGCACCCCATATCTTTTCGCCTGAGCTAGGAGACTCCTTTGTGGGACTCTAAAACTCGTCAATATGCTAGCAGTAGGCAATGATCATATCACATGCCCACAAACCGTCAGTGGCACAAACTGTACGTAACGACTCCCAGGTATTGAGCGATCAGAAGAAACACAAGCAAACCTGCTAAAACTCCCGTCGAGCCAACTGGTAACACTTACCGTACAGTCCGGTCTCTTCGTCAAATATGCTGCATATGTGAGTCTAGGGATGGTATCGTCGACCCCAATAACCCAATAAGTCATGTCGGTATATGGCTCATAACAGATCGAGAAATTACTGATAACACTTATCAGTAAATCTTAGCAGTCCTGTCCAGAGACTTTCTGTTATAGCCAATCGTACATGGTCCAACATCAACCCCCAATACCGGGAGAGACGAAACCCCTCCTATCACTCATTGCCTCCATGTGCCTCTGGACTGTACCCAAAATCCACCTGTTTGCATGACTCAGTAGAGCAGTGGTAGGGTGGAGATCAAAGTACAGTGGGAGACACACAAGACTCTATGACGATCTCGGGTCTACAGACTAACCTATATCAGTGTCACCTGAGAACTGCTATCCGACGATAGATATAATACCACATAGGAGTTCTCGGCGAGTCCGTTCAGTGTACCCAATCTCCACCGAGCACCCGTATACGATCTTTGGTGTCACCACACCAATGGATATGGGATCATCCATCGTCCATCATATGAGACGGGTAACGTATACGCTAGTCTACTTTGGTGATATCGATGCCCCGTCTCGATACACCCACGACTAGGAACATTTCAAGGATATGCTCATAGACTACACATGTCCCACTAATATGATCCGCATCATAATCTCAGTAGTCCTGCATCATCCTAAGGGCTATATCAACATGTACCAAATGAATGAAAGCATGATCAAATGAACATGTTAAGATAAAAGTTGCAACCAGATAGCATACTATTATGTCGAACAAGAATGTCCACTGAATACACACACACACATACCGGTACATACACTATCATATAATGGTCTCTAGGGCATACATATATCCAACACTGAGAAACTACTGGAGTATCTACCAGTAAATCTCGCTTGCTCTGGCCAAGGGCTTTGTGTAATGGTTTTCTGAACACAGTGCGACATCAACCCCCAATACCGGGAGAGACGAATCCTATCTAATCGCCACTGCCTCCAAGTGCTTCGGGACTGTACCCAACTACTACATGTTTGCACGACTCAGTAGAGCCGTGGTAGGGTAGTAATCTAAGAACAGTGGGAACACACTCGAAGCGAAGTAGCAGTGTCAAGTCAACGGACTATATTGTACTTATGTCACTTGGGAACTGCTAGCTGACGATAGTTATAGTACCAACCAGCAGTTCCCCACGAGTCCGTCCAGTGTAACTCATAACCCAGTGAGCACCTGCATATTATCTCCAGTACGACGTACTAATAGCTGTGGGACAGACCATCATCTCAGCTGGGATAAGAAGCGTATACACCAGTCTATTCTGGAATATCGATGCCCTGTCTCGATAATTCTACGATTAGGGACCTGTATAAGGATGTGCTTATAAACTATTCAACCCCCACTAGTATGACTGACATCACAACGCTGGTAGTTAAGCAAAGATCCTAAAAGCTCTACCAATATGTATTAGCGATACGTTAAAAGAAATATACACACATATTAAGTTAGAAACAAACCAAGTAGCATACTGTCATATTGAGCGATACGTTAAAATCTGTGTATATCCCAAGCTTCTAAAATGTAATATACAAACTAGTATTATACAATAATGCCCTCTAGGGCATATATCACTAACACATCAAACAACGCAAACACAAGATTTACCCGACGACGAAACCTTCCACTATTAAGAAAGTATTACACGAGAACGCTCTCTCCGATCACCGTCCAAATACAATACAATCTCTCTACAAATCTCTCTCTCTCTCTCTCTCTCTCTCCCCCCTTCCAAAGCCTCTTGCCTAATTCAGGTTGCCGCGGAGAATAATATGTTGAGGCTCTGTTGGATTCTTTATGTGGCCTGTCTTTCTTGGCTGCCGCAGCCTTGGTTTTGTAAGGCTCTGTTAGGCGATTTTGGATTTAATCCAATCACACCCGTTTCTAATAACAGGCTCTGCAGCTTTTTAATCCATTAGGCTAGGATTAATTAAATGCTCTGTTGCATTAGTCCTAGGAATAGAGATAAAGATTCAAAACTTAGAGATAAAAGATTTATATTAATTTAAATATTCAAATTAATCTTAACCAATCTAGATTTCTAAGAGATAATATCGGAATTTAAATTAATGATTAATTTAAATCCCCACTACGTGCACTGCACGTATTCAGTCTTGGTCTTTTGGACTCTTATTCTCGGGCTCCGAATTTACAATCAATTTCAACATATACCGACTATATATACGTGGTCATGAAAGAAAAAAAGAAGAATGTGGACACTCATCTAACCAAAGGTACATGAAATTCTCTTTCTTTCTCTTTTCTGTTTGGATGCATTACGTGTGGTATACCGGATAATTTCTCAACTTAAAATTGCTATAATCAAGGAATTTTACACAGCTGAAGATTAGCATGATGAATCAAAACCTGAAACCGGAAACAAGTACAGCTAGCCTGATTAATTAGGAAAAATTTACAATCATTAATTAGAAATTAAAATACCAAATTTTATAATATTATTTTCTTAAATGGTCCTCATTAATTAAAACCATAAAAGTTTAAAGGAAGCAGCCTTTCCTAGTCCTAGAGGAAAGACACAGTCCTTTTTTTTAATTAAAAGATTAGAAACACAAAGAAGCTAAGATCCTTTTCAAATCCCACAGCACCCCTCTTTATCCTAAAGTTTCTCACTTTTTCTCTCAACTCCAGCTCCTCTCTCTCTATATAAAGAGAACTCAAAACTAAATAAAGAAGCAACAAAAATGTTGAAGGCAGATCTTCCCCTATTCTTCATCATATCCCTTCACTGCATCACAATATGTTGCAGTCAAAGACAGGTTTGAATTTTATATTTATAAGTTTTACACTTATAATTCCTTGCATTTATATTTTCATGGCTTTAGGTTTATGTAGTCTATTTGGGAGAGCACAAGGAGGCCAAGACAGATCAGGCAATCATTGACCATCACCATTCTTTTCTTCTATCTGTTAAAAACAGGTGTAATTAATATCCGATACCCATCGAAGAATTTTAATTCGATATTTTTCGTTTTCAATTCTATCCATTTCTTTAATTTTTTTGATTTAGCGAGGAAGAGGCCAGAGATTCTATGTTGTATAGCTACAAGAACAGCATCAATGGTTTTGCCGCATTCCTATCTGAAGATGAAGCTACCAAATTATCCGGTAGCGGAAACGACAAGGGTTTTTCGTTTTTCTTATTTTATTTCTTTCCGCATTCAATATGTAAAATTTTGGTTATTTTGTTTAGAGATGGAAGAAGTTGTTTCGGCATTTCCGAGCCAAGGGAGGTCATCTTTACACACAACAAGGTCTTGGGAGTTTATAGGAGACGTCGAAGGACTGATGGATTCGCAAAAGTATTGGATGCCGAAGAGAGCGAAATATGGGGAAAATATCATTGTTGGAATGCTGGATTCCGGTAAGTATGTAGTTAAAATTTCTAATGTCGATACGGTCAACATAGTATAAACTGGGGATTGGAGACCCAGCGCTCCTGTTTAGTCCCCAGGACTCGGCCCTCCTGTTTTACCCATAGTCACATAATTCGCGAATTATTCGCCGAATTCGTGAATAATTCGCGAATTTTTGATCAAACGAATTAATCTGCGAATTAATCGCCATTGCCGAACTGGCCGAATTATTCGTGAATAATTCGCGAATTATTCCCGAATTATTCCCGAATTATGTGAAAAAACAGCGAATAATTCAAAAAACAGCAAATAATTCACAAAATCAAAACCTAGCGTCTCATATATTAATTTATTGCTCGAAATCCTTCCCGAACATTTCACGAACACTTACCGAATCTTTCCCGAATACCTGCCGATTTTTTCCGAATAGTTCTCCGAATCCGAATTTTCGTCCTCGCCGAATTATTCCCTAACGACGAATTTGTTACTATGGTTTTACCTTGAAATAAGAGTGGTACTATTTTTGTATTAACATAGAAGTTTTGCATGGATTTGGTAGGTGTATGGCCTGAGTCAAAGAGCTTTGATGACAAAGGCATGGGGCCCATTCCTAAAAAATGGAAAGGGATTTGTGAAGAGGGAGATTCTTTCAACTCCTCTTGCTGCAATAGGTGAGTTATACTACTTTAATTGTGTCGATGCATGTCATTATAAGCTACTAATTAGTGGTCATTGCATGTCATTGTAAGCTAGTAGCTATCATCGATAGGAAAACAAACAAGCACTGACAACAAGAAGCTAGTAGCAAAATTACCTCATCATTTTGGCCATAAGGATTCTTCAACATCATTCATTTCTTATAATTTCCATTTATACCTTCTTTTCTCAAATTTTTGACAAATATCACTTATTAGGGGTACGTTCAACTATGTTGTGTTGATAAATAATGTTATGAATATATAGAATATCATTTATACAATTAGTAAAAAAGCTAATATAAATCATTCAGCTGGAAGTAAATTTTGAATTCATGATCTTAGTTATGATATGCTTTGTCCCAATGTTTTAAAAAACGGTCGCCTAAGCTGCACCGCTCCGGTTTTTACGTTTAATCATGGAGATATTCCTACCATATTAATTGGCCGGTATCTATATTTTATTTCTGATTAGTCGGGATAAATTTAAAAGTTTATGCATATGGTTTTAGCACTTTTTTTATCACAAATTTTTTGTTGAAGTTTCCATCCTTCTAAACTCTTATAATGAACTAATATTTATTGCATTTCGTGTGATAAAACATCAAAAGTTTACACCAGATCTCCAATTCATTTCACGTTGTTCTCTTCTTCTTCTTTTTTATCACTGGTGATGCATCAAACTATGATTTTGGGGACTTCGGCTTTTACTTTGAGTCGGACACTGGAGCCTTCGATGCTAGGACTTTGGGTTTTTGATGTGGAGACTTATACTTAGAGCAGTTAATGATTTTCGAATTTGAGACTCCGAGTTCAAGCTCGGAGAAAATTCGATTTTTGTCTTTCACTTTGATCTTAAACTAGCTAGGGTTTTCGACGAGCTCAGACTTTGAGTTTAGAGCTGCTTTGGATTTGAGTTTTTGCTTCTGATTTCAAGTGATATCGATTTTGATTTTCGAGAGAGGATCGGGCATTTAAGAATAGATGAGTAGGATCAATGTTTAACCAACCTCAAGAAATTAAAAAAAAAATTTAAACATATTGTGACATTCCTTATTTTTGTGCGGTCGCAGTGGCCGGGCATTTCGGAAATTCCTTCTTATTTCTTGCTTTTAAAACATTGTTTCTCCTACTTATTGGATTGAAATAATATTCTTAACATTCCATACAGTACTTCTTGAGATGAAATGAAAAACGGAGGATTAATCTCAGAAAAGAGAAATGGAAACTTCAACTTGCATGTTAATAACGAATCAAAGTCATCAGACCCACAAACGTCTAACCATTTAGGTCAGATGTCTGACCACGACGACAGACGTCTGTCTCTTTCAGATCAGACATCTGGAATTGGCTAGCGTGCTAACAGAGCGCAGCCAAATGTCTGCACCTGTAAGCGGACATACGTCTGGATTTGGATTCCTCTTTAACAGAGCACAGCCTGACGTCTGCCCTTATGCTAGTCAGACGTCTGGCCCCGCACGACTCTGAATTGTTTGGAAAGATTTTTATGGGAGATTATACAGAGCTTTAGTTACAACTAAATATAATAGAGAGATTGCGTGATCGATCCGATTGTAACAGTATTTTAGAGATTATATATATATATATATATATATATATATATATATATATATATATATAATAGTGGAGGAAAGATGCAATAAGAGGAAATTTCCTTCTTTGGCATCGAAAAAATACACCCTCTCTCATTTTTTCCAACGATCGGCATCCACCATCTTCATCGTTATCATCTAAGACGTGGGTACATCAAATTTCATTTGATTCTACAACATTTTCACCGTTGATTTAGCAATGTAAAAAGTTCTATTGTCGGTAAACCGTTAATTTTGAACCCACTAAATCAACGGTGAAAAAGTTGTAGAATCATATGAAATTTGGTGTACCCACATCTTAAATGTTAACGATGTAAATGGTGGGTGCCGATCGTCGGAAAAAATGATGAAAGGTGTATTTTTTTTACGCCATAGGAGGAAATTCCCTCCTATGGCCTCTTTCCTTCATTAACCTCATATATATATATATATATATATATATATATATATATGAGAATAATGGAGAAATGAGGCCACAAGAGGGGATTTTCTCCTATAGCGTCGAAAAAATAAAACCTCCATTATTTTTATATATGAGAATAATGGAGAAATGAGGCCACGGGAGGGGATTTCTTCCTATAGCGTCGAAAAAATAAAACCTCCACTATTTTTTCCGACGATTGGCATCCATCATCATCATCGTTATCATTTAAGATGTTGATACACCAAATTTCATGTGATTCCACCACTTTTTCACCGTTGAATTAGTAATGTAAACAGTTCTATTGTCGGTAAACCATTAATTTTGCACCAACTAAATCAACGGGGAAAAAATGGTATAATCACTTGAAATTTTGTGTATCCACATCTTAGATAATAAAAATGGACGTGATGTATGCCGATCGTCGAAAAAAATCATGGAGAATACATTTTTCCGAAGTCATAAGAGGAAATTCCCTCCTATGGTTTCTTTCCTCCATTAACCTCTCTCTCTCTATATATATCACAATAGAGAAAATTCTCTCTAAGGCTTCTTCTTTCTCTATCCCTTACTATTTTTTATGGTATCAGAGTTATAAAGGCTAACGCCATTAAAAATTTTCTTCTCTCTATATTTCTACTACAATGATAACCAACCCAGATCAATCATCTGTCTCATCAATTCCGCTCCTTGCCCCAATACCAATTCTTAACTCTAATGCATTGTCGTCCTTTTCAACACATGGACCGAATATCATGTCACTTCTCCACATCAAACTCATCCGCGACAACTACTTCGGCTGGAAAATACAGTTTGAAGCCGTCCTCAAGTCGCAAGGGTACATGAGTATCGTCAACAGTACCGAAAAATGCTCGTCCATGACTGTTCCTAAAAAACAAAATCTGCTTGTTCCAGCATAGAATCCGATATATGCCATATGGATCCAAAAGGATCAATTGATCGTGAGTTGGTTGTTAGTGTCTCTGACTGAATCTCTAGTTCTCTTAGTGGTTGGTAAAACTACAGCACATGCGGTATGGGAGACACTTGCCAAAACTTTCGTATCGCACTCCCGCGCTCGCATCTTTCAACCAAAGACAGAACTTCAGAATATCAAACAAGTATCCGCCCCCATCACAGAGTACATTCAGAATATCAAGACTGTCTCCAACAATCTTATGGTCATTGGGCATAGAATTTCTGATACCGATCTTGTCATGCATATTTTGGCCGTCCTGGGATCGGCCTATGACTCTTTTGTTCTTGCTACTACAACCCACATAGATGATATCTTGCTTGAAGATATGTATGCCATGCTACTTGCACATGAGAGCCTTTGCTAGCAACAAGATAAGTCTCTTGATACTACTCCCTTTCCATTTGTCAACACCATAACTATGCGCTGTGGAGGTTCCTCTTCAGATTCCTATCATCGTGGGTATAACATCGAGTGCGGCGGTCATGATGGTGGCAATGGCCGGGGTCGCATCCTCGATACCAAATCTGCAAGACAACTGGCCACTATGGCAATAGCTGCCCACAGCGCTTCAATCACCTTCTTTGGCGGTTCAATAGGTGTTCCGCAATTTTCTGCCCCGTGGTCTGAGAATGGAAGATCAAATGGGTACTATCAAGGATCTTCACCATATGCCATACTGTCACATACACCTCCACCATATTCCTCGAACGGTCAAAGCGTTGCTTCTTTTTACTGGTACCCTGACTCGGAGGCAACTCATCACATCACACCAGACTATACTCAACTTCTCTCGGCAGTCTCTTACAAAGATACAGATACAGTACGCATAGGTAATGGTACAGGTTTGCGTATTCTTAACTATGATCAACGACAATTCCATCGTCTTCTCGATCACTTTACATGAACAATGTTTTTCATGTTCCTTCAGTAACGAAAAATCTCTTATCTGTTCATAAATTTACTAAAGATAACAATATTAATTTTTAGTTTCACCCGTTTGATTGCTTTGTGAAGGATCCGAAGTCGAGGACGGTTCTACTTCAATGCTACCTCAATAATGGATTGTACCAATTGCATCTCCTAAATGTCTTGTTTTCCACCACGCTTGTTGGAGAACGTACCTCCACTTCCTCATGGCACGCTTGCTTAAGTCATCCTGCCTTAAAAACGGTAGTCAGGATTCTATCTCGTTTTCATTTACCAACTATTAAGAGTCGTAGAGAGTCAGTCTGTTCTAGTTGCATGAAGGTCAAAATCCATAAACTATCTTTTGAATTATCATCAACAGTATCTTCGGCACCTTTAGATTTAATTTATTCTGATGTTTGGGGTTCTGCTCTTATTTTATCTTATTCTAGTTTCTATTATTATGTTTCTTTTGTTGATGGCTATAGCAAATTTACCTGGTTATTTTTAATGCGTAATAAGTTTGATTTATTTGATATCTTATGTTGCTTCCAACGACATGTTGAACGCTATTTCATTTGGAAAATACGTATGTTTCACTCTGATTAGGGCGGTGAATATCAATCCCTTTATCGTCATCTAGTCTTGGAGAGCATCCTCCAACGTGTTTCTTGCCCCCACACCCCCGAACAAAACAGGGCAGCGGAACGCAAACACCGTCACATTATAGAGAACACGCATGCTCTTCTTGGTCATGCATCCATCCCTTCTCATTACTAGGATGAGGCCGTCCAAACCGCTGTCTTTCTAATTAATCATCTATCTACACCAGTCATTCGTAACGATATCTCTCTCCATAAATTATTTGGTCACCGTCCTACTTATACCTTCCTACGCACATTTAGCTGTGTGTGTTATCCCTAGCTTCGTCTCTACGCCCCGCATAAAATTGCTAATCAGTCTGATCATTGTGTGTTCATGGGTATAGTACTCAACACCATAGTTATCGTTGTTTTTACGTACAATCCGACCGCATATATGTTTCTAGGCATGTTATTTTTGATGAAAATTGCTTCCCTTTTTCGGGTTCAGATTCTCGCACAGGCTTGCCGCAGAACACTAAGCCTCTTCCAGGAGCGGGCATCTTTGGCTCTGACCCTGTTCTGAGCTAACTTTACCACTAGTGTCGGCCACCGCCTCCCCTTGTGCAACTGGCATCCTTAGCCTTTCCCTACGCCAATCGCCGCAACCTGCTCAATCCAGCCGCTCGTCTACGGTCGCTCCTTCTCCAACGAGCTCCCCACCATCAACTCTCAGTCCCGCTCACACTCGTATTCCTCGGTCATCACCTGCAGATGAACCTGGTGCCCAACATTCAGCACAATCCTCCCCACTCTCGGACTCCCCTTTCACCACCTTGCTAAGCACCTCCGATGAGTCTCTTATTCTTTGCATGCGCTCTCTTACCAACATCTATGCCTCCACTGACCCGGTCCTTGATTCTCCGCCAACTCGCGTGCTCACCAGCAGTCACACATTACCTACAACACTTCTTGCCAGCACTTCGATCAACCCCACCTGCTTTACCCAAGCATCCAAGGACCTGTCGTGGCTTGCGGTTATGTCTTCTGAATTCAGTACTCTATTTCGCAATGGCACATGGTCGCTCTTCCTTCGCCAATCTCATTTCAATATCATCGGGTGTAAATGGATGTTTAAGCGAAACATTGTGCTGATGGTTCGATTGTGCGTCACAAGGCGCGACTCGTGGCCAAGGTCGGCAACAACCCGATGTCGACTACTTCGACACTTTCAGTCCAGTTATAAAGATCACCACGGTTCGCTTGATTTTTGCAATTGCGATCATCTCAGGTTGTTCAGTGCGATAGTTGGATGTATCGAATGCATTTTTACATAGTCATCTTGAGGAAGTGGTCTATATGGACCAGCCCCCGGGTTTCACTCACCCTCAATTTCCCAATCATGTTTGTCGACTGCATTGCTCTCTTTACGGACTTCATCAGGCTCCTCGTACTTGGTTCAAACGTCTAAGTACTCGACTCTTTCAGCTCGGCTTCCTTGGCTCCAAGACCGATACTTCGTTGTTCTTTCGTTGGAACCGACGCTCACGAATTTATGTCTTGATTTATGTCGACGATATTCTAATTGTTAGGTTCCTTAGCATCCTCACTATGTTTTCTAAGGAATCAAGCATGCAATTTTAAAAAATCTAGAGTGCTAAGCAACCCATAACCGAGGATCTAACTAGAGAATTAGAGTTATAACTAACATGTAAACAACTTTAGACTAAGTAAAATGGGAACAACCTTTGTAGACCGGTCCTTCACTTCTAAAGCTCCATGTAGTAGTCCCTTTGCCGCAAGTAGTGGTGTCCCGGATTCTCCTTTGGCTCCACTAGGTAAAAGGAACGAGCTTGCTCAAGGATCTTCGAGACCGAAAATGATTTACATCGAAGAATCTCGAACTCAAGCTATCTCTTCACTAATTGAGAATTAGTGAAGTAAACAACATATACTAAATGGCTAGTCTAGTGTAGATTGATGAAGTAGGAATTTTGCTCACTTTAAAATAATTTCTCTCTTTCTTTTCTTTTCTCACTCAAAGCTAGAGAGCAAATGGAGGAGATGAAGAAAAATGATTAAGTGATCCAAGTAGTGAACCATGGATGAGAAAATATCTCATATAACTCATGTAGAGACTAAATCATGATTAAAGATAATGGTTAGGTTAATAAATATCTAGAGTAAAACAAAATTAGTGGACTTTAGTCAAAACTTCTCCATGCTTCCACAAGCATCTTAGCCATGCTAATTTCCACCTAATTTTGATTTATCCCTTAATATTTAAACACCCAAATTATCTTTACTGGTATAAGTCTCATACACCCATGTCCAATATATCATTTAGCATGACACAAAACTAAATACATTAATATATATCACATACATATTTAAATGTATTTGGAGAAAACATTTTCTTAAGTGAGCTAATATTAGTTAATGTATATTAATATATCAAATATATAATTACACATTAAATTATTAAATCAACACTTGATTTAATAACCAGGTTGTATCGCATACAACCGACTAATATCATTTATATGCATATCACATATACATATAACATATCATTGAATCAACACTTGATTCAACAATCCGGCTATATCACATATAAACTGTATCGCGAGATTGGAATATGGTATCACATACACGTATTAATTTCGGTTCTGCACATATCACATATGTGCCCTACTTCGTTTCACATGAGCTAGAAAACCTCTTTTTAGGACTCTAATGACTCGTCAATACGCCGGCAGTAGGTGATGATCATATCAGTCACCCACAAGCCGTCAGCGGTACTAGATGGATGTAACAGCTGCCCGGGTATTGAGCGATCAGAAGATCAACAAGCAAGCTTGTCCATACTCCTGTGAATCCAACAACAACACTACTGTACTGTCCGGTCTCTTCGTCTGATATGTCGCACATCGAGTCTAGGGGTGGTAAACGTCAGACCCCAGTAACTTGATAATTCATACCGATGTAAGACTCATAACGGGTCGAGAAACTACTGATAACACTTACCAGTAAATCTCCGTATCAGCCCTGGCCAGGGACTTCCTATTATGGTCAATCGAGCACAGCGCAACATCAACCCCCCAATACCGGGAGAGACGAAACCCCTTCTATCGCTCATTGCCTCCATGTGACTCGGGACTGTACCCAAAAACTACTGTTTTGCACGCTCTCTTGAACCTGGTACGGTGGAAATCAAAGCACAGTAGAAATTACACAAGGCTCTATGAAGATCTCGGGTCTACAGACTAACCTGTACCGGTATCACCAGAGAACTGCTATCTGACGTTAGGTATAATACCATCTAGGAGTTCTCGGCGAGTCATGTTCAGTTTACCCAGTCTCCATTGAGCACCCGTATACCATCTTTGATGTCAAACACCAATGGATATGGGATTATCCATTGCCCATCAAACGGGTCAAGAAGCGTATACGCTAGTCTAATCTGGAATATCGATACCCCGTCTCGATACACCCTCGACTAGGAACAATTAAAGGATGTACTTGTGGACTACCCTGGCCCCACTAGTATGATCTGCATCATAATCCTGGTAGTCAAGTACATTCTAAGGGTTTTACCAACATGTGAGAGCAAGACAGTATCACAATACAACTCTATATGTTAAGATAAAGAGCAACCAGATAGCATACTATCATGTCGAGTAAGAAAGTCCTCTCTATATATGTTCAAGCATCCACTATAATATACAATCATATACAATAAGGACCTCTAGGGCATACATATAACTAACACTAATCACTGGTTCTAATCAAAGGGACGTTATTGGCCTTATTGCCTCTCTTCAACGGGAACTCTCCATTCGTGAACTTGGCGCCGCTCATTATTTCCTTGGGATCTAACTCTGTTATCACCCCGATGGATGCTTTTTATCTCAATCTCAATATATTGTGGATATTCTTAAGTGCTTCAAAATGACTGCCGCACGCCCGATGTCCACACCCATGGCCACCGTCACGACTACCAATGATTCTTTTTCTATTCCCCTCGCCAATCCTTCTATGTACCACAATATTGTGGGTGCTTTTCAATATGTCACTATCACTTCCCCCCGATATCTCCTTCACAGTCAATCGGGCCTGTCAGCATATGTATGCTTCTACTGAGTACCATTGGTTGCTATTTAAGCACATCCTACGCTATCTTCAAGGCACGCACTCTCATGGCATTCTTCTCTACTGAGATTCACCGTGTCATCTGCATGCTTTTAGTGATGCTGACTGGACTGGGAATATTGCGGATCGTCGTTCCACCAGTGGCTATACTATCTTCTTGGGTCGCAATCTCATTTCATGGAACTCTAAGAAACAAGTAACGGTCGCTCGCTCAAGCACAGAGGCTGAATATAAGGCGCTAGAAAATGCCACGGTCGAGTTCGTTTGGCTTCAATCTTTACTTCATGAGTTAGAATTCAATTATTTCCCACCTGTGTTGTAGTGTGATAACATTGGTGCTACGTACCTTGCTGCTAATCTTGTTTTGCACGCTCACACTAAGCACGTTCAAATTGACTTTCATTTTGTTCGCGAACATTCGCTGACAACCAATTTATTGTGCACCACATCTCCACGCATGATCAACGTGCCGAAGCTCTCACCAAGCCACTCTCGCGACAACGTTTTGTCGAACCGCGTTTCAAGCTCAACGTCGTCTAGCCGCCATTCAGCTTAAAGGGACGTAATAACGAATCAAAACTATCAGGCCACAGACGTCTGACCCTTTAGGTCAGACGTCTGACCACGATGATAGACGTCTGTCCCTTTCAGCTCAGACGTCTGGAATTGGCTAGCACGCTAACAGACTTCTGCACCTGTAAAGGGTAGACGTCTGGATTTGGCTTCCATTTTAACAGAGTGCAGCCAGACGTCTTCCCTTGTGAGCAGCCAAACGTCTGCCCTTGTGCGGGTTATACGTTTGGCCCTGCGACTCTGAATTGTGTGGAAAGATTTTTATGGGAGATTTTGTAGAAATTTAGTTACGACTAAATATGATTGGGAGATTGTATGATTGATCTGATTGTAACAGTATTTTAGAGATTATATATATAGAAAAGCCACAATAAAAAGGAGGCTTCTTCTTCGCTTAATATCTTCTTTTTTCTGTATCTCTCGCTATTTCTTTACATGTGACCCATCCAAAGGATAAAAAGGCAGGTGAAGGCCAAGATGACGAAGGCTCTCAAACCTACCAAAGGCTTGTCATTTTCTTGGCCTACATCTATAAAATGAATGGTATATACAACAATACACACAGATAAAAACCAAACCATAGAGAGATGGGTCACGTTTGCTTTGAACTATTCTGTGGAGATGTCCCATATTAATTATTGCTACAGATTTCAATTTGGACTTGAGCAAACCAACAAATCTTGTGTTGGCCATGGATTTTTGTTTTCTCTTGAAAGAGATACCATTAGAAATTAAAGGGATTTGTGTGCATGGGCTCTCGTGAACTCTTGTGAGTTCATAGGTGTCCTGATAATGGCAGAGGAAGTGAGTTTTTGCCTGATTGAGTCGAGCAATTTCCTTTGTCCTTTTTTTGAAGAAGGAGCTAAGATTTGTGCCTTGAGGTCATTTCACATCAAATGTATGCAGTGATGGGGCAAATACTTGTGGATTGGGATAAAGAATGAAAGAATCGTGGGTTTTTCTAAAGGTTAATTTGTCCAAAAAATCCAAGCAGTTTTTCCCGTTAACAAAACCTCCCGGCATCAAAGCAATGGTCAAAAACTACTCGGACAATTTTCATACTGTATTTGTATAGTTGCATGCTATATCTAAATATATCCATAGATATCACAGGCAATTATATAGATATAGCAGTCAATTGCATAAATATCGCATAAAAGTTCCCTGGACTGTTTTTTTTTTGACAACCATAAAAGTTTTTCATGGAGGTTTTGATAACCGGTTCGAGGACTGGGGTTAACTGCTTGGTTTTTGATAATTTACCCTTTTTAAAATATGTTCTCTCTAGAGTTCCAATTGACTGACATGTCCATGTATTTGCATCTTCCCAGAGCCTCAACCATTAATTTGCTGTTAAATTTAACGTTGAGTTTAACGTTGAGTTTAAATAACCATTATTGTTTACTTTTTACATTCCAAACAACCGTTTCGGATCGACCGATGAGATGTTTTTGGTCGAAACCAAAGTTTCGGGCTTGTTTTCGATCGGTTTCCACAAAAACCGATGGTAATGGCTGAAACTTTGAAGTTTCTGCTGTGTTCTCAAACCTTAAGCATATCTAGGTGGGAAAAAGGAACATAGGCTTGATCCGCTTTGCAGTCACTATTGGAAGGCGGCTCGTCATCTAGTGCAGAGTTGGGTGAGGCAGCGGCTTCGAAAGGAGAAACTGTTCCCTATGCCGGGTGCAGTACGTCCCGGCAAGATGAGAAAGAGAGGATTTTGGGTAGACCGTGGGACCGGTACTTCTATTTCTTCTCTTTTTTCCTGACGCAACTGACATAGGGAATCATTTCCATCGAAAAGAGAGAGGTTCGGGTTTTTTTAGAGCTTCACTGTAAATATTGGGTATGTTGTTGGGATCATTGGGCCTTTTGAATCTGAGTTCAAGCTGGGCTTAAATTGTGAAAAATGCCCCGACCAAACCCACTTGTCTAAAAACCCTCGTGTCAAAAAAGCCCTGAGCCCACTAAAGAAAGTGGGGGTGAAAAAAGTTCTGATTTAAATTATGTGCGTATTTAGTGAGGACAACAGCTTTAAAGTTGAGATTCAATCTTAACTGCATATTTACACCGACTTGAAGGTAATATTTATGGTCTAATTAACTGCAGTATCCACGGAGTTAACTGCAATATCTTATGACTTACTGCAATTATTATCTAGTGAAATATCTACCCTGTTTTTGAGTCTGTTCCCTTGAATATCCGTTTCTTTTTTTTGCAATCTCTATGCAATCATTATGCTAATCAAAAGATATATGTGAAGTGGAAATTTGGTGATAGCCACAAAATACCCTTAATAATAGAATATTCTTTTGATTTGTTTAAAAAAAAAATCCCTTTTTCGTAAATTCTAATGTTTTTGTTAGGGTATTTTAGGTAGCTCAAGTCAAATGTTTGCCAATTTCTCATTATTTACAATTTTGCCATCATCTCACCTTCTCATTATTTACAAACCTGCCGTGTTCGAAAAATTTCAATAATTACAAGTATGACATCAATTCAAAATCCCGATTTTCCCTTGAATACCGTGACCTTTTAATATTTTATAGATAAATATCATTAGATTTCCATTAAAATACAATGAACTTTCGTTATTTTCTAATAAATACCATAAATTCTGTCCATAGAAAAATACCAAAAATATCCTACATTTTCCTGATAAATCCCATGTGTTTTGTCCGTTACAAATAAATATCGTTAACTTTTAACGTTTTTCAGATAAATATCACAGACTTTTTCCGTTACAAATTAATAACGTTAATTTTCGCTGTTTTTGAGATAAATACCATGTACTTGCTTTGTTTAGAAACAAGTAACATAAACTTTCAGTGTTATAAGTTAATAGCACTAGATATTCATTGAAATACGATTAACTTTCCTTTTTTCAAACAAATACCATGAACTTTGTCCTTACAAAAAAATAACATAAACTTTGCAACGTTTTTTAGATAAATACCATGGACTTTGTCTATACAAAAAATATCAATAAATTTCAACGTATCTTAGATAAATACCATGGTTTTGTCCGTTACAAATAAATAACATTAAATTGCACGGTTCTTAAATAATTTCAAAGTTTTCCGGATAAATACCATGGATTTTGTTTTTCACAAATAAATACCATGTACTTCCACCACCTTTCGGATAAATGTCATTTTCATAAATTATTTCAAAACCCGCCGTATCGGGCTGGTTTACTGCTGGTTACCTCTTTTATATATATATATATATATATATATATATAGAGAGAGAGAGAGAGAGAGAGAGAGAGAGAGAGAATAATGGAGGAAATAGGCCATAGGAGGGAATTTCCTCATATGGCGTCGACAAAATACACCATTCCGACGATCGACACCCACCATCTTCATCGTTATCATTTAAGATGTGGGTACACCAAATTTCATGTGATTTTACAACTTTTTGACCGTTGATTTAGTGGCTTCAAAATTAACGGTTTACCGACAATAGAACATTTTACATAGCTTTCGACGTAATAGGAGAAAATTCCCCTCATATGGCATCTACGCAATAGGAGAAAATTCCCCTCCTATGGCATCTTTCCTCCATTATTCTCATATATATATATATGAGAATAATGGAGGAAAGATGCCATATGAGGGAATTTCCTCCTATGGCGTCGCAAAAATACATCCTCCTTCGTTTTTTCTAACGATCGGCACCTACCATCTTCATCGTTATCATCTAAGATGTGGATACACCAAATTTCATGTGATTCTACAACCTTTTCAACGTTGATTTGGCGTCGAAAAAATACCCCCTCCCTCATTTTTTCCGACGATCGGCACCCACCATCTTCATTGTTATCATTTAAGATGTGGATACACAAAATTTCATGTGATTCTACAACTTATATGATAACGATAAAGATCGTAGGTGCCGATCGTCGGAAAAAATAAAGGAGGGTGTATTTTTTCAACGCCACAGAAGAGAATTCCCTCCTGTGGCCTCTTTTCATCATTAACACCTCTCTCTCTCTGTGTGTATATATATATTCCAAACAGTTAACAAAAAATACAAACTTAACAATCAAATCCATCTACAATTCAATTCAATTTATTAAGAATAACCCAAGGTCATGTATTTGATGATGGAAGTCAAGGTCATTTTCTCGTGCACTCGGTTATTTTTTTTTTTTTTTTGACTGTTTAAAGATATATGTAAGGTAATTGTCTAGAGATTGCATGAAAAAAACAAATATTCAAAGAAACTGCATAGATATCGTAGAAAAAAATAAAGACTCAAAATTAGTGTAGATATTGCAGCTATCTGAATATATAGTTATTGCAGGTAAGTCATTAAATACGGCCGATAAGTATGTATATATTACAGTTATCTGAATAGTTATTACAGTTAAATACACCGATATTTAACTTAGATCGTTAGATATGCGGTCAAGACCGAGCCTCAATTTTACAGCTGTCCTCGTTAAATACACTTATGGAGCATTATTTAGACCAGAAAAATACGCACCGACTTCTTCTAATTAATTGAGCGGGCCAAGGATATTTTGGCATGAAAAAAGGGGAGATGGAAAGGATTTTTCTATCTATATGTCTATATTTATAATATTGGGTCATGAGTAATGTAAAATTTAAACTTTCAAATATTGGCAAATATGTCCTAAACTAGCTTAGCTCTGTTGCCCTCATTAAAAAAATCAACATGTGACCCATCTTTGACCTGTCAGGAAAAGGGTGGCTCGTGCATGATGCATCTATCTATAGTTTAAGCTTGATTTAGTGGGTCTTAAATTGTGATTGGTTTGAATATAACAAGTAACAATTATTATTTAAGAATAATATTTGTTTGTCTTATTAAGTATTAACCAAACATACACCATCTTAATTTAGTTAAGTTTAGCAAATTTTATTTAATCGAATCAAATATATTTAAATCAATAATTCAAAGATATATTTAGCATTACATATCAAAAAGGAGAAATAGGCAGGCTCCATGAACTGATAAATTGTTTTTATCAGGGGTTTTAGCCAACCCTTAGATACATCTTTTTGCCATATAGTTTCGGATTGAACTTCATATAATTTAGGATTTTGTTGAATATCATAAAAAATTTAAGTTGAATTTCTTGAGTTATGATAAGAGAAATCTTAATATATGTGCGGGGCTTATTTGATTAACTATGGGAGAAATAGTTCTTGCCAAGCTCTTTATAAAATATTTCAACTTTAAATCAAATCTAACGCTATCTCTACTACATTATTATGGAGCATTAGTCAATTGCAATAGTTCTGCGAATACGTGAGATATGAATTTTGCTAATTTTCGACGAGAATTGAATTTCTATAAGCTATCGTGTAATCGGTGTATAAGGATTAAATAGACCTACGGAATACCATAAATCGATGATTTGCGCTACACAAACATAGAATAAGGGATGAGTATTTTCCAATTTAAACCATACGGGGTTCGGCCCCTTTGATTTACCCCTGGTTGGGTCTATGGACCTTAGCTTCTTAGCTACTGAGCAGTAATTTACAGTTTCAACAATCACATATATTAGATACACTAAGATATAATATATTAGGCATGCTTGTTATATCAAAAATACAATATACAATAGTAAAATTTGAATTAGGCATCATATATAACAACTAACCTGCGAAGCCCAGGTTATGGGCTAGTAATATAAAAGATTTTTGGGTATTTAGTGTAATTGGATTTGAATTTTAATTAATAAGGTTTCTCCCCTGCCATAGGTATAAATTATATATATATATCTATATCTATATATATATATATATAACACACACAAACACACAAACATACAGAGAGAATAGACCACATGAGGGAATTTCTTTCTATGACGTCGAAAAAATACAGCTACCACTATTTTTTCGACGATCGGCTTCCATAATCTCTATATTTATCATCTAAGATATGGATACACCAAATTTCATATGATTCTATTACATTTTCACTGTTAAATTACCAATGTAAAAAGTTCCATTGTCGGTAAACCGTTAATTTTGCACGCACTAAATCAACGGTGAAAAAGCGGTAGAATCACATGAAATTTGGTGTATCTACATCTTAGATGATAAAAATGGAGGTGATATGTAGTGCTGATCATCTGAAAAAAAAATCGTATTTTTTCAATGTCATACGAGGAAATTTCCTTCTATGATACTTTCGTCCATTATCCTCATATATATATATATACTCTTCTATGGCCCATTTCCACCATTATCCTCACACAAGCACACTCACTGAGAAATAGTGCGAGAGAATAATGAAGAAAAGAGGCTCTAGAAGGCTTTTTCGTTAGGTGGCGCCAAAATTTATTTTCTCTACAATTTCTTTCGATGATCGGCAACCATTATTATCATATAAGATGTGGATACACTAAATTTCATATGATTCCACTGCTTTTCACCGTTGAATTAGAATGCAAAAAGTTATATTGTCGGTAAACCGTTAATTTTGCATCCACTAAATTAATGGTGAAAAAATATTGGAATCACATGAAATTTGGTGTATCCACGTCTAACATGATAAATATGATGATGATGGGTACCGATCGCCGAAAAAACCCGCGGAGATTGTATTTTTTTGATGCCATAGAACGAAATTTCCTCGGCATCTTTCCTTCATTATACACACACTCTCTCTCTCTCTCTACACACACTCTCTATAGAGAGAGAGAGTCTGAGAGTGTGTGTGTGTCTCTCTCTCTCTCTCTATATATATATAGAGAGAGAGTGGCCTTAAGAGAAATTTTTTTTTATGGCGTCGAAAAAAATACTCTCCAAGGTTTTTTCCACGATCAGCATCCGTCATCATCATCATCTTTACCAACTTAAGATGTAGATGCACCAAATTTCATGTGGCCCCACCACCTTTTCACCGTTGATTTTGCAATGTAAAAAATTCTATTGTCGGTAAACCGTTAATTTTGCACCCGCTAAATCAACGGTGAAAAGATGATG